>JAGIQG010000015.1:64863178-66063178 GCA_024679065.1 Sphyrna mokarran | reverse complement strand
TCATCATTTAGAAAAGCACCTAATATAGCAAGTGTACAAAAACGTATTTCAAAGGTCATCACCAAGAGTGACTCAGGGTAGCACCACCACTGATCACTTGGAGACTTCTAAGTCTCGAAGGATAGATTTGCAGAATAGACCTGTGGCATGTGGTAAATAAAACCAACAACTTCCTATTGCAGGTACATCTCTTCATGACAACGCACAGATGTTGTGAAGACACAGCCTCTTCTGGAGAACGACCGTCATGTTGTGGGGCACTACACTAAATGAGATTGATTCAAGGCAGACCTAACAGCTGTGACTGTTCTGATGCTCTAATGTAATTTCAACAATTTTCAGTTATTTGGCGAATGATTTCCTGCAGATTTCCAATTTCTGTCCGCCCTCAGTTCTCGGCTCTCCGCTTCTTCCTTGAATATAGAGACCCAACCAGCGCCCATTCATCACTGCTCTCTTCACCTTGCCAACCTTGTTCTCTTAAACAATTTCTCCCTTAATTTATCTCACTTCCTCCAAATGGGAGAAGTTCTTATGGATACCCAGTTATGCTTGGCTTTTTGTTGGGTATGTGGAATATTCTTTGCTCCAGTCCTACTCATACACCTTCCCCAACTCCTTTTCTGACATATTGATGACAGTATTGGTGCAGGTCAAAGTAGAAAACCTGGAACTGAAGAACTTTACATCAACTTTGTTTTGAATCCTTTTCTCTCCCCTTTTCCTTTATGATTGGTAAGATCAGCCAAAGGTTATAGATAGCTGAATATCACTCTGCCAGCATAGTCGCATTCAGAACTCCCCTCCCTAACATTTTAACCATTCTCATACTTGGGAATACAAAGATCTCAAAACCTACTCCTGTAATTCCAAAACGCTGCAATGGCAACATAGTGCTTCCTTGTCCTGGGATCTATTTTTAGGTGCCATGAAACCCTCACATTCCTCTCAAAATCCTAGACCCTCCATCTGATCTGATACGCACTTATTCCATTTCCTTCAATGTCATTTTGCATCCCCACTGGGTCTATGGGATCCCCTTCTGATGACTTAAAGGAATCCAAATCAATTGGTCTGGGATTTTATCTTGTAGCTTTTCCCAGCAGATTATATGAATCTGAGAGAATTTCTGTATTGCAATGCTCATCATTTTTAAATGGGAGAAGCTAGTTACACCAGTAATTTTTTTTCTTTCTGTCATTATTGAATCTTCATACTTTCAATGAACTAAATGTTTGCTGTGAAATTATCCCTTGAGCCCAATTTCTCTCCTTGTAGTGCAACCAATATCAAAAACTCAACAATAGCACCTGCCACTCTGGTATATAAATTCCATAAATCATTTCATTAGTAATTGAATGAAATTTTCAACAGATGTGCACATATAAAAGTATATCAGTAAACTCTTGATAAATATGCATTAAGTTCTTAATTGGTTGCAAGTCTCTTATGAAACAACTTGGTTATTTTTCCTAAATTAAATGTGCTCTTAATAAAGTACTTTGGAATGACCCAAGGTTGTGAAAGGCAATATAATGTTACTTTTATATAATTATGGGTGGAGCTTCTTTGGCCTTTCACGCCAGCAGGATTTTGTGGTCCGGCAGCAGTGAAGGAAAATTTGGCTGACTGTCAAATTCTCTCTCCTCGCTATCAGGGCGCGAATGACCACAGAATTCTGGCTTGTAGCTTATTTCTCAATGCAAATACAATAAAGTCCCATCCGCCAAGACAACTTTTTTTCCTGAGCTCATTTATCTGTGCCAAGGTCTTTGTACCCCAGCTCATTTACAGTTGTTTTAAAAATAGAAGCCACCTTTAATATCAAAAAATTCAAGTTTTTAAAAGAAGGAAGGTATCTATGACATATTTCCTGCAGTAAAAAGTGTTTTGTCTGCTTTTTTTTGCAGTTGGTTCTTCCTTGTTCCTGTGATTTAGTTCCTGGTTTCTTTCAATTACCCAGTGACAAATTTTATTTGTTTCATTAAACAATATCTCCACTAAATTTCTCTCATTTTATTGAAAACTTTGTTTTTATTATCACTGGTTTCAGCCATCCTAAAATCTTTCAATATAATCAATCTAATTGATTCCAATTGTAAAGTATGTTTGCGAAGTTTTGCAGGAATGTAACTGAATTTTCTATAATTGTTTTTAGAGTTCCAGTAGAGTTCCAGATGAAGGAGTACAATATCAAGGGTAGGAGTCTTAGCAGCATTGAGGAGCAAAAGGATCTTGGGGTTCAAGTCCATAGAACTCATAAATCGGCCTCGCAGGTGGAGGATGTGGTCAAGGAGGCGTATGGTGTACTGGCCTTCGTTAATCGAGGGATCGAGTTTAGGAGTCAGGAGATAATGCTGCAACTTTATAAGACCCTTGTCAGACCCCACTTGGAGTACGTGCGCAGTTCTGGTCGCCTCACTAAAGATGTGGAAGCTATTGAGAGGGTACAGAGGAGATTTACTAGGATGTTGCCTGGATTGGGGAAGCATACCCTGTGAACAAAGAACAAAACAGCACGGGAAACAGGCCCTTCGGCCCAACGAGCCCATGCCGCCACCCCAATGTTCCCACTTCTACCCATGATCCCTATCTATGGATTAAAAACCAAATTTGAGACAATTTAGGGAGAATTTGTTTTGCCAATTAGCCTAAGAGCACATCATTGGGATGTGGGAGGAAACCGGAGCACCTGGAGAAAACCCATGCAAGCACGGGGAGAATGCACATACTCCCACAGACACAGGCCCAAATCCATGTATCTGCACAGCACAGCGATAGTCACTGAGCTGTCGTGTTTGGCCATCAAATGGTCCAGGTCAAGCGTACACTAATGACATGAAGCACTAGGATACTCTCGAAAAAAAATCCAAGAGCAGCCCTCTCACGACCCATTTCTACAATATTGACCAGAACTGCACACAACACTCCAAGCGGAACCGGAAACACATCAGCCGCTCCCCCACTGCCGCTGGCCCAAAACCCCAGAACTCCCCCCGCAAAAGCACCCGGGCTAGACAACAAGGTGGACCAAAGCACCTGCAGGATAAAAATCAATATCATCATCTATTTACACACTTCCCAGGGACTCCCAAGGCTCATGATCCTCATTTTAAATCAGTTTTCTATACCCCTCCATTCCCATTCTGTTCATGTGCCCATCTAAGTATTTCCCAAATAACTCCAGAGTACCTGCCTCCACCGCTTTACCCGGCAGCGCATTCCATACCCCCACCACCCTCCGTGTGAAAAAACTCCCCCTAGCATCCAAATTATACTCTACCTCCCTCACCCCAAGCCCACAACCCCCCCGTGTTATTCGAGTCCATCCTAGGAAAAAGCTTAACCCTGTTTACTCTATCTTGACTCCTCATAATCTTGTACACCTCTATTAGATCTCCTCTAAGTCTACGTCTTTCTAAGGAAAACAGTCCCAATTTGATCTATAAAATAATGAGGGGCACAGGTCAGCCAGATAGTCAATATCTTTTCCCAAAGGCAAAGGAGTCCAAAACTAGAGATCACAGGCCTAAGGTGAGAGGGGAGAGACAAAAAAGTGTCCAGGGGGACAATTTCTTCATACAGAGGGTGGTGACTGCCAGGAAAAAGATACAAAAGTCTGAGGTCACGTGCCAACCCATTCAAGAACATCATCTTCCCTGCTGCCGTCAGACTTTTGAATGGACCTAGCTTGCATTAAATTAATCTTTCTGTACACCCTAGCAATGATTGTAACATTACATTATGCACTGGCTCCTTTCCTTCTATATGAACAAAGAACAAAGAACAAAGAACAAAGAACAAAGAACAAAGAACAAAGAACAAAGAACAAAGAACAAAGAACAAAACAGCATGGGAAACAGGCCCCTCGGTCCAACGAGCCTGCGCCGCCACCTCGATGTTCCCACTTCTACGTGTGATCCCTGTCCGTGTTTATAGATCTATGGATTAAAAACCAAATTTGAGACAATTTAGGGAGAATTTCTTTTGCCAATTAGCCTAAGAGCACATCTTTGGGATGTGGGAGGAAACCGGAGCACCTGGAGAAAACCCACGCAAGCACGGGGAGAATGCGCAAACTCCCCCAGACACAGGCCCAAATCCATGTATCTGCACAGCACAGCGATAGTCACTGAGCTGTCGTGTTGCCCATCAAATGGTCCAGGTCAAGCGTACACTAACGACGTGAAGCACTAGGATACTCTCGAGAAAGATCCAAGAGCAGCCCTCTCACGACCCATCGCGTGTATGCCCCTCGTTAGACAACAAGGTGGACCAAAGCACCTGTAGGATAAAAACAAGTACATGATCCCTATTTTAAATCAGTTTTCTATACCCCTCCATTCCCATTCTGTTCACGTGCCCATCTAAGTATTTCTTAAACATCTCCAGAGTACCTGCCTCCACCACTTTACTTGGTAGCGCATTCCATACCCCCACCACCCTCTGTGTGAAAAAACTTCTTCTAGCATCCAAATTATACCTTACCCCCCTCACCCTAAGCCCGTGATCCTTCGTGCTATTTGAGTCCATCCTAGGAAAAAGCTTAGCCTTGAAGATAGGTTGAGGGAGCTAGATCTCTTCTCCCTGGAGAGACGAAGGTTGAGAGGCAACCTAATAGAGGTTTATAAAACGTTGAGAGGAATAGATAGGTTGGATTCTCGGAGGTTATTTCCCAGAGCTGAAATGGTGACCACAAGAAGACACAGGTTTAAGGTGCTGGGCAGCAAGTAAATTTTTCACTCAGAGAATGGTGAGTGAATGGAACCGGCTGCCGTCGGTGGTGGTGGAGATGAACTCACTGAGGTCTTTCAAAAGACTTCTGGATGAGTACATGGGTTAAATGGGATTGGGGGTGACAGATAGTTCTATGGCCTAATAGGTATGGGTGTGATCAGCCCAACTTGTGGGCCGAAGGGCCTGTTGTGCTGTAGCGTTCTATGCTCTATAGATGGTCCATCTTCAATACTTTCCTTCCTCTACTTCTCTGTTTCCTTCTGAGGATAGTCTGTCTACTAATATTTCTAAGCCCACCAATTTCCACATTTACCTTGACTACACTCCCTGCCTCCTGTAATAACTCCACTCCATTATCCCTGTTTCGCCATCTCCTTCACACCTGTACTGACGTTGTGAATCATTACATCATCTGATATGTCTTGCCTTTTCCTCAACTGAGGATTTCCCCCCAGTGTGATGGACAGGGTCCTAAACCTCAGGTCCTCCCTCCTACAATCACAATGGAATTCCTCTTGTTTTTCATCCTACCAGCCTCCACATTCAAAGAGAAACCTTCCACCATTTCTGCCAAATCCAGCATGAAATCAAGAACATATTTTCCTTCCCCTTAATATTTTGAAGGAACCATTCCCTCCATGGCATCCTATCCAACTCTTCAAACATTCATCTCCAATTCCTCATCACTTTCCCTCTCCTCACCTCAAAATGTCAAAAGCCACAAACTCTCTTCCCAGGTAAATCAGTGATTTACTCATAATTCTTTCAAATTTAGTCCCCACTACTTGTTGATCACAATGTAATTTCTTTTACACATGGGAGGCTAAATGCAGATTGGGTGAACATCTCCACTCAGTTCACACACATGACCTCAAACTTATAGTTGATTGCCATTTTAATTCTCCACCTTCCTCTCATACTTCTGTCGTCTGCCTGATGTAATGTTCCAGTGAAGTGGAAAAACAGCACCTTATCTTCTAGTTCGATACTTTACAGCTTTCTTGACTCAACATTGAATTCAACAATTTAAGAACACGCAAGTTGTTCCCCCCATTTATTTAATTTTTTTGTCATGTGCCAGCTTAAATCTTGTTTTTATATTTTTCCTTCTGGACAGAGTTGTTCATCATCCTGGCATTTGTTCTCTGTGGATAAATGCTTTGTCTCTTTACTACAAAGTTACCACTGCCTTTGTCATTTGTTTGATGACATTTGTTGTAATTTAATCTCTGCTGCCCTCTAATCTATATTTGATTGTCCTTTTTGGTCTTCCTCAAACAGACCACCCCCCTCCCCAACCCCAGGAGAATAATATTCAACTTGAAATGTTAATTGTTTCTCTCTCTGCAACTACTGACAAATCTAAGTATTTCCAGCACTATCTCCTTCTGTTTCAGATTTCCAATATCCACAGTATTTTGCTTTTATTAAGGTAGTATAGTGGATTACTCAACCTTCCAAGATTGCGCATGAATCGCCAGGAATTAAAATGATTAACCTTGCTGCATGCAAACTGGAAAAAAAACATACAGACCAGTTACTGCACAGTTTTGAAAAAGAAACAACAGTTTTTAAACATAAAGTCTGAACTAACCAGTTCAATTCTCCTGACCCCTCATTTCTTTGCCTACTACATTTGTAATTTTCATTGAACAGTTTCATTTGTTAGTTTTAAAAATTTCAGAAATGGGAAGATAAGGTTGCTTGACATACAAGTCAGGAATCATCTTATCAGAAACGAAAGGCTGAATTTTCTCAGATCCAAAGGCATGAAAATTTCAAATGATTCACATCAGATTGACTCCTATGTTTCCAATGCGATGGCTACACAACCAGCGGCGGCAGCTGGTCAGCCGTGTCAGACTCTCCCTGTTGTGTCAGTTGTCCAGCATAGCAGCAGAGACAGTTTCACAGCAGGGGGTTCAAAACATTTAAGATCTTTATTAACTTGTTCACAGTAAATCGCAATATTTAAGTCTCTCTGAGCAGTAAGCATACCAGAAACTTCATGGCGGCTGACATTTCTGCTAATTTTGTACCTGCTGCTGATCCTGCGGCCATGCCCTCACTAAGGATGCTCACAACCCTATCTACAACCACCCTGCACAGACCTCCTGACCTCCCAATCAGGCCACCATTGGACAGGCTTTCCAGAGGCAGTTTCAAAATAAGTTGCTCCCAGAAAAATCATGGATGTCTGCAATGGATACTTACATATTACCAACTTGGAGTAGAGACAGACATCATTTTCACAAATTATCTGGTAAAACCCAGCCCATACAGTCTGTTTACTATCCAACTGACACTGAAAAGTGGGAAATGGCAAGATTGGATGTATTGAATGGGAGTACGAAGGAAGGTCATATGATGTAACCACCAAGGATAGATCCAGAATTTGCCACAGTAGAGGAAAAATATTGGTGTTTACTAGATTGGCCAAAACAATTTGTTTGTCTGTTCTAACATTCCATAACATACTGGTATAATACAGATCAAAATAAACAACACAAGGCAGAGTCTACAATAAGTTATATGATTCTTCATACAGTAATTTTTCTGCTTCCACTTTAATCAATAGAGTGGGTAACAGAGAAAGTTCTTTCTCCACAAGTTACTTTCTTCCTGACTCAACAACAACATGAAGATTAGCTGCACATCTAGATATGAAAACGATGTGCACTGCAGCAGGGCAAAAAGGTGAACTGTTTAAAAAAATAACTGGGGGAGGGTTATGGGAACAAAGGATCCTTTTAGTGACTGTATAAAGGATTGTTCTTTGATCACGTGGCTCTGCTGCATTAAATACGGTAATACACTGTAGAAATAAAGTTTACTGGAAGGCAATCAATGTTCTAGTTATGTTACAAAATAGGCATTTGTGCAATCTTTACGGGGTCTCAGACATGCATGGATAGCAAGCAGACAATAATTTATCGAGAAAATGACCAAATTATTTAGGAATACTTAAACACTGGCATAAAACAAAACCACAAAGAGAAGTAATTTGTATAATGGCAACTACTGGAATATTAATATTCACACAGATAACAGTCCCTGCTTGATGCACAAATTTATTGTGGACTACGTACAGAGCACTTCCACAACAAAACTCTTATCACAGCATGTATTTAAGTCTCTATCCACTGTGGTTTTCAGCCTTTTACTAAGCAAAAATTACGGGCTATTCTCAATTACTAACTAATACAGTCATAGAGACAAGTATACTACTATCACTGAGTCAAGAGACTTTGGATTCAAACATCTACAGAAATTTGAGCAAATAATCCAGTCAGCGGTATCATCTTTTCAGATCCCTGTCTTTCCTCCCAATTAGATGTAAAAAAAAACCCCACGACACTTTTTGAAGAAAAGCTGGGTAATATTTATCTCTCAGTCATCACTAAAAAAAAGATTTTCTTGCTATTATCTCAAAGTTGTTTGTGGACCTAGTTGTGTACAAACTGATTACTGGCAAATGACTACACTACAAGTGGTTAATTAGTTGTGAAGCATTTTGAAGATGATATTCTTCAGTTGTGAAAGGTCCAGTCATAAAAGGCAATTTATTTTCTTTCATAATAATTCCCAACTATATTTTTTCCTCTAGTCAATATAACTGCTAGGAACTTAAAAAAAAATGCAGTTTAGATATTAGGTTCTGTCTATTCTGATGGTCAGAATTTCAAATTCAATTCTTAATCATTCAATCTTAGTCAAAATTTCACAGACACAATCATCCCAGTTATAAATACCTAAACTGATATACATATAAAGAGGCCATGCCTATTTCAATAAATCGCATAATTAGCATGAATAGTATGATGCACTTCCATAAGCAACAAATCAGAAAATAAAATGCACTGATTAGAAACTGAAAATTTATGACACAAGAGACCTTTGAGCCCATCATGTCAATGCCTATTGAGAAAGCTAAATCAGCCTAATTCCATTTTCTAGCACTTGGTTCATTGCCCAATAAATAGGTAACACCACTTCAAGTTCATTACCATTAAACATGAAGTAGAGATGGTTTGAAGTTACTGTCTGTTCCAGAGAAGCAACGACAGTTAAATGCTGACAGTTTCATCATCATCACCAGTGCAAATTCTGCATGTAGATCTTTAAAATCAAGGTATGGGGAACCATGATACTTTTGCTGACAACAAGGATGTAAGTGGAAGCCAGAGCATAGTTGAGATCAATGGAGGGATCATGGTGTCTAGCATGCCAGAGGTAAGGGACATGTTCCAGTAAAACTGATTTTTTTTCCTGATGAATAGCAAGTAGGGACTATCAGAAGGTACACCATAGTAACAGATGACAAAGGGTTTGAAATTGTACCTTCTTCAGTAATAAATTAATTCTACTCCTCTAATGCTTTACACTGCCCAAATCAAAAATAGATTTATTTCCAAATTGCAATTAAAGCATCAAACATTTTACTGCCATAGGACAAACTGTCCAAATTAATGAAATGCATTTTATAACGCAATCAACGCCCAATCCATCCCGCAAACTAGTCTCCCATCCATTGACTCTGTCTACATTTCCCACCGTCTCGGCAAAGCAGCCAGCATAATTAAGGACCCTACGTATCCAGGACATTCTCCCTTCTACCTTCTTCTGTTGGGAAAAAGGTACAAAAAGCCTGAGGTCACGTACCAACCGACTCAAGAACAACTTCTTCCCTGCTGCCAGACTTTTGAATGGATTTACCTTGCATTAAGTTGATCTTTCTCTTCACCCTCCCTATGACTGTAACACTACATTCTACACTCTCTCGATTCCTTTCTATGAACAGTATGTTTTGTCTGTATAGTGCGCAAGAAACAATACTTTTCACTGTATGCTAATCATGTTACAATAACAAATCAAATAAGGATGAATTGGGTTGTCTCAATTGTAACAACAAAATCTAACTTAAAAAGCGCATTTAGCTTTAAGAGAGTGACAACTAATTAAATAAAGATCTGATCAAACTTAAATGACAATGTCATTACAGACATCCATTACATGCTCAGTCTGAGAGATTCCACCAGTCACAAAATTCCTCAAATATTCCCAAATACTGCTTGCTCCTTTCTCCTGGGTCACCTGGGCACAGACAAGCCCACAAGAGACAGGCAGGTAGCCAAAGCAACCTTCCATGGCTCCTTCCAAACTGGTCCTGGAAACGCTCAGCCCAGGAACAGACTCATTAATTTGCCCATGCCTCCAAACAAGAAGCCTTCTGACTTCAATTCTAATCTTTAAATTCTGTGTAACTTTTAATTTGTGCAATTATTCTGTTGCTTTTTTTCAGTTTTTCCAATCTTATCTAAAAATTTCAATTGTAGCTCTTGTATTTGCAGCATCAGGGATTTCTCAAACCACTTTCAATATCTTCAGCATCCTCAGCTAAATCTTATAGTTTTCACTGCTCTCTATTCACTATCTTTTCAATGTTCCCAATGGAGTCATTCTGATTTAAAATAACTGTGCAAATGTATTGTCAAAGTAATTTCCAAGAATGCTTATTTAGAAAGAAAGAAACTCACTTTAACGAACCTATTTTTTAAATAATGAACATGTTCCAAGGTAGAGAACCATGGATAGAAAAGGAGATGTGTGATAAGTCATTGGGGACCACGGATAGGAAATGAGCTGTTCCTGAAGACATTTTGGACCGTAGACAGGAAAGGAGCTGTATGATAAGACACTTACAAAATAACAAATAAATTACAAGTTCCCAAAGTAAGTTTCGTCAATCCACTTTCAATAGGCATTCTATCTTTCAAACAATGCATTAGCTCATAGTCCCTTCTGCTTGTTCAGTGAAAGGGTAAAAATACAATCCTTCAGTTTTGAAGACTAAACGTCAATTCATTCAGCATCCTGACCAATGTTCTTCATCCAACCAGAGCCACCAAAGATAAAATTTGTTCTTTATGGTATCTTATGGGCACAAATTGTCCATTACAGTTGTCTGCACAACTATTATTGTATTTCAGAAGTAATTTACTGGTCATGAAGTATTTTGGATGTCCTGAGGCATAAAAATAAAGTCAACTTCTTTCTTTTATGAGTGAAATGCAAGATTGTGGTGACTGTTGGCAGCTATTAGGGACAATATTACAGCTGATATCAATATCAGAAATACAGAAACATAATATTTCCACACTGTACAGTGTCCTTACGTAGTTTAATATTGTCAGTTAAGGAATGGAAATTTGTAAGCCTATCTTCTGGTAAATTTGCCATGCAAGTATGGACATTAAAACAACTAAACAATGCAGCAAACTGTTCTTTTATCTCTGGAACCAAGTGTCAAAAGCAGCTCAGTCTGATGGGATGAACATCCACCCTCCACAAATTCTAGCTGATGGAGCCAGAGAATAGCTCACAGTTGGAAGAAATCTATAGTACAGATAGATTCACAATTCAGTACAAGTTGATAACGATACTAGGAGAGGTCAGAATAGCTCATCCAAATACGAAAATGTCACACTGATGTAGTGAATCATTTTCCTCAGAGTAAAGACTTTATCTTGCAAAAAATCCAAGGTCAAGAAACAGCAGGTGTCTCACTTTCCTCACCTCTAATGTTCTTCTCTCCATCAATTAAAGTCAAAAATTCTTGCCAATGTGGTGATCCAGAAGCACCAGCCATCCTCCTTCACTTCTCCCAAGTAGTGTCCATAAATGAATCCAGGGAGGAACAACAAGCAAATTAACAACCGAAGACAACACAGCCATATGCAATCCTGCCCTGATCAATATCTACACAAACAACTTTTTTAGCAGAGGTCACTCTACAATGGTCCAGGCTAATACACACCCACTACAACCATCAGTCCTATTCAAATCAGCTAGCTCAAAACATCCCGGACATTGTTCTTGGACCTTCCTGGAGTGACAACTCAGTTTTATGCTCAGAGTCACTTGGAGTTGCTCTCTCGCTCCTAATTATCTCTTAAGGTTTTAGCCATGGTTCCATTGGCAGCTCTTCTGAGTCAAAGAAACTTGAGTATGAAATCTAGGTGGACATTTCCAGATTCGTACTATATTGCATTGCCAGGGTTTCTTATATGGAGTGCCAACATTAAGATAGCTGACCATCATCTTCCCCAAGGAAAATTAGGATCAGGCAATAAATGCTATACAAACTAACAAAGCTCACACCTCATGAACAACTAAATAAAGAAGCACAGTAAAAGTGCCACACAATACATTGGAAGGGCATTCTCAGTATGAAGAACATAGAACATTACGGCACAGAACAGGCCCTTCGGCCTTCGATGTTGCGCCAACCAATATAAAAAGCAATGCCCCTCCATACTAAACCATTCCCTTCTCTTCCATATACTTATCAACTAACCTCTTAAACGCCACCAAACTTGGCGCATCTACAACTGCTGCAGGCAGGGCATTCCACTCCCAAACCACCCTTTGGGTAAAGAAATTTGAAGATGGGACTTAATCTCTAGAAATACTACCTGTGTTCATTTCTACCAGTACCATTATAGATAGATGCATCTGCAACAGGCAGACTGGAGGGAACAAGGTCAAGTAAGTTTTCCCTCTTGCTGGTTTCCTCACCACCTGCCATTGGCCTGGTCTGGCAGTTAAATTCTTCAGGAATTGGCCAGCTCAGTTAGCAATGATGATGATTCTTGATAATGGGCATTGAAGGCCTCAACCCAGAATGCAATCTATACTTTACAACTCTCAGGGCTTTTTCCAATTGGTGCTGAACATGGAGGACTGATTCATCAGTTGAGGAAGTCTGGTAGGTAGTAATCAGCAGGAGATTTCCTTTCTATTATTTCACCTGAGATTTAATGAGACCAGGGGTCAATGTTGAGGACTCCCAGGATAACTCCCTTCTGACTACTTAAAGAACAAAACAGCCCTTCGATCCAATGAGCCCGCTCCGCCATTTTAACATTCCCACTTCCACCCACGACCCTTGTCTATGTTTACAGAAATCTGCATTACAGCCAATTTGGGGAGACAATTTAGGGACAATTTGTTTCACCAATCAGCCTAACAGCACATCTTTGGGGTGTGGAGGAAGTTGGAGCACCCAGAGAAAAGCCATGCAAGCACGGGGAAAATGTGCAAACTCCTACAGATACCAGCCCCAAATCCACGTATCTGCACAGCAAACAGTGATAATCACTGAGCTGTTGTATTGTAATGAAAGCAAGTATCCCATACATCTTCTTAGCCTCTTTATCCACCTCCTCTGCCATCTTCAGGGATCTGTGGAGTCACACTCCAAGGTCCTCTGATGTTCAGAATTATCCAAGGTTCTACCATTCATAGCCTAATTCATTAGCTTGTTAGCCCTCTCTAAGTGCATTACCTCACACTTTTCCGGGTTGAATTCCATTTACCACTGCTTTGCCCACCTGACCAATCTATTGATATCATCCTAGTGTGTGGCTATCCTCTCACTATTTATCACCCTATCAGTTTTTAAAATTATACAGGGCCCTGATCAGGCCACACCTGGAATATTGTGTGCCCTTTTGATCCCCTTATCTGAGGAAGGATGTTCTTATTAGAGAGTGTGCAGAGAAGGTTTACCAGATTGAACATAGAACACTACATCACAAACAGGCCCTTTGGCGCACAAGTTGCGCCAAACATACCCATACCTATTAGGCCATAGAACTACCTGTAACTCCCAATCCCATTTAATCCCATGTACTCATCCAGAAGTCTTTTATGATATGTCTGTCCTGCCAGTCAGACATCTGACTATGAAGCACTTTGATAAGTCATGGGATAACAAACAGTCATTATTTAAATGCAAGCTTTTCTTTATCTGGTGGCAGAATTATCATGACATTGAGAAATATTTCTCATGGGATTCAATATTTCTCAAACATCCCTACTGTGACTATTGGGATTTGGAACCAGCTCACATAATTTAAGAAAAAAAAACATTATCCAAGCAAATAGGAAATCCTGGTTTAAAACACTGTGGTTATAAAGCCTTGATAATCAAAAACAAATCTTTGGTCAGCTAGGAGCTAGTGTCTTTCAACGAAAAGTAGTACATTAATCTAAATGCATGACTGTGCAAGTGTGTCAGCTTGGCCAAATGGGGAGTGCCATAGAATTCATCTTCCTATTAATTAAGCATACGTCTGAAACTAGGAGACACAATAGTGCATTTGGGATTTAACCAATAATCTGACAACTGCACTAAAAAAACCCTTCTTAGAAACTTCCTGAGCCACAAAATTCAACGAGACAAACTAGTAAACAACAAAACTGGCTGAGCTACCCTGTTTTAAATGCCATTTGTCACTGTTGAGCAGCCAAGGTGCATTTTTGATATTCCTGATTTAAATGGCAATTGTTGGCTGAGTGGATAACTGCTCTTCACCAACAACATTAGCACTTTAGCAACAGGAGACCACTCAGCCCCTCAAGTCTAATCCCTCATGATTCAATTAAGTCATAACTGATCTGTGCCTTAACTTCAGATTAGATAAGCATATCAAGGGATATGGAACTAACTGAAATCAACCAAATCTGAATCTCCAACTACTCCAATGTTTCCAGCAAGTCAAAAACATAGCAACAGTAATAATAATTTAATCAGCATAATACAAAGTCTTGCAAGGGTACTACAATAGCTAAATGTAGGCAGTATAAATGTTGTAAAATTTACTACAGAAAAGCAGGGAACGAACTGAGTTCTTTGTGAAACCGGTTTAATGGTCATGACTACTTCAAATACGTAGGAGGATTGAAGTGAAGTGATTATTCACCAAAACAAGAGCACAAAAGAATCAGATGCTCGGTATTTATTTTAGGAATATAGTAAAATATTCACTGATTTTTAATGTCAAGTTACAAACTGAAGTCTCATCCTAAAATGTGCATAATTTAATAAAAAGATCCAATTTGCAAAGGTGGATCAGATTCAACGTCAACATCCAAAGAACAATCACAATTAAAAATGAAATTCAAGAACCTCCACAGCTCAGTGCAGATGATAGTATTTTCCTCTCTGCTCCAACTGATGATTCTTAGTTTCAATAAATGGGGTTACTAACTTTTTGAAGTTGGATTGAAGCTGAAATTTTCTTTGTCTATGGAATGTAATCCATACTGCTCACTACATTCACTCTAAACAAAAGAATGTAGCAGTGCAACTTCTATAGATTCTTTCCTCTGGAGTGAACTTTCAGGCACCATTTTGGCTTGAACTCAAATTACAGTGGGAAATCTTCTCTTGTGTTCAAATTTTGAACAAATCAGAGCAGCACAGTGGCACAGTGATTAGGACTACTGCCTCACAGTGCCAGGGATTTTGGCCTTGGGTGATTATTTGTGCTGAGTTTGCACATTCTCCCCTTGTCTGCATGGGTTTTCTCGGGGTGCTCCGATTTCTTCCCATAATTAAAGATGTGCAGTTTAAATGGCTTGGCCATGCTAAATTTCCGCTTAATGTCCTAAGATGTGTAAATTAGATGTAATAGCCATGGTAAGTGTGTGGGGTTATGGAGATGGGGGTGAAGAGTGTAAGAGGACCTGGATAGGATACACTGTCAGAGAGTCAGTGCAGATTCAATGGGCCAAATGGCCTCCTTTTGCACTGTAGGAATTTGAATGAAATAAGCTAGGTTGACCTCCACTGAGTAATGCTGAAGTGTTAAAAATGCCATCTTGAAGCATTTACTGCCTGTTCAGGTTATAAAAGATGATGAAGTTCTGTAATCATTCATACCACAGCCAACAGCATTAAATACAGATTATTCAGTCATTTAACTCAATTGATATTTGTTAGATCTCACTGCGTATGAACTGTCTATAGAACTTACCTGTAAAGAAAAATAAGCTTACACTTTTGACTACAAATTATCTTGGAATATCCTGAGTGCGTGAATGATACAATATAAATGCAAGTTACTTGTCTCATTAATATGGAATATTATGGAATATCAAGACTTCTAATTAAAAATACTTGTTACTCCAAAGTGAGAAAGCAAAATGTGATTGTGCTGAAGAACTGCTGAAACAGTAAGGGTGGCAATTACAGCTCTGAGCATTACTAAATAGCAAAAACTGAGTTCTCCTGGTTTAACTGCAAGTGTGATTTTCTTTAAACAAAGTTGGCAAAATGTCAGTTAACATAAATAATCATTCCTTCTCCAAAGAATTTCAAATGACACAGTAGCAAATCAAGACTACCCTAAACTAAGATGCATTATATCTGGACTAAATGCATCTGTAAAATTCAGTGCATATGAAAAACAATAAAAAGACAACATTTCCAAATAATTATCACAATCAGACTACACACTTTCCACTGGCCTTAACTTTCAAATTCAGCTCAATAAAACCAGTGAATAACTGAAGCAACGGACCCTTGGCTCCAATTTGGTCCAAGTTAGCTGCTAACAACAGGAAAAGCAATTGGACTTCAATTAGCCTCAACTAAGAAATGGAAGGTGAGTGGCAGGATCTCCTGGACTAACTTTGTAAAATTCCTCTCCAACATCATGTAATCAATATTATTTTCCTGCCTTACTAGTCCTTCGTTGTAGGAGGATGTAATCTCTTGAGAGATTACATAAGTGCAAAGATGGATGAGATGATGTTCTGAGCATCATGAAATGGATGGGGCAAGTCTGTTATGCAGCAAAAGACTAGCTGTCCTTTCATTTTCATATTTTTGATGTAATTCAACCTGGGTATTGATAGATTATTGATGATATCTGAAAATGGGTATATCGAGATTGGATTTGATTGTTATGTGCCCAAAACCCAATCACGAGTAAGTAAAGGCCACTACAGTATCAGAGAACAACACTCAAGCACAGTCAATATCTTCACAAAAAGGAGGAAAGATTAGCAAAGAAAAAAACTCTTTCAAAATTCAGCAGATTCTTCAAATCACAGCACAGTAACCTCTGAAAACCTAGTGCATTCCACAATACTGAACATGGTTTCTTACTAAGTTTATTTCGTTTCAGGACAAAATTGCAGTTATGGGAAGTCTCTTCGACTTTCATTTTCCAGTTTGATGTATTGTACATGTAGGCTTACATATTATGACAATTTTACATTCTTTGCAAATAATGCACTTATGTTCATGAACTCCAATGTAAACATGGAACTCATCTTTTGCATAATTTTCTGGTGTGGTGTGATCATCTAATGCACAAAAAAAACATTAGTTAGACAGTTATTGAGCACTTCATGATAATGTATGTTGCCCTTTGCCAAGCCTGGCTGTCAATCACTTGGCAGACTAGTAAATATGTTATCCAATCACTTCTAAATTTATAAGAGAGGGGGAGGAAATGCCGAAGCATTCAAAACAATCACTTAGCATAGATTGTTCACATACTTTCCCTTCAGCACTGCCTGCTCCAATTGATTGTACATGGATGATGATTTTCCTCCTAAACCAGTCACTAATGCATCTTTTACAAATGAACCATTGCAGCATTGTAATTAGATACAGATCTCGAATATCATTCTGTAACAATTACATATTACAAACACAAAATCTCAAAAAAAGGCTGAAAATGTTAATAAAAAGCAAATAGCCAGGCCAACTCAAGAAAATATCCATGTAGCAAAACGATTTGGATAGCAATTACACTCCGCGCAATTTAAAGATTGATCCTCAACAATATAGCACACAGCCGTACATCTGCAGTGATCAGTTGCACACTGGGCTCATTTGTCTTCACTGTGTCACTTTTAAAAGTTAGCAGCACCAGTCTATGAATATTCCTATCTAATGTTTAGCTCCAGTTATTAATTTTAATCTGTGCTGCCCCAATTCAACAAGCCCCCACCAGAAAACAAGCTTCTAAGAAAGCACTGCTGAATCCAAAGTTGTCTAACAAGACAGGTTAAATTTTTTTTAAGTAACGTTGAATGGGGTTTGACTCTATATGCACATAGGTAAATTCCAAACTGACATTTTCAGCCTTATGATCAGTTTCTTTCCTGACCCACCTTTGCCACTTGAGCTGGAGCCCTTGCCCTTCAGGCTGCTCACCTTTCTTTTGTCCCAACCCTTTCCAATGCCAACCATGACTTCTCACTTGTGCCACTCATTTCCCTTTCCCAGCCTGACTTTTGCACTCATGCCAGCTCATCTTCATTGAGGGCAGCACCGTGGTTAGCACTGCTGTCTCACAGCATCAGGGACCCAGGATCAATTCCCAGCTTGGTCACTGTATGAGAGAGTCAAGATGTTCTGCTCATATCTGCATGGGTTTCATCTGGGTGCTCCAGTTTCCTCCCACAGTCTGAAAGATGTGCAGGTTAGGTGGATTAGCTTTGCTAAATTCTCCCTCAGTGTACCCAAACAGGTGCCAGAATATGGCAACAAAGGGATTTTCACAGTAACTTCATTGCGTTAAAAAAAGCCTACTTGTGGTAGTGAGGAAACTACAAAAAAAAACTCCTATGCCAGCCTGACATTATCTCTCCAACCTTGCCTCCTATCCCCACTTCAGCATCCATGCCAGCTCTTCCCCATTGCTATGCCAACCTGACATTACCCCTCCAGCCTGGTCTACCATTCCCCTATCACCCCTTCTTCCAATCCAGAATATCCTCCCAGCCTCGAGCCCTGCGCCCGTTGCTAGCCGTTTTCCATCCTTCTGCCTAGCTTGCTAGCCATCGCCAGCTCCGACCCTGCAGCCCTCTGCCAGCCATGCCCGGGACACAGCGCTTTGTACCTGGGTATGCAACTGGGCGACGAACCGTCTATCTCCCAGGTGGCGAAGAGGTTCATAGGGACGGGTTTGTTGAGGCCGGACGAACCGGTGAAGCTGAGTCTGCCTTTCTCTGCCATGGCTGAAGCAATGTCAGTGCCGGTTGTGCATGCTGTATGTGTGCCGCTATCCGAACGCCCTGCCTCCCTCCCTCCCTGTCACACGCAGCCGCCGCTCTGGCTCCTTCACTGCGGCGCCGGGACGGCCCACCGGAAACACGTCACTGCCTGCGCGCGCCAGCAACGGCCTGGCAGTCTCGCGCCTAACGGCCGCCCCGCGCAACGCGTGCGTGGTGTGGCAACAACGAGCGCCGTGCTGTTGGTGGTGCCGCAACATTAGAGATGTGGTTCCGAGGGAGTGTCACACTGGCGGAGGTGCCACTCTGTCAGTGGTTCAGTCCTGAAGGGGAGCCGCATTGATAGAGTGCGGCACGTCTGAGGTGCTGCATTATTGGACTGCAGCTCTGTAGTCCTGAGGGAATGCCGCACTTTCGCAGTGTAGTTCTGAGGGAATGTCGCACTTTCGCAGTGTAGTTCTGAGGGAGTGCCGCAGTGTCGGAGTACAGCTCTGTTAGCAGTATAGTTCTGAGGGAGTGTCGGAGTGCAGCTCTGTTATCAGTGTAGTCCTGAGGGAGTGTCGGAGTACCTGTTAGCAGTATAGTCCTGAAGGAGTGCAGCAGTGTCAAGACTGCTGTTCTATTAGCACTGTAGACCTGAGGGAGTGCTGCAGTGTCAAAATGCAGCTCTGTTAGCAGTGTAGTCCTGAGGGGATGTTGCAGTGTCAAAGTGCTGCTGTGTTTGCAGTTAGTCCTGAGGGAATGCCGCACCATTGGAGGTGCCATCCTGAGGAAGTACTGCACTACTGGAGCTCCTGCTCTCTTGGAGGTGCAGTGCCAAGGGAGTGCCACACTATCTGAGGTACGGTTCTGAGAGAATGTAGCATTGTCAGAGGTGCCAGTCTGAGCAGCACATTGTTGGTGCTGTCTTTCTGAAGCAGTGCTGCACTGTTGGAGGTGCAGCATTGAGAGAGAGGGCCGCGCTGTCAGAGATGCTGCTCTGTCAACAGTGTGGTCCTTAGGAAGTGCCAGAATGAGAGAGTGCTGCACTGTCAGTGGTCCCGAGGGAGCACTGGCCTATCAGAGATGCTGCAGTGTGAGTGTGCCAATTTGTCAGAGCTGCTGCACTGTCGGCAGCGCCACCCTGAGGGAGTGCTGCGCTGTCGGTGGTGCCGTCCTGAGGAAGTGTTGCACTGTCGGTGGTGTTGCTCTGTCAGAGGTATGATCCCAGGATGCACTATCAGCGGTGCCACAGTGCTGGAGGTGCTGCTCTGTCAGAGTTGCTGTCCTGAGGGAGTGCCACACTGTCGCACATGCCGCACTGTTGGAAATGCAGGCATCGGAGGTGCCACATTGTCGGAGATGAGGTCCTGAGGAAGTGCCACATTGTCAGAGGTTCCATTCTGAGGAAGTGCATTGTCAGAGGTGCTACTCTATTGAAGGTTCCACATTGTCAGAGATGCCATCCTCAAGGAGTGTTGCATTGCCGGAGGTGTTGCTGTCAGAAGTGCTGAACTGAGGGATTATTGCATTGTCAGAGCTGCCACACTATTGGATGTGTTATCCTGAGGGATGGCCACGTTGTTGGAAGTGCCATCCTGAGGGAGTTTCACACTGTCGGAGATGCCGTATGTCAAAGATGCACTCATTTGGATAAGCTGTCAAAACGAAGCCACTACCTATCCGCTCACAGTTGGCATTCTTTTGAATATCCTGGCCAATATTTATCCCTCAACCAACATCACCAAAGCCGATAATCCAGTCGTTATGATATTGTGTTCTGAGGAATCTTGCTATGCGTAATTTGGCTGCCATGTTTCCAATAGTTCAACATGATCTAACTCATTTTGTAACACCTTGGGATGACCTAAATTTATGCAAAGTGCTATATTTGATTTATTATTGTCCCATAATGGGCAGCAGGATGGCACAATGATTAGCACTGCTGCCTCACAGCACCAGGGATTTGGGTTCCATTCCGGCCTTGTGTTACTGTTTAGTATGGAGTTTGCACATTCTCCCCGTATCTGCATGGTGCTCCGGTTTCCTTCTATAGCCCAAAGATGTGCGGGTTAAGTTGATTGATCATTAGTGTCAGGGGGATTAGCAAGGTATGTGGGGTTACAGAGATCCTGCGGGAGTGCAGCACCTCCAGACTAAGTGGGATTGTTGTCAATGCAGGCTCAACACCCTGAATGGCTTCCTTATGTATGTAGGGATTCTATGAGGTACATTGTAAAGTACTTGGTGCACCATGCAGACAAAGCATACCATTCACAGTGTACATAGAGGAGAAGGAAAGGTTGAAGAATGTAGGTTGGAATTTTACTGTGATTCATGACCTGCAGCTGCTGCAAACAAGGACAGAGAATTTGGCGCTCAGCCAAATCTCCACTGCAGTGGGACCAAAAATCCCACTAGCACAGACAGCTGAAAAATTCCGCCCATAGAGTTGCAATTACACATAGAGCAAAGAGAAAGATCAGCATAATGTAATATGCAAGATTCATTCATGGCAGCAGGGAAGAAGCTGTTCTTGAATCGGTTGGTACGTGGTCTCTTTGTATCGTTCTTCTGATGGAAGAAACTGAAAGAGAGAATGTTTGGGTTGTTTTCCAAAGCAGTGAGGAGTGTAGACAGGGTCAATGGATGGAAGGCTGGCTTGCATGATGGATTGGGCTACATTCACAATCTTTGTACTTCTTACGATCTTGGTAGAACAGGAGCCGTACCAAGCTGTGATGCATCAAAAGGATGCTTTCTATGGTGCATCTGCAAAAATTGGTGAGAGTCATTGTGGACATGCCAAATTGAAATAAATAAACAAAATCAGAAAGTGCTGGAAAATCTCATCAGGTCTGACAGCATCTGTGGAGAGAGAATAGCGCCAATGTTTTGTCTCTGGTTTGTCCTTCAACAGATAGTATAAATGAAGGATTGTTTTAAAACTGAACTATGCAAAGGAAACCTTCCGAATTTGATGATTATTAATAAATCAGACAATGACAAATGATGGTATGCTCAGGTTCTCCGTAACCTGCGGTCCAGAAATACCAAGTGTCAAGAATTATTATAACAGGTTAGCTTGAGCATTTTGGTTGGTGGTGGGTAGGACCGTTCAACAACCTTTATGAAGAGGGCAGGTGTAAGACATTTAATGATATAATGCTGAGCATGCTGGGCAAATTGCCAAGTGTTAGCATTGAGCTAATGTGATTTGACCCATAACGGATTAACAAATGAATCAAAAGCAAATCATAAGGGGAGAACAGATTATGCAATTTCTGCAGTAAGTAAACTGAGGGCCTATTGGGGATGAATATAGGAACATATAAACAGACTTTAATAGGTTACAAAAATCAATTAAAGGAACAAAGAGAGACATGGGAAGAAGCATAGATACAAAACATAATTCAAAAACAATTTCAATATTATCCTTAACAGTAAGGGGGGGAAAGCTGAAAATCCTAAATGAAACCAACAGAGTTAAACCTAGATCAACATAGTTTGTTATACTAATTTATTACTTTCTCCAAAATATCCACCAGGGAAGGCATGAGCCACCTGCCTGAAATCACAACATTCCAAGTATAATTCAGTACTTGGATACAAATAGACAGAGTATGAACAAAAGATTTATTCTCTGGTTGATGGGATGCGATAGGTGAAGTTTCCCAGTGATTAATACTGTTTCCATTGTTTTTCCCTATGTGAATAACTTGGTTGAAAAAATAGACAGCATACCCAAGTTTCCTGTCTCTTCAGCAAGTAAGAAAACATGGTAAATTGTGTGGATGAGATCAGGAAGTTACATAGAAACATACAGACTAAGTGTGTGGGTAAACTGACAGGTGGGGCTCAATGTGAGAAGAGTATGAGATCATCCATCTCAATCTCTCTACTTCTTTCTCCAAAATGTTCCCTTCAAAAAAGATATTTAACTAAAGCTTTGGTAATTTGTTCTAATATTTCTTTATGTGGCACTGTGTTAGTTTTTGTTTTATAACACCCTTGTGAGTGTCTTGAGACATTTTATGATTTTAAAGGTGCTATATAAAAGCAGGAGATTTTGTGCTAGTGGTAGCAACCCTACCTCTGTTCAAATCCCACATTAGGACTTGATGGCCACAGAAAATGTATTCATGATGTGGTCAAACAGGTTAATTATCCTTGTAAATCCTTCCAATAAACCTGGTTGCATCAGAGTGTTTCAATCAGCTATTCTGCAGAAAGCAACAGCAAACCGCTGCAGTATTTTGACCAGCATAATTCAATTGAAGTCCATGATTGCCGGAAGTTGTTTTGAAAGAAGAATTAGGAAGTTTTTTTTGAAAGAGAAAGAACTGTGAATTTCAACACGCATGTACTTACCACAAGCTAATGCACAGCTACAAGAGATAATCAAAAATCTAATGGGATATTGACCTTTATTTCAAAGCGATTGAAATTCACAAGTAAGTTCAGTAAAACCTAGGTGAGACACTATATGCGTAAGTGTGTTCAGTTTTCACCACCAAATGTCAGGAGAGACATATTGACCTCAGAAAAGTTACAGCACAAATGCATTATGGGAACAGGCTGCATACAACACAGAGCAAGCCCTTTGGTCCATGATGTTGTGCCGGACGTGACGCCGAATAATCGAATCCTTTCTGTCTGCCCTTGGTCCATGTTCCTCTGTGTCTTGCATGTTCTTGTGCTTCTCTTAAAGCCCCTTAAACACCCCCTATTGTATGTGCTTCCACCACCACCTCTAGTCATGCATTCCAGACATCTACCACTCTGTAAAAAACCTCTCACATCTTTTTTGAACTTTCTCCCCTCACCTTAAGTGCATGTCCCCTAGTATTAGACATTTAAACTCTTGGGAAAAAATTCTGACCATTAATCCTATATCTGGCTTTCATAATTTTAGAAACTTCTATCAGGTCTCCCCTCAGCCTTTGCATTCCAGAGAAAACAACTCTAGTTTGTCCAGCTTGTCCTTATAATCCAGCCTCATACCTTCTAATTCAGGCAGCATCCTGATAGATCTCTCCTACACCCTCTTCAAAGCCTTTACACCCTTCCTGCAACATGGCAACAAGAATTTAATCCAATATTCTTAAGTGCAGTCTAACCAAAGTTTTATAAAGCTGCAACATGACATTCCTGACTCTTGTACTCAATGCCCCAGCCAATAAAGGCAAGCATGCAGTATGTTTTCTTTACCCACCCTATTTACTTGTGTGGCTATTGTCAGGGAGCTGTGGACTTGAACCCCAAGATTCCTCTGTTCATCGATGCTGTTCAGGGATCTGCCGTTAACTGTATACTTGCCATTAATTGTATATTTGCCCTTAACAGGGATTGTCCCAAAAAAATTCTAAATTCCCAATTCACGTCACAAGGGGAGTAACTTCCACTGACTTTTTAGCATGATTTTCAGATTCAGTCTCTGAGAAATTGTGCATCTGAGTGCCCTAGCAGAATTCCCTCTGAAATTTTTGGGCAGGGCCTATTCCCACCCAGAGGACTGACAGCACATTGCTGAGTGGACCACTATACATGCACCAATCTGTTAGTGCTGAGAATGGGCAGTGGCCCCACATTTCTGGCCTCTTGATTGCTGGCAAGCTCAATCGCTGGCCAGCTCTATGATCCTCCCTTTGCTGGCCTTCTGACCAGCCCACACCCCCGATTGCTGTCTTCTCAGACCTCCACGGGCAAGCCTCAATATCCCCACTCCCTAGTCAGCACCGATCTCCTGATTCCCTACCTCAACAGTCCTGCCCTGCCCCATGCCACCAACAGTTTGTCCTATTGGACCTGGCTGGCACTGCTGAAGGCCACTCCTCTTAACCCTGACCTTTCAAGGGCTGTGGGGCTCAATGGTACCTCTTCACTCCAGTGGAGTCAGCCACCTGTTCCCCATTAGTGGGGAACAGAAGTGAACTCTGCTAGAGTGAACCAATCCTTCAGTCCCAGCAATGAAAATTGCAATTTAACTATTGAAATCATCTTATCAATGCAAAGCTGATGACACTCAAAATCTTGGACTGGAGATTCGCAGAGGCCTGGGAGCTTAGCACATGGTCTGTGAAACACTCCCAACCTATTGCAGTGCAGGGGCAGGGAGAATTGGCCCTTAAAGTGTAGCACCTCACATTTGCCCAGATAAACTCTATCTATTATTTCTCCACCCATATCTGTAAAATTGACTTAAATCTTCCTGAATTTAGAATGTTGACAGGAAATCTAATTGAGGTCTCTAAATTGATAGAAGAATTCAGTAACATTAAGGGTATGATGGCTGATGGTAAATGCTGAACTGTTCACATCCCAGAAGGAATACTTGAAGCAATTGCCCTCACATCTGTGTTTGCAATTTGTATAGTATGCGGAGAGGTTTTGAAATCATGAAATTATGTTCCCAAATACTTGCATGATTTTATAGTAATTAAATGTTCATTTATAAATAGGGAAAAACAATAAAATATGGTGGCACGGTAGCACAGTGGTTAGATGCTGTTTCACAGATCCAGGGACCTGGGTTTGATGCCTAGCTTGGGTCACAATGTGGAGTTTGCACATTTTCTTTGTGTACGTTTCCTCTGGGTGCTCCAGTTTCCTCCCACAGTCTAAAGATGTGCGGGTTAGGTCATGGATTTACCATGCTAAAAACATTGCTTCTTAGTGTCCTGACGTACATCAGTTAGAGAGATTTGTGGGTAGATATGTAGGGATATGTGGGTAGGGTTTGGGTAGCATTATGGTTGGTGCAGACTCGATGAGCCCAATGGCCTCTTTCTGCATTGTAGTGTTTCTATGTTTCTAAGAACTACACTCAAATTGATAATGGCTTCACACAGTCCTAGCATTTTAAAATAATTCCAAACAATCTTAATTTAACCACATACAAAACTAGCTTTCCCTATTTGTTCTCCAACACCTTTTAATTTTAAGATTTATAGGAATATATAACTTCTATCACACAGTGATTTTAATTCATTCTTGGGGTGTCCTCTGAGATTAACAGCAGTTGGCTTTTCAGATTTGGCTTCATTCACACTGTTCCTGCTGTCTGCTAAGATCTAAAATAGCTCCCTTTATAGTTTTCAGTATCTCCTTAAGTAGATTAATTCCTTTTGATCTCCCTATTGTCTCACCAGTCTTTTCAGAAATATTTCTCCCAAAATTGACTAAGTTCATCTCTGTATTTTAGCTTTTAGAATTTAATACTCACTTTGTCCTTTTTTAACCTATGACATCATTCTTTCATACCTTGTATGTTGTCTCATTTGAATCTCAAAGATCCATTCAAATATTGCAGAATAGGGCTTGATTAGGATGATGACAAGTAAGATCTTATGACAGGATGAAGATACATTTTGATGGAGAACTCAAAGCAGTATGCATTTTGGAATCTTTAGAGAGAGGTTACTTTCTCTGTATTCCTTGCTCTGTTTCAACTGGAGAGTGGAATCTGCCAGGAAATAAATCCTTTCTTTGAGACTCTACTGTTGGGGTTGGAGTTTTCTCTGAAGGTTTCTGCATGAGAATTAGAAAACATCTGTAGATCACTCTTCAGAGGTGTTGAAAGGCCAGAAATCTAGTAACCATCTAAGTATGTTTGGTTTTCTGTGCTAATTGGTTCTAAAGAAGGAATTTATCCCTATAGGGATACCGCTAAATTGGAACAATAGAGATAGCTAGCTGTTAAAAATTGTACTTTGTTGTGATTAAGTATTCTAATTGGTAAAAGTTATGCTAATTTTTTTGTTGTGCTCTAACTGTGTTCTTAAACGAAGTTTATTTTGATATAGTGAGTCATAGGAATCAAAACTAGAGTGAAACACCTTATACTCACCCTAATGCCAAAATCAAATGTAAAAGTTATGCTCACCCTAATGCCAAAATCAAATGTAAAAGTTAGAGTCTAGGCAAACTTCATAAAATACCTTGGAGTTTCCAATCCAATCCCTAATAGAACAAAACTGAAGTTCAGGTACAGATCTATCATGATTTAATTGAATGATAGATCCTATGGAAATGTGATGGAAGCCCTAAACTGCCTGAAAGGATTTAAAACAAATAATTCCTCAGGAATATATATCACTATCTGGAGTAAAATAGTAGTGTCAATTATCAGGACCAAACTTAAAGATTGTCCATGTGTTGATAAGCAGTAGTAAACATAGGGGCTGATTTTATCATTTTTTTTCCATGGTGCTGGTTGGACTTGAAACTGGGAGTTTCAGATCTGTCTTTTGGGTGTGTTTTCAGGTCCCTAATATGCGTTCTGCCTGCAAAAATATCAGCAAGCCTATTGATAGGCTTGAAGCATATAGGTGGGGCTTAATGCACCCAAAAGCCTGCAAAAGGAGGTAGTGCGCATATGCAGCATTAGCAGTAGCAGGGGTCTGACAGAAAAGGGAAAGACTTGTCAGGCCCCCATTAGTGCAGGTTGCCTGAAGCAGCTCTCCCCCACTCCCTTACAACTGTAGAAGTCCGCAGCCCAAGATATAACTCCCACTGACCACACCCTCCTCCATCCGCCATCCAGACCGATCATGGATCCGCCACTCTCCCTCCCACCAATCGATGATCTGTTGCCCTTCCCCACAAATCGCAGATCTGCTGCACTCCCCTACTAATTGCTGCAGGTTGAGAGCAGGCCCCCTCTCCCTCCCTCCCCTTCCACCAATCCCTGCAGAGTTGCAGCAGGCCCTCTCTCTCTCTTACCAATACCTGCGGATTGGCAGGAGGCTCCCTTCCCCCTTTAGCTCCTCCCCTGGCAGTCCCTGATGGGCATTGCCCAGATACCAGTCTGCCATTGCCCAGATGAAAGGGTGACTGCCCAGGTGCCAGGCTGGCACTGCCCAAGGGGCACCTCCCACTTTTCCTCAGTCTCCCCATGGGGTCCCAGTAGCCTCTGGTTCCGTCAGCAAGGCCAAGTTGACTGTTTTCTGTTCATAGCGAGCATGTCTATTCCTCACCAGCACAAACCTTTCCTGGCAAGGTCATAAAGGGGCTGGGCCCAGACAACTGAGTGTCAGACTTGATAAGCAGATGTAAAACAGCATTATAATACACGATGAAACTACTTCTGCCCATTTCTGGTGCGAGGCTGAACTCACCGGAAATCTGGTGCTCATAAAATGGTGCCAATATGATAAACACTTTATATCGGAGTTTACCACCTCCATATATGCAAAAGGGGGGAAATAATCATGCCTCACATAGTCTTGGTTTTTCTGAGGATGCAAAATTATAAATTTGCTGTGAAAGCCCTTTCAACTAAGTGCATTTTGTCTAAAATTCTTCAAGACTATCAATTAATGCTGAGCATCTAGGGTAAACATGGAAATGAATATGGATTTGACAAAAGAGTAGGAGGCAGCGAGGAAGCTTTTTTGTGGATGTCAGTTTTTCAGAATGTCAGTGGAGGAGAGAGTAAATGTTGAGGGGAATCCAGTGGGAGTGAATCTGAGAATCCTGCTGTTTCTACTTTATATTAAAATCTTAGATACAGGAGCATACAACGCGACAGCTTAGTGACTATTGCTGTGCTGTGCAGATACATGGATTTGGGCCTGTGTCTGTGGGAGATTGCACATTCTCCCCGTGCTTGCATGGGTTTTCTCCGGGTGCTCCGGTTTCCTCCCACATCCCAAAGATGTGCTCTTAGGCTGATTGGCAGAACAAATTCTCCCTAAATTGTCTCAAATTTGGTTCTAATGCATAGATCTATAAACATAGAGATGACAGGAATCATAGGTAGAAGTGGGAATATCGAGGTGGTAGTGTGGGCTCATTAGGCCGAAGGGCCTGTTTCCCGTGCTGTTTTGTTCTTTGTTCTTTGTTTGTAGCATTGTGTTTGAATGAAAAAAAATGAATGGTTATCTGTCAATGTAACTTTCAAACAATTGTTTTTTCCTTCCAATATTAACTAACAGGTGTTTCTCATTGTTCTGCCTTTTGTTAAAAGCCAAAGACAGGTTTGATACTTTGAACCTTGCAGTGTGACATGTTAAATATACTTAGAAAAACATTGGCTAATTTTAAGAATGTCTTTTTATTTACTATAATGCTCTGACAGAAAAACAAGCTTCTTTAACAGCAAAATCTCCTTCTGAGTACCAGTTTGTGTTAACTACAAATGTAGGATAAAGGAGGATAGGTAAAAATTAAACCTGATTTTAAGAAGTATTTCTTTATATAAAATAATCAATTGATGCTGCTCCAAACTTCAAGTACCCTTGAATATTCTTTTGGGTTAGTTTTGCTGGTCCCTCTCATTAACAAATCCATCCTTTATAACTGGGAGTTTACTTTTGCTGCTCAACACCTTGATGTGCAATATGTGAACTGGGAGATATGTTGGGATATGATTGTAACAGTAGGTATTGTTAGATGAATTGAATCACCAGCTGCCTCGTTGTGGGCTTTTTGAACTTGAAATGCATGAATCCAAAACAAACCAGGTAAGAGGTCTGAATCGGTGAATTCTTTGGAGAGGTAATGTGCTCTTTTGATAAGGTCCAGAGACCCCTTTGGGAGAGGCAAGCAGTCTTTGGGATTATTCAAATTGAACATGATCATATACCTTTTACACAAACTCATTGGAACTCTCAGGTTGTCAAAGAACTGTCCAGCTGTCAAAGTATCAAAGCTATCCAAGATTCTGAATGAGTTGGTATGAAATGGAGAAGAGCAAAAGGTGGTACGTGTGTTGACATAGTGGGTATAGGAAGCCATGGTAGGTAGGTGATGGTGCAAAGGTTGGCATTGGGAACATGAGATTCCATGGGCATAGGTAGATGGGTATAGGAGGCATGAGGGGAATGGAAAGGTTGCAGAGCATGGATTGGCATAGATGGGACATAGGAAGTATGTGATAGGGCTCAGGACCGGAGGGACAATTTTTGCTTTTTCATTTTATTTCAACAAAGTGCCAAACAGAACAGGCCTTGCATGCAATCTAATTGTCTTCACACCTGACAGCCTCCACACTCATTCCAGGGTCACCCTTCCCAGCTCATATTTCAGTTCACCTCACCCCTGGCTAAAAAGCAAACCTCTGGATGAACATTTTTAAAGTGAATGTTCCCCGAGCCAGCAAATCTCACAACTGCATACCCAAACCATGCACAAGATGTTCTCAGTTCACCAGAGACTTTGTCGTGAGAGCAACAACTTTATGCCATAGTACTGCACTGCTTCTGATGTACTGTTCACCACTCTGCTGGGTAGACCGGTTCCTAACTCCATTTCTGAGTTGGTCTTCATGGACAGTACCATGCTGCTGGACCCATGGATCTTCCTGTGTCACCAAGTCAGATCAATACTGTGCCAGGGGTTGGAGAATTAGAGGGAAATTAGAGGAAAACTTGCTTGTGCATAATTTAAGAATTTCCAAGTCCAGATTTTCATTTCTGGTGGATGAGACAGGCACTGCCAGAGCCACCTACCACCGTACTTATTCTCAAAATGGGAGAACTCCACCAATATGCCATGCCCACTGAAGTCAACGTAAGTTGATGTAGTAGTAAAATCATTGTATACATGTTAGACAGCAGCCAAATTTAGAAATATTGGCTGTAGAAATCTAGAATATCCAAGCTACAAAGAAGTTATATGTTCCACTCCATCTTTGTTATCAGAATTAAAGCAAGTTTAGTGAGTCTGCAAGCAGAATCTTGTAATGTTACAGTGCAGAATTAGACTATGTTGCCACAAATATAAGTGTTTGTCTCTTAAATCTCCTGATATATTTGTTGCAATCATTCAACAACAAAAGATAGTTGAACCCCTACTGAATATGATTGTTGGTGTTTATATTCCCAGCATGTTTCCAATGCCACCCATAATCATGGGTCTCCCTGCCAACTAATATCCAACTGCAGCGAGGGTGTCCATGCTATGTGCTGCTTAAATTTTCCACAGGATACTCATTGGACAACAGGTTTGAGGAGTTAAGTATAATTTTCACTAAAAACATTAACTTCCATTGTGAACTCCTTAGCATCAAAATTAAATACTGTATTGCTTGTCAAGTAGCTATTGGTAATTATTTTGCAGATACTGTCATTAGTACTTCATACTTATTGGACCTCTGAGCAAAACATTCAAATATATTAAATAAATATTATTTTTAATGCTTTGTTCATGGATTTGATAATACCATATTGTCTGGCAGCTACATTCGGTATGAAGAAAATTGGAAACAAGTTTTCCTTAAAAGAAATTTCTGCAATATTGTAAAGCTGTAAATATGATGCATAATGGAAATTAGTACCCATCAAATTGAAACATCTCTTAATGCAACACATCATCCTCACAGTTACCAGTTTGTTTTGTAGATCTCACACTACTGTCCTTGGAGAGAGATGTACGATATCTGAAGGACTGGTCTATGGGGAACTTGGGATAGCCACGTTATACTAAATCTTGCCTATTTGGAGTTTGTGTTCAATGGACTTATTTCAGTAACCTGTATCATTTCAGTTAAAAGGATTTATTGTACTGGACAACTCATCCACTTATAACCCAGCTATGCATTGATGATTCAATTACACATACTAGTACAATCATGAGATGGCAGCGTAAATGCTAAAAATGGGGAATTCTATTTCCAAACTGTTAACTGGTATGTTTTTTAGCCACGCACTACCCAATCTGTTACATGTCTCTAGGTTTTTCTGTTTTCATTTCAGAAATACTTGGCCATCTAATCCTGTTCTATGTTTAAATCATTTTATTTTTATTACATCCTCTTATATTTGTTAAATTAAATATAACATTATGCAAGCTATATTCAGTTCAAGGTCATATGCTGTTCATCAAATACATTCTGGGAGCATTCAATATTGACACTTGGTCCCTAAATTTGGAAAATACCCTACTTTCCAACACTGATGTTCCCTACTTCGGTAAGTAGAAAAAAATTACAAGCATGGGCTCCTGGAATACTTGTGAGTGAAACTAAGATAAATCAGCTTGGGGCTAGATGAGATTCATTCTAGCGTTCTTTTAAATATTTGCACAGCTGCATATTAAAATTATTCAGGAAGGTATGATTTAGCTCTGGGCACCATTACTTAAGAAGAATTTGAAAATTACATTATCTGGAGAACAGGCTCAGGGGATTTCCAGTTCAGGCTAAAGGGTGGCACAATTTGAGAGAGAAAGCAAGCTGTTAATCTTATTAATCTAGAAAACCTATAGGAAAATCAATGGTCAACAATTAGTATTTCTAATGGCATATTGGAGCCATGGAGTCAGTGTAGGGTAGATGTGTACATGTTGTCCTTTGATAGCTTAAAACTGGGTTTATTTTAGCAAGAGTTGTTATTATAACAGTCTTTTTGATAATTTTTATGTTTTCTAAATGAGCTGAATTTGCCAATGTCAATTGAATTTAAATTTATTCAAGTTGACAGCATAGAATGTATTGTAATTATCATTCATTAATATTATTTTAGAATTGTTATACTGATAGATTGCAAGGATGGAATATAAGGTTTGGACCGGAATACAATATTAAGATAGTAGAGAAGGAAAACAATGTGGTCCATATAATTTTCAAGTGTTCTGTTTTAATATTGCATACTTGTGTGATAAATATTTCATGTATTTTTCTTCCATTGAAAATTACTCACCAAACTAGACTTAGTAATTTCCCAAGGTGGACACAAATCTAAACAAAGCAGGAAGATGTGACCTTTGATTTTAGTCCGTACTAAGTTAATTAATCTCAGCAATAGTGTAGCAGAAGCACAATACGTGGCCTGAATGGACCTGAGCTAGGGAGAGGAAAGCAATAATAGACTTTGCTGCTGGATTGGATTTTTATCCTTGGGGGCATCAGAAGAATTCTTGGCCCCACTCCTCAGGAGAAAGTGGTCACAAAGGTCGCTCTCATCTCTAATTGGAATGCCTACAGTGCAGAAGGAGGCCACTCAGTCCATCCAGTCTACACCAACTCTACGACAGAGAGTTGGTTGCTAATATAAGATTATCAGGCCCTACCCCTGATATCTCATATATTTTATACTGCTAGTCCCCGTAACTTGTTAAATAAACTGTTACTGTTAAATAAACATCATTTTAGATTGGAACTTATTGTGAACTGTCTTCTGCACTGGAACAGGGTTCCAGAGGTGCCGGTATTTTAATTTTTCTGTGTCGATCAAGGAAGTGTCAGTACATCCTGGGGACCTTTATGGCTAACCTTGTTTTTCTTCTGATCTGTACACATACTCCCCACCATAAGTGTGAAATCCTGGCTGTTATCTTCCAATTTTACAATAGCTGCATTTGCTGAAATTAGCTAATTCAGCATAGATCAGGATTCAAAAAAGTAGTTTTAGTACAGTACCTTATGGTGAATTTACACTTTGCATAGAGTTTGTTTCTCCAAACAATTGAAAAGTGCCCCATTTGTTGTCCATATTGTGATTGTAACCTGCTGTTTACAATGTGCATGCTATGTGAAACATCACATATGCATAATCTGGAATTACGAGATTGTAAGTGTCAGTACTGGCCTTTGAAAAGTACGGCACAGGTACAGAAATAGTGTTAGCATCTGGCTTTTCATAAAACAGACCATTCAAGGAATAGTATTCCATTTTTCACTTTTTAACTCTTGTTATTTTATGTTTTCTTATTTCTTCCCCTTCTCCAATTGCTACATTTTTATTTTCTCTTATTTAAAAGGGCAATTGTCATGTCCATACCCTGTGTCACGACAAGTAGCTTCTCAGATATGAGCATCAGGCCAAGGTAAACTGCCTTTTGATATTTTCCCATCACTCTTGCTGGCAGAAAAAGGCAATTCTCCCATTGCTTCAATGCTGCCATCATCCTGGAGCAATCCAAAACTAATCCCAATGCCATGATTTCTCCCATAATTCTTGCTATGTTTGAAATATTTATCCATTTTCCTAAAAGATTTGATTGTCTCTGCAGTGCGGCATTCCCACAGTACTGACCCTCTGACAGTGCAGCATTCCCTCAGTACTGACCCGCGAAGGTGCGCTATAGCAGAATTTCTGTCCACTTCCAGTATGTTTTTGGGTGTGGATCAAGAGCATCCAAGTAGCTCAATAGTACCTGAACTAAGAACTATAAACTTGCATTTATATAGCACCTTTTATTACCTCAGAATATCGTAAAGCACTCTGCATCTAAGTATTTTTGAAGTGTAGTCACTGATTTAATATAGGAATTTCAGCCAATTTATGCATAGAAAAATTCCATAAACAGTAATGTGATAATGTCTAGATAATTTTTTTAATTGATGTGGGCTGAGTAATAAACATTGACCAGGACACTGGAGAAAATGCTCCTGCTCTTTCTTGATGCTCTGGGAGTTTATATATTTAGTTGAGAGAGAAAGCTTGGGTTTAAGGATTCGGCTAAAAGATGTCCATCGTGTTGTGCAAGCACTTCCTCAGCACTGGAATGGTTGTCAACCTAGACTTTGTGTTCAAGTTTCTACAGTTGGACTTGAGCACAAAGCCATCTATTCTGAGGCTATCACTGACCCAAAACTGGTACAATTGGTCCGTTGCCTTAAAAAAAACTATTCTTAAAATTTTGCATTTTAAGAATGGAATTTAAAAGTAGGGAAGTTTGCTAAAGTTGTACGGGATGTTAGTGAAACCACATCTAGAGTTCTGTGGGTAGTGTTGGTCTCCTTATTTCAAAAGGGATATAATTCCATTAGAAGCAGTACCGTGAAGCATTCACTTGACTGTTTCCCATGATAGCCTTAGGAGAAAAGGTTGGATAAGTTGAGTCAGTATTCATTGGAGTTTAGAAGATTAGGAGAGGATCATACTGAAACATACAAAATTCTGAGAGAACTTGATAGGGTGGATGCTGTAAGGATGTTCTCCCCAGTGGGCAAGAGTAGAACTAAGGCACACAGTTTTTTAAAAAAAGGACTTCCACTTAGGATGGAAATGAGAATTTTTTTCTCTCAGGATTGATTTGATTTGATTTGATTTATTATTGTCAAATGTATTAGCATACAGTGAAAAATATTGTTTCTTGCATGTTATACAGACAAAGCATACTGTTCATAGAGAAGACAATGAGAGAGTACAGAATGCAGTGTTACATTCATAGGGTGTAGAGAAAGATCAACTTAATGCAAGGTAGATCCATTCAAAAGTCTGATGGCAGCAGGGAAGAAACTGTTTTGAGTTGATTGGTATGTGACCTCAGACTTTTATATCATTTTCCCGACAGAAAATGGTGGAAGAGAGAATATCCAGAGTGTGTGGGGTCCTTAATTATGCTGGCTGCTTTCCTGAGGCAGAGGGAAATGTAGGCAAAATCAATGGATGGGAAGCTGGTTTGCGTGATGGATTGGGCTACATTCATGATCTTTTGTAGTTTCTTGCGGCCTTGCACAGAACGGGAGCCATACCAAGCTATGATACAGCCAGAAAGAATGCTTTATACGATGCATCTGTAAAAGTTGATGAGAATCATAGCTGACATGTCAAATTTCCTTAATCTTTTGAGAAAGTAGAGGCATTGGAGGCTTTTTTAACTATAGTGTTGGCATGGGCGGGCCAGGAAAGTTGTTGGTGATCTGGATACCTAAAAACTTGAAGCTTTCCACCTTTCTACTTTGTTCTCTAAGCTTCCTGAAATCCATTACAATCTCTGTCATTTTGTTGACATTGTGGGAGAGATTATTGTCCCCGCACCAGTTCACTAGATTTTCTATCTCATTCCTGTATGTTGTTTTGTCGTTGAGATCCAACACACTATTGTGGTGTCATCAGCAAACTTGAAAATCGAGTTGGAGGGGAATTTGGTCACACAGTAATGAGTGTACAAGGAGTATAGTAGGGGTCTGCAAACAAAGCCTTGTGAGGCACCGGTTTAAGGATGATCATGGAGGAAGTGTTGTTGCTATCCTTACTGATTGTGGTCTGTGGGTTAGGAAGTTCAGGATCTAGTTGCAGACGGGGAAGCCAAAGCCAGGCCATGGAGTTTGGAGATGAGTTTTATAGGAATAATCGTGTTGAAGCCTGAGCTGCAGTCAATAAATAAGAGTCTAACATAGGTGCCTTTGTTGTCTGGGTGTTCCAGGGTTGAGTGCAGGGCCAGGGAGATGGCATCTGTTATGGACATACTTTTCCCAGAGAGAGATCAGTGCAGGATCATTGAATATTTTTAAGGTTTTGTTGGAAGATCCTTGACAGTCAAGTGAGTCAAAGTGTATAACGGCTAGATAGGGAATTAGTGGCCACAAGTAGATCAGCCACAATCTTATTAAATGGCAAAGCATACTGAAGAGGCTAAATGACTTGTTCCTGCTTTTAATTCGTATGCTCATTATATGAGGGATGCTGGGTGAAAACACAATGCCATTTCTCTCAATGACCCAATTTTCTTAAAATATAAAATAGTTAGCCAACTCTCTTTATGGATTCATATGGAAATAGATCAATAAGTAGAATTCAATTCAAATTAACTGAGTAACACTTAAAATGAGCCCATTAGTAATAATAATTGCAGGAACTTTATTAGGCAATGAAATTTAATACCTGTCACGTATTCACCTATTCATGTGAATGTGTACATAATTCATCAAAATCATTTTCATTGCCATTTGGTGCAAATGAAAAATATAATTTAGAAAAAGTTTGAAAGATTTATGAAATGAGATAAGGAAAGACAGGGATGGTAAAATTAACAGGAGTATAAAAAGTGAAAGAAAAAAGTACGGCAGTGAGAAAAGTAAGATGTTGAGTAATAATAGTATGAAAGTAAAAGAGAAAGTAAAGAACAGAAATTGTTAGTAAACGAGATTGGAAAGAAAATCAGAAATAGAAAAAATTTAAGTTTCTTGGATATCAATGAAGACCATGGTTGCTTGGAAAAAATGGCAGCTTTCTCCACCATAAGGTCCTGGACTTAAATCAAGGGATTGGGTTCATGACAACACCAATGGAGCAGCCCATGATTCACCTGCTCAGCCAGGAACATAGACACTCAATCATTCTAAAAGGTCATCCTAGCACAGAGACAGCAAAGGAATTCAACCTGAATCCCCTTCAGAACTACCTGGACCTTGGCAATGCCCAAGAAGTGCCCCCTGGCAATGCCGCCTCGGACTGTCACCAGGGAGCATGCTCTAACATTATTGTCTTCCCCTGAATATTGCACTCACTTGAGCTCCCTGGAGGTCTGTTCTCTAGGTATATGTCTTGGGAGAGCCAGTTGGGTTTCATGCTGTTCTGCTGTCAGGCCAACAGGAATAGATTTTTGGTTGTGGGTGGATCATTCAGACATTGGGCCCAAATAATTATATGCCACAATTCAAATGATGTTCCCAAAGTTGAATGTTGAGAAATGCAGAGAGGAGACAATCGCAATACGAGTTTACATCAATGTAAAATGTGATTTGGCAGTTATCATGATATCTTCGCTTCTGTATGTTTCAGATAGGCTCAGCTTATGTATCTCTATAAGGTAATATTAAAGACCCTGAGGAGTCATTTTGACCTACCACTTCAAATTAGGACAAAGTAAAGGATTTAAAATAGGAATTATTTTCAGCATTTTCTGTTTTTACTTTTAATTTTTAGCATCCACACGATTTTGCTTTCAGCCCCACACTTCATGTTGAGTAGCTTAAGTATTTTTGTACTTGTTTTATAGAATGTGGGTATCACTGGATAGACCAACACTTATTGCTCATCCCTAATTGCCTTTGAGCAGGTGAGATACCTTCTTGTTGGGCAGGGAGTTCCAGCATTTTGATCCAGCAACAGTAAAGGAACGGTGATTATAGATCCAGGTCAGGATGTTGCGAAATGAGAGGAACTTGCAGGTGGTGGTGGTGTTCCCATGCATCATATGCCCTTGTCCTTTCAGGTTAAAGAGGTTTTCGTTTTGGAAGTTTCTGTTGAAGGAGGCTTGGTGCATCTTGTACATGGTACGCACTGCTGCCACTGTGCATAATGGTGGAAGGAGAGAATTTTGATTGGTTTTGGTTGAAGTGCCAATCAAGTGGACTGCTTTGTTCTCGATGGTGCTGAGGTTCTACAATATTGTTGGAGCTGCACTCATTCAGAGAAGTGCTTTCTTGCTTTATGTCTTATGGATGATTGTTGCAGGCCTATTTGGTATTCAGCCTTTTAATTTATTCCAACTTTGTTCACCTTGAAGTAAATATCTATTCTAACACCAGCTATTTAATCAAGCAATATAGTTAGGGCTCTGAAGGGTCATTGAAGACTGCCAGAGCATAGAATTCAGACAAGAGGAACACCTCCAAAGTGAGTGACATTCTGCTATGGAGTCACCAAGAGTCCTTCTTCAGGCAACCCCTTTAGCCCCTCCCTACAGGAACCACTCCACTGGCACTGCCCTAAAACCCTGACCATTCCAGCCTGGTGGAGCCAACCTGACATGCCTGACCATGTCTCTGAACACCCAGAGGCTACAATGGCCTCCGAACCCCACAACGTGATCATCATATCTATCTGGAGAATTCAGTAATAGCTGTGAAAAGATCTTCTTTGAGGAACCCTTGGACTTTAATATCTGAGATGTGCCAGCCTCCAATAAATGCATGCTGTTCAGGCATGAGTTAGAGAAGAATCAGACTGCATACCTGAGTTTTCGAGAAAGCACTTCAGACTTGAAAAAAATCCTCTTAAAAAAGATGCAGTCGGATAGAGCACCTGCTCAAAAGGAGATGCACTTCAGAATTAATTGACTGAAGTGCTATTAAAACAAACAAAGCTAATCTTTCTATGAAAAAGCATTCAGCTGCCTATCAACAGGCTTACAAAGGTCAATGGACCATGAAATTTAATGTAAACAAAGCAGCTTAAAGCTTTTTGGCATTTCAGAAGGACCAGGTGCTTGTAAAAATTAAACAAACTACTTCAAAGCTTTTCAAAGCAACAGAGTGGAGCCTTTCAACTTCAACCCAATAAGAAAGATCAAAATTGTTCAAGGCAAATGAGTGAAAACTAACAATGCGGCCCCCACCCCAGGGGAGACCCCTGATCTGAACCCTTCCAGCCCAATTAGAGTCACCCAAATAATACCTCCCTTGAAGGATCCCCTTCTGCACCCTGGTAACAACTGTTTTCACTATGAGCATCCTGACAGTAAGGGTGCAGGGTACCTCCTTACTCTCCCTCAGAGTCCTTGGCACATGATCCCCGCTTTTAAGGACCAATGATGTTCTGTGACTAAGTGATTGCCCGCTGAAGGATGGGGCAGGGGGTGCATACAGGAGGTTGTTGCATTTAACTTTAATCTTGCTAATGAGATTAAAATGAATGCAAATGAGATCTGGTCAGGATCTCACCTTTTCTGGCGAGATTCTCATTGTGCCAGTGGGCCAGGAGCATCAGATATGGTTTAACACCCAGCGCAAATCCTGTTTTTGGCCTCTCACCAAATTTACTGGCCAAGTAGAATTTGCACTAATGGGGCTGGAAAATAGCCCTACTCTCTTCTCTGCTGACCATGCACTAAATATTGTCTTTCATCTCTCTGTCTCTGTGAAACCTCCTCCTCTCTTTTCTGTCTTGGAAGCAGAATACCTGTTCACAGTCAGTGCAACTGCACTTGTCCTTGACTTCAGTTAAGAAATATGACACATACATTTCAATTGCTTGTCCTGTGCCCAGCCCTGTCCCTATGGTCAGCAAGCCAGTTTTCAGGCAGATATCATAACAGACCATGTGATCCCCTCATTCCTCCATTTCACCTTGTACATGCAAAAAGCATAGTCACCTTCTTATAAAAACTTTTATTCGTAACAATGAGAAAAATGATTGATGCAAACTTATCATGCTGCAACATTTGCCCTTTATATATAGTCTTCAGGCTATTCCAGGATATTTCAAAGCCAATGAAGCATTTCTGAAATCTTGCATGGAATTTAGTTGTTGCGGCGATGGGCCAATCTACTATTTAGAGAGCAGGTGGCAACCACAACATTGCCATTTCTGGGATCCTCAGTGGTATTAAATTCCAATCAGGCAGCCTGCTGACTGCTATCAATGTTCCTGAGTCTTGCAGGGGGCATGTTCCACATCCATGAGCTGCTGATCAATCAGAAGACAGCAGATGTCTAGTACCAGCATTACCATCTGGAGCAGTAGCCACTGTTGCAGCTGCAGCCGGCCCCAGGAGGAAAATTGTCATTGGAGACGCTGATTACAGGTAAGTTTGATGGGCTTACTGGGATGAGTCAGGTAGGTCCTGGTGAGAGGTGGGAAGGACATTGTTGTAAAGGTCAAGGTTTTGTCTTCCAACAGGGCCAGCCCTTGCCTCTAGCAGGTCCTTTCATTTGGCACAGGATGCCCAAGCAGGAGGCATCCCTTCTAGACCCCACACATTCCCATCAGAGTTTGCCTGTTGGCTTGTCCACATGATGTGACTCCCTTACCGCTGTTAGAATACACAAAGCAGCAGGAAGAGACCCTTAAGTGGCAACTTTAGTGCCTCTATTGGCCTTGAGGTGGAAAGATCACCCTGACCCATTGTATGGCTCTCCTTCCTGCTCTGCTGCCTCGTCATTCGATCCCAGAAGGCATTAAATCCCTCCCATGGTCAGCATTATAATGCAGGTAAATGTGATTGCCAATTGGCAGGGAAGGTAATGGCCTAGTGGTATTATTGCTAGACTATTAATTCGGAAACTCAACTAATATTCTGGGGACCTGAGCTTGAACTCCTGGCAGGTGATGGAATTTGAATTCAACGAAAAATATCTGGAATCAGGAAACTACAGATGACTGTGAAACCATTGTTGATTGTCAAAAAAACCCATCTGGTTCACTAATGTCCTTTAGGGAAGGAAATCGCCATCCTTACCTGGTCTGGCCTAAATGTAACTCCAAATCCACAGCAATGTAGCTGACTCTCAACTATCCTCAGGCAACGATGAGTAGGCAATCTATGCTGGGCAATCAGCAACGCCCATATCCCACGAATGAGTTTAAAAAAGTTCCTGCCAGCTGTTTTACTGGTGTTTGGGGAACAACACTTCCAGCAGAAAAACCATCCTGCTCTTTACAGCAATCTCCAGTCAAAGATAGCAATTTCTTTTTCACTTTTTCTTTTATAGCTAATTGAATCATCTGTAAAAGATTTCTAAATTACTGGTTTACATTGATTCAAATTGTATTTCAAAATTAGCTGATCTTAAAAGAAATAGCAAACCTATAATCACTGCAATGAAATAATTACTGTAATTAAAAGCGGGTAAACAAATGTAAGATCAGGCAGTAGACATTAATTCATTAAGAGTACACTTGTGGTGTCATTTGTTAACTTCCCCCCTCTCACAGCTTACCTCAGAGTATGAATGAATGTCTCAAAAATGCCATGAAACAATAAGAAGCAGCCTTTGATCTTCATCCGGACTTTAGCAGAGAAATAAATGGTGTCTACACTTTGATTTAATTTATTTTGTTTGATGTATTAGCATACAGTATTATTTCTTGCATACCAAACAGACAAAGCATATTGTTCACAGAAAAGGAAACGAGAGAGTGCAGAATGTAGTGTTACTGTTAAAGCTAGGGTGTGGTGAAGGATCAACTTAATGAAAGGTAGGTCCATTGAAAAATCTGATGGCAGTAGGGAAGAAACTGTTCTTGACTCAGACATTTGTATTTTTTTTCCCGATGGAAGAGAGAGTATCCAGGATGAGTGGGGTCCTTGATTATGCTGGTTGCTTTGTCGAGGAAATGGGAAGTGTAGACAGAGTCAATGGATAGGAGGCTAATTTGCTTGATCGATTGAAACACATCAAATTTGATGGAATGATACACATCTGTTCTATCATTGAAAAAGTAAGATTTGAACGGCGGAGTATGGGACTATCAGGTCCATATCGTTCATCATTAGGCAGTAAATACTATAGGTTCCATGATATTTTCTATCTCATCCAATATAGATTGGATGTGAAAGTCAATAGCTTCTAAGCTGACTTATCTCAGGTTTCCTTATGCTTTGTGTATTGCTGGCCACTGCCTATGCTGCCTTTGTGACATTGCTGAAGTAGAATGCACACGGGTGCATCCCCTGACTGTGCCTAAAGCCCTGAATAGATACAACCCTGACATCATTGATCCAACAGTTGCAATGCCAGGCTACCAAATCTGGTCCATGCATGTGTTTGATATCCACCAATTGGTGAAGCCTAAATGCAGCCCAACAACACTCGGAATGGCCGATCGCGCAGACGCATGTACCAATGCAGGAATTGCAAGCAAGACAACAAATCCTCCATCAGCACACTGACCAGAGCGAAGAATCTCATTGGACATAACCAGTCTCACCATTTCCCAGGCTTGAAAGAAACAAGCACTCCAGGAAGAGTGGAAAACATGCAGGTCTGCAGGTGAGAGTGAAACAATGCAGTCCCAAGGACCCCTTCTTTCCAGCTTACTCCTTGCAAACGTCCAGTCTCTGGAAAACAAGCTAGACAAACTTAGAACCAAATTTACTTTCCAAAGAGAACCGAGGAACCACTGTGTACTCTGTTTCATGGAATCATTGGCTCTCTCCTTCTTCACCAGACAGTACACTGCAATCAGAGGGCTTTTCTAGTCTTACCTGAGGCCACTATAAAGTCCATTCAATGGATGGAGATAATAGGATCACGTATTATAGGTCTGGGGAGCAGAAAGTTGCCAGTGTTGCTTCGTCTAAGCACCATGAAGTGTTGATTAGAAAGCAGACCCCACCTCTTCTAGCCTTGCCTGAGGCCACTATAAAGTCCATTCAATGGATGGAGGAGGTGGGGACTGCTTTCTAATCAACACTTCATGGTGCCTAGACGAAGCAACACTGGCAACTTTCTGCTCCCCAGACCTATAATACTTGACCCTATTATTATGAGGGTCTCTCTTTTTCTCATGCGTATGTTGATCCCATCACTGCCTTGGACGTGGGTCTTTCTTTTCTGGTCTGCTGTACCTTACACGTGAGTTCACCTCTGTTATCCTGATGGCAGTTTACATCCACCCCATGTGAACGTGAAGATCACGCTGGACAAAATATACACCACTACAGATAGCCTTGGGATGAAACATCTGAGGCCTTGTTCATCGTGGCTGGGACTTCAATCAGGCCAATTTCAAGAGCATACTATCAAGTTACCAATACGACTGCCGCTCCACCAGAGGCCTAAACATCCTAGACCAGCTTCTCCATGGTTATCCTCAACACCGGTGCCTCACAAGGCTGTGTTCTCAGCCCCCTATTATCCTAGTAGACCTATGGAGCTAAATCTCTCCAATTCGATTTTCAAGTTTGCTGACGACATCAGATCTCAAACAATGACGAGACAGAGTACAGGAATGAATCGAGAATCTTGTGAACTGGTGTGGCAACAATAATCGCTCTCTCAATGTCAGCAAAATGAAGGAGATTGTCATTGACTTCAGGAGAACATGCCTGTGTCTACATCAATGGGGACAAAGTAGAAAGGATCAAGAGCTTCAAATTTTTAGGTGTCTAGATCACCAACAATTGCCGTGATCCCCCAATGCTGACACTATAGTTAAGAAAGCCCACCAATGCCTCTACTTTCTCAGAAGACTAAGGGAATTTGGCGTGTCAGCTACGCCTCTCACTAACCTTTACAGCTGCACCATAGAAAGCATTCTTTCTGGTTGTATCACAGCTTGGTATGGCTCCTGCTCTGCCCAGGACTGCAAGAAACTACAAAAGGTCATGAATATAACCCAATCCATCATGCAGACTAGCCTCCCAACCATTTGTTTACTCTTCCCACTGCCATGGCAAAGCAGCCAGCATATTTAAGGACCCAACACATCTAGACATTCTCTAGTCAGCAGTTGTCTGTGTGGCTAACCTGGGACTTTAGCCTGGTCCAGTACTGTTTTTTGGCATCTTTGATGGATTTCCCCCGATCATATCTGGCTTTTGCCAGATTTGAATGCCTCAGACCTAGACCAGCAAGCAGTGGATGTCTCTGTTCATCCATGGTTTCTGGTTGGGAAACATGTGGATTTGCTTCTTTGGCACACAGTTGTCTTACTTACTAATGAAGTCAGTTATTGCACTGGCGTACTCATTCAGGCTGGTTGCAGAGTTTTTAAATACTGACCACACTATTTCCCACACTATTCTCATATCCCTTAATGTCTTTAATGTGTAGAATTTCATCATACTTAATGACTAAGCTTCCACAGCCATCTGGCTAGAGAATTCTAAAGATTCACCACCTTCTGAGACCTAAACCGCTTACCCTTTATTCTGAGATCGTGATCCCTAGTTCTAGATCTCTCAGCCAGGGCAAACAGCCTTGCTATACCTGTTCTTTTGAACCTTGAGAGAATTTTGTATGCTTCAATGAGATTATCTCTCATTTTTGGAACCCTAGGGAATACAAGACCTGTTTCCTCAATCGTGCCTCATAGAACAAACTCACTACATGGACCTGTTGTATTTTAAGTTGATCTTTCTCTACACCCAATCGGTAACTGCAATACTATATTCTGCACCTTCTTTCTTTCTCCCCTATATACTCTATGAACAGTGTGTTTTGTCTGTTCTGTATAGTGTATAAGAAACAACACAGATACGTTTCACAATAAAATATCGAATCAAACCCACCATCCCAGGAATCATTCTGGTCAACCATTGTTGCACTCCCTCCATGGCAAGTATATCCTTCCTTAGAAAAGAAGACCAAAACTATACACAATACTGCAGATGTGGGCTTGCTAAGACTTTATACAAGGTTTCACAGTAACTTAATTGCAGAGTTAATTTAAACCTACATATGACACTAATAAATAAACAATTGCAGGAAGATATCTTTGCTCTTGTAATCTAATCCTTTTGTAATTAGAAACATGCCTTCCTAATTGGTTACTGTACCTGCATGTTAGCTTATAGTGACTCATGAACTAGGACATCCAGTTCACTTTCCGACTTCATATCATTTAAGAAATGTTCTGCATTTCCATTTTTCCGACCAAAGTGAGTAACTTCACATTTTTCCACATTATATTCCATCTGCAAGTTCTTGCCCATTCACTTAGTAATTCTAAATAACCGTGAAGCCTATTTGTATCCTCTTCACAACTCATATTCCCCCACATTTTGTATCATCAATAAACTTGGAAACATTTTTGATCCCCATGTCCAAATCATTGACATAGATTGTGAGCAACTGGGGCCCAGGTTCTGATCCTTGTGAGACCCCACTAGTCACAGCCTGTATTCTGAAAATTTTTTCCTACTCTTTTTTTTTGTCCTTGAATCAATTTTCAATTCATGCTAACATGTCATCCCCAATCTCGTGCCCAATGGGGATTTCCGTTCTGCAAGCCTCACCCATCCCAATTCTGGCCCCTGTCACTAACTCCTTTAACCAATGCAACCAACAAAGGCCAACAGTAATTATGAGGAGCATATGAGCATGAATAAACCATTTGGCCCCTCAAGCCTGCTACACAATTCATTAGATTTTGACTCATACTTTAATGTAATTTTCTTGCACTATCCTAATATCTTTTGACATTCTTTAATATGCAGAAATCTATCAGCCTCTGCCTTGACCATTATCAATGACTGAGCCTCTACAGCCCATGAGGATAAAGAATTCCAAAGATCGATCATGATCTACATTTCAATGAGTTTACCTCTTCTAAATTACAGAGCAAAAGCCACAGAATCATAGAATCTTTATAGTGCAGAAGGAGACCATTCGGCCTATTGAGTTTGCAAAAGTGTACCTTCCTCAGGAAACTCTTGAAGACACGGAGAACACGCAAACTCCACACAGGTGGTCACCCAAAACCGGACTCTTTGGTTGCAAGATTGGTATTACCGTTAAAAAGAATGGTCTGCAAGCTCTGTGCGATATCTTATGCAATGTTGGCCAGACTCAACCCTGTTCCCTCTCAATGATTGGAGGCTGTTGGGAAGGCTGTCAATGCCTCAAGCATCTAGGTATGAGTTGTCATCAGCACTTTTCTGTAGTCTTTTGCAGTGATGTTCTTAAATAAATCTCCTGCAGTAGTACTCAGCTGCAATCTCACACCCAGGGTGAGTTTATGCACACACAATTTGTTGTATCCCCCAGCTGGCTGCAGTCCACTCATGACCACTTGACTGACCAGATGCTGCTCCTGACTGTCTTCTAGCCTATAATGTTTGTACTGTTGCCATATTTGAGTTAGTGACTGCTAGTTCAAGGTGAGAAGGCTCATTGGAAAAGGGCATTCTGGAGCAATCTTATTCTGTGCATCACAGTTACTACACCATAGCAAGTAGTATATTTAATCACAAGCTTTCAGAATTCACAACATTTTTGGTTACTTGTCCTGGTTTAACCGTTGAAAAGTAAGAATACTTGCATCAAAAAAACAAGCATTTGCCTTGTTTAAGCACTGTCAAAGAGCTCCACCTGGTGTTCGAGGCTGGAAACTAATCCATTTGGTGAGTGAGACTGAATGGGATTATCACAGTCTCCCCAACCCTCACATCCCGCCAGCTCATGGTGCAGAAATGGCCCACCATTGGCTGGCAGCAGAATAATCCACCCTCATCTCTGTCAATGGGTGTTCTAATTGTTTGCACATTCTATTGCCGGGGAGTTCCTGCTGGAGGCCACTGTTGTCAGGACTGGAAGATCTCATACACACAAATGCACACACCCATGCACTCAAATACCCATACACATCTATGCACTCATACACATGCACTCATATAAACACCCACACACACACTTGCATTCATACAAACACACACACACAAACATGCACTCACACATAAACACACCTACACACATGTGCTCATACACAGACATGCAAATACACTCTCGCACACATGCCCATGCATAGAAGCACAAACACATATGAATGTAAGTGTACACACACAAGTGCACAGACATGCACACAAGCACACACTCACACGCACAGCAAGAATGCACAGACACATACACATAGTTAATTTATATCTATTAAATTGCTGACTTTATCCAGTTCTGATGAAAGGTAATCAACCTAAAACATTGGATGGAATTTCATGTGTGTGCAATGGAGAATCAGTGGGAGCACCATGTCAGCTCTGTTCAGGAGGCCCAGTATAATTACCAGATAATCGGGCACTGATTTGGACAGCTTCAGTCATCCCACACAGTCAAGCCCTCAAGGTTGTCATTCCTTCTCTGAGAACTGCCAGCCAATCAGTGGCTGATAGCCTGCTATTACTGGTAGCAGAACGAGGAGCAGTGGTCAATACCAGTGAAACACAAGACCACCTTGAGGAACATCGATGGATCTCCAGATGCAGGACAGTGCAGGTGGGATGGAAGTCCCAAGACAGCAGTTGGGGGCAGAAGCCAGAGCAGCAGGATGGCTTTCAGTGGACCCCTCTGCCTGACAGTGCGTCCCTTGATTGGGCACTTTGAGAATGAGGGACTCCTCCTTCCAATAGGCTGCAGGCAAATCTGACAGAGTTTGTTTGGCATGGTAAATCTCCTTCCCCTGCAACTTAAATACCATCAGGGGCAGGATGAGACCCTTGTGGCTACTTAAGGACCTCAATTAACCTTCAGGTGAGAAGGCTCTCTCCATGCTTCCCACCCTAGGCTTGATAGGGCAGAGGTGGGAAGGCAGTGAGGGTCCCTACCCCGTACCCTGCCTCCCAGCCAAGTGCTCCTTGCCTCCAAACACATTTCTGGAGTGTCGGGCGCATTTAGTCCTGTCTGCTAACTCTCTCTCTTTCCACAGCTGTTGCCAATTATGCTGAGTATGTTTTGTTTTCATTTCTGATTTCCAGCACTCCATGTTTTAGGGGGTTTTGTGAGGCTGAGTTTAAAAATATTCACCACAGTATTGGAAGATTCACTCAGTGTGGTATCATTGGAGGAGAAATAATTAAATATTGACAGAGAAAAGCATTAACAGACCTACACTTTGCAAATGATGTCACTAATTATTGGAAGGATAATTAAATAACGAACAAAGAGAATAAAAATTAACTACAAATGCACTGAGGAAAAACAGAAGCAGCGGTGAATGCAAGGTATCATACAAATTGAAGAGCAAGAAATTCAGCAGAGATTTGAATACAAATATCTGGGCCAAATATTAAAGATAGAGGATTGTACAAACAAAGAAATACTTTGCTTCAGGGATACAAAGATATATTCTGCAATTTCTGCACTATGGTTGACTCTTAACTGCTCCTCCTTGGCCGAGTAAGCCATTCAGTTGTATCAAACTGATACGAAGTCTGAAAAAAGGAATGAAGTTGAACAGACCACCAACATTGACCTAGGCACAGCAAGTGATAACAGCACATCTAGTCAGCCACCCTGCAGAGGCCTCCTTACTAACATCTGGGGGCTTGTGCCAAAATTGGGAGAACTGTTTCACAGACTGGTCAAGCAATTGCTTAGTGGAATCACACATTATAGACAATGTCACAAATGCTACCATCACCAGCCCAGGGTATATCCTGTCCTGTCATACACATCAGAGGTGATGGCACATGGGATAATTGGAACAGAGCAGACATGGAAGCCCTCCACATCAATGCTGAACCCCATAAAATCTCATGGCATCAGCTGAAACATGGGCAAGAAAACCTTCTGCTGGTTATCACCTTACATTCCCTTCAGCTAATGAATCAGGACTCCTCCATGTTGAACACCCCTTGGAGGAAGCACTGAGGGTGACAAGGGTGGGAGATTTTAATGTCATCATTAAGAGTGGCTCAGCATCAGCGTTCCTGACTGAGCCAAGAGGACATTGCTGCTAGTTTGGGTCTGCGGCATGTGATAAGGGAACCAACAGTAGGGAGAAACCTACATGAACTTATCCTTACCAATCTATCTGTGGCAGATGCACCTGTTCTTAATTGCATCAGTAGAAGTGTCCACCACATAATCCTTGAGGCAAAGTTCTAACTTTACATTAACTTCACACTTGTCCTTCATGTTGTGTGGCACTAACACCATTCTTAAAGAAATGGAACTATCAACTCAAAACCAGGCATTCGTGTGGGAATGTGTCCCATCCGCAACAGCAGAATTGTTTTCAACCACAATTTGTAACTTCATGGACCCACATTTCCCATTATCATCAAGCCAGAGAAAGCAACTCTGGTTCATTGAATAGAGTAGGAATGCAAGCCAAGAGCAACACCGGATATATCTAAAAAAAATTAGATGTCAACCTCATGAAGCTACAATACAGGACTACTTACCATCAAACAACAGTTAGACAGAACAATGTGATCCTACAACAAATGGGTCAGATCTAAACTCTGTGGTTCTGCCACATCCAGACATAATGGCAATGGACAATTGAACAATTCACTGGAGGAGGAGGCTCCACAAATATCCCCATCCTCAATCATGAGAGAATTCATCACATCAGTTCCAAAAAAAAAGACAGCTGAAATTTTTGCAATCACTTGCAGGTAGTTGTGCCAAGTGGATGATCTGCCTTGGCTTCTCCTGAGATCACCAGCATCACAGACATCAGTCTTCAGCCAATTCAATTCATTCTACGTGATATCAAGAAATGGCTGCAGACACTGGATACTACAAAGGCAATGGGTTCTGACAATATTCCACCATTGGTACTGAAGATTTGTGTTCCAGAACAGTAATGGAATTAAGGGTTCTGGTGAGCAGGCAGGTAAGTGGAGCTGAGTCCACGAGAAAATCAACTATGATTTTATTGACTAGTGGAGCAGGCTCATGGGGCTAGATGGTCTACTCCTGCTCTTTGTTCTTAAGTTCTTTAACTAACTGCAACTCTAGCCAAGCTATCCCAACACAGCTCTAACACTGGTATTTACCTGGCAAAATTACCCAGATATGTCCTGTACAAAAAAAAACAAGATAAATCCAACTTAACCAATTACCACCCCATCATCTACTCTTGATCATCAGTAAAGTGATTGGAAAGGTCATCAACAATGTTATTAAGCAATATTTACTCAGCAATAATCTGCTCATTGACACTCAGTTTGGGTTCCGCCAATTCCTGACTTTATTACGGCTTTGATCCAAACATCAAAAAAAGAGCTAAATTCAAGAGGGGAGGTGAAAGTAACTGCTCTTGACATCAAGGCAGCATTTGATCAAGAGTGGCATCGAGGATCCCTATTAAATCTAGAGTCAATGTGAATCAGGGAAAACTCTCCACTGGTTGGAGTCATGCCTAGCACAAGATAGGTGTGGTGATAGGAGGTCAATCATCTTAGTCCAGGACGTTGCTGCAGGAGTTCCTCAGGGTAATGTCCTAGGCCCAACCATTTTCAGTTATTTCATCAATGACCTTCCTTTCACCATATGGTCACAAAAACAGTGAGATTCGAAGAAAAAGACCAAGTTATTAAGGTGTTACAAAAGGGTACAGAAAATAATCAGAAAGGCTAATGGAATGTTGTCCCTTACAGCTAGTGAACTAGAATACAAGAGGATGGAGGTTATACTTTATCCACACAAAACCCTGGTTACACAACACCTCTGTATCTTTGCAACCTCCATCTTGTTAGCCTTCAAATTTCTAGGCTCCAACCATTTTGGCCTCTTCAACATGCCTCATTTTAAACATTATGCTGCCTGTGGCTATATATTTTCATTTGCCTTAACCTTAAGCTCTGCAAATCTGCACCAAAGGCTGTACATCTTTCTTTCTCCTTTAAGATTCTGCATAAAAACTACTACTTTGAGCCTGTTTTAGTTTACCTCTCCTAATATTTCTTTACATGGCGTAATGTCAAAGTTCGATTGAGAAGGCCACTGGAGATCTTCCTATGTTAAAGGCTATATAAATGCAAATTGTTATTCTTGTTTATATCTAGGTAAGATTTGGAATGAGGATTGAATTAGCTGTGCAGCAATGCCCTTTCCATCAAATGCAGCTTAACAGTAAAGCCTAAGTGGGATCAATTGAGTTGTGTAGCACCATTTTCTTTATTGCAAATTGGCTTTTGAATGGTTGAAAGTCAGGTCCTACACGTGAGAATGCACTTCTGCTATAGCTACATTGATAGCCTGCATCTCATAAAGCAATGGCCTACATCTTCCAGAACCACAGCCTACTTCTCCCGTACCTGCAAGTACAGTCAATGAAGCAAAGCAAGAGATTGTAAAAATGGGATGTAGCATTTGGCACTTGAATGTCACAAAGGAGTCAAACCATGTGACTCCACAGTTCATTTTAAACATCCTAAAAATGTGAGCAGCATCATTGTCAAGTTCAATCGTGTCTTCACTTTAAATATCAACACCAGTGGGAAAAAGTTGTTTTGCCTGCTCAGCCTGGGGAAAGAAATCTGCAGCTTGCTTGCAATCACTTTGATTGAGTTGGGCAACATATAAATTTGATGTATTCAGTTGGTCTACATGATTGTAGCATCTGGTCATGTGGGTCCCATATTGCTTCCTTTCTCCTAATGTTGCCAGTTTGTTCTACACTCACTGGAGAGGCAGTGGCAATGTGGTATTCTCAATGGACTAGTAATCCAGAGATTCAGCATTCAAAAGAATTTGAAATTTAAAGTCCAATAATTAATTAAGACCATGAAATGAGTACCATAATGCTCTGTAATGAAGGAAGTTTACCATCCTTACCTGTCCTGACCTACATGTGATTCCAGATCCATAGGAATGTGGTTGACCCTTAACTTTCCTCTGAAATGACATAGCATTTCTGAGTTGTATCATATTGTTACGGAAAATTAGATACCGTCGGTGTGCCTGCATTGCATGGACTGCAGCGGTTTAAGATGGTAACTCACCACCATCTTCTTAAGGTCACTAAATGCTGGCCTAGACAGCAACACCCATATCTCATTCATGAATTTAAAAAAAACAGAAGTCAAGGAATTTTGTTCACAAAACACAAAGCAGCCAATCTGTTCTTCTTAAAGACAATCTGCCCTCTTGAAAGGAAGCTGCATTGAAGAAAATTCTGAACCAAAGGACCAGCAGTGCTACAAGAGTTTTGATGGCCACATGTGGATTGACAGTTTCAGTGCAGATATCTTCACATGACATCTATGATCTTCTATGCAACCAACTGTTCAACAGTTCACACCTCCATCAAATACCCACCAGTGCTCCCTGATACTCAGGATTCCTGACTAATGTTCAGATACTCCAACTCAGCCTTACATCCCAAGGTGCTAACAAGTATACCAGTTTATTGTCTTTTATTCTTTATTCTGTGTATTTGGCCGTTTGCATTCTCAAATTCCTTGACTCTAAAAATTAGCAGGTATATTTTTCCACTGATCTCTCACTTATCTAGGTAAGCTGTTTCTCACTAATAGGATAATTTATACCCAATCCTGTCTGGATACCTACTAATCTCATTACTGGAAAAATTGCATCTATTGAATGTTGGCTATTGTTATTGTTGGGCAGATTTCTACTTGTTTTCAGGCCATGTTAAATTCTTGTTACTGCTGTTACTAGACAAGTCCATAACAATGGTGGGTATAACCTCAGTGCCACTGCTAGCATCACAGCCCATAAAATTTTAACACCAAAATACTTACCAATGTGAATTGGAACTTTACTGTTACCATGTTTTATAATGTTGCTGGAGACACAAAAGGTATTTCAAAAGATTATGGGACAACTTAGTGGAAATATTTCCTTTGTAACATGCAACAGACGGAAAACTAAAACTTAAACTATCAAAATAACATTCCCAATGATAATTTATTGCATTTCATATTGCCATGTTTTCACAACCTAACCAGTAATGACACTATTATCAGACAGACTGTATGAATTAAGATCACACAGAACAGCTTCATCTATTGGAATTCAAAGCCTGGAGGTCAGTGCAACCTGCAGAGTTTTTTCACAGCATCATAAGGTTATAAAATCTACCCAGACATTGCTATGATTTCTGACTGTCTTTCTGAGGAGTCACTAAAAAGAAATCAATATAAAAGTCACAATTTCAGACAATTATATGCCCACTGTCCCTAACTAGCCTGTCACTTGGCATAATTTGCAATAATTTGAGGCAAAGGACATCACAATTAAATTTATGAGGACATTAAATCAAAATGCCAGTGCAATCATGAGAAATAATATCAAGTTTTTTCCTTTCTCTGCAATCCTAACATTGTTGCAGAGTTGACTGCAATTTGGTTAGAAACAAATGGGGCCAAATTATGGAAGTGGGAGAAGTCCCAAGGAAATTTTGTGGTAAACGTTTTTTTAAATTAAAGTTTTGGCCACTTGGAAGATAAAAAGTGAGGTTTGTGACAACCTTTGAGAACAGCTTAGCAGCTAGTTCCTCGAAGAATACAAAACAATCAGCAAAATACTCAAAAAGCAGGACATTATTTATTAGTGTTATGAGTAGGCTTACATTAATGCTGCAATGAAGTTACTGTGAAAATCCACCAGTTGCCGCTGTCCAGTGCCTGTTCAGATATATTATGGAAGAATTTAGCATGGCCAATGCACCTAACCAGCACAGCTTTTGGACTGTGGGAAGAAATTGGAGCACTCAAAGGAAACCCACTCAGACACAGGAAGAAAGTGCAACTCTGCACAGATAGTGACCCAATCTGGGAATCAAATCCAGATCCCTGGCTCTATGAGGCAGCAGTGCAAACCACTGTGCTACTATGCTGCTCCAGAGAGAGTAGGGTTGAAATTGTCCAGTCTCTCATGCCCAGATACCGCATCCAGCGAGAATGGAGAATTAGACGCTCAGCCTAATCTCCATTCACAGCAGTGGAACTGGAGAAACCCAGCAGTAGGCGAGATCGAAGAATTCCGTCCTAGACATCTGAAAGAGAAGTTTACATTAGACTAATATTTCTGTGCTGTGAGAACTTCTATTTATATAAGTGAAATAAACCATTTTCTTGGGCTGAAGAAGATGAATAAATCAATGTCAGCAATAATAAATCAACTCCAGTATGATATTAACACATGCAAAAAACTGACAGAGCTGTATGCCAATGTAAATGACAGGTTTATCACTGAAAGACAATGCTTAGAAAAAACAATCTGCTCAGAACAGTTTTATTTGCACTCGACTGAATATATTAGGAATTGTAGCAGAATAAGTTGGTCTATTCAGGTTTGAAAAGACACCATTCATTGACATATTGAATTGAAGCATTTGAGATTGCAGTCAAAATAAATTGATAGTGAAAGAACAAACTGCCACTTTTGGAAAATAGACCATTGCAAGGAAGCAAAGGAAGTATAAACTAAATTGAGCAAAAATCTGTTTGCAAAGAGCCTGAAACCCCAGTGATAATGGGGGACAATTTGAGTAATACTTGTTTAGGGTTTGACATGGTGCCAATGTGCATCTGAGGATGTTGAACAAAGTCAGATTGACATTGGACCTTGGGTCTCATTTGCACAAAACCGGTGAGCAATGCATGTCAATTGGCCATCCTGATAATGTACAGATTAGGTGAATTGGCCATGGTAAGTTGCCTCTTAGTGTCCCAAGATGTGTCAGTTAAATGGATGAGCCATGGTAAATGTGTAGGGTTATGGGGTTGGGGTGCATATCTTAACGCAGAAGACTTGCTTAAGATACATTGTCAGGAAGTTAGTGCTGACTTAATGAGCCAAATACTGTACTGTAGGGATTCTAAGATTCTAAAGGCAGAATTTTCAAGCTGCGCTCACTCCGAGACGAGGAAATCCTGCCTGGGGTCAATGGACCTTTGGATGGTTCGAGTCCCACAACTATGATTCCTGTGGCAGGACAGGAAAATTCCATCCTATGACTCTAATAACTAGCTAACTCATGACTCATATCTGTGTGGGAGGAAGGATTGGAGAGATAATCTGGTGGGCTGGGGGTATGCTGGTAATGAGCATGCACTATTTTCATGAAGGCAAGTGTTATGCACTGATTTTGCAACTGACACAGTTCCCAATAGAGATCCCAACATGATGGCTGGCTTCCCCAGTGATAATATTGCACCTCCTAAAACATTTGCAACGTGGTCCAATTTCTCTTCAAGTGTGTAAAATTGAGAATAAACATGGTGAAAAGAAAATGATCTATTCAAATTATAAGAGAACCAAATAAATTAGGATTTTGACAGCAGAAAATAAGTCAATAATTCTATGGACAGGATATTGCAGCCATTCCCACTGGTGGGATCTTCCAGTCCCTCTGCAAACATCCTCCTACATGGCAGGATCCCCGACAGTGGGACAAGCAAGTCTCGCAAAATGCCATAGACATCAGTGTGACTGGAAGACTTTGCTGGCTGTCAATTGTGAGTCACGTCTGCCACGAAAACGCACATTGGGATGGCCTGGAAAATCCTGCCGTATGTTTAAAAATATAAAATAGCAACAGCTTAGATTCGGTATAAATATATTGGTCTACAGTCTTCATGGTCACAGAAAATAAACAAAGAGAAAACTAGCATTTTCTCACTTGATAATCCTGCCCATTTCAAATAGCCTAGAAACACTTGCATTTCACTACAGGTTATAAAACATCTGATAACTCCATCATTCTTCATCACAAAAAGATTACAGACCTTTTTGCCTTTGGCAACTATCACCTGTGTGTCTTTTTTTGAACATTACCTTGGGACATTTTAGATCCACCCGAGAGGACAAATGGAGCATTGGTTCAACAGTGCATCCAAAAGACCAATAATAAATAATAAAATACTGCATTGAGGAACCACTGGACCCCATGAAGTTTCATGGTAGCAAGTATGAGTAAGGAAACCACCTGCTGATTATCACCTTCAGCCCTCGCTCAGCTGATGAATCAGTGCTCCTCCAATTTGAATGCCACTTGGAAGAAACACTAAAGATAACACAGGCACAGAATGTACTTTAGGTCAGGATCATCATTACCAAGAGTGACTCAGAAGCAACACTACTGACTGAGTTGGCTGAGTCCTGAAGGATATATCTGCCAGATTGGGCCTACATCAAGCTGTGAAGAAACCAGCAAGAAGAAAAGCCTACTTGATCTTGCCTTCAGCAATATACCTGTCACAGGTTTTCTTCATGGCAGTATTTCTAGGAGGGACCACTGAAGACCTTTTAGGAAAAAATTCCTGTCTTCACACTGAAGATACCACTACCCACCTGCTGTGTTATGTGGGGTTACTTTACACTAAATGGAATTTTCTTTATTTTTTTTCCACAGTGTCACTGGCCAGGCCAGCATGTATTGCCCAGCCTTAATTGCCTTTAAGCAATTGATAGTGAGCCGCTTTGTTGAAACTTCACAACCATGCAGTGTAGTCACACACACAGTGCTGTTAGGAAGGGAATTCTAGGATATTGACCCAGCAACAATGAATGACAATATAGACCCAAGTCAGAGTGGTGTGTGGTTTGGAGGGGAACTTACAGGTGACAATGTCCCCATGCAACTACTGCACTTTTCCTTCTGCATAGTAGATGTTGTAGATTTGGAAGTTTGTTGTAGAAGGAGTGTTGATGAATTACTTTAAGGGGTTATTGTTCATGCAATAGGGTGCAGAACAAGCAGGCTGCTTTGCTGTGAATGCTGTTGAGTTTCAAGTGTTGTTGGAACAGTGAAGAGTATTCCATCTCACCCCTGACTTATGCCTTGTAGATGGTGGACAGGCTTTGGGGAGTCAGGAAGTGAGTTACATGCCACTGAACTCCCATCTTTGACCTGTTCTGATAGCCATAGTATTTATATGGCTGAACCAGTTCAGATACTGGTCAATGGTAACCTCAGGGTGTTGATAATGGGGGATTCAGCGATGAAAATGCTATTGGATATGAAGGGCAGATGTTTAGATTCTGTCTTGTTGGAGATAGTTATTGTCTGGCGCTTGTGTGATGTGAATGTTACTTGCCACTTATAAGCTCAAACCGCAATGTTGTCAGGGTCTTATTGCATATGGACGTGGACTGCTTTGGTGTCTGAGAATTGGCAAATGGCGCTGAACATTGATCAATCATCAGTGAACATCTCTACTTCTGACTTTATGGTGGAAGAAAGATCATTGATGAATTAGCTAAGGATGGTTAGGCTTAGGACATTACCCTGAGGAACTCCAGCAGGCCAGGTTGGGTTTGTCCAGTGTTTTGTATATATTTGAAATAAATCTAGCAGCTTAAAACTGAGCACCCATGAGGGACAGTGGGCCATCGGCAGCAGTATAATTGTATTCAGCCACAATCTGCAATCCCAAGGCCCAGCATAAACTATCAACCCAGGAATCTGCATTGGTTCAATGAGGAGTGTAGGAGAGCATGCCAAGAATAGTACCAGACATATCCAAAAATGAGGTGCAAACTTCGTGAAGCTACAACATAGGACAACGTGCATGCTAAACTGTGGAAGCAACATGTGATAGACTTGGCTAACTGGTGCCACAATCAATGTATCCGATCATACCTCTGCAGTCCTACCATATCTAGTCATGAATGAGAATGGACAATTAAACAACTAATGGGATAAGGAGGCTCCACATATATCCCTATTCCCAACACATCAGTATAAAAGATAAAGCTGAAATATTTGTACACATCTGCAGTTCAAACTATTGAGTGGATGATTCATCTCGGCTTCCTCCTGAGGCCTCCAGCATAGTAAAAAGTCTCGCAACACCACGTTAAAATCCAACAGGTTTATTTGGTAGCACAAGCTTTTGGAGCATTGTTCCTTCTTCAGTGAGTGAGGAGTTATGTTTGCAACAGGACATATATAGACACAAACTCAATTTACAAGATAATGGTTGGAAAGCGAGCCTTAACAGATCATCAAATCTTAAAGGTACAGACAATGTGAGTGGAGAGGGGGTTAACCATAGGTTAAAGAGGTGTATATTGTCTCCAGCCAGGACAGTTAGTGAGATTTTGCAAGCCCAGGCAAGTCGTGGGGGTCACAGATAGTCTGACATGAACCCAAGGTCCCAGTTGAGGCCGTCCTCATGTGTGTTCATCGCTGAGCAGAAACTTGGTTACCAGTTTCTGCTCAGAGATTCTGCATTGTCATGCGCTTCCAACATCACGGACACCAATCTCCAGCCAATTGGATTCATTCCATGTGATATTAAGAAGCAACTGAAGGCACTGGATCCTGCAAAAACAATTGTCCCTGATGACATTCTGGTGAAAGTGCTGAAAACTTGTGCCCCAGAATTGACCTTGTCCTTAGCCAAGATATTCCAGCACTGCTCAACACTGGCATCTACACAGCAATGTGGAAAATTAATCAAGTATGTTCTGTCCACAAAAAAAGTAGAATAAATCTAGTCTGCTATCTACCATCCATCAGTCTTCTTCAATCATCAGCAAAATGATGGAAGCTGTTGTGAACAGTACAATCAAGCAGTATTTACATATCAGTAACCTGATCAATGATGCGCAGTTTGAGTTCTGCCAGGGTCACTCAGCTCCACCTTATTCCAGCTTTGGTCTAAATATGGACAAAAGAGTTGAATTCCATAGATAAAATGAGAGTGACTATCCTTTTCATCAAAACAAAAATATGACCAAGTGTGGCATCAAAGAGTCACAGCAAAATTGAAGTAATAGGAATCAAAGGAGAAATTCTCAACAGGTTAGAACCATACCTAACTCAGAGGAAGAGGCCAATCATTCCAACCTCACGGCATCCCTATAGATTTTCGCAGCCTACTGGTGTAGTATCCTAGACCCTTTAGCTGCTTCACCAATGACATTCCCTACGTAATAAGCTCAGAAGTGGGGATATTCACTGATAATTATAGTGTTCAGTATAATTTGCAACCTCTCAGTTACTGAAGCTGTTTATGTCCACGTGCACCAAGATCTGGAAAGCATTCAGCCTTACACTTATAATTGTCAAGTAACATTTTCAGGAAATAACATCTCCAACAACAAAGAATTCTGAAAATCGTGAACTCACCATTGTCAACATCTTGGGTGTTATCATTGATCAGAAACTGAACTGAACTAGCCATATAAATACTCTGGCTACAAGACCTGGTCAGAGATTGGGAATTCAATGGCAAGTAATTCACCTCCTGATTCCCCAAAGCCTGGAGGCAAGTGGAGAGTATTCCATCACCTACAAGTCAGGAGTGTGATGGAATACTCTCCACTTGTTTCCAACAACACTCCAGAAACTTGACAACACCTAAATCAATATACCTTACTTTATCCACCTCCCCATTCACTAGTTTAAAAATTTACACGCTCCATTATTGATGCACAGTTGCAGCAGTATGTAATATATCCAAGATGTGCTGCAGCAATCAACAAGTCTTCTTTGACACATGGAGCACACCAGAATGATAGGGAGTGGGGTAGCTTGATCTTGGTTTCGGACAAAGCTCCATACAACATCAAGGACTGAAGTGCCTGTACTGTGCTGTAATGTTCTATGTTCTATGTACATGTTTTAACAATATCATCACTTAGAAGGACAGGAGTAGCAAATCCATGGGATCACCACCGCTTGCAAGTTCCCTTCCAAGTCACACACAATCTTGATTTAGAATTAACACTGTTCTTTCACCATCACTGTGTCAGAATCCTGAAACTCCCTTCCTAAAAGCACTCTGGGTATACCAACATCAGATAAATTGCAGTGGTTCAGGAAGATAGGTCACCATCAACTTCTCAAGGTGATAGCCAAACAAATGTTGGCCTTGCCAGTGAGGCCCACATCCCATGAAAAAAACAAAATGTGATAATAGTTTGTCTTTCAATGTTGAGGAACATCTAAGTTTGGCATGCTTCAATTGAGAAATGGTAAAAAAAGTTCTGTCACTGCTATATCTTCAGAGAATATTTATGATGGTTTTTCTTTACTTTCCTTCTGAGCATTTTCAGGAAATGACCATCACCAACAACAAAAGCTCCTGAAAATCACTGAACCCACCATTATCCACATCTTGGGTGTTACCATTGATCAGAAACTGAACTGAACTAGCTACATGAATACTATGGCTGCAAAAACTGGTTAGAGTTTGGGAACTCAATGGCAAGTAATTCACTTCCTGACTCTCCAAAGCCTGTCACCAGTTAGAGCGTAGAGAGGAGCAGAAGTTCATCTCAGGACAGTTCCTTCACAATGAGACAGTGAACATCTCTCCAGGACCTTTCTGAAGCAATTCTTTCTATTGCATTTACCACGTAAATTCTCCTCTTACAAGCATGGATGTAACTCACTGGAGACTGAATGAGATAAATCAATGGAGATGACTTTTTAGCTACAAATGTTATATCTGGGAAACTGCGTTACTGACAGAAGAATTATATCCCAAAACTTGGAGGTCATTATTTGATGTCTGCTACTTTAGTACTCAGAACAAACACTTGTTTTAAGGGAGCTAGCCATTGAAAGAGTGCTCATATATTAAGTCCAGTCATTGCTTTGAAGGCTTTCCTGTGATCTAAAAAAGGGAGAAATGTTTCATCTGAATGCCATTGAAGCTGACTTGGATCACTTCAACTGTCAAGATCTGTTATAACATTCAATGATACTGACAACATTTTGCCAAACTGCATGACTCATTGCATGTTACTTACAAAGACTTTTTGATACATAATTCAACAGAGGCTGAATATCTTCTATTGCTATGCACACCCTCATGTGTAGCTAGTCTTGCTGGTATTCCTGGAATAATCAAAATAATGTATAATTGATGAGTTTTGGCTGATGTGTTCAGGGGCGTTCTGACTTCATAACATGTAATTTTGTCCTGTGTTATCATAGAAAGAATCATAGAAGCCCTACGGTGCAGAAGGAAGCCATTCGGGCATCGAGTCAGGACCGACCACAATCCCACCCGTACCCCCATGTATTTACCCTGCTAATCTTCCTGACAATGAGGGGCAATTTGCGTGGCCAATCAATCTAACCTGCACATCTTTGGACTGTGGTAGGAAACTGGAAGAAGCCCACATAGACTCAAGGAGAATGTACAAACTCCACACAGGCAGTTACCTGAGGCAGGAATAGAACATGAATCCCAGGTGCTGTGAGACAGCAGAGCTAATCACCGTGCCACTGTGTTGCCCAATTGATTTCATCTTTTCAGAATACTGATCCTCCTGTCGACATCTGTATTGCTCCTTCTACCCAAATGTTTCAAGAGACTTAGTTAAACTGCCCATTTCCATTAATCTTAACTCCAGGGCAAGAATTAATTGCTCTGTCTATGTACACTGCACTCTTGTGGAAGAGCATGGTAATATGCCTGTGGCTATCCAACATCCCCATTCCATTTGACAAATACATGAGTGATTTTTATGGAAATCATTAAAATATCTTCAATAAATTACTTGTTAGAACACACGAAGTTTCTGTTTGGAGAAGTATTCTGCATCAAAGATACTACAAATTCATCAACTGCAGCTTTATAGGACCCTTGTCAGACCACACTTGGAGTACTGTGCGCAGTTCTGGTCGCCTCACTATAGGAAGGACGTGGAAGCTATTGAAAGGGTGCAGAGGAGATTTACAAGGATGTTGCCTGGATTGGGAGGCATGCCTTATGAAGACAGGTTGAGGGAGCTGGGACTGTTCTCCCTGGAGAGACGAAGGTTGAGAGGCGACCTGATAGAGGTTTACAAGATGTTGAGAGGAATAGATAGGGTGGACTCTCAGAGACTATTTCCCAGGGCTGAAATGGTCGCGACAAGAGGGCACAGATTTAAGGTGCAGGGAAGCAAGTACAGAGGGGATGCTAGGGGAAAGTTTTTCACTCAGAGGGTGGTGAGTGAATGGAATCGGCTGCCGTCGGTGGTGGTCGAGGCGAACTCGCTGGGGTCTTTTAAAAGACTTCTGGATGAGTATATGGGATCCAATGGGATTGGGGGTTATAGATAGGTCTATGGCTGGGTAGGTTTTGATGTGTTTGGCACAACTTGTGGGCCGAAGGGCCTGTTTGTGCTGTAGTGTTCTATGTTCTATGTTCTAACTAAAAGATATATGTAACCTACAGTCAAAAACAGTGAATAATATTCCACATGCCAAATTATTCAGCATACGTCCCATCCTAATTCTTATCTGTTCCAGTGTCCCCAGTTCCCATAGGATTTTTTTAAAATCCTGAAGGATAGGAAAATTGCTGGCCAATATCAGTTAGTTTATGCAGAAATAGAATAAATATTTGAGCAACATTTACCAAGCACAATAAGAAAATTTGTCCAACAAAATTATCTTCTATGTAACACAAACTGTGTTGCCTTCTTCAGCAATGTTCAAACTGAGATGAAGGAAAATGCATTCATATCCTGCACCTCCAGGTCATTTCTAATCACTCTCTGCCAAATAAGATTTGTGAAGGGATTAATGCTTTGCACAGATCATGCTCAAAGCAGCCATGGCAAATAAAAATACTTGCTGGTATTCATATCTAACACAAGGGGAGTGCAAAATATTTATGATGCAGTTAAGTTTCTTTATTGCAACAACACATCTCTAAATCCTCATTTCCACGTCACCTTTCTCATGTCTTACTCATTCCGTTCCTCTCATTTCTCTCATATTACCCCAGCACCTTCTCACAGCCCATCTTCCTGTGCCATTCCCACTCCCCAATCCAAGCCTCGCTACCCTCTTTCTATTGGAAGAACTTAGTGCCCCTCCCACACCAGCAATGGGTTTGGAGATGGGTGCAGACCTGTGATTGTGTGGGAGACAATGAGGTGGAGATCACACTGCCTTCCCACATCTGTCTGATTAAGAATGAAAGCTTGCAGAAGGCCTTCTCATTTGAATGCCAATCGAGGCCTTCAGGAACTTGTCCCGCCTCTATAGCAGGCAGGGAGCTTATTATCCAGAGACAGCCAGGGGACTTACTATCAACCTGTTCTGCTGCATTAGCTGCTGCCAATGCGGTTTTCTCTATATTGGAGAGACAACATGCAGACTGAGTGACCACTTTGCAGAACACCTTAACCTGACCTCAATCTTCCTGTTGCATGCCATTTTCACTCATTTTTACTTTGTTCTCGTGCCCACATGTCTGTCATTAGCCTGCTGTAATGCTCCAGTGAAGTCTGGCTCAAGCAAGAAGAACAGCTCTCATCTTCCAGTTGAGCACATTGCAGCTCTTGGGATGTAGCATTGAGTTCAGCAACTTTAGGCTTTGGCCTTTCTCCCCCATCTTAAACCCCCTTTTTTAATATCCCATATGTTTTCTTTTTATTCATTCTTGGGACATGTGTGTTGCTGGCTAGCCATCATTTATTGCCCATCACTAGTTTCCCTTGGAGGGCTGTTGTGACTCAACCACGTTGCTGTGGTTCTGGAGTCACATTTAGGCCAGACTAGATAAGGACAGCAGGTTTCCTCCCCATGGGATATTAGTGAGCCATATGGGTTTTTCCGATAATCGACAATGGTTTCATAGTCATCAGTAAATTCTTTATTCTGGCCATGTTTTATTAAATTCATTTCTACCATCTTCCGGCACAGGATTCGAACCCGGGTCCCTAGAACATTAGCTGAGTTTCTGGATAGTCTAGTGATAATACCACTAGGATGACACAGCAGCACAGCGGTTAGCACTGCTGCTTCACAGCTTCAGGGACCTGCGTTCAACTCCCGGCTTGGATCATCGTCTGTGTGGAGTTTGCACATTCTCCTTGTGTCTGCGTGGGTTTCCTCCATGTGCTTCGGTTTCGTCCCACAGTATAAAGAAGACATGCTGGTTAGATTGATGGGCTATGCTAAAAAATTACCCTTTAGTGTTCTGAGATGTGTAGGTTAGAGGGATTGGGGGTAAATATGTAGGGATATTGGGGTAGGGAATGGATGGCATTGTAGTCGGTGCAGATTCGATGGGCTCAATGATCTCCTTCTGCACTGTAGGGTTTCTATGATTCACACAACCCCCCCCCCCCCCGCCCCCCCCCCCCCCCCACCCCACTCCTGTAATGGCATGTAACGCCTAAATGCAAAAGCCCACACCCACTATCATGCTAGCTGCCTGTTTTTCTTAAAGTTGCAACTTTCCCTTGCCTCTTCTAAAGCTCTAACACATTCTTCCTCCTTTCAGTTCTGATGAAAAGTCAAAACATTAACTGTGTTTCTCTCCTAACAGACGCTGACAGGCTGAGTTTTTCTGGCATCCTCTGTTCTTGTTTCAGATTCCAGAGTCACACTAATATATAATACCACATTCTTTCAGCCAGTAGGCCCTTTTAATATGCAAATCATAAAAGGTAAAGTTGTCAAAGTCCCAGACGACCCGAGGTTGTTCTCCCCTTTGAAGGGGAGAGCTGAATAGTGGTAATTTAAACCAAATATCACCACATCTCAGGCAAGGGATAAGATTGAGATGGCAGAGCCTTCACGAATAACCTCAGCCAGTACTGGAAATAAACCCACGCTGTTGGCGTTGCTCTGCATCATGAACCAGTCATCCAGCCAACTGAGCTAACCAACTCCCCACAAATGCAAATGATGAACCATAGAGATTCTTTGAATTGCTGAGTGTTGGCAGAGGTGAGGGATGAGCGCAAGTTTTGTGTCAGCAAGACCAGTGACAGAATCCAGCACCAGAGTTTTGCAAAGACTGCAGCCTACCAGCAAAGATGTAGCCTTTCATTGTATGGAGGGTTACATCATTTATCCAAGCTGCCAGATTTCTACCCAGCCCATTTTGTTCATACCCCAGAGTAATAATCACTCAGCTCTGTAAATACATGAATGTGGGCTCCCTTTGGATATATAACAATGACAAGTGTACTGAATTTAGACTGTTTTGGAATTGAATAGCATCAACCTGGATATGTTTGGGTGAATATGCTTAGAGCCGACGCCATTAATGTGAAAGAGTTAAAAGTTTCTGTCACAGAGCAATTTGAGGAAATTTAAATTAACTAATAATGTATTTGTGTTCCAATGCTGTCTTTGAAGATATTGACTTGATATAACATACATATTTAAACTTTGCAGATGTGTACAGACTTCACCACCCTCCCATTGACCAGAATTTTACGGTCCCGCCCGCCACAGGAATTGGAGTACATGAGAAGCAGACAATGGAAAGTCTGTTGATTTCAGATGGGATTTTATGGTCTTGTGATGAGTGAGACTGTAAAATCCAACCCATAGTATCTAGAAACAAGGTTACATTGGGGCGGCACGGTAGCACGGTGGTTAGCACTGCTGCTTCATAGCTTCAGGGACCTGGGTTCAATTCCTGGCTTGGGTCACTGTATGTGTGGAGTTTGCACATTCTCCTTGTGTCTTTGTGGGTTTCTTCTGAGTGCTCTGGTTTCCTCCCACAGTCCAAAGATGTGTGGGTTAGGTTGATTGGCTGTGCTAAAATTGCCCCTTAGTGTCCTGAGATGGTTAAGTTAGAGGGATAGGTGTGGGTAGGTGTGTGGGGATGGGGCCAAGGTGGGACTGTGATCGATGCAGGCTTGATGGGCCAAAGGGCCTCTTTCTGAACTGTAATGATCTATGATTTCCAGCTGTCCATAGGAGTATGTTGTGAATGCTTGTGTTGCAAACAATGTTTTAAAACCAGCCTGCAAGGGAAACCAACTGAATAACAATTCACCTTGCTGCCCTTGAGAAGGTGGTGCTGAGCTACCTTTTTAAACTTCTGCAGTCCACAGTACTGTTAGAAAAGGAGTTCTAGGACACAGAAGGAGCGGCAAATTGTTTCCAAGTCAGCGTGGTGCATGACTTAGAACGGAACTTTCAAGTGATTGTATTCCCATGCATCTGCTGCGGTTGTTCTTAAGTCATAGATCATAAAATCCTATAATGCAGAAGGAGGCTATTCAACCCATGGAGCCTACACCAACTATAATCCCACCTTTACTGACTACAACTCAGCCTTCAACATTATTTTTCCCATGACACTCATCTCTAAACTCTGTGGCCTGGGCCTCGGCACATTCCTCTGTGACTGGATCCTGAACTTTGCAACACCACAATCAGTAAGGATAGGCAACAACATCCTCTCCACGATCATCCTCAATACCGATGTTCCACAAGGCTGCGTTCAAAACCCCCCACTATACTCCTTATATACCCATGGCAGTGTGGCCAAATTCCACTTCAATTCGATTTTCAAGTTTGCTGATGACACCACCATAGTGGGACGGATCTCAAATAATGACAAGACAGAGTGCAGGAATGTGATGAGAATCTGGTGATCTCTCCCTCAATGTCAACAAAACAAAGGAAATTGTCATCGACTTCAAGAAACATAAAGAACGTGCTCCTATCTACATTAATGGGGATAAAGTAAAAAGAGTCAAGAGCTTCAAGTTTTTATGTGTCCAGATCACCAACAATGTGTCCTGGTTTCCCCCCTCATGCTGATACTATAGTTAAGAAAGCTCACCAACACCTCTATTTTCTCAGAGGACTAAGGAAATTTATCATATCAGCTGCGACTCTCATCAACTTTTATAGATGCACCACAGAAAGCATTAATTCTGATTCCATCAAAGCTTGGTATGGTTCCTGCTCTGCCAAGACTGTAAGGATCTACAAAAGGTCTTGAATGTCACCCAATCCATCATGCAAACCAATCTCCCATCCATTGACTCTGTCTCCACTTCTCACTGTCTCAGCAAAACAGTCAGCATAATTAAGGACCCATGTACCCTGGACATTCTCTCTTCCACCTTCTTCTTTCAGGAAAAAATTACAAAACTCTAAGGTCACATACCAACTGACTCAAAAACAGTTTCTTCTCTGCTGCCATCAGACTTTTGAATGGACTTACCTTGCATTAAGTTGATTTTTCTCTACACCCTAGCTATGACTGTAACACAACATTCTGCAATCTCTCATTTTCTTCTCTATGAGTGGTATGTTTTGCCTGTATAGCATGCAAGAAACAATACTTTTCACTGTATGTTAATACATGTGACAATAATAAATCAAATCAAACCCAGGCCCTATCCCCATAACATCATATTTTTACCTTGTTTTTCCCCTGACACTAAGGTCAATTTAGCATGGCCAATCAATCTAACCTACACATCTTTTGAACTTAGGGAGGAAACCCACGTAGACACGGAGAGAATGTGCAAACCCCACACAGTGACCTGAGGCTAGAATAGAATGTGGGTTCCTGGCACAATGAGGAGGCAGTGCTGACCACTGCTCCAACATGCTGCCACTTTGAAGCCATGGGTTTGAAAGATGTTGTTGAGAAAGTCTGGGTGAGTGCATCTTATAGATGATGCACATTGCCTGCCACTGTGTTGCTGGTGGAGGGAGTGATTGTTTAATTTGCTGGATGGAGTGCCAAACAAGCAGGCAGTTTTGGCTTGGATGATGTCATGCTTCTCAAGTGTTGTTGGAGCTGTATTCGTCCAGACAAGTGGATAATATTCTTACTTGTACTTTGTAAATGCCTTTGGGAAATCAGGAGGAAACTCTTTCCTATTGATTCCCTCAATACTTGCCACAGATAGGGACTGCCAGACATATCCTCCAGGATTTGACTAGCTCAATCAGTAGTGGTGCAATTGAGCCCAGAGCTGCAAACTTCTTGCACTTAAATTTCTCTTGTCAATAAATATCTTTTGTTGCTAACAGAGCATGAGATCTATTGATGACCCCATAACAGCCACAACATAACATCTTCAATATGGAAAATTGCTGAGGGAGGGCTGTAGGTGGTAATCAGCTGGAGTGTTCCTTGTCCATATTTGGTCTAATGCCAGAAATCTCACGGGGTGTGGAGCTAATGTTAGTATGAGTTTGTCAGAATGGGATCATAACTGATCTCTCCAATTGGGCACAACTTGTTAACAAATGCTGAATGTCTTGCAGTGAAAGGAAAAACTCTTGGGAATGGTTTTCGCCTGACACACTTCTGTAGAAAATACACTGAACCATAAATAGTTAGGTTCCTGAACTCTTTGATTATATTTGCACCACAACAGACAGGAAAGACAACACAATGCAATGAATTAGTCAGGTAATGACTTTATTCTAGATGTTAAATAGCAGTTTGAATAAGACTCTTTGCACTTTGTACTAAAGGTCAGGCATATTAACTTTTGGATGTCACTGCATCTTGCTGGTCTCAGAGAGCGGTTTATAGTGCACTTGGATGACATGATTAAGGCATCACACATGATACTGGCAGACCCAAGGGATGCTGGCACTTTGGTTTTATTCCTGCTGCCACTGGGTCTCTGCTGTTATTCCTTAGCACAGTGGTATTAGGCGTACAGACTTGCATGATGGGAGGCAAGCAGCAGATTGACTGGGAAGGGTCCCTATGTAGCAGCAAGTTAGAGTTGATGTATACCTTCTCCAGGAGCTTTCTTGTTGCAATCTCCTTCCTCAAGTGAAGGGTCAGGATGTTGTTCAGGATTAGGAACTGGAGGGGGGGTTGGGCTAAGGCCTTTGTGCCGCCAATGTTACAAATGGATCCTTGCAGGGAATCTAGGCTACAGCTGCGGTGCACCCCAATCAAAGACTCACATCATTTATTATGCTGAATGAGCAAGTAAATAGAACTGAGTTCACAAAAAGATCATCCATGATCTTTCTGAATGATGAAGCAGGCTTGAGGGACCAGATGACTTACTCCTGCTCCTAGTTCTAATGTTCTTATTGAAGACTCCCCTCTGACAGTGAAGGGCTCATAAATCTCCATTTAGACACTGCGGGAAATGTTGGCTTGCTTGTGTTTACCATGTGGAAATGCCAGTGTTGGACTCGGGTAAACACAGTATGGAGTCTACAACACCAAATTAAAGTCCAATAGGGAGTAAAAGTCACTAGCTTTCAGAGCGCTTCTCCTTCGTCAGGTAAGTGGAGTTCTGTTCACAAACAGAACATATAAAGACACAAACTCAACTTAGTAATAGTTGGAATGCAATATTTACAGGTAATCAAATCTTAAAGGTACAGACAATGCGAGTGGACAGAGGGTTAAGCACAGGTTAAAGAGATGTGTATTTTCTCCAGCCAGGACAGTTAGTGAGATTTTGCAAACCCAGGCAAGTCTTGGAGGTTACAGATAGTGTGACATGAACCCAAGATCCCAGTTGAGACCGTCCTCATGTGTGCAGAAGTTGGCTATCAGTCTCTGCTCAGCGACTCTGCATTGTCGTGTGTCATGAAGGCCACCTTGGAGAACGTTTACCCAAAGATGAGAGACCAAATGCCAGTGACTGCTGAAGTGTTCCCCAACAGGAAGAGAACATTGTCGAATGGTGTTTATTCATCCATTGTCATAGACACACACACCTCCAGATGCTGAACGACGTCTTCAGAAGAACAGGATATGGCGCTCGACTCATCAATCGACAATTCCGGTGCACCATAGCAAAAAACCTCACTGGCTTCCTCAGGAGACAAACGTGGGACATGCCGTCTCTTCATTATCCAGTACTTGTCCTGAGCGGAGAAGCTATAACATCTTCCCTGGACCTTTCAACATGTCATTGATTCATTTGAACATCTCACAAAGTCCATCTCCACATCTGCACTTCTTGCCTTCAAACAACCGTACAACCTCAAACAGACCATTGTCCATAGAAAACTACCCAGCCTTCAGGAGAACAGTGACCATGACACCACACAATCCTGCCACAGCAACCTTTGCAAGACGTGCCAGATTATCGACACTGATGCCATCATCTCATGTGAGAACACCATCCATCAGCTACATGAAACATCCTCTTGCAACTCAGCCAACATTGTCTACCTGATATGTTGCAGGAAAGGATTTCCCAAGGCATGGTACACTGGGGAGACCATGCAGATGCTACAACGAAAGATTAATGAATACCGCTCGACAATCACCAGGCAAGAGCGTTCTCTTCTTGTTGGGGAACACTTCAGCGGTCGGGGCATTCAGCCTCTCATCTTTGGGTAAGTGTTCTCTAAGGCAGCCTTCATGACACAAGACAACTCAAGAGTCGCTGAGCAGAGACTATAGCAAATTCCGCACACACGAGGATGGCCTCAACCAGGATCTTCGGTTCATGTCACACTATCTTAATCCCCATGACTTGTCTGGGCTTGCAAAATCTCACTAACTGTCCTGGCTGGAGACAATATATATATCTTTAACCTATGCTTAACCCTCTCTTCACTCACATTGTCTGTACCTTTAAGACTTGATTACCTGTAAAAACTCGCATTCCAACCATTACTTTGTTAACTGAGTTTCTGTCTTTATATGTCCTGTTTGTGAACAGAACTCCCACTTATCTGATGAAGGAACAGTATTCCAAAAGCTAGTGGCTTTTGCTACCAAATAAACCTGTTGGACTTTAACCTGGTGTTATGGGACCTCTTATTGTGTTTACTACACATATTAAAAACTAAACCCAAAGGATCTGTAAAACTGACGGGAAAATGGGGAAGACATTTTCTGACATTACTCGACTATGTTGGGCTAAATTGTCCTCAATCAGTCTTGGGCGTGGTTTTACCTGAGTTCAGAAGATTGTGGGTTCAACTCCAATTCCAGCAACTTGAGTTGTAATTGAGGCCGACACTTCAGTGTATTATGACAACATGCTTTATATCAAATAATGACATTAAATTCACCAGCTGGGAACCTGAATAAAATTTCATTAACAGAGACTAAATGCTTGACATTGAGCTCAAGGATGTATACACAATTTGCATCCTTCCACATTCCAATCCATTGAGGTGGAGACCCTCAATGTCTACAAAAATCTAATAAAAGCAGTGACCTCGGGGGGAGCATGAGTGAACCAGGTATTCTGTCCCCATGAGCAAAGCATCAAGATAATCACCAGGGAAGATCAACTGGGTGGAGATGAGCCATTAACTCGTTCATTTTTGTTAGGGTGCTGGAGCTAACCCCAAGTTATATCGTGAAGTCAGGTTAGACCCCAACAATTCTTTTATTTTTGGCATAAATGTAAGGAAAGGATGCTTCACCTCTACAGTAGCTCCACTGAAAAACTAGGGATTTTTTTTGATCAAAGCAAGCTTTATTCATAACACTGTTAAAGTATAATGAACAAAACAAAACAGTCTTAACCATTAACAATCTTCAAACATGAAAAGAAACAATTCTTAACTTCTAATTTATCACTATTCCATTTGGAATTAAGTAATATTTTTCTTAAGGACTAAAACCCCATTTTAAATGTTGTTAGCAAATACAGGTATGTTTGCTCGAATTTGGGTAACAGCTTTGGAGCTTTCAGAGAGAGTGAGAGAGTCTTTAATTTATCTTATGTCAAAGGCTGGCTCAAGTTTTGTTACTGCCTCAAACAAAGCGAATTTTAGCGCCTGAAGCATTTTTGCCAATTTCTTAAGTATTTTATAATGACAACAAGACAACAAATATAGCAATAATGAATTTGTTATAGGTAAATTTAAAAAATTAAATTCAAAAGACATTCAAATTATCAAATTATCCTAACTGGAAGTTTAAGACCTTTACTTCTTTTTCCAGTTAGTATAGAAGAGAGGAAAGTTATTACTCTGTACAAATAAATGAAAACCTACATCAAACATAACATCAAACATGCAAATCCTTACAATTTGTTTTCTTCGACTTTAGATATCAAATTTTTCTGCTATTTCCATATTTATATTTCTGACAATGTCATTTTCTACTGACATTTTGCTAGAGAGATTAGATTTGCTTGTGTTATGGGAGACTTTAAGTCTCTACCAGTTTCAGATTACTAAAGCTTCTTTCTCCCATGGCCACAGCTATTGGAAGCATCATCCCTATTGCAATCCGCAAAACATCCTGCATCTTGTTCGTGTGATGAATCTAACCGCTTGTGCTAGGGGCTCCACACCTTCAGCGAATATTGTATTTGCAATTTCTAATTCAATAAGTCGCAACCATTAATATTACTGCTTTCAACCATCAGTTCATTTTTACAGCCATTTATTTTTATCTTATATTAAAATCATCCCTATTCTCCATTAAATGAGGTTTTGTAACTGTTTGAATCTTTTCTCTAAAGATATAATGGCTGTGTTTACTGTTACATTTGAACAGGCTTTCAGGATTTTCTGCATTCAAAAATTTATCAACACTTTCATACTCAAATTATCTTTTTTGCGCCATATTCTTGTACTTTCAAAAAGACACTATGTTTATTCTGCAGCTAATTTTTTTGCCAATTTTAATGCCCTTTCATAGCCATTTGTATAACAATCATTTAAGTAATGAATGACACTACTCATTAACTAAATTGCAGTAGACAATTCCATTCTATATAGTTTTTTTGTTGACCACATTTAGCAATCGTACCAGAAATACATTACAACTAAAAATTTGAAATTTTCTATATGTGATATAAGAGTTCCAGCTTCCTGTTGCATGCAGGATCAGAAATTGGTGCTTTTGAAAGCTTATAAAAGGCATCTCAGATTCCAATAATTCTGTATCTGGAATGTTTGAACCTGCAGATAGGTCCAGCTGTATTAATGTGGAGGTTGCTCAGGAATTACCAAAGTTAATTACTCTTTCCCATGAAACATATTGGGGTATCACAAAATAATTATGACATCAGAGCATATAAACCCTTTTATCCAGATTGTGATATAATGTGACTCAGCATCAGGCTGACCCAGTATAGTCATACACAAGCACCAAAGCAAATTAGATTAGTTTTTGATTGCTATCTCTATAGCCTGGAACTTGTGTGCAAAATCTGATTTTGAATTCAGTTGAGCGAATTGTTTTAAAATATCAAGTATCCAATTGTACAATAACAGGAATTGACCTATAAAACATCTAAGACATTCAGCAAGTTTTCTCCAGCCTCAATAGCAAGAACAAAAGAGTTCAGGAAGATTTGTGCATGGTGAAGAGGGATTCCAAATGTGTCCAAATACATCAGACTCACACCATCATCTCCATCTAAAAGTCTACTGACAATGAAGTTTGAGTTATAGGTGACAACAAAGAGGATATTTTGAACATGAACGCGAAACGATTTGCACAGTATCCTAACTCAGAGAAAATCATATATTCTCCTGAAACGATTCTTCAGGAATCCTCACACAAGAGAGTGTCTTCAATCCTGTCTCCCAGTGACACATACAATATTATCCAGTCCATGGGCGAGGGAGCCTACGGGGAGGTGACTTGCTGTCAGAAGAAAAGCAATGATCAGTTTGTTGCTATTAAGGCCCTAAAAGACAATAGCTGCAGCACTACAGAGGTAAGGATATTGAAGCTCTTGCAAAATGTGGATGGGGACAAGTTTCACATTGTAAAGCTTCTCGAATGCTTCCACTCAGATGCAAAATCCTACCTCGTATTTGAACTAATGGAGCAGAACCTGCAAGACTTCCAGAATGCTAACAACTTTGCCCCTCTCCCTATCAAGCATATCCGGACCATTGCCGTCCAGCTGCTGAAGGCTCTGGAGAAGCTTAAGGAGTTGTGCATTATCCACACAGATATCAAGCCAGACAATATCATGTTAGTTGAACACATGCGATTTCCGTTCAGGGTCAAAGTGATTGACTTTGGCTCAGCCAGTATACTGCCTGAGGTTCAACATATTCAAGGTAGATATTTTGATTATCTGTTTCCTAATAACTTTGATATTGAATGTTTGGACTTGTCTCACATCAATTTGCTGAAGATAGGGCTTCACTATCTCAAATCATTTTACTCACCTTATTTAATCCCCACTCCCTTGTAAAACTAAGATATGATACCCCTCCGATATCTTAGCAAAATAACATTCTCCATGGTTTGACTTGGAGGCGGTGCTTGTGGACTTTGGCCACTCCCAAACTATTTTCAACCACACGTTTGTGACTTCAAAATAGATGGTGAGATATTGGATTACAATCATACTGGGAAAATTAGACATTCTGCCCTTTAACTAGCCAGTGGATGGTGGTGATGGTTATAGTGCCAGTATTATGACCTTATAGAATTCATAGGATCCTTACATACAGAAGGAGGCCATTCAGCCCATTGAGTCTGTACTGATCACAATCCCTTTATTAATAAGGCCTTATGCCCTTGACCCTATGCACTAAGGTCAGGGTACTGGCATGGCCAATCAAACTGAACTGCACATCTTTGGACTGGGAAAGGAACCGAAGCACTCGGAGGAAACCCACGCAGATACGGAGAGAATGTACAGACTCCGCACAGACAATGACTCGAGGCTGGAATTGAACCTAGGACTCTGGTACAATGAGGCAGCAGTGTTAACCACTGTATCACCATGCCATCTATAACCTAACCTAACCTAACCCAACACTGACTGAAGATCAAAACAGTGGCTTCTTCTGGTTGTATGACTTGGTGCTATACATTGCAGTACCTTCATTAGGCAAATATTATGCACTGCCTCGCAAAGTAAGGTAATTGTTTCATGATAATTAAAGGTGAAATGTGTTCATCAGAATTGGCATAGACTTGCAGTTTGTGTGCCCAATGTTCTTATCAGTGGGCAGGGGATCATAGCCCCATTCACTGTCTGTGGGAATGGGAGCATGGATTCAAAACATGGAGAGTTCAGGAAGGCATGATTCTTGCCGGCGAGATTGCGTTTTCTGATTTTGAGCTGATCTCGCCAGCCGGATTATGTGGAACACACTGGAGAAGGGCGTGAACCTAATTTGGATTCATCAGTATTTAATTAGCGAGTTCTCATTTCAGATATTGAGGCCATGCTGGATATTTCCCTGGCGTGACATCACGCTAGCATCATTTACAATAGCTCTATGTAAGCATGAACCTGGTGCCATGACATATGAGGGGAAATCAGCAGTGGGTGCTCAGATAGCCATTAGTTTTCAATCAGGTGAAGGGGGGGAATGTTGGGAATCTGTGTGAGTCACTCAGAGGACTTACAGTTCTTTCATATCACCCCTTGCTCCAAGAGAAGTGCTGATTGCTGTCATCAGTGTGTGTGGGACTGGGAGGTGTGTCACTCACAGGAAGATGGGCTAGGCCCCTCGGATAGAAAGCCATGGACTATGCACCAGATGATCCTCATCCTTTCGGGTGCTCATTGGAACCAGTGAGCCTCCATGGGATTGATGAACGGCTGGAGTGAAGTTCGGAAGCCCCACCATCCTGTGGCGCAGACCCTTGTGGATTCTCCCCAGCACCTGTACCATGCAGTTGAAGCCCTCAGACATGGAGATCATGAGCTGAACCATGACGCAGATTATCTCCTGCCATGGAGTGCATGTCCTGTGTCAAGGTCTCCACTGCGGACGCCAACCTGACAGTGTTAGTCTTGGTGTGCTGAAATTACGGTACCATTTACTCGGACAGAAGGTGATGGGTCTCCTCCGATCAGTCTTGCAGTCCGAGGGTCGATGTTTCATTGTCCCCTGATACTCACATTTCTGCCTAGTAGCTGAGCATAGGGGCATGTCATTGGGCAGAATCATTCCCTTCGGCATCCCTCCGAGTGCCAATTCTCTGTGGTATCCATTGGTGGCATGGTGGCACAATGATCAGCACTGCTACCTCACAGCGCTAAGGACCCAGGATTGATTCCCACCTTGGGTGACTGTCTGTGTGCAGCTTGCACATTCTCCCTGTGTCTGTGTGGGTTTCCTCACACATTCCAAAAAAGTGCAGGATTGGCCATATTAAATTGCCCCTTTCTGTCTAAAGATGTGTAGGTTAGATGGATTAGCCGTGATAAATGTATAGAGATAGGATAGAGGAGATGCATGGGTAAGGTACTGACAGAGAGTTGGTGCAGACTTGATGGGCTGATTGGCCTCTTCTGCACTGTAGAGATTCTATGATTCTATGATTCCTGCCTCCACTTGCTATGGATCTTCAGCTGTGAGGTGCTCAACAGTGAGTGTCCCTAAAGCCTGCCTATTTAGCAAACACTCCGAGATGTTAGTATCTGCACTGTTGCTGGGTGCGGGTAACAGCTGTGATATATACCCAGCAATGGGATCTGAGAAATCTCTCTTGGAGCTACTCACTGCTGGTGGGCCCAAGGGGCACAAGGATTTGCCTGCAAGAGAAGGAAGATGGCATCAGTGTATCATAAGGGATAATATGTAAGTTATGAAGAGAAGTTGGATAGACTTGCATTGTTTTCTTTGGAGCAGAGAACTAAGGGCAACCTGATTGAGATGTTCAGGATTATGAGAGGCGTGGACACAGCGAATAGGGAGCAGCTTTTCCCCTTAGTTGAAGGGTCAGTTACGAGAGGATACAAGTTAAAAGTGAGAGGTGGGAGGTTTCGGGAGAATTTGAGGAAAACTATTTCCCCCAGAGGATGGTGATGGTCTGAAATGCACTGCCTGGGAGGATGGTGGGGGTGAGATGCCTCATATCCTTTAAAAAGTATTTGGGTGAGTACTTGGCACATCATAACACTCAAGGCTATGGGTCAAATGACGGCGTGTGGGATGAGGTGAGCAGGTCAGGGCCTTTCATGTGCAATAATGCAGACTTGATGAGTCGAAAGGCCTCTTCTGCACGGCAATATTCTGTTAATCTGTGATTCTGTAAAGGAGAAGACACTGATTATTCAGTTGAGACTTGAAGAATGATTGCAAGTCTTGAACATTTTTGTGTCTATCTGCCATGCCCACTTCACTATTAGCGCAGGTGTATTCTTCCTCTTCCTCGGCCAGCACAAGTGCTGTCTCCTCAAATGACATGGGAGTTCTGAGGTCCAGCATTACTGTGGTTGGGCATGCTTGCTCACGCTTGTTGTGGTTGAGCTTCTCCTGCAATGACACAGATTGGAAGAATGCAGATGGCAGATGGTGATGAGGTGTGGCAGGCTTGGATCTTGGTGGGAGCTGGAGCATGAGGAACAGGGCAGCGAATAGGGGGAACATGTTGATTGTGTGGGGGGGAGGGGAAGGAAGGTCTCTCTGCAGGTGTTGACAAAGCCTGAAGAGGCAGGGTGATAGATGAAGCTGCTGCTGTGAGGAGTGTGCAAGAGGGTCCAGAACAAGACTGAATGAGTCTCACTTACTCTGGCTGAGCGCAGAAGATCATTCATCTTATTGTGATGCTTCTGTCCCGTCCTATCCTGCAGCCACTAGGGCTGTCACTGCATCCCAGGTGATAGTGATGACCTTGATGGCGGGCTTTCTCCTGGAGCGGGGATAAGATGCATCCCGATTCTCCATCCAGCAGTCTGCTCAGGGCTTCCTCTGAGAACCACATTCGGGGCTTCCTGGCTGCTATGTTCCTCCCTGCAGTTGCTATGGAACAAGTGCCCAGGAGATATTTATATACAGCGATTAAGTTGAGCTGGGACAGGTGAATCAGAGGAAGGCCGCCGTGGGTGTGGAGTGATCCCCATGGCCATAAAGAACTTTGTTAATGAGGCTCAATATTCGATCAGAAATTATATCAGAGATGTTGACGTGATTCACTCCATTTTTCTCACTAGAACCGACACTGCCAAATTCTGATAAAATTGCCCTCTTTATATCTGAGCAATCTAAATATTTTAATATTTCTGCTCATTCTAACTGATTAATTGGTTCTATTTCCAGAAATTGTAATTTTCTCTGATTCAAACAGTTCTAATAAGGGCTGCTTCCCTTGTCACTGACTGACTTGGGGATTATAATATTTCTAAATAGCGGTTTGCTGTATGGTGAAATATTTTCCTTAAGTTTTCAACCACCAAAATTGTAGAAGGTTCTTGCTTGGCGTTTCACGGCATACACAACATCCATGGCAGTAACAGTCTTGCGTTTGGCGTGTTCAGTTTAGGTAACCGAGTCTTTAATGATGTTCTCCAAGAAAAGCTTCAGGACTCTGCAGGTTTCTTCATAGATGAGGCCTGAAATTCACTTAACGTCCTCACACCTTGCGAGCGACGGACAACAGGCTTAGTTATTCCCTGGATATTATCGTGGAGAACTTTCTGGTGCCATTTGGTGCTTCCCAAGACCTTTCCCACCTTTAGCTCTAGCAGACCCTGACAGCGAGTTCAACAGTATGGGGAAGCCATGTGAATATTGGCTCAGTGTTTGATTGTTTCTGATTGGCTCAGTGCTACCAATGATTCCTATTGGCTCATTGTCTCTCATGTCTCCCATCTGCTTGAATTGGATTGGTTCAGACTGACTCAGTGGAAGTCTGAGCCTCTTGATGCTCAGTCGTGTGGAGAAAGGCAATTTTCTGCCTATATACTGCGTGTTGGGAGGTCTCGCCTTCTGCGAGGAAGAATTCACTGTCAGATACTCGCAGATCAGTGGATTCACTAAGTACACAGGCTTCTGGTTCACTCCCCTCTGGAGTTGGGAGTGGTCAAAGTGAAAGTTGCTCTTCCTTTTGTTCCCCATCAAAAGTTCAAGTTTATTTCTCAGTGTCACAAGTAGACTTACATTAGCACTGCAATGAAGTTACTGTGAAAAAATCCCCCAGTCGCCACATTCCAGCACCTGTTTGGGTAGAACATAGAACATAGAACATAGAACAATACAGCACAGAACAGGCCCTTCGGCCTTCGATGTTGTGCCGACCAAAATAAAAAGCAATGCCCCTCCAAACTAAACCATTCCCTTCTCTTCCATATACTTATCAACTAACCTCTTAAACGCCACCAAACTTGGCGCATCTACAACAGCTGCAGGCAGGGCATTCCACTCCCTAATCACTCTTTGAGTAAAGAACCTACCTCTGATATCCGTCCTATAACTCATACCCCTTAATTTAAAGCTGTGTCCCCTCGTGCTAGCTTTCTCCATCCTAGGAAAAAGGCTATCACTGTCCACCCTATCTAAACCTCTAATCATCTTATATGCTTCAATAAGATCCCCTCTTAGCCGCCTCCTTTCTAACGAAAACAACCTCAAATCCTTCAACCTCTCTTCATAGGACCTGCCCTCCATACCAGGCAACATCCTGGTAAACCTCCTCTGTACCCTCTCCAATGCCTCCACATCTTTCTTATAATGTGGGGACCAGAACTGCACACAATACTCCAAGTGCGGCCGCACTAGAGTTTTGTACAGTTGCAACATGACGTTGCGGCTCCGAAATTCAATCCCCCTACCAATAAAAGCTAAGACTCCATATGCCTTCTTAACAACCTTATCGACTTGACTGCCTACTTTCAGTGATCTATGCACATACACACCAAGATCCCTCTGTTCATCAACACTATTAAGAATCCTACCATTAGCCCTATACTCTACACATTTATTATTCCTGCCAAAGTGCATTACCTCACACTTTTCCACATTAAACTCCATTTGCCACCTCTCGGCCCAGCTCTGCAACTTGTCCAAGTCACTCTGCAAACTATAACACCCCTCTTCACTATCTACCACTCCACCAACTTTAGTGTCATCTGCAAATTTACTAATCCATCCCTCAATACCCTCATCCAGATCATTTATAAAAATTACAAACAGCAGGGGCCCCAAAACAGACCCCTGAGGCACACCACTTGTCACCGAACTCCACGATGAATATCTCCCATCAACCACCACCCTCTGTCTTCTATCTGCCAGCCAATTCCTAATCCAATTAGCTAAATCACCCTCTATTCCACACATCTGCATTTTCTGTAGAAGTCTTCCATGGGCCACCTTATCAAAAGCCTTACTAAAGTCCATATATACTACATCAACCGCCTTACCCCCATCCACCTCTCTGGTCACTTTCTCAAAAAACTCAATGAGGTTAGTAAGGCATGACCTACCCTTCACGAAACCATGCTGACTATCCCCAATCAATTCATTTCTCTCTAAATAACTATAAATCCTATCCCTAATAATTCTCTCCAATACCTTGCCCACAACAGAAGTAAGACTCACTGGCCTATAATTCCCTGGAAGGTCTCTCTTCCCCTTCTTAAACAATGGGACCACATTCGCTATCCTCCAGTCCTCCGGAACCACACCCGTAACCAACGAGGACCTGAAGATCAGAGCCAGAGGCTCTGCAATCTCCTCTCTAGCCTCCCAGAGAATTCTAGGGTAAATCCCGTCCGGCCCAGGGGACTTATCCAACTTCAAACCCTCGAGAATTTCTAACACATCCTCCCTATCTACTACAATACTTCCCAATTTGCAACCCTGTACCTCAGTGCTCTCCATAGCTACATTTCCAGCACTCTGCGTGAATACCGAAGAGAAATATTTATTCAGTGCCTCACCAATCTCTTCAGGCTCCACGCACAACTTCCCACTGCTGTCTATGACTGGCCCTAATCTTGCCCTAACCAATCTTCTATTCTTAACATATCGAAAGAAAGCTTTAGGATTCTCCTTAATCCTATCAGCCAACATCTTCTCGTGTCTTGGGTAACTGAGGGAGAATTTAGCATAGCTGATGCATGTAACCAGCAAGGCTTTCGGACTGTGGAAGGAAACAAGAGCATCTGGAGGAAACCCCACAGACACAGGGAGAGTGTGCAGACTCAGTGCCCAAGCTGGGAATCGGGTCCCTGGTAACATGCCACCCTAGCCCAAGGCCCCCATAGTTCGTTGTCATATTTCAGAATATAAAGGCTGTCCAGCCTATTATTGCTCAACCCCATTAAGTCTCGCAGTTCTATCAACTTGATTTGATTTATTATTGTCAAATGTATTGGTAAATAGTGAAGAGTATTGTTTCTTGCTAGCTATACAGACAAAGCATACTGTTCATAGAGAAGGAAACGAGAGAGTGCAGAATGTAGTGTTACAGTCATAGCTAGGGTTTACAAAAAGATCAACCTAAAGCAAGGTAGGTCCATTCAGAAGTCCATGGCAGCAGGGAAGAAGCTGTTCTTGAGTTGGTTGGTGCATGTCCTCAGACTTTTGTATATTTTCTCAATGGGAGAAGGTGGAAGAGAGAATGTCTGGAGTGTGTGATGTCCTTACTCATGCTGGCTGTATTTCTGAGGCAGTGGCAAGTGTAGACAGAGTCAATGGATGGGAGGCTGATTTGTGTGATGGACAGGGCTTCATTCATGACCCTTTATAGTTTCTTGCAGTGCTGGTTAGAGCAGAGCTCTACTAAGCTGTGATTTAACCAGAAACAATACTTTCTATAGTGCATCTGGAAAAGTTGGTGAGAGTCATAGTGAACATGCCAAATTTCTTTAGTCTTCTGAGAATTTGATTTGATTTGATTTATTATTGTCACATGTATTAGCATTCAGTGAAAAGTATTGTTTCTTGCATGCTATACAGGCAAAACATACTGTTCATAGGGAAGGAAACGAGACCTTGCAGAACGTAATTTTACAGTCATAGCTAGGGTGTAGAGAAAGATCAACTTAATGCAAAGTAAGTCCATTCAAACAGCTGATGACAGCAGGGAAGAAGGTGTTCTTAAGTTGTTTGGTACGTGAGCTCAGACTTTTGTATCTTTTCTCCAATGGAAGAAGGTGGGAGAATGTCCAGAGTGCACGAGGTCCTTAATTATGTGGCTGCTTTGTCGCGGCAGTGGGAAGTGTAGACAGAGTCAATCGATGGAGATTGGTTTGTGTGATGGATTGAGCTACATTCATAATCTTTTATAGTTTTATAGTTTATCTTGAGCACAGTAGGAGCCATACCAAGCTGTGATACAACTAGAAAGAATGCTTTCTATGGTGCATCTGTATAAGTTGACAAGAGTTGTAGCTGAGAAACCAAATTCCCTTAGTCTTCCGAGAAAGTAGAGGCATTGGTGGGCTTTCTTAATTATAGTCTCAGCATGGGGTGGGGGGGTGTGATATCAGGACAGGTTGATGATCTGGATACCTAAAAACTTGAAGCTCTCGAATCTTTCTACTTCGCCCCCATTGATATAGACAGGAGCATGTTCTCCTCTACATTTCCTGAAGTCGATGACTACCCCCTTCATTTTGCTGACATTGAGGGAGAGATTACTGTCGTCGCACCAGATTCTTTATCTCTTTCCTGCACTCTGTCTTGTCATTATTTTGAGATCTGTCCCGCTATGGTGGGTGTCAGCAAATTTGAAAATTGAACTGGGGGAGAATTTGGCCCCACAGTCACAGGTGTATAAGGAGTATAGCAGGGGACAGAGATCACAGTCTTGTGGGGCACCAGTGTTGAGGATGATTGTGGAGGAGGTGTTATTGCCTATCCTTACTGATTGTGGTCTGTGAGTTTGGAAGTTCAGGATCCAGTCGCAGTGGGAGGAGCTGAGGCCCAGGCCACAGAGTTTGGAGATGAATTTTGTACTCATAATATTATTGAAAGCTGAGCTGTAATCAATAAATAAAAGTGTGATCTCGGTGCCTCACTTTCCAGGCAGTCCAGGAGGCTGGAATTGATTTGTGCCATGACTAGCCTCTCGAAGCTTTTCATAATGATGGATGTCAGAGCCACAGGCCGACAGTCATTCAAGCATGATGCTTGGTTTTTATTAAGAGCAACACAGCACGGGAAACAGGCCCTTCGGCCCAACGAGCCCGCGCCGCCATCATAACTATATAGTAGCAATTGCATTATCCTATAATAAATTTAGGTTATTCCTAATATGGAAGACTCTCACAATTTGTTTCCCAATCAGCCTAAGAGCGAATTTTTGGGTTGTGGGAGGAAACCCTTTTCTTAGGCACCAAGGTATGGTCATCTTCTTAAAGCAGATAGAGGTCTAAGATTGTTATAGAGAGAATGAAGGTTGTTGTAGAGAAATACTCCCACCAGCTGATCCACTCAGGAACTGAGTACTCATCCGGTACCCTATCTGGGCCATGGGTTGATCTTCGAGAAAGCTGCTCTAATATCTGCAATGGTGAACCCCCAGATACAGGTTCATCAGGACTTCCAGGGTGGAGGGCATGCTCCCGCTGACCTCTCAAAATGGACATAGAATGCATTGAGCTCATCTGCAAGGGGTATGTTGGAGTCAGTGATTTTGCATGCCTTCATTTTGTAGCCTGTTATTTTTTGCAGACCTTGCCATAGTCGGCAGAGGCCTGTGTGGTTAGCCTGGGACTCTAGCTTGGTTTGGCACTGCTTTTTGGCATTTTTGATGGATCTCCTTAGACCAAAAGTCTGAGAAAACAGATGCATTCGATTTCTTTTAAACATTTATTAATACCAGACCTTCCTTTGCCATGGGGGGGTTTCCCAAGCTGACAGAACACAGTCAAATTAAATGTGGAAGTCGGCAGCTTTGTGCCAATTCCTGATGTGCCAGAATTGTTTGCTCTTTCAATCAGGCACACGCACCGAGCCGAGACAACACTTGTGGGCTTGTGGTTAAAAATCCCCTCAGTCATTCTGATGTCTGTAACTAGCTCTAACTGCCTCTGTGATTCTGATGTCTCTCGGCAGCTCTGCGATTCTGCAATTTCTAATCCGAGACATCGGGCAGCTTTTGGAAATTGCGAGTTGGTGGGGGGGGGGGGGGGTTTAGGAACTGATTAAGGGGCCACCATCAGAAAGGGGGAAGGGGTGCACCCCAGTTCTGTGACCTCCACCTTGCAACTCTCATCCTTCCCTCACTCACCTTCTCACCTTTGTCCTGGGTTCCCCCGAGACTCCTGGACCTTTGGTGGGTGCATTTCCAGCAGTTACCACCAGATGGCACAGATGGACATAGGGAGCTGCCAGCTCCTGGTAGAAGCAACCGAGCCTCCCTCAGTAGCACAGTGAAAAACAGTAACACTGCAGGGAAATTCATCGTCAATTTGTCAGACCACACACTTCAACCAGAGAAAATCAGTTCTCAGCCGAGGGCTCAATTTCTGCCCCACCACTAAAATGGACCCATCAGCCTGCGCTGATTATGTGTTCGTAACTAGACCATCCACTTGCATCTCTCTATTCCCAGTCTGCTCATGTGGCTATCTAGATAAGTCTTAAATGATCCTAGCGTGTCTACCTCACCACCTTGCTTGACAGCGCATTCCAGGCCTCCACCACCCTCTGTGTAAAACACATCCCCCACATATCTGTATTGAACCTTGGCCCTCTTACCTTGAACTTCTGACTCCTTGTGTTTGTTATTTCCGACCTAGGAAAAAGCTTCCAACTGTTCACTCTATCTATGACCTTTATAATCTTATCAAGCTCTATTAGGTCACCCCTCAACCTCCATCTTTCCAGGGAGAACAACCCTAGTTTACTCAATCTGACCTCATAGCTAATACCTTTCATAGCAGGCAACATCCTGGTAAACCTTTTCTGCACTGTCTCCGAACCTCCATGTCTTTCTGGTAGTCCAAATGTGGCCTAACCAATGTATAACTGCAACATCACATGCCAACTTCTGTATTCTGTGCTCTGTCCAATAAAGGCAAGCATGCCATATGCTTTCTTCACCACCTTCTTATTCTGTGCTGCCACTTTTAAGGACCTGTAGATCTGCACACCCGGATTCCTCTGTGTATCTATACTCCTGATGGTTCTGCCATTTATTGTATAGCTCTCCCCTGCATTAAATCTACCAAACTGCATCACTTCACATTTATCCGGATTAAATTCCATCTGCCGTTTCTCCGCACAATTTAATCTCCACGCAGATTGTGACCCAAGCCGGAGACTGAATGCAGGTTCTTGGAGCAGTGAGGCAGCAGTAGTAAGCATTGTGCTACCATGCCAGGTGTAATCCCATTGGCTAATTTAGTGTCATTGGCGACTAAATTAGGGAAGCACATTGTAATAGTAATGTCACCCTCAGTTCACCAGAAAGTCTCCCAGTTATAAGAGTATTTGGAGAAGTGGAAATTGGGCCTGAAATTAACCCAGTGGGTGGGATCTTTCTATGCAGGGACCACATTAAATAAATCCTGCCGGAGTTGCTTACAGATTCCTGGGTGGGGGAGCAGGTCCCTCATTCTTAAACATTCAGACTGAATTTAACCATCCTGCCTGCCACGGGAAATGGAGTGGGCACAGGGCAGAACATCAAAAGGTCTGTTGACGTTGGATAACGTTTTACAGCTTTGAGTAACCAAGGCTGTAAAATCCCACCCCCAGTGCAAGATAGAGGCACCTGGCTTCAGAAAGGGTCAGGTTAACTGGGAACCAACACTCTGCTCTTGATGCCAAACCTGAACCTCATGAACTGCCCCCCCCCCTCCCCCCCCACCGCTTCACCCCATTCTGCCATTACTCACTCACCAGTGGCCTGTGATCCATTGGCAATGCTTGGCCTTGGAAAGGTGTCATACTAGCAGTAGCAATCACCTCCCTGGTGGCACTGCCATTCAATAGAACTCTCAGCTCTGATTGGCCAGCAGCTGTTGGCGGACAGTGCTTCCATCCCTGGAGTTTGTGATCTTGGGGAAAGCTCGCTGCTAAGTGCCTGAGTATCACTTAATTGGTCAGGTCTTTCCTGAAAGAATGGGGCTCCCACTGGGTTTCTATCAGCTGGACAAATCCCCCCGTCACCTCCATTAACTACTGTTGATATGAGAGAAAGCACAAGGAGTACCAAGAAGGTAAATTTCATTATTATCTTAGTTTCCCCATTGATTTTTGTTTCCATTCTAATTCTCTTTCCTAGTGGTGCACTAAGGCAGACTTTCATCTCTTTCCGTAGCAAGTTACTCCTGGAAAAGTTTGCCAATCTGTCACCAGAGGCTTATAGCTTGAGGGGCACAACTCCAGTTGATGCATGGCTTACCAGGAGTCTCTCCTGCTCATACATTCCCATTTGTAGGTTGATTTGTTTGTCCTCATTATGAACGTATCTTCCTTAGTTATCAAGTCCTGGGGTGGGTCATGATCCAGGAATTTCTGGCTCTAAGGCAGGCATACTACCCACTGCACCGCAAGACACAATTTCTGCTTGCTGTTTTCTAAACCTCATTTCTATGCACATAGTTGTGCTAGAAGGTTGAATTTCACCTCAGCTACCTTGCTATTGACCTGACACACCAAATTTCGATGGTTAATCAGTTGAGAATCTGTCACTGTGTTTGAGGAATATTTTGTCTGTCTAGTGCCTGGGAACAGCGGGGTGGGATAAGGGGAATAAAATCTGTACTGTAACAAAATTCAGTAGGCTTGTTAGACGCCATCCCCCTTCAACATAATCATGCCGAATCCCCCTTACTGGTGCTCTTTTATGATTTCCTCCTTCAGGATATTTTGTAATGTTTTTAGCTGTCAAGATGTATATAATTTTAATTTCCACGTGACTTCCAACACTTTTACTTTGAGCAGTTTTATTCTGTATGCAAATGTCTGGTGGTGATCAGACCCTACCAACCTCGTGCCCTGGGAGACTCTCAAAGTAAGTAGGAAGAGGTAACCTTTAATGCATCATTCTATATTTTTCTCTAATGCAAGTCTTAGAACTGACTTGCTACCAATAATGTAATTACAACAAGTGATTAGAAAGGCAAATGGAGGGGCAGCATAATGGTTAACATTGCTGCTCCACAGAATCAAGGATCCAGGTTGAAGTCCCTCCTTGGGGTGACTGTTTGTGTCATGTGTGAATTTCCTCTAGGTGCTCTGGTTACCTTCACCAGATTAGATGTCTTCGCCATGCTAAATTGCCCCTTGGTCTCCCAAAGGTATGTACGTTGGGGGAATTGGCCATGCTAAATTGCCACTTTGTGTCTCCAAGGTGTATAGTATAGGGGGATTGGCCATGTTAAACTGTCCCTTAATCTCCCAAGATGTGTAGGCCAGGGGATTTAGCGGGGTAAATACATGGCATTACAGGGGTAAGGCCCGGGTGGGATGCCCTATTGGAAAGTCAGTACAAACTTGATGGGCCGAATGACCTCTTTCTGCAATGTAGGGATTCTATGATTCTATAATAAAATTAATATTAATTGCAAGGGGAATGTAATATAAAAGTGGGCAAGTTTTTATTGCAGCTGTACAATACCTTGGAGTGCTGTGCTGGTCTTCTCATTTGAAAGCAGTTCAGAAAAGGTTCATTCCTGGGATGAAAGGCTTCTCTCCTGAAGAAGCGTTGGTGAGGTTGGGCCATACGCATTGGAGTTTCATAGGCTGAGCAGTGATCTTTTTGAAACATATAAGATCATGAGGAGACTTGGTCAAATGGATACCAGGAGGAAGTTTCCTCTTGTGGAAAAGCCCAGAACAAGGGCTGTTTTAAAATAAGAGATTTCTCTTTTAGGGTGGAGCTGAGGAGAATTTCTTTCTCTCAGAGGGTGGTTATTCTGTGGTATTCTCTTCCCTATAAAGCAGTGGAATCTGGATCATTGAATCTATTCAAGGCTGAGTTGGACAGATTTTTGATCGACAAGGGAAGGTAGTGAGAAAAGCATATGGCATGCTTGTGTTCGCCGGCTGGGGCATTGAGTATAAAATTTGGCAAATTATGTAACAGTTGTATAAAAGTTTTATTCGGCCATATTGTGTCCAATTCTGGTCACCACGCTATCAGAAGGATGTGGTGGCTTTGGAGGGAGTTCAGAAAAGCTTTACCAGGATATTACCTGGTATGGAGGGTATTAGCTATGAGGAGAGATTGGATAAACTGGGAGTGTTCTTCCTGGAAAGATGGAGGCTGAGGGGCACCCTTATAAAAATTTATACAATTATTAGGGGTATAAATAAAGTGCTTAGTTATAAGCTTTTTCCCAGGCAGAAATGACAATCATAACGGGCAGAAGTTCAAGGTAAGAGGGAGAAGGTTCAGTAGAGATGTACAGAGGAAGATTTTTACTCAGAAGGTGATGGGGATTGGAATGCACTGCCAAGTGAGATGATTGAGGCAGTTAGATTCACGACATTTAAGACTCATCTGGATAGGCATATCAACAGGCGGAGAATAGAGGATATAGGTGGTTGGTGTAGGGAGAACAATGTGATCAGCACAGGCCAAAGAGCCCATTCTTCTGCTGTTTTTTGTTCTTTGAATTAAGTATGATGGGGACAGACAGGAAAGCAGAGTTGAGATCTTATTGAATGGCGTAGTAGGCTTGAAGGGCCAGGTGGCCTACTCTTGCCCCAAAGTGCTATATACCTCTTCCTATAAAAATCACAGTTCTTGATTTGTTAAACTATCATATAGGTTCTTGCTGGGTTTCTCAAGAAAACAACTTCTATTTCAATGTAGTTTTCTATTAATAATTTTAATTTTAATTTTGAAGACCCATACATCCAGGCCAGATACTACAGATCTCCGGAGATCCTGCTGGGGTTGCCATTCTGTGAAAAGTTGGATATGTGGTCCCTCGGCTGTGTGCTGGCCGAGCTTCGCCTTGGTTGTCCTTTGTACCCTGGCAGAAATCAATATGATCAGATCAGAATCATCGTGGAAACACAAGGGCAACCCCACGACCAGCTGCTTGACCAGGCAAGTAAAGTGCATCTGTTCTTCAAAATGAGCCCTTGTCCTCACTCGGGTCACCACTGGCAACTTAAGTCGTTCTCCAAGTGTCAAACAAAGCTATTTACCGAACTTTGGGAGCCCAGAAGGCGCACATTGAAATCACTCGACGAACTTGAAACGTTCAACATCATCCAGACGCTGTTCCCAACCAATGAAGATATTGCCGAGTTCCACGACTGCAATAGCATGGTGCACCTCGTCAAGAGAATGCTAAGCTTTGATCCAAAAAGCCGCATTTCACCAAGAACGGCTTTGAGGCATCCATTCATCACGATGGAGCCACTGGAGAAGATCTATAAACACACCAAGTATTTTGAGCTGTCTGTTCAAGGCCTTGCTGCTGCTCTGAGTTACGGCAGTGCTGAAAGTAACAGAAGCAGTTGTCACTGGCTTCGAGGGTCTCACTATGTAAATACTGTGCATCGTGACAATCTGCAGTACCACTCCAATCACTGCGCTGCCTTTGGCGATGACAAAAGGGACAAATTCACCATTGGAAAGTCAGGCAAAATGCATGGGCGTATGTTGCCCCGTGAGGAAACCGTCAGTCCGGTTCACCATCCTTTTTCTCCATGTACACGGGATGCCAGATACCTCCCTTATCCGTATCAAGAAAATTGCCACCAGATATCCTGGCAGGTACACCGGTGTGCTGGAAAATCAACATCAAGAGATCAGATCAACCTACATTCATCTCAGCTCTCAAACTCAGACCAATCTTGCGGAAACGCAAGCCCACTTGATCAGACGGCTGATAAGAACAGAAACATGAGTAAGTTCTCAGCTGTCTTCCCATCAATTAAAGAAAATCAAGAGAACGAGGACAAAATATCTGAAGAATGTGCTTCAAGATCTTCTGTAATAGAGGTATGATATCTGTAAACTGTAGAAAGACCATTAATAGCATTTACTAACCAAATAAGGATTACTAATAATTATTAATTTCTGTACAAATGAGAAATATTGGTTAATTAATGATAGGAGTCAGAAACTATATTTTTAGTTAAAAAAAAACAATGTAGTAAATTAATCATTATTTAATAAAATTTATTCAAATTTTCCTGGTTTGTAAAGTTTTTAAGTTTATTTATTATCGACACAAGGGGGCTTACATTAACACTGCAATGAAGTCACTATAAAAATCCCCGAGTCACCACACTCCGGTGTCTGTTTGGGTACACTGAGGGAGAATTTAGCATGGCCAGTGCACCTAACCAGCATGTCTTTCGGGCTGTGGGAGGAAACCAGAGCATCCGGAGGAAGTGCACGCAGACAAGGCAGATGACATGTAGACTCCGCACAGACAGTGACCCAAGCCAACTTCCTGGCGCTGTGAGGCAGCAATGCTAACCATTGTGGTACTGTGCTGCCATCGATAGTACAAATGTCTTTTTCATGATTACATAACTTCCTATTGTAATAACTGCTTTTCAATCATTGCAACAGAAGCTTAACGCTAAAAATGAATGAAAATCACTGGGACATTTCTTGTTATACTGGGGCCTTTGTTCTTCTAGGTGAACGCAATGTTAGTATTCATTTTAAAAGGATCAGAATACAAAAACACAGCAGATGTATTACTGAGGCTTTATAAGGCTCTGCCCAGACCACATTTGGAATACTGTGAGCAATTTTGGACCCCGTATGTAAAGAAACATTCGCTGGCCCTGCAAAGGTCCAAAGGAGGTTCACAAGAATGATTCTGGGAATGACAACTTGACATATGAGGAGTGTCTGATGATTCTGTGTCCACACTCAATGGAGTTTAGAAGGATATGGGGGGGTCTCATTGAAACTTACAGAATACTGGAGAAGAGTGGACATGGGGAAGATGTTTCCATTAGGAGAGACTAGAATCTGAGAACACAGGCTCAGAGCAAAGAGACGGAACTAAGATGAGGAGTAATTTTTTCAGCCTGAGGGTGGTGAATCTGTGGAATTCATTGCCATGTAGAGCCAGGTTATGAAGTATACTTAAGGCAGAGATGGGAAGGTTTTAGATTGGCAAGGGGATCAAAGGCTATGGGGTAAAGACAGGAGAATGGGGTTAAGAAACTTATCAGCCGTGATCAAATGGTGGAGCAGACGTGATGGGCTGAATGGCCTAATTCTACTCCTATATCTAATGGTCTTATGGTCTTCCCCAACAGGAGAAACGGTATAAGAAAGTTCTAACAAAGGAAATTGCAGCAGTGGAGCTGATCAATCCCAGTGTGAATGCCAATCATTGTGCACTGGCAAAATCTTCCGTGTATCTCAAGAGAAGTGCAGTGAAGGCCTTGATTCGGAAAAATAATGTGAGGGCGATGCTGAGATTTACAAGCCCAACTGATGAGGACAGCTCTAATGCTGGGACAAAGCAGCACCCGCACACAGAGCAGAATACTACATCAATACAGCCGTGTGTGGCAAACCTGAGAAACCCTGAAAAGACATCAGTCCTCGTGGTACCTGAGCAGGAACGGTTAGGAAGCGACTATACTGATGAAGCTGTAAAGCATGGTAAGACTTCTTTCAGGAGTTCAAGCATATTCTTTAGAAAATATGGTGAAACCTCCATTCCTATCTGTCAGACTTTTCAAAAAACACAATGTTAGGCCCAATTTTAACTCACTCAAAATTCATTCACTAAAACAGTTAAAATCAGGCCCAACAGGGCAGCAAGTGTCTCCTCCTGCCTGACATAAATAAAATGCTCAATCAAAGGTTGAAGCCAAAATTCTGGGGTTCTGGGGGTGAATATATAACTTGGACTAGATGGACTACACGCCAGTGTTCTAAAAGAGATCAATGAAGAATTTGTGGAGGCATTGGTGGTAATCTTTCAGGAATCACTGAAGGCAGAGAGAGTCCCAGAGAATCATAGAAACCCTACAGTGCAGCAGGAGGCCATTTGGCCTATCGAGTCTGCACTGACAACAATCCCATCCCAAGCCCTATTCCCACATTTACCCCTCTAATCCCTCTAACCTGCACATCTCAGGAGACTCTGGGCAATTCAGCATGACCAATCAACCTAACCCGCACATCCTTGGAAACCGGAGCACCCGGAGGAAACCCATGCAAACATGGGGAGAATGTGCAGACTCCACACAGACAGGGACCCAAGCCAGGAATCGAACCCAGGTCCCTGGAGCTGTGAGGCAGCAGTGCTAACCACTGTGCCAACGTGCCACCCCATGGCTCAGAGAACTGGAAAGTAGCTAATGTAACACTGCTGTTTCAGAAAGGAGGGAGGCAGCAGTTGGGAAATTATAAGCCAGTTAGCCTGACTTTGATCAATGGCAAAATTTTAGAGTCCATTATTAAAGATGAGATACTTAGAAGTGCATGATAAAATAGGACTGAGTCATCATGGTTTCATCCGGGGGAAGTCATGTCTGACAAATCTGTTAAAGTTCTTTGAAAGGTAACAAGGAAGTTAGATAAAGGAGAACCAGTGGACATAATTTATTTACATTTTTAGAAGGCGTTTGACAAAGTGCCACATAGGAGACTGTTAAATAAGTTAAGAGCCCATGGTGTTAAGAATAAGAAACCCTACAGTGCAGAAAGAAGCCATTCGGCCTATCGAGTCTGCACCGACAACAATCCCAACCAGATCCCACCTCTGTGTACCCATGCATTTACCTGCTAATCCCTCTGACCTATGCATCCCAGGACACTAAGGGGCAATTTACTATGGCCAATCCACCTCCCCCACACATCTTTGAACTGTGGGAAGAAACCAGAGCACTGGAGGAAACCCACACAGACATAGGGAGAATGTGCAAACTCCACACAGACAGTGACCCAAGTGTAAGGGAGTTATCAGAGTGAATGTGTGGGGTTATGGCAATGGAGCCTCAGTGGGATTGTGGTTCGGTGCAAACTCAATGGACTGAATGGCATCCTTCTGCACTGTAGGGATTCTATCCAATGATAAACAAAAGTCCAGTCTTGGGCTGAGAATTTCAGACCCATCTCCGCAAAATGTTGAGCGGGATTCTCCGGCCATTCACACCAGCGGGATTCCCAGTCCTGCTGCAGTGAGTGAAGATTTGGCTGAGCACCAATTTCTTCATCTTCACTGGCAGCGATGGCAGGATGCAAACATCTAGGGAATTCCGCCCTTGTGCTTCCCCGTTGTGGAGGCGAGAGTGGCTCACCAGTGGCTGCTGGTGGGATTTTCCGTTCTCATCTCACTAAAGTTTACAATATTTTGTTATGCCACTGGGAAACCCACCACAAGGGATACCTTTGGCAGGACTGGAAGATCTGCCAGCAGAAAGGAATGGAAAATCCTTACTATAATGGAGGATAAATGCTTTAGTTTGGTAAGGGTGTTGAGAGAGTGGCAACAGCAATAATCAATATTTTACTGATTTCTCTGATTGACTAGGAAGTAGAAGAAGCAAAAGTAGATCAGAACGTATATCCAGGAGTGAAAATACACTGTGAGTATTAATACAAAATGTTAAGCATTTTCCCACTAATGATATCCTGAAGATATGAGAGGGGATTACTCTGATGGTACATTTCAGGAATGTTTGATTACTCTCGCACAGAAAACAGAGTAGAAATAAGGACCAGTTGTGTTGAATAACTAACCTGAAGAGTTGTCCCAGAATTATGTAACCGCCCTGTGCTTGCAATTAAAAAATGGGGCAAAAACAGCTCTTCCAGCATCTTGTTTTCAATTCTCTCATATTAACTTATGTTACATCCCAAATCCAGGGCTTTCCAAGAATCCTGGCAGTGAGGTCTACACAGGCATCCCCAACGGGAACTGAAGATGTTAACACTGCTGCCTCAGACGCCAGGGACCTGGGTTCAATCCCCAGCTCGGGTAACTGTGTGGAGTTTGCATGTTCTCCCCCATGTCTGAGTGGGTTTCCTCCAGGTGCTCCAGTTTCCTTCCACAGTCCAAAGATATGCAGGTTAGGTGGATTGACTGAGCTAAATTGCCCCTTAGTGTCACGGGAAACAGCTGGGTAAATGCATGGGATTATGGGGTGGAATATGGAGAATTGTGGTTGGTGCAGACTTGATGGGTCGAATGACCCCCTCTAGACTATAGGGATTCTATGATTCTAATGATTCCAATTGTAAGTGTATTTTTTTCCATTGAGGCAACTTTTGGGTGTTAAGAGCAGCAGCCAAAGATTCAGATGCTGGTAGTCAGGGATGTAATCACAATCTTCTCAATTGAAAGCCTTTTCAGGGAATGAGAGTGCACTGAGATGAGGGGGCAGTTCCCCAGTGGTATTACCACTAAATAGTTAATCCAAATCTCAGCTAATACCAGAGTTCCAATCCCACCACAGCAGAAGGTGGAATTTAAATTTAACGAAAAGAAATCTAGAATTAAGAATCTATTGATGACCATGAAACCATTGTCGATTGTCAGAAAAACCCATCTGATCCACTACTGTTCTTTAGGGAAGGAAATCTGCTGTCCTTACCTGGTCTGGCCTATATGTATCTCTAAAGACACAGCAATGTGGTTGACTCTCAACTGTCCTATAAAATCGTCCAGCAAGCCACTCAAGAAGGCAGCTCACCACCACCATCTGAAGGGCAATTAGGGGTGGGCAATAAATGCTGGTCAAGTAGTGATGCCCATGTCCCATGATTGAATTAAAATAAAAATACGTGTGTTGTCAAGTAATGAAAATCATGGGCTTTTCTCCAAGAGTAAAGTGCACGTTAAGTTTAACCAATTGATTGGATACATTGCAAAGGTTCCTATCATTTGCTGGGTTAGGTTGACAAACTACAATTTGAAAAATCAAATCAAAATGTAGCATTACATTTTCAAGAAAATGTACATATTTTTGAAGGACAAATGAAACCAGCACTATAAAAGTATATGTGTTCCTTTATAAACATATCCATAGTGTACAAGAGCAAAGAAATGATGTGAACCTTTTATAAGCCAACTGGATCATTGTGTCCAGTTCTGACAACTCACTTCAGGAAGAATGTCAAGGCTTTATAGAGGCTGCAGAGAAGATTTATCAGAATGATATGAGCTATGTGGGACCTGAGTTATGTAGAGTGTCCAGCAAAATTGACCTTATTCTCCTCAAACCAGAGAAAGTTACCTGTAGAATTAATGATGAAGATGTTTAAATTCATGAAGGGTTTTGCTAGAATTATTAGAGGGAAACTATTCCCAATGGCAGGCAGATGATAATCAGAGGACACAGATATGTACAGTAATTGTCAAAAGAAGAAGTGAAATGAAGAAAATTGTTTTACATAGATGGTTATTTTGATTGAGAATACACGGCCTATAAGGCTGGGAAGTATGCATATTCAATAATAACTTGCAAAAGGAAATTGGATATCTAGTTACAAAAGAGGAAGTTGCTCGGTTCTGAGAAAGAACTCTGGAATTGGACTAACTGGATTGCCTTTTCCAGGAACTGACACACAGACACAATGGGATTATTAATCTCCTCTGTCATTTCATGATTTTATGATTCTATGATTTATGAATTTTATGAGCAAATATATCAATAAGTTTTGTGAGGACCAAATCATTCTTTTAATCTATTTATTTTCAGTTGTAAAGCAAATAAGCAATTGGTTTTGGAAGATTGTGAAGAACAAGAAAGTGAAATGTATTTGGAAAGCCTCGCTCCAAAACAAACTATCAAGAGGCACAATCTGGTAAGATTATTAACCATACATCTACACAAAGCCCTGTTTAGATCATACCTGGAAATGCTGTGAGAATTTCTGGACACTACACCTTAGGAAGCCTTTGGAGAGAGTGAGGCAAAGATTTACCAGAATGACACGGAAGGTAGGATTTTCGACTGCATTCGCTTTGGGACTGGAAAATCCCACCTGAAGTCAACAGACTTTTCTGTATCTGAAGTTCAGAGTGAACCAGAATCATTGAAGATGGAATAATTAAAATAAAGGCCTATACTTGTTAGATAATGACCTGTGCTAAGTTAGCCAATCTCAATGTAAGGAAATTAAATTACAATCATCTCAATGCCAAGGCTAGGGGCTGTAAATATCAACCAGCTACTGTGAGCAACATGTGTGTGGTGATACAAAGGAGCTCAATTTCTTTGTTGACGAATAGTCCACAAACATTCACTGCCCAAGCACCTTTGTGAAGAGCAGTCACTTGGTTCTGTCACTGCAGAGTTGCTGCCTCTGTTCAATCCGATGTGAGTCACTTCCTTCACAGAAGAGGAATAACTCGAGGGAGAGTAGTGTTGAAAATAATGTCATTGAAACTCATTCTTTCTGCATCCAGGGCTCAGAAATGGGAATGAATTCTTCACAAGTGCACGTCAATGAAGTTGAACATTTGGAGGAAGAGAAGAGTCCGGATAAGTAAATATGGATAATTTATAGGATTCTAAATATGATTCATGTGGCCATCCCCTATGAATATTTTGGTTTCTCCAGTGAAGAGTAAGCAAAGAGAAACTGTTTCACTGACAGGCACATCATTGCTCAGCGGAGGACAGAATTAAGTTAATTGGCAAAATGATAGACAAAAAATTAGTTTTTCAAACCCAGTGATTTGTTATAATCAGAAATGTGGCCGGTATTTTACTACCTCGCTCAGGCAAGGCTCGTAAAATCCAACCCAAGGCCAATGGAGAATTCTATTCTGTGAGCCTCGCTTGCCCCAATTCCGGGGTGGGTGAAGCAGTAAAATTCCAGCCACACAGTGTGAACAGGTAGTGAAAGCTAATTCAAAATTAACTCACAAAAGGGAATTGAATCTACACTTGTAAAGAAAAGGTTTATGGGTATGTAGGAAAAGAACAAAAGGATGGGACTTTTCAAATAGCTCACTCAAAAGGCATGATGGGCTGAATGCTTACTTCTGAGCTCAATAGTTCTATTTATTCTGTGATTCCATTTCCCAGCTTGGGTCACTGTTTGTGCTGAGTCTGCACATTCTCCCTGTGTCTGTGTGGGTTTCCTCCGCGTGCTCCGGTTTCTTTCATAGTCCAAAAGACGTGCTGGTTAGGTGCATTGGCCATGCTAAATTCTCCCTCAGTGCAACCAAACAGGCACTGGAGTGTGGCGACTAGGAGATTTTCACAGTAACTTCATTATAGTGCCAATGTGAGCTTATTTATGACATTAATAAATAAACTTTCAAAATATTTATGGTCTAACGTGGAGCAGATGGCTTCATCATTCACACTTCATATGTTCTCTTTTCTGAAGGAGCAGCTGCAGGATTTTCAAGCTAGCAAAGTTCCAGGGGAGAGGCAAGAAAATCAAAAAGAAAGTGAAAGTGAGTCGAATAGAATTACAGATAGTTTTCTTTTAAACTGACTCATCATCTGATTAACAGCACAGCTATCGTGGTATGGGGCTGAGAGCAGATTCTACGGCTGAATAATAAGCAAGGTACTCAATGCTGTTAGAATCAGAATATAGTTCCTCGCTCAATTAGAAGCAGAACAAATTTTAAAGGAAGCTTGGATTCCATAGTTACATGTAGGAATTCAGTGAAGACAAATGTACCAATGTGTAAGAAAGGAAAATCATTCACCACAGAAATGCTCTTGCTTTTTGAATAATGGTATACTCTACATGCCCAGGGAGATGGTGGTGTATCGATGATGTCTCTGGGCTATTAATCCAGTGATGCTTTGAGAGCGTTATGTTCAAATCCACCAAGGCAGCTGGTGGAATTTTAAATTTGATGAACAAAATCTGAAAGACAAAGCTAGTTTCAGTAGTGGTGATCATGACAACTATCATTAATTTGTTATAAAAACCCATCTGGTCCACTACTACCTTTAGCGAAGGAAATCTGCTGTCCTTAACCTGTCTGGCCTAAATGTGACTCCAGACCTCCAGCAACATGGTTGACTCTCAACTGTCCTCTGAAATGGACTAGCAAGTCACTCACATTAAGGGGCAATGGGCAACAAATGAAAGACCAAAGAAGAGAAAGCAAGTACCCAACCCCACAGGGATATCTGTCCACATAAGAGACTTTTTGATCATTAACTTTCCTTCAATGACATCTTAGAGTTTCCACTATCTGCACCTTCCAGAAGAGGGAGCTATAGTCACAAGGATGCTACAAGCTGTAATACCTGTCAATGGCTGGTCACACTGAATAGCCATGGTACATTGCAGCATTTGCAAACAGCCATTCTCTACCCTTGTGCCATGGTACTGAATAAGCCTACAGTAAATAGCCAATCTCGGTCACTGTATCACTACACTCAATAACCTACATTACTGTACCTGCCAATGACCATCTCAGTCCTTGTGCCATTGTATTAAATAGTCTGCAATGTCTCTTGTTTAAAAAAGAATGCAGTCTGCTGTTGAAAAAAGAATATTAATCAAGAAATGTATTGAGAATTTATGGGCAGCATGGTGGCACATGGATGGCACTGCTGCCTCACGGCACCAGGAACCCACGTTCAATTTTAGCTTCGGATGAATGTGTGGAGTTTGCACATTTGCTTGGGTTGCCTTGGATGCTCCCACAGTCCAAAGATGTGTGGGTTAAGTTGATTGGCCATAATAAATTGCCCTTTAGAGTTAGGGAGATTAGCAAGGTAAATATGTAGGGTTATGGGATTAGGATCTAGGTGGGATTGTTGTGGGTGCAGGTGATGGGCTGGGTGGCCTCCTTCTGCACAGTAAGGATTCTATGAATTTATAGCCATTGTTTTAAGTATAATTTTCTTCAAGGGAACTAATAAAATAGATTAACCTTGCATATTATCATCGGTAATATTGTACTGAATAACTCCTGCAATCATGTAAACCAACCTCCTATCCATTGTCTCTGTCTACACTGCCTGCTGCTCGGTAAAGCAGCCAACATCATTAAGGACCTCATGCACCCTGAACATTCTCTCGTCCACCTTTTCTGACAAGAAAGCGATACAAAAATCTAAGGCCACGTACCAACTGACTTCTTCCCTGCTGCCATCAGACTTTTGAATGGACCTACCTTGCATTAAGTTGATCTTTCTGTACTCCCTAGCAATTATTGTAACACTACGTTCTGCACTGTCTCCTTTCCTTCTCTGTGAACGGTATGTTTTGTTTGCATAGTGTGCAAGAAACAAAATTTTTCACTGTATATTAAAGCATGTGACAATCATAAATCAAACCAAATCTGTGAAATACTTGTGTCAGCTATAATTTCAATTCTCTATATCCATTCACACCTTTGCCCTGTGTATTTTAACTGTAAACAGTCATCAATTTCTGTCTCATTCCTCCACAGGTAACCTGCTGGGGATGAAGACCATGTAAGATGTTTGCTGGACCCTGTATATAAAGATTTTCTTTGAAGTTATGTTGACCTAGCTGTTAACTACACTGCAGAACACATCAACTGTAATTCAAAAGTACATTTGTTCCAAGGAATATTACGTCTATTTGCAAGAAGCATCAATTATACAAAATATATTAACATTTATATTAAGCAAATTAACAAAAAAAGAAAAAAAAGAAATTAAAATCCCTCATACTGCAAAACATTTTAAAAATGTTTAATAAGTTGAATTTTCGAGTAGTATTGATTGACTCTTTTTTATAAAGTTAGAATTTTTAGGAATAATCAAAATAAGCTAACTAAATATTGAAGATTGAATATTTTATTGTTCCAAACATCAAAGCCAATTTAAGGAAAATATCCTGGGTTTACCAGTTTTTTATAGTTATTGACTACTTTGCTTGAAATTACTGTCAAATTGCAGTAGAAACTAATGTGCTCAACATTAATCCTTCTCTCCTTTTTAATGGGAATGTCCCCATTGAAAGTGTAATCTACTTGACAAAGAAATTATACTGCTACAAAGACGCTGGAAGTAACACACTGGGTTAGAAGATGAGATTGCACTACACAGTGAAAAGTAAAGGAAGCTTTACACTGCATCCAATGTTGCTACTCTTGACTCAGAAACATTTGATAGGACAGTGCAGAGGGAGTATTAGTCTCCAACTGCTTTGTGCCATTTCTAACATAGGAGCATTTGATGAGACAAAGTCAAGAAAAATACTTATTTCTACCTGTCCAATGAGTTCTTGATCACTGAATAGAATTACAGAATCAAAACCTAAAGTGCAGAAGAAACCATTCAGCCCATTGGCTCTACACCAACTCTCTGACAGCCTCTTAGCCAGGTTCTTCTTCCCCACCCTATCCCTGTAACCCACACATTTTCCATGGCTAATCTCCCTAACTCACACAGCTTAGGACATGACAGTGTAATTTAGCATGGCCAATCCACCAAACCTGCACATTTTTAGACTGTGGGAGGAAACACATGCAGACATGGGGAGAATGGGCAAACTCCAAACAGACAGTGACCTAAGGCTGGATTGAACTGGGGTCCCTGGAGCTGTGAGGCAACAGTGCTAACCAGAGCATCACCGTGCCAATGTTAACAGTGGACACAATAAGCTCAAAAGTTTCCTACGTCCTACCTTTGGTATTCCTCCCTCTGGCAAGCACAAACACTGAAAGGAAATACAGTCATTGATAATGAGTGACCAAACAGTGTTCCCCCTTGGTTCCATGGAACCATAGAACCCCCTACAGTGCAGAAGGAGACCATTTGGCCCATCGAGTCTACACTGACTCTCCAAAAGAGAACCTTACCCAGTCTGCCCTGCCCCTGTTTCCCTGTCCTCTCTAACTCCATCACTCCAGTACCGCTACACTCTTCACTAAAGAACTTGAGCAGATATATTGTCTCACAGAAGAAGCCTGAATACAAGGAGATTGAAAATGGGCGTAGAATGTTGCTGGTTCCTTTAAATCACCAACATCAAGGACTTCCAACTTATTCCAAAGCTCAACAATAATATATAGTACTTGTGTTTAGCCCCAGATCCTGGGGATAACTCCTTCGCTCCCGCCCTCTTCTGTAGCCAGGTCATTGCATACTCACATGACTACTTTGTCTAGAATGGATTAATATTCTAAGCAGAATGACAAAGTCCAGGAGGTGCTTTATTGGCAAAGATTGATCAATAATTATTTTCACCTTCCCTGATATTGCAATACCTTATTTATCTGAGTAACAACCTAAGATATTAGACTGTCAAGAAAACACAATAGTCCCAGTGGAAGTCTTTTGTGTTCCCTACAGTCATTCTCCAAATAGTGTTAAAACTTCATGGTGGCACAGTGATTAGCAGTGACGGCTCACAGCACCAGGGACACAGGTTCTATTCCCTTCTTGGATCACTGTCTGTGTGGAGTTTGCACAATTTCCCCATGTCTGCATGGGTTTCCTCCGGGTGCTCCAGTTTTCTCCCACGGTCCAAAGATGTGCTGGTTAGGAAGATTGGCCATGAAACATTGCCCCCTCGTATCAGAGGAACTATCTAGAGTAACTGCATGGACTTATGGGGATAGGACCTGGGTGGGACTGTGGTCAGTGTAGATTTAACAGGCTGAATGGCCTCCTTTTGCACTGTGGGATTCTGTGATTCAAAGTTTAAATCATTTATTACAATGTGTGTAGCACAGAGCTGAGCTTGTTTCAAATGGCAACACAAAGGCTGTAATACTAAAGTAATGAATACCGCTATAAGGTGATCACAGGTGGATAGGTGAAAGGGGAGATGTACAAAAGGGTCCAGAGAGGCAATTTATTCATACAGAGGGTGGTGAATATCTGGAACAAGCTGCCAGAGGGAGTAGTAGAGGTGGGTACCATTTTGTCTTTTAAAAAATATTTGGACAGTTACATGGGTAAGATGTGTATAGAGGGATATAGGCCAAATTAGGGCAATTGGGATTAGATTAGGGGTTTTTAAAAAAAAGGCAGCATGGACAAGTTGGGCCAAGGGTTTGTTCCATGCTGTAAACATTTATGACTCTATATACCAATAGGATCTGACAGAATAATTCTGTGACTGTTCACTACTCCTGCCTGGCTCCCACTGCTGATTCTTCCTGACCCAGAATATTGACCCTTGCACTCCACTAGCTCAGCTTCTCACCACAACATTCCATAGACTCTGGCCAACCTTGCAGCTCTCAGAGAATGTCCCCTTAAAAGGGCCACGCTACAATAACCAATGAGTGCACAGCTAGAGGAGTTTGTTCATACGGTCATGATAGACCATTCAAGCATGAATTCCAAGACCTGCTCCTTCTGTGACATGTCATCAACAGATAAAAGCTTTCTAGGAATGAAAGGGTTTTCTTTTGATGGAGAGAAGGAATGTGGGGAATCGGGGAAGAAGTTATGCACAGCTTGGTGAAGCAACACTCAAAATACAAGAATTTGCTTTGTAATGACAGCTAATGGTAGAAAGGTGTCAAACTGAAGTCTCAGACATATGCCTGTGTTGAGTTGGCTGGTTACAGCGGAGGACAGATGTGAACATTATATTACTGATCCTCATGCCTTGGTTAAAAATGATGAAAGCTTTCTATAGTGATGCGATTCCTACTCCAAATTACAACACAATGGGACCTGTTAGACAACCTATGATTGCAGATGTCAAGTGAGAAAAGTTTTGGTCATGACCTGGAGACACACTAGTGACCAACTCTCACTGCTAACGGACAAATAGAATGAAGAGCAACCTCAGTAAGGTATCAGCGTCACCAAAAATCAGTGAAGAAAATTAAATATCTTAAGTTGTAACAACAGTCATTGTCATGATGAGGCCCATGTTTCTGTCTATGCTATTTGAGATGTCAGATAAATACATCAAAATGTACAAGTACATTGCTCTGAATTGATTAAGTGATGATGTATTGGGTCCTTTTCAAATTTACTATGCACCGTTGTCATCCAATCACCATGTTATTAGGACCTGCCCCATTCTGGGAAAAGGGTCATTTTAAGTAAACATATTGAAACTAATACCAGCCATCCACTAAGGTCCTATTTCACTTTGATGAATGTTTCCTCATTCTCATAATTAAGTTATGGAAGTTAGGAATTGGAAAAAGAATCGATTGAAGTAACAAGGTGGAGTGCAAAGACACCACCCAACTACAAAATGGGAATTAAAAAGCCTAAAAAGGAGTCACTCTATTGTCTTTTATGTTTAATGATGGATTGATGAATTTTGAGTAAGCTCCATATCCTGAAATTGTGGTACGAGTGTTAACTTTGCTCAGTAGAGAGTCTCTTCCCTCTGAGTCAATGTTGAATTTTCACACCAACACTGAAGGTTTTAATCTTAGCCAACACCACAGTGCAGGACTGAGGAAATGTTTTATAAAGTACGGGCCACGTCCTGATGTTGAAGGAGACCACTTGAAGATGGGTATTAATTCCCCAAATATCTTAGACAATATGCATTCCAATCATCACCACCCTCCATCACCTCTCCCACCACCCTCCCCTTACCCCACCTCTCCCACCACCTTCCCCCCAGCCACCTCTCCAACACTGTCCCCCCACTCCACCTCTCCCACCACCCTGCCCCCACCTCACCTCTCCCACCACCCCCTACCCCCCCACCTCTCCCACCACCCTACCCCCCCACCTCTCCCACCTCCCTCCTCCCCACCTCACCCACCACCCTCCCCCTACTTCACCTGTGGCCTCAACTCCTCCCCCCTCCCCCCTCTCCATTGTATTCCTCTTTACCCTCTCTCCCCCTCCCTGCCCCTCATTCCCCCTTCCCCCTCTCCTCTTTGTCCGCCCTTCTCCTCACCTCTCCTCCCTTACCCTCCCCCTACCTCCCCTCTCCTCCTCTCAAATTAGATAATATCACCAATCAGGTTAAGTAGTCATTCTCTTCATTGAGTTTTGTGACATCCTACAATTAGCCATGCATTTCAAATCAATTCATTACCCCTGAAATGCTTCCTGGTTGGCTTATTCAGACAATAATTCAGTCAGCGGCAATCAGATTTTTGAGTTTTAACAAATGTGGGGTAGACCTTGACTTTGTAAAATAATAAGTGATAGAGCCTGTTTTCCATCATCCACAATGAAGATAAATATTGGGCTGGATTCCCTGACCTTGCCAGCAGTCTGGATTCCCTGGCCCTGCTACAGTGATTGCTAAATTTGCTGGCAATGGCAGTGGGATGGGGAGGTATGGGGATTCCACCATTAGAAGGGATATGAAAATGGACTGCTGTATCACTGTCACTCATTTAACATCGTTGTGCCATCGAGATCCACCCTCGGATTCTGTAGTCATAGCCATCCAACAAAAGGCTCTGGAGCAACCAACTTGCCTGAAATCGGAAGCTTCGTGATGATAACAGTGAATTCAGGAGGGTATTCTCCTGAATACCTTTCGAGATGCAATAAGGTGAAAGATACTTGAGTACAAACGATAACAGGCATACGCATACAAATTTAATAAGGTTAAGCTTACCCATTCAATACTTTTGGAAAGAATGGAATGGACACTGCTAAACCTACACAAGAGTTTGGTTTCCGTTGAGTTAGAAACTGGTATAAATTTGGACCCAAACATTTCTTAGCATTCTCTGTGAGGTGCCATGCTGGGTGTTTGATCCTAAGGTTAAGTAAAGTTTAACTATTTTTGGTGCCTTATGTCATTTGTGTTGAAATGGTAAGCTTTCCAGTCTGTCTTGGGGCCAATATAAATAAGTCTAAATGCATAGAAGATTAGTTTACTTGTAGCCATAATTGCAATGTTATTTTTATAGACATGTGATTTTTGGGCTTCCTGGAATTAATATGTCTGGATGTAATGCATTAAAAATATTTTGTCACAAAAAATAGCCAATCGTCTTTGAGTGATTGCACAGATAACATAATTATTGTTCTTGCAAGAACAAGACATCTGTTTACATATGAAATCCAGGCTGTTTTTTTCTATCTGTATGAGGTGCGTGCAGAGCTGAACCACCTCCCTGCCCTTGAGTTAAAAATGACTCTCTCTACATATCACAACTATTTAAAGACTCTTTCTGAACTTGATATGGAAGGGGTAAGTGTTATAGTTGGCATCAGATAAAGCTGGACTGATTAGAGAAGCTGTGGAGGAAGTAGTCAATGCCTGTTGCATGGCTAGTTTCACTTGTTATTAATGGAAATTGGAATTTATTTATAGCTTCCTTTTTGCCTTAATCTACACAAGAGCAATTTGGACTTTAGTGATGAGGGGAGCATGAAAGGCAAATTTAACACGAATCAGACATTCAGATCCTATGACACAATCTCATCTAATCTGAAATCATGACAGCTCAGTGACTATCACTGTTTGCTGTGGAGGTACATAGATGTGGGCCGGTGCCTGTGAGAGTTTGCACGTTCTCCCTGTGCTTGCGTGGGTTTTCTCTGGGTGCTCAAGTTTCCTCGCACATCCCAAAAACATGCTCTTAGGCTGATTGGTGTTAACAAATTGTCCCTAAATTAGTCATCCTTCCATCTGGTTATAATTCCTTTATTGCGTAGTCCAACAGGCATAGACAAAGGTCATAGGTAGAAGAGGGCACCCACAATGTTAAAATGGTGCGTGGGTTTGTTGGGCTGAAGGGCCTGTTTCCTGTGCTGTGTTGTTCTTTGTTCTTTGAAACTGAAGAATTCTAGAGCTAGAATTTGGCATAAATTGTCACATAAAACCTGCGCTGTTTTGAAGTTGAGCACCATTTTGAAGTTGCACCACCATTAGCTTTCAGGTTGGCGCGTGTATCATAGAATCAGAGGGTCTCCACAGTGGAGAAGAGGCTATTCAGCCCATCGAGTCTGCACCGACTCTCTGACAGAGCTTCTAATCCAGGCCCTCTCCCTCACTCTATCCCCTTACACCGCACATTTCCCATGACTAATCTATCTAATTTATAGAATCGTAGAATCATGGAATGCCAGAGTACAGAAGGAGGCTAACTAATGCATCTTGGGATATTAAGAGGGAATTTAGCATGACCAATCCACCTAGCCTGCACATTTTTGAAGTGTGGGAGGAAATCTAAGCACCTGCAGGAAACTCACGCAGAACGGGGAGAATGTGCAAACTCCACCCAGTTAAACAAGGCTGGAATTGAAGACAGTCCTTGGTGCTGTGAGGCAGCCATGCTAACTACTGTGTCACTGTACCACCATCTAGCCCATCTCTTGAAAAGGACAAAGGCATGGGGCTCAGCACTATCCTGATATTTGCTGGTGTGATTTCAGATTTCCAGATGTGGATCAGGCAGGTTATTGAACAAATGTTTCTGTCACAATACAAAGAATCATCAGGGAGGTTCAAAATAGGCCTTGCACTGGTGTTACATCAATGGCATAGGCTGTCAACATTCACAAAATGTGATTCAGCAAAACTTCTGCCATTGCAAAGAATCTGGAGACACTGTCAGGGGTCTTTAGTGTTCTACTCCTGGAGTTGCTGCAGATGTCACTGCACCCTCACAATGATGAAAGCCCACTATGGTCATAAAGGTTATAACAAGTCCAGGGGGGCTGCAGTGACTGTGCCTCTGGGTCTGCAACATCACAGGAGGCTAGAGAGGATGCAACAATGAGAGTGAGCTCTGTGTGATGCATTCTACTTACTTCTCCCATGATCTTTAACAGTGACGGGAGTCTGAATGCTTCACATCTCCATCAATGTTCTTCTCTATGCTATCCTGAAGTCCTCATCCAAATCCCCTGTGGCAAGGCTAGTCTAGACGTCACTTTCCAGTAACCTGACAAACCTTTTACCCCTGCAACTCACTGACTCAATAGTTACTCATCTAGCTCTATACTAGCCTGTAGTCTACATGCAGTGTCAATGTCTGAGCTGGCGTTTGTGAGTTTCAGATCAATTGACAGAGCCTCTTCATTAGTACTGTGCTTTTGCTTTCTCTTTTCTTCCTTGGACTATTGCGGTTGGACAAACAGTTCTTGACTGTCAGAAAGCAGGAATTCAGAAGGGGAACCAAAAGAGAAAATGCTGGAAAATCTCAGCAGGTCTGGCCGCATCTGCAAGGAGAGAAAAGAGCTGACGTTTCTAGTCCAGCTAACTCTTTGTCAAAGCTGAAAGATATGGAGAATGGAAGATTTTTATATTGTTAGGATAAGGGAATGAAAGATGAGTCACAGCCACAAAACCAAGGAGAAAGGCTGCTAAAGGCAGTCCATAGAGAGAATAGAAGGTGTGATTGGCCAAACAGCAGAGAAGCTGAAATTAGAGGGTAAACTGTGACAGATGAAGATGTGGAGGGAGGGGGAGATGGTTGGGAGAGAGGTAAAATGGAGAAAAGGGGGAAAAAAGAAGCAAATGAGGAGAAAAGGAAAAGAGGTTAAATAGAGGAAAGCAGTGGGGGAAAGAAAAATAAAGAAAGACAGTAAAGAAATAAAAGGTAATGAACAGTTAAAAATTAAATAAAATGAAAACAAAGGAGTCAAGTTGGGGATACAGCCAATCATCTGAAGTTGTTGAATTTGATATTGAGACTGGAAGGCTGTAAAGCGTTGAGCTGGAAGATGAGGTGCTGTTCCTCCAGTTTGTGTTGAGCTTCACTGGAACATTGCAACAGGCCAAGGACAGACATGCAGGCATGGGAACAGGATCGTGTGTTAAAATGGCAAGGAACTGGGAAGTCAGAGTGCTGATTGCACACAGACTGAGGATGCTCAGCAAAGCGATCACCCAATCTACACTTGGTCTCTCCGATATAGAGGAGACCACATTGGGAGCAGCGAGTGCAATACAAGACTTTGAAAGAGATGCAAGTGAAATGCTGCTTAACCTGGAATGAGTGTTTTGGACCTTGGATGATAAACATGGAAGAGGTAAAGAGACAGATATTAAACTTTCTACTACTGCAGAAGGAGAGGATTAATATGAGAGAAGGGGGTTCAAGTAGGAAGCAAGTGATCCCATAGTTACACCATCAAAGGCTTGCTGATCATGTTAGATAGCAGGATGTGGAGCTGCTGAGGGTTGTGATAGTAATAATTAAACTTAAACTTAAATTGTAGCAAACAGCTCCACGATGCTAAGTGTTACGCACTCTATAAGGCTCAGAAAGTGGAGGCATCTTTGTGCCCGCTGGCTGTGCTCTGTTCTCTTCCCATTCTGTTCTAGTCCCACAAGAAAAATGAAACGAATGTCAATTATTGTGTTGGGTTTGAGTGATGTGCTTGCTGTAGCTGAACAGCAGGAGGTATTTGAAGGCACCAAGAGGTGGGTGTGAGATTGAATTACTGGTAACATTTGTAGGGATGTGAAGGTGAAGTAAAGTATCTGGATTCAGGCATGAGCCCTGAGTGCCAGCAAGCGCTGATGGGTGAATAATAAATGTGTGGTGTTTTGAGCAGTGAAAGAGGTTGGTGGTGCGGTGGGTGGAAGATTCCATCTCACGACGCATTCATTGATCTTGATCGCTGATATGACCATTGGGTTCTGGTAACAAGGTACTCAGGTATAAATAGACCTTCCTAGCCACTTGCTCAAACTGGCTTGAGGGTCTCCTCACCCCCAGTGGAATCAAAACATCTTGCAACCTACCCATTTCCATCACAGTGCCACCATCATTCCCCTGGAATTCTCTCTCATGTAACTGATGTTTCATTTTCCATGTTTTAAATTGTGGTTACTTTATTTAGAGCAACTTTATACTTTTTTTGATGTACCTAAAAATAAGTGACGAAGAATCTTTAAAAACTGGAAAAGGGTAGTGCACTCTCTATTCCAAGGAAAGAAAACTGAATTGAAAAACTTTCTACAATTCAAGAAGACCTATGTAAAAGTAGAGTAGATAGGACTAATGCCATAGTACATGAGGTTGACACAGGGAATGCTGTTCCGATAAAACATCATCCATATCAGTTTAATCCTCTCAAAACAGTGCAGGTTCAAAAGGAAGTAGAAGTGACGATACAGGACAACATCACAGGACCGAGTCTAAGTGAATGAAGTTTTTCGATCGTGTTGGTTCCCAAACTTGATGGTACCCAACAGCTCTTAGATGTTGTTGCCGATGTTATGCTCACAACCCTGGAAAGAAGCACGAATGATTCGATCAGTGGAGGCAGATAAATGATTTCCATTTATGAGTAATAGCCAATGGTATCTGTATTTCAAGTTTGTGAATTCCCAAACCTCCATTCCTCATTATCAAAAGGTCCACGCAGTAGCTAAATCAGACTTGTTTCCAATTACAAAGTTGAAGGGTTGTAGGGAAAAAGGAAGACATGATACTTACATCACAAAGATGTAAGTGGGTACTGGCAAGTACCTTTCCGTCAAAAAGCGGCCAGGCTTCAGTAGAGACTGGCCTCCAGTCTTTTGCAGTATCGTAAGAAGAAGGTACGATTGGAACAAATGAGATTACCAATGCCAATTCCTGTTAACAGATCAGAAAATGAATGAAAGATGGTTTAATTATCCACAATCCTGTGACTATACGCACGCATGACGCATGCAGGAAGAACACCCTTACATGCAGGAAAGGCCAGACATGAGAATTGATAAGCAAAAGGATGCAGCTAATGCTCGCACGCAGGAGAAACAGAAGAATGAGAATTCTGAGGCGTCTGTTTCACAGATACAGGGAGTCCAAGGAGATCGATTGCCACACGTATCACAATCTGTATCTGAAGGTGAAGGGTAATGTCTTCAAGAATAAGCGTATCAGGATGCAGCATCTTCACAAACTGAAGGCAGACAGATCTTGTAAGAAGCTACTGGCTGACCAGACTGAAACTCACAGGGGCGAAGAGGCTCATAAGTGCATAAAGAAAGGAGGGACAGACAGCCTCTAGTAACGGAAGCCTGGTGATTATTACTACAATGTCGCCCCAGTAGGCGAAGCCAGCAGCACAGCAGGTTCTTGGCTCCCACAACACAATCATGATAGTATGGTAAGCACCATGCTTCTGTGAAACATTGCCTATTTCCAATGGAACAATTCTGACAAGACCTCTCTTACCTCAACGTAAAATGGGGGAAGCCAATTTTAACCCCCTGTCTTTATCGAGCACTCAGTTATTTATCCTACTGAGGATCATAGTCATAGAGTTATAGAGATTTACAGCATGGAAACAAACCCTTCAGCCCAATTTGTCCATACCAGCCTTTTTTTTAACGATTAAGCTATTCCCAATTGCTTGCATTTGGTCCATATTCATCTATGTCCATCCTTCCCATGTAACTGTCTAAATGCTTTTTAAAAGGCAAAATTGTACCCACCTCTACTACCATCTCTGGCAGTAAACAAGCAATCGTGTTTATTGTTTGCCCGATCAAATAATCCAAATTGACCCCTCAGTGGCATTCCCATTTCATTGGCCTCTGAAGCATTGCGTAATTCGTCAAATACTGTTCTTGAAATTTTCCTTTGACACAGCTTCAAAAGCTTTTTGTTTTGTGGTGGGGAACTCAGTTCAGGTTTCTACAACAACTAACATGAAGAAATATTTCCTGGCATTGCCTCTGAATGGCCTCTTTCTATAGGAAGTGTGTGATTGCACTACAGAGGGTGTAGTGGAGATTCACCAGGATGTTGCCAGGGCTGGAGTGTTTCAGATATGAAGAGAGGCTGGTTAGACTGGGGTTGTTTTTTTAAGATGTGGAGATGCCAGCTTTGGACTGGGATAAACACAGTAAGAAGTCTCACAACACCAGGTTAAAGTCCAACCAATTTATTTGAAAGTAAGCTTTCGTAAGAACAGAGAAGGCTGAGGGGAGACCTGATCAAGGTGTACAAAATTATGAGGTGCGTAGATAGTTTAGATAGGTTACCAGTCGGCACAGTAGGACAGTGGTTAGAACTGCTGCTTCGCAACTCCAGGGACATGGGTTCGATTCCTGACTTGGATCACATTCTCCATTACCTGTTGCCATTTTAAGCTGGCCAATCACCTTTCTCAAGAAAGTGCAATTGGTCACTTGGAGATGCATGAGCTGATTGGGCTGCGGAAAGCCATGCTTTTCAATGGCATGGCTGTGAAAACATTCGATTTTCTAAATTATTAACCAGGTGGGTCAATGCTGATAATCTTACTGATGCTTCCAAACGAGTCCGTGTGGAGTTTGCACATTCTCCTCATGTCTGTGTGGGTTTCCTCTGGGTGTTCCAGTTTCCTCCCACAACCCAAAGATGTGCGGGTTAGGTTGATTGGCCATGCTAAAATTGCCCCTTGGTGTCCTGAGATGTGGAGGTTAGAGGGATTAGGAGGTTAAAATATATGGGGTAGGTCCTGGATGGGATTGTGGTTGGTGCAGACTCGATGGGCCAGATGGCTTCTTTCTGCACTGCAGGGGTTCCTATGATTCTATGAGATAGGAAGAAACTTTCCCCCTGAGTGGAGGCATCAAAAAATATAGGTTTAAGGTAAGGAGGCAGGATATTTAGAGGGGATCTGAGGAAAAGCTTTTTCAGCCATAGAGTGCTAGGATTCTGGGACTTGCTGCCTGAAAGGATTGTAGAGATGGGAACTCTCACAAAATTTAAGAAGCATTTAGATGAGCACTTGAAACTCCATAGCAAACAAGAACATGGATCCAGTGCTGGTCAATTGGGTTGGAATAGATAGGGACTTGATGGTCACTAGGAGGGGCAGGATCTGTGCAGTCTGACAAACTTGAGTGCTGATATGCGGCTATGAGAATTTCTGAGTGTTTGACGTGTTGTAATTAAACTAATTTGATTGAATCCTTGCCCATGTCCTGCAGTGCTGTTTGGAATTATTTGTGCTCAGTTTAGTAATGATGATAAATCCTGGGGAATCTAGCTTCTTCTAAATAATCACTGAGTACACTGATCACAGAGATGGCTGATAATTAAGATCGCTTGTGGGGGGAAACTGGTGCCAATTCTCCATTACCTGTTGCCATTTTAAGCTGGCCAATCACCTTTCTCAAGAAAGTGCAATTGGTCACTTGGAGATGCATGAGCTGATTGGGCTGCGGAAAGCCATGCTTTTCAATGGCATGGCTGTGAAAACATTCGATTTTCTAAATTATTAACCAGGTGGGTCAATGCTGATAATCTTACTGATGCTTCCAAACGAGTCCGTTCCAGTCTTTCCCTGTGTGACCCGCAGCTTTAGCCTCAAGGATTTTCAGGCCAGGACACTCCTTCAGTCCACACAGAAAGCTAACGCTGTTAAAGATCTGCAATGTGCTTCTGCTAACACTCTGAGAGTCATTTGTAATGTGTTATATTTGAGAGAAACTGACATATGAAACATTACCGAAACACAAACTGAAAAGAGAAACTGTTTTAAGGAAATTCTCTTCAACGTACTCTTCTGGGATTTCCTCTTAGATGCAGATTCTCCCAAAATATACTAAATGATCAACAAGCAGGAAAGTGGGAGTATTCCCCTTCTGTTTTTTTTAGGTGTATTTACCAGATCAAATCTCCGTCACGGTGTGCACTACAGAGTATTTCAGTGTGATTCCCTCTGGTAAGTATGGGACAGGGCCTATTCCCTCCTGAGAGGCAGGCAGCATTGTGCTGAGTAGGCCACTGTGTAAGCACCGATCTGTCAGTCTGGAGGTCAGCACATGCATAGTGGCCTGTTATTGCCTCCCAATCACTGGCCTCTGATTGCTGGCCAGCCCCGTGACACCCTCCTGGATCTCCTGCCCTCCAAACCTTCCCATCCCCCCCATTGCTGGCCTACCAGCCCTCTCCAGACCAGCCCTAATGTCTCCCCTTGCCCCGTTAAGCCCCACTCTTCTCCCCCCACCTCACAAACCCATCTACCCCATCCTCCAGCCCTCCCCAAACCGTCTGACCCTGATAACCAGCCCAAACTTCCCCTTACAACCCCTCCCCAATGACCAGACCCGCTCTCCCCCCACTCACCTCGTTAGCCAGCCCCGACCGCCTTCCTCTCCCACCAATTCTGATTGCAGAATGGCAGTGGATCCACCACCACCAATTGCCCCCAATAGATCCAATTTGCCCTACCCCTCTGGCCTCTCCCCTTGGTGTTCCCCGTGTCAGGGCGTACAGTGCCAAGGTGCCCAGTGGGCAGTGCCAGTTTGCCTCTTGAGCACTGCCTGGGTCCGTGCTATACGTGTAACTGGGAGAGAGGGAACGAAACATTCAGGATCTCTGATCATAACATTTTGATCATCAAGCAAAGAAAAATGACCTCCTTCTTGTAGAAAGGACAGAACATTTAAGTGCTTTGACACTGAGTGATGATTGATAGAAGAGCTACAATCAGAACCAAAATTGACCACGTACAGCCCATCTAAAATGGAGCTTAATGCAATGGCAGCTCTGTATCCCTGTACAATATGATGACGGCGGATATGTGGAAAAGGAATTCAAGAATACAACACAAGAAGCAGGAACAGGAGTAGGCCACCAGGTTCTTCAAGCCTGCCCTGCCATTCATTATGATCATGACTAATCTTTTGCAGGCTTCAATTCCTTTTCTGTGCCATTTCACCATACCCTCTATTCCTCAATCGATCAGATATTTATCTAACTCCACTTTAAATACTTCCAATGATTCAACCTCCACCAACCTTTGAGGCAGAGAATTCCAGAGGTTCACCACTCTCTGTGAGAAGTAATTTCTACACATCTCAGTTCTACACACCAGCTCTTTATCTTGTAGTTAGGTCCCCTTATTCGAGACTGTCCCTCTAGTGAAAACTACCGTCAGGATTTCATATGTTTGAATAAGACACCCCTCAGTCTTCTAAGCTCAAAGGAATCTCTTGATAGGACAATCCTCTGATCTCAGGAGTTAGCCTGGTGAATCTCCTTTGGGCTCCCTCCAATGTTACTCTACCCATTTTTAGATAAGGGGACCAATACGAACAGTATCCCAGGTGAGGCCTCACCAATCCCCTGTACAGTTGTAATAAAATCTCTCTATTTTTAAACGCTATTCTCTTTGCAATAAAGGCCAAAATGCCCTTTGCTTTCTTAGCTGATTGTTGGACCTTCCTGCTAGCTTTTTGTGATTTGTGCACTTGAACAACTTAGTCCTTCTGTACCTCACTCACCTTGAGTCTCTCTCCATCTCGATAATAATCTGATTTTTCATCAAACTGCATGAGCTCACACTTCCCCATGTTAAACTCCGTTTGCCAGATTCTCACCCAGTCACCCAATCTATCTATATCCTGTTGCACAATCACAATATCCTCATCACAATGTGTCCTTCCACCCATCTTTGTATCATTGGCAAATTTGGAAATTCTTTCTTCCTCCAGGTCATTAACGTAAATACTGAGTAATTGTGGGCCAAGAACTGATCTCTGAAGAGAAAAGAAACATATCCTGGGTTAGGTTATAAGGATAAAAGTTTTCGGTGTGAACGTGTGCAAATATCAGTAGTTTGTCACTTTTCACATCCAAGGGATTGAGATTTTTGAATGAATTTATACCAAGTGACATGGTGGCACAGTGGTTAGCGCTGCTGCTTCCCAGTGCCAAGGACTCTAGTTCAATTCCCAGCTTGGGTCACTGTCTTGTGGAGTTTGCATGTTCTCCCCATGTTTGTGTGGGTTTCCTCCAGGTGATCTGGTTTCCTCCCACATTCTGAAAGATGTACTGGATAGATGAATCGGCCATGCTAAATTTTCCCTCAGTATACCCAAATTGGAGTATGGCGACCAGAAGATTTTCACAGTAACTTCATTGCAGTGTTAATGTCAGTCTACTTGCAACACTAATAAGCGAACTTAAAAACATGCAATAGAGACAGCAGGAGTTCATGTTTAAAGTGTCCCATTATAAAAATTGTATAACATAAACTGTCAAAAGCTCACGTCCCTGTGCAACAAGTCACTGAAAAAGCAGAGGAAGACTTGCTTGGAAAGATTGGTGACAACCTCAACACGTCAGGTAACTTGTGCAGTTTATCACTTTGCATACTAGCTGGTTCAGAAACCACATATTTTGGCTTACAGGAATTTCAGGGTGTAAATGATACAAGGATGGGGTTGCATTCCTGTGATAGTAATGCAGAAATTATTGACCGCGTAGCTACCCAGATGAGGAAATAAACTTTGCCAGAACATTAAATTAATTGAACATAAAGTTTTTATTCTTATTGCTGAATCTTTAATCCTAAGTAACAAAACTGCTCATTTACTTGAAAGTGGGAAGAAGGATGATCCTGTCTTCACTCAGATTGGATGTCCAGATGAAAAAGCTGATGCAGTAGTTAAGTATTTGCTTGGATGTCTCGCGGACCATGGTTTTGATGACTCTGACCGGAAGCAGCGTCTCATTACGTTTGCTGGTGATGGAACAAGTGTTACGTCAAATCAGCTGGGGCAATGCCTGGTTGTTGTGAATTGACACAAAAACAGAAAATGCTGAAAAACCTCAGCAAGCCTGACAGCTTCAGAGAATAAAGCTTATGTTTTGATGACCTTTCATCAGAGGCCAATCCTAGCTTTAGAGTGAGGGAAGGAGACTCAAAGGGAATTTCCAAGAAGTTAAATTCATTCGGAGGATGGTGGGAATCTGGAATGCACTACCTGGAGGCTGGAAACCATACAACATTTAAAACATATTTGGATGAGCACTTGAAACATTGTAACATTTTAAGGATATGGAACAAGTGCTGGAAAATGGAAAGTATGAATTTAATGGTAGATGCTGTTGGTGCAAACTTGATAGGCGGACAAGCCTTTGCTGTGCTGTATACCCCTATGATTCTGAAAGCAAGGCTGAGATTCTCCTGGTCCACTGCATTGCTTGAGCAGGCCAGGAGACACCAGCAAGGGGCCTTACACCAGAAATCAATGAGGAGCTGATTATCATATCGACATTTGAATTTCAGTATAATTAGTGTGCCCAGGACGATTGTTCCAAGCGCGTTAGCATCTCCATCACATATGGGGACAGGCATCCTGATCCTAATGGTGGGGATAGAGGCTAGTGAGGCCCCTCCCCAGGAGGTTGCAGATTTTATTTGGAGATTTTAGAAATGGTCTTCCTTTCTATGGGCAGCTGTTAGCAATTCTGACTGCAACCTTTCTCCATTCACTGGGTCATCGCTGAGTAAAACATTGGATTTCAGGCTGTTTTATTTTATTAGCTGTTAATCTGCCACTTTGAGGTGTCAACAGCAAGGCGTTAGGAGGGAAAACAAAAGAATGCAGAGACACTAAACTGATAACAACTGGCCCTGCAATGCTGCAAAGTAGGTTTGACAAGTTGTAGTCTCACTTTCTGTGATTCATCATGTATCTGCATGCACACTCCTTCCATGCACACTAATAGAACATAGAACAGCACAGCACAGTACAAGCCCTTCGGCCCTCAATGGTGTACCGAGCTATGTCCAAATCCAAGATCAAACTATCCCACTCCCTATGATTCTGGTGTGCTTATTCAATGACCACTTGAAAGTGGATGTGGCTGGGTTAGAGAGTAGTTAGTGGTTAGCAGGATGCTCAGCAGAGGTGGGGGTAGTGTGTTGGAGCCAATTTGTGGAGTGGGGGAGACGAGAGGGAAGGTCAGAAGTCAGTAGTTTAGTTATCCTAGAGTTGGAGCTAGTTTTATTCCTTCTAATCTTTCCTGCTTTGATTATTCTAATAAGTGAGTTGGAACCTTCCAAAGTATCTGATACTAATGCAGTGTTGAAAATTTTTTCGGAGAGTTCCAGACACAGAGGAATTCCCAAGGACAGTCAAATTTCCCAGGTAATTTCTACATAATCAGTGAGTCAGCACCTCTGAGGAGTCCATTAGCATAATTTACATATTAGGAGCTGGAGTAGACCATTCAGCTCTTGAGACTGGTCCACCATTCAATATGGTCATGGCTGATCTAATCATGGTCTCAATTCCACACTTTGCCAATCCTTGATAAAACTAACTCTGTTGTTATTCAAGAATCTACCTACCTTTACCTTAAATATATTCATTGACCTTGTCTCCACCCCTCTCAGAGAAGAGAGTTCCAAAGATTCACCACCCTCCAGGAGAACCTATAATCTTTAGATGCAGTAATGGGCCTTGGTCAACATAGCAGTTTAGACTGTAGGTTCAATACTGGGCTGAAATCCATGCTCATCAAATAGAATGATCACTGGCTCAGTGGGAATATTCCCACATTTGGGCTAATCTCCAGGCAACTCCAGCCAGTTGAGATGGGAGCACCGGTTTGGGATAATGGATCGATGTCCTAATAACAAAAAGGAGAAAATGGCACCTGCTAAAAGATGCAGATATAAACAATGATATCATCAAAGAGGCCATGTACTCTGCAGCCAAGGTTCTGTTGGTAATAATTATTATCTCTGAGTAATGAAGATTGGCACAGAACATCCGGTCTGGATCAGAATCCTTATTTCGGACACAGATCAGGCAAAACGTGGTCTACTTACCTTCCTACGCTTTGCTAAGCCTGTTTTCCAAACTCACACACTGTGGCAATTCTCACAAGGACCAATCAAGAGAATCATCGCAGAAGTCGCTCCCCTGTTTTATGGCACTAGCTGCCATATTCTGGTAAGTAGAAAGTTTAAATATGTCAAAGCCATGTTGTGAAGCTAAGAGAGAAGATAACTGTGTATGGTGAGTGAGTGGGGGGGAGGGGGTAGGAAGGCAGATGTGTGGGTGAAGAGGTAGAGTGTTAGGTTATCAGATGAGTGGGTGAGGATTCATAATGGCAGATGTGAGCGTGGGCAAGGAGCTAGCTAGGCTGGCAAGTGTGTGGGTGAGGGGACAGGGTAGTAGATGGTTGGGTGTGGGAATAGGATGGAAGGGAGCTGAGTGAGGGGGATAAGGTAGCAGGCCATTCATCCCCTTGAGCCTGCTCTGTCTTTCAATAAAAGGATCCGATCAACTCCACATTTGCTTTCCCCAGGAACATTCGACTCCCTGGTTAGTCAAGAATCTATCTACCTCTGCCCTAAAATTATTCAGTGAGCCTGTGTCTGCCGCTCTCTGGGAAGAGATCCAAAGATTTGTGATCCTCTGAAAGAAAGGAAAATCTTCTCATCTCTGTCTTAAATGAAAAAGCACACATTGCTAAACTATGTCCCCATTTCTAATCTCTCCCACAAGGAGAAACACCCTTTCAGTATCCCCCCTGTCAGGTCCACACAGGATCTTCTATATTTCAATAAGATCACCTCTCAATGGATACAGGCCCAGCCTATCTGACCTTTCCTCATTGGGGAAGTCTACATGATAGGACCATCCACCAATCAGAAATTCTAAGCCAATATGTTCAAATCCATTGGTCAAATAATCTAGCTTGACCTTCCAATGCAGTGCAGCATTACTGGCAGGGAGCAGCAGAGAGAAGCGATGCTGTACTGACTGGATGTGTTAAGGTAAGTCTCAACCATCTGTTAACTGGTTGTAGAAAATCCCACATCATTATTTGGATAATAATCATTCCTCAGCCAACACCACAAACAGAGATTATCTGGTCTTAAAACATTACTCCCAAAATTTTCACTTGGGGCAGTTCTGTTGCTTATTAAAATGGAAAAATATCATTTTGTTTTAGTCACACTAATTTTGGGAAAGAAGTACGATTTGCCCGTAACCTTGTATTGTCCAAATATTGGCTGGAATTCTCCGATCTCGCCCATGGCTGGGATTCTCCAGTCCCGCTGCAGCAAATAGAGTTTGGCTGAGCACTAAATTCTCACTTCTTGCTGGTGGGGCGTATGAGATTATAGGATTTTGGCCATTGTGTTTCTTTGTAGCTTGTGATGACGTATATTTTAGTGACACAAAATATGCTCCATTGAGGAGAAAGTTCTGGAACTTCAGATGCGTGGCAACATATCCAACTTTCCCTCGAAGTCACTCATCATCCTAACTTGGAAATATAATTTCAGTGATGTGCTGGCCCTGCCCTGGAGCTGCTTGTTTAACAGCATTGTGAGGAATGTATTTACACCACATAGAATGCAGCAGATATAATGAGGACATTAATTGGTCTTAAAAGCAATTTAAAAGTTAACTGCAGAAGCAAGTGAACTTATAGCCTATCTGTACAATGGCCAATCATGAGGATGACACAGGCCTGTTGGGAGTGCGAGGAGTTCTTTCAGAGGGTGAGTGAAGTTGGAGAATTCCAGCCAATATTTTCTTTTTCACGCTAACAGTATGCAGAGCTGCTCACTTACTGCTAACAAACATATCGGCCAGAACTTTCCGTCCATTCCTGCCAATGGGATCTTCTAGGTCCACTGAAAACTACCAAAATCTAGGATGCATAGAATGGGAAATCCCATTGAAAGCAGCGGGACTGGAAGATCCCACATTCTACCAATGGTGGATGGCCTCTATCTCCCAAAACATGCTGTTGGGGGTGTGTGGAAAATCCAGTCTCTATTGCTTTAATCCCTGGTCATAGAATTACAGCAGTGCAGAAGGAGGCCATTTGGCCCAACAAGCATGCACTGACTCTCTGACAAAGCTTCTTAACCAGGTCCTCTTCCCTGTCCAATCACCATAATCCCTCACACACTTCCTATGGCCAATCCATCTGACCCACACATCTTTGGACACCAAGAGGCAATTTAGCATGGCCAATCCATCTAACCTGCACATCTATGAAGCATGGAAGGAAACCGGAGCATCCAGAGGAAACCCATGCAGACATGGGGAGAATGTACAAATTCCATACAGACAGTGACCCCAGGTTGGCAGTGAACCCAGGTTCCTGGCACTGCTAACCACTGTGCCACCCTGTTGTCACCTGTTATTGGAACCCCAATGGGATGGATCTTTCCCAAAACCAGGAAATCCCGCTCACAAGTCTTTGCCTTTTCCATCCCTCCACCCCTGCCCGCTACAATTCCCGTTCCATGGCAAGCGGGACGGGAAAAATTCCAGTCAATATTACTGCAAGGACCTACAAGAAAAGATTGGCAGGTCAGGTGCACTGGCCATGCTAAATTCTCCCTCAGTGTACTCACACTGGAATGTGGTGACCAGGGGATTTTCACAGTAACTTCATTGCAACGTTAATATAAATCTACTTGTGACACTAATATATAAACTTTACTTTTACTTTATCTGATATCTAGGGATGGATCCGAATGCAGATGTAAGCAAATGTTCCACTCGAAGGCTCTTGAATAAATTTGGCACATTTCTAAAGGGTATTGCAAAACAAGAAGTTCAGAAAGAATGTTGCCAAATTCTTTTAAGGTAGGTGACATTTGGTTTCGAAGTGGAGGTATTTAATATGGGAAGAGTGAGTGACTGAGTCAGCCTGTGGGCTAGCGCCGTTGAGTGTGAGTTGCGAGATGTTTGCTGACATTAAACTTCCGCATTTGACAGCATTTGCAGCAGAGAGACAGAGAGTGGGGAGTGAAGAGAGTTACAGAGCAACAGCTCCATGCAGAGTTGCTCGGGGCTCCTTCTAGCCTCGCCGGTCACCCATGAGAAGCATCAGCGCACCATGCTTCACCGCAAGTCCTACACAATGAGCGAGGTGTCCCGCATGCAGAGGAACTGCAGCAGCCCCCAGGCTCAGCAGGACAGGTTCAGCGTGCTGGAGCTCAGCTCCGCCGCTAACACTTCCGCCAGTGCTGCGGGCGAGCCGCTGGGGGAGAGCTCTGTGTGCAGACTGGAGCTGGAGCCTGCCCTCCACCTCCTCCCCAATGTCCCCCAGCTCACCATCACCTCGGAGGAGGGGACCACCCAGGACAGCCTGGAGCTGGAGTTGGACCCCAGCATGAAAGTGTGCCGCAAGCTCTCCAACTCATCCCTCTCCTCAACCGGCTCCTCTCTCTTTGAGGAATCTGAGGATGATCTCCTCACTGACAGCGAGATTCACGTCAAAAGTAGTGTGGAGCAAGAGGACACCATCGTGGTGAGTACAAGTCTGCCCCCGAGCTTGCACTGGAGAGGTTAAAGTTTATTAATTAATGCCACAAGTAAGCTCACTTTAACATTGCAATGAAGTTACTGTGAATTTCCCCTAGGTGCTATACTTCTGCACCTGTTTGGGGGTTACACTGAGGGAGAATTTATGTACTTAACCAGTACATCTTTCTTGGAAGAAACCGGAGCAAACCCATGCAGACACGGGAAGAATGTGCAGACTCCGCACAGTTAGTGACCCAAGCTGGGAATCGAATCTGCATTCTCAGCAACAGTGCTGACCGCTGTACCACCGTGCTGCCCTAGGAAAATGATTACAGGGATGGGAAGCATGATGTGATTGGAAAATCTGGGATTGTTCTCCTGGATGAAAGGACCATTCAATTATTCTCACTGGGCTGTTGAGGGATTTTATAGCGACATTCAAAATCATGAAGGTTTTGGAAAAATGCCGGGAGCAGGTAGATTAGGAACCCAGGAATAGAGATTAATTAACAAATGTAACGCCAGGATGGCGATTCTCCAATCGCCTGGGGCAACGACACACAGGATCCACATGAGTGTTTGCACCCAGCTAGCGTCTCCCAATGCCAGATTTCAGCACTGTTTTGGGAATTAGCTGTGAGGCGGGACTTGCATTTAAATTATATTCAAATGTCATTTAAATGCTATTAGTGGGCCCCGGACTGAATTCTCTCAGCCCACTAGTCTCTCCCATTCTGCCAGATTGGTTCACTCCAGCAAGGTTTAGAATAGTTCCCCACTTTCGTGAGCTCGTGGTCAAACAGGGGCCCCTCTGCTGCAGGGGAGGATGGTGCCCCTGGGCAAGAACACTCTGGCAATGTCCAAAGGGCAAAGTGCCCATGGCCAGAGGGCACCTTTGCACTGCATGTCAGGCATGGGGCAGCACCAAGGGAGTGGGGCCTATTGGGGGTGAGGACTAGGGATGGGGCCTGTTGGGGGGGGGAGGGGGCCTCGAGGTGATCATTGGGATGGGGGGTTGCTGCTGCCATTGGACATTGGGATTGATGGGGGCAGGAAGGAGGCCAGCAATTGGGGTGGGTTAGAGAGCTTATGGGGAGGGTGGGGGAATGCAAGGAAGAGGGGTCTGCCAGGGAAGTGTGTCTACATTGTAGGGTGGAGGTGAGGGAGGGTAGTCAGGAGGGGATTGATACTGCGGGGCGGTGTTGGAGATCAGGACAATCTGGAACAGTGGTGGACGGGAATGATCGGGGGTACCAGGATTGGGCAGTAGTGCGGGCGGGAGGGGTTGGGGAAAGCAGCAGTGTGGGAATCGTGGGCTGGCAAGCAATCGAGCTGGGCAGCAGATAGGGGCAGGAGGTTGACAGTCTGGGATGATTACGCAGAGGCACACGGGTTTCAGACACTCCAACAGGAATAGACCCTGCCCCTGAAATTTAATGATATTCACACTGGTGATCTCTGCATTGCAGAGTGTGGGAGATTCTAGTGTGAATTCCTGCTGAAAAAAAAAACAGCATGAAATTATTCCAGTTTTCCCACAAATTCAACACTTCGAACTTTTTGGCGAGAATTCTGTCCCGCAGATAAGATGAGAAATTTCTTCTACGTCGTAAGTTTCAAGATCTGGAACTTTCAAAAGATGTTTGCATCAATACTTAACTTGCAAAGTTATGTGGAATGTGTGGAGAGGGGGAGTGAGTGGGAGAGCAATGGGTGGGATTTTATAGAACTGCTCGTCCCAAAACCATAAAATCCCACTCAAGGATAATGGATCTTTCCGTCCCTCATCCGTTTCAATTCCTGTGGTGGATGGGACAGTAATATTGCAGCCGACAGGTTAATTGGCTCCTTCTCTGCTCCATATTAAGCCCTGACTTGAAGTCACCCCCACTTAAAGTTGTTTCGTTTTAATGTTGTTTAATCTTTAGGATTCGTCTTTCGTTTTGAGTTGCCATTTGCGGTTTTATGCCGCTTGCATTCTGGGCCGGCAACCACCATGTTTTGGTGCCTGAGCCGTCAGGGCAGTCTCCAGAGGCTCAGGCTGTAGGAATGGGGCAGGGTGAGGCCCAAGATCCAGGAGCACAGGGCAGGGGTGGGAAATGAGTTAGTGAGCTCTGAGTAACCTGGGGGGGAGAGGGGATTGCACCCTAACCTCTTCCTCCAGGCTCCACTGGTGACTCCAACTCAGATCATTCTCACTCTTACCCACCCCAGCAGACTGTTAGGGAGGGGGTCCAGACTCTTGAGGGAGATAAGAGTGGGAAAGGAGAGACAGACCCACAAGTGACAAGGGAGGGTGTGATGCAAAGTGAGAGACACTGAGTGAGAAAGACAGAGTGGGAAAGGAGAGTAAGAGGGACGGAGCGAGACTTGAAAGTGAGAAAGGAGAGTGTGGGAAAGGAAAGCAAGCAAAAAGTTGAGCTAAGTTTCAGCGTTGCTGTGGGTGAGAGACAGAAGCTGTGCTGTTCACGGCTTGTTTGGATGATTCTGGTCGGGATTCTCTGATGACAAAGATGAAAAAAAATTGTAGCAGAAGAACAGGCCCTTTGGCCCTCCAAGCCTGCATCAACCATGCTGCCTGTGTGAAGTAAAACCCCCTACCCTCCCGGGGACATATCTCTCTATTCCCATATTTATCCAGACGCCCCTTAAAACTCACTATCATATTTGTTCCCACTATCTTTCCCAGCTCTGAGTTCCAGGCACCCACCACCCTATTTAAAAAAGCATGCTTTGTACATCTCCTTTAAATGTTGCCCCTTGCGCCTTAACTCTATTCCCCCTAGTAATTGACTCTTCCACCTGGAAAAAAGCTTCTGACTATCCACTCTGCCCATTCCTTTCATAATCTTGTAGACTTCTATCAGGTCGCCTCTCAACCTCCATCATTCCAGTGAGAACAAACCAAGTTTCTCCAACCTTCCCTCATGGTTAATGCCCTTCAAACCAGGTAACATCCTGGTAAATCCTTCCCTCTCCAAAGCCTCCACATCCTTCTGGGAGTGTGGCAACCAGAATTGAACACTACATTCCAAGTGCAGCCTAACTTAGATTCTATAAAGCTGCAACAGGACTTGTCAATTTTTTTGAACTCAGTGCCCTGGCCGATGAAGGCAAACATACCGTATGCCTTCTTCACCACCTTCTCCACCTGCATTGCCACTTGCAGTCACTCACCCCAGCACTGCTGACAGCAGGAACGGAGAATTTGATGCTCAGCCAAATTGGAACGGGACTGGAGATTCCCAGCTGCAGGCGAGGTCGGAGAATTCTGGCCTTTGTGTTTTGAGTGATTTAATGTTATCTAATTTGGATATTTGCAGTCTTTCTGTTACATTCAGTGATGTAGTTTATTTTGCAAGTTATCTTAGTTCGGAATGCACAGCGCTGCACCTGTGCCTGTACAGTATTTCAACTTGTACTTGGCTCTTGGAGGAAAAGTGTTTGAAGGAATGTAACTCCAGTTTTAATATTGATTCGTGTGGGAACCTATGATTTGCATAAAGCTGTTTCACTTGAAGTTATGATTTTCCATAATGAAAGCACAACTTAGTGCGGGCTTATAGTATTGGAAAACTGAAAACAAAATCAAACGTCTACAGATGTTCAGGGTATCTGGAAGAACTCAAGGTTTGGCTAATTCATGTTTCTCTATAGATATTGTATGACCCAATGAGTATTTGCAGACATTTCTGTTTTACTTTAGTGAACAGAACAGCAAATGGTGACCTTTTGATTTGATTTATTACTGTCACATGTTTTAGTATACAGTGGGAAGTGTTGTTTTTTGCGTGCTATACAGACAAAGCATGCTGTTCATAAAGAAGGAAACAAGACCCTGCAGAGCGTATGTTACAGTCATAGCTAGGGTACCAACAAAGGTCAACTTAATGCAAGATAAGTCCATTCAAAAGGGAAGAAGCGTTCTTGAGTCATTTGGTACAAAACGTCAGACTTTTGTATCTTTTTCTCAACGTAAGAAGGCAGAAGAATGTCCAGAGTGTGTGAGGTCCTTAGTTATATTGGCTGCTTTTCTGAGGCAGCAGCAAATGTAGACAGTGTCATTGGATGGGAGGTTGTGTGAGTGGTGGGTTGGGCTACGTTCATGACCCTTTGTAGTTTATTGTGGTCTTGGACAGAGCAAGAGCCATACCAAGCTGTGATACAACCAGAAAGAATGCTTTCTATGGTGTATCTGTAAAAATTGGTGAGAGTCATAGCAGACTTGCCAAATTTCCTTAGTTTCCTGAGAAAGACGTATTTGGTGGGCTTTCTTACCTATAGCTGTAGCATGGGAGGACCAGAACAGTTGTTGGTGATCTGGACACCTAAAAACTTGAAGCTCTCGACCCTTTCTACTTTGTCCCCATTGACAGGGACACGTCTTCCACTACGCTTCCTGAATTCGATGACTCTCTCCTTCATTTTATTAATATTGAGGGAGAGTTTATTGTCATTTCACCAGTTAACTAGGTCCCCTATCTCATTCCTGTACCCCGTATTATCATCGTTTGTGATCCGAGCCATTACAGTGGTGTCATCAGCAAACTTGAAAATCAATTTTGGGGAATTTGGCCACACTATCAGAGATGTATAAGGACGACCTTGTGTTTATGCTCCATAAAAACACTGTGAGAAGCACTTCTGCCATGTCAGGTGCAATGTGAATTAAATGAAGGAAATTTCTTTCCAAAATCTGCATTAGGAATGAGTAACTATTATGGAATGTGGTTTCAGAGAGGAATTAGACCTGCTTTGTTCATTGAAGGTGGAGCGACAACTGTTTTATTACATTGCCCACACAGACAAGCATAGGCAACACACGCTGACACGTACTCAGACAGACTGACTCACATAGATATACAAACATATCATACAACATGCAATCACTGACAGATAGGTACACTTACATACACACGTAATACAGACATACAAATGCAGACATATATATACAGATGCATGTCCACACAGACACAAGTACAGACACACACAGACAATTGTAGACTCCATAATCCTTAATTCCTTTACTGTTCAAAAATCTATCTATCCTTGCCTTAAAAACATTCAACTGCTTCAGTGGACAGGGAATTCCATTGATTCACAACCGTTGGGTGAAGAAGTTTCTCCTCAACTCAATTCTAAACCTGCTCCCCCTTATTTTGAGGCCTATTCTTAGTTTCTTATATGTTTCTATAAGATCTCCCCTTACTCTGCTTGCCCAGATGTGGGAACGTGCTGGCCCCTGACCCAACAGTAGCATATGCAAATTTCCCCCTGGTGGGTTCTTCCGAGTGCTCCGGTTTCGTCTTGCACTCTAAGGATGTGCTGGATTGGTCATGCTACGTTGCCCCTTAGTGTCAGAGGGTCTAGGAGGATAAATATGTGGAATAGGGCCTGGGTGGGATTGTTGTTGGTGGAGGCTCGATGGGCCGAATGGTGTCCTTCTGCAGTGTACATTCTATGGACTGTCTGTGTGGAGTCTGCACACTCTCCCCGTGTCTGCGTGAGTTTCTTCCAGGTACTCCCGTTTCCTCCCACACTCCAAAGATGTGCGGGTTAGGCTGATTGATCACGCTAAATCGACTATTAGTGTCAAAGAGATTAGCAGGGTAAATATGAGAGTTATGGGCATGGGGTCTGGGTGGGATTGTTGTCGGTACAAACTCAATGGGCCAAGTGGCCTCTTTCTGCACTGTAGGGATTCTATGAAGTCTGTGTTGAAGTTTATGCTCCACATTAGCTTCCTCCCAATCTATTTCATCTCAGCAAATTGGGAAATCTTCTATCCCTTCCTCATGTACTTATCTAGTTTCCCCTTCAATGTCACTTATGGTCAAAGGTTCCATACTCCAAGCACTCTCTCGGTAAAGCGTGTACTGCACTGTACATTTTATCTTTGGACAGCTGACAGTGTCTGTCAGGAGCTGGGAGATGATTGGGACTGTAAAGATTTCCCTGGTGAATAACATGATGGGCTCATATTTCAGACTCACATCGGCCCACGGGGAAGAATTCCTGTGGACTTTGCTGCTAGCTGGCCTCATTCAGACACAAAAACCTTTGGACTATTACACACATGGGCAATATAAGGAGGATAGTTTGGGCTGTGACTTTAGCACTTTTAATGTGGTAAAACACCCTGAGATGGTGAAAGATCTTTTGAAATGTGATTCTTTCTTTCCATGTCTGGCTATGTTCCTTTCGCAAAACTATCCCACCTGAGTTGTTGAATCTTGCTGTGCTTCACCTGCCAACCAAAGGCAGAATTTTCACTGCTCTGATGTTGATGGCGAAAATGTTAACACAGTCAACAATTATTAATTTCTTTAGTCTGTCGATTCTTTACTCCAGAGCCCAGAAGGCAAACGGAACACCCAGATTAAACATTTACCTTTAGGCTGGCGACAAAAGACTCATGATCCCATATCAGATTGTCTACCTTAGTTCCGAAGCATTAATAATACTGTCACCGTAGTCATCACACCCAAAGTAGGTATTGTTCAGCAGCCACAGGCTGGAATGTAACCAGCAGGGCCATAAATCACAAATTGCTCTCTGCAAGGATGACTCACTTGCAGTGTATTTCTCTACCCCCGCTGTTGCCTTTTTGTTTTGGCGAAGGGGGGAATTAGTTTAAAATTAAATTTAAATTTACCCAGGCTGTTTCCATCGCCTCTTGAGCTGAAGGAGCGAACATTATTTTTATCAGCTGTCCATCTTGGATTCTCGCCGGGATGGAACACACTTTCAAACAGCGTGACGTTTAGATAGATTGGCTTATTTCAGGAGCACCTTCCTTACTCCTGAACCACTCTACAATCTGAAACACATTCCTCCTCCCCCCCACCACACACACACACACACACACACACACACAATCCATCTCCCATTCTGGCATTAAGTTGGCAATGCTGTTTGGCAGGAATAGATTCTGGTGCCCAGAGCCTTTTACCCACCACTCCTGCCCTTCTACCCATTAGCCCCGTCCTTCTACCCAGCTCGTGGTGGTACAGTGATTAGCACCGCTGCCTTACAGTGCAAGGGACCTGGGTTCGATTCCCGGCTTGGGTCACTGTCTATGCAGTGTTTGCACGTTGCCCCCGCGTCTGGGTGGGTTTCCTCTGGGTTCTCTGGTTTCCTCCCACAGTCTGAAAGTTCTGCTGGTTAGGTGCATTGGCCATGCGAAATTCTCCCTCTGTGTATCCGAAGAGGCATCAGAGTGTGGTGACTAGAGGATTTTCACAGTAATTTCATTGCAGTGTTAATGTAAGTCTATTTTGTGATTCTAATAAATAAACTTTAAATAAAACTCCCCTGCCCTTCTACCCACTGCGCCTGCCCTTCTACCCACTGCCTCTGCCCTTCCACCCACTACCCTTGCCCTTCTTGCATCAATTTAAATACGATAAATGATATTCCTCTTGTTCTAACTTGGTGAATATTGTTTGCTCGCCATGTGGTACACCCTGTTAATCACAGTTCATATCTGTTCCTCCACCACTCCCAGAAATACATTCTTTGTGAATGAGCGTGCAGTTTGAACAACAGTTTAGGTTTCCCAGATATTTGCTTGTCTTTCACATCTGTGGCACCATTTTTTTAACTCCCAAAGCCCTATTGGCCCTTTCCTCCTGTAGTAGTTTCATGAGCATTTGCCAGTTTTGTATATCCAACAACACTCATTGATTATTTTCGAGGAAGTAGACAAGGGAACATCTGTGGATGTAATTTATATAGATCTCAGACGACATTCAATAAGGTTCCACATAAGAGAATGTTTAATCAAATTGAAGCTTGTGGGACTATTGATCTGTTGGAAGATTGAACAGGCAGTAGAAAATAAAAATGGGGCATGTAGTCACATTGGAAGAAAGTAATGAGTGGTGTCTCAACAAGGATATGTACAGGGATATCAAATTCACTATTAGTTAATAATTTAGAGAATGTATCCAAGTACATTTTAAGTTTGCTGATGACAAAAGGATTGTGACACTAATAAATAAATAATAAAGTTGGTATCATGGTAAACAACGTAGATGGAGTACTGGAACTACAGAGCAATATTGATGGATAAGTGAGTGGCAGATGAATTTCAGCACAGCAGTGTGTCAGATCCAATAAATCAAAGAATCCTCACAGTGCAGAAAGAGAACATTCGGCCCATTGAAGCTGTACTGACCACAATCCCACCCAGCCCTATTCCTGTAAGCCCACATATTTACCCTTGTAATTCCCCTGACACTAAGGGACAATTTAGCATGGCTAATCATGGCCTAACCTTTGGATTCAGGGACAAAACCAGAGCACTCGAAGGGAACCCATGCAGGCACGGAGAGAATGTGCAACAGACAATGACCCAAGGTTGGAATTGAACCTGGGTCCCTGGAGCTGTGAGGCAGCAGTGCTAACCATTGTACCACCATGTCACCTTAAGGATGTATCTGAGCATGATATAAGTGATGGAAAATGAGGAAGAGTGAAAGTCCAGTGAGATTTATAGGTATTTGTATGCAGATCACTGAAATGTAATAGGCAAGTATGGAAAATAATCAAAAAGACTAATAAAAGGTTAGCCTTTATAAATAATGGTCAGGAATACAAGGGGATGAAATTTAGCTAAAGCTGTACCAAGCCATGATCAGACCATATCCAAAATACTGGTTACAGATCTGGGTACTGCATCTTGGAAAGAATATATTGATTCCGGAAGGGACGTGCTGCAGATTCATCAAGACGTAACCAAGGTCACTGTGAGGGCAATCAGGGTCTGATCAGAAAGACAGTATCTCTGGCGGTGCAGCACTCCATTAGTACTGCAGTGGAATGTCAGCTCAAGTCTTTGGAACAAAGAACCTTTTGACTCAGAGGCTGCTCCCAATGATACTACAACAGATATTGCTTTAGCATTGCTAATGTGGGGAGAAGTATAGCTTTGGAAAGGGTTGATTAGCAATTAGTGGAAGGTCAGAGGTTTGTGAGCTCTCTCATTTGGCACCCAGCTGAGCAGTGTAAGAGTTGGGACAGTACTCCCAGGTTACTACTGATGCTTTGTGATTTATCTCCCTGGTCTTCTGGATGTGTTGGGCCAGCCCTGGTTCCCCCCCACCCCTGCCTACCTCAATCTTCGCCCAGACCTTCGCCCATAATTGCCCCCCCTTCCCCCACTAATCCATCCAAATGGCCAACCCTGATCACTAGCCTCACTCCCTCTGTCACTGATCCCAGTGCAGAGTGCAGCGGGACCCCCACCCCCACCGATCACACCCCATAGACCCTGCCCTACAGGCCCTGCCTCTTTAGCACTGCTGGATATCTGTGCCAAGGTGCCCCCGGGCATTATCATTTTGCCCCTTGGGCAGTGCGGGGAGCCAGGCTGGCAATACCCAAGGGCACCCCTCCCCCCTCCCCACCTTTACCTCCGACCTCCTAGGGATCTCCATGGCCTCCCTCCAGTGGGGTCAGGCTCCCAGCTAGTGGGAAGCTGTTGTAAACCCTCTGGAGTGAATTACCCCTTGCGGTGCGGGAGACTTCAGTCCCAAGCCTGCTAATGATATGAAAATGATCATTGCATAATTTATTCAGCTCCACAAACTTCTTGGCGTGGAGCAGATGACACTGGAAATCCAGTGGATGGAGATGCATGGAGGCCATGGCACTCAGTGAGAAGGCCACTATGTGGCTTCTGCATAAGTCTTCTGGCTTGCTTCTTTGTTCCAGCAGCACAGAAGGCCAGGAAAATCAACCCCCATGACGTTAGGGTGGAACAACTTTAAATGAATCATGGTTTCCCATAGGAATCAATGTTAAAATCAGACATCAATACACAAGTTGCAATACAATAAGTTGCATATAGTGTGTATATGCAGCACTGTGCATTCTAACTGGGAAATCTTTCAAAGTAAAAGAAAAATCACTGAATATAAAGTTTATTTATTAATGTCACAAGCAGGCATACATGAACATTGCAATGAAGTTACTGTGAAAATCCCCCATTCATCACACTCTGGTACACGGAGAGAGAATTTAGCATGGCCAATGTACCTAACCAACACATCTTTCAGACTGTGGGAGGAAACCAGAGCACCCAGGGAAAACCCACACAGACATGGGGAGAACTTGCAGACTCCACCCAGACAGTGACCCAAGCTGGGAATCGAACCTGGATCCATGCCGCTGTGAGGCAGCAGTTCTAACCACTGTGCCACTATATTGCCCACAATAGAACAGAAATGGTGCACAAATTCAAATGAGCCAGCACTGAATCACTTAAAACATTCAATCACGCAAACAAGCCCTGCGTAACACAACTGTCTCACCACAACACCTCTGAAAGTCTGCTCAACTTTCTACTTACTTTCCAGTTCTGTCTGCCTCTCTCTCTCTCTCTTTCTTTCTTCCCCCACTGTGTCCTTCTTCCATCCTCTCTCCTTTCCCACCATGTGTCTCTGTCTCTCTCTTTATCTTACCCCACTGACCCCCTTTCTCTTCCCTTTCTCAGCCTGCATCTCTCTCCACCTCTTTCTCATCTTCCTTTTTCATTATCTCTCTCTCTCTTTCCTGCTGTCTATCTCTCTCCCACCTTTTCCGCTATCTCTCTCTCTCTTTCTCTCTCAAGAAGTGGGAAGCATAAGATCTGGTGTCAAGGAGCGATAAGCCTGAAACACTACATTAGTGTTCCCCCCACCTCCTTTAACCAAAATAAAAAGGCCACTGTGAGAAGATAAAAGTGAAGGTAAGAGTTTTATAAGTTTTCTCAAATAATTTAATTGATGCTCAAAATGCCAGTCAATGGGGTTAAGTTTTACACTGTGAGTTGTGGAAGATCTGTGATGCTTCCAGCATCTCTTGTGTCTGAAAGAAGTACGTCCAATTGTAGCTCCTTACAGACTGCATGAATAGGTTGGAGCAGCAGTTAGATACTTAGGAGCACGAAGGTGGCGGAAAGATCATAGATAGAAGCTTTAGAGACATGGTCACACCCAAGTTAGACTGTTAGAAGGTGCAGGCAGTCTGTGCAGGAATCCCTCTGGTAGTCCCTCTCTATAAAAACTATGCCATTTTGGATACTACTGGGGGAAATGGCTTATCAGGGGATAATACCTGCAACAGCCAAAGTCTGCAAGGGGCTGAGGCTTTGTCCTGGACTTTGATTGAAGCTGGGGGTGGTGTTGCCCTGCTCTCTGTGGGTTACTCACTTCACCAGCTGATCGGCCATCCCTGGCCTGCGTTTCTTTTTCTGGATTGCGAGCCTCACTTTCTCCCCACAGCCTCAGCCTCTGTGATGGGTAGCCCAGGATACAGCGAGGAAACAAGCAGTAGTGCCAGTAATGTAAAGTCAAAAACGGTGATGTGAATCGGAAAAACAGGCACTGAAAGAATAAATGACGTTAAAATAAGATCACTTTGAGCTGGGTGACTTAAAGTGGGAAATTATTTTTCTGCACCGTGAGTAAAGTTTATTTGTCGTCGTCACCAGTAGGCTTATATTAACACTTCAATGAAATTATTGTTGCCACACTCCAGCACCTGTTTGGGTACGCTGAGGGAGAATTTAGCATGGCCAATGCACTTAAGCAGCATGTCTTTCAGACTGTGGGAGGAAACCCACACAGGCACAGAGAGAATGTCCAGATTCTGCACAGACAGTGACTCAAGCCGGGAATTGAACTGGGGTTTCTGGCGCTCTGAGGCAGCAGTGCTAACCACTGTGCCATCAGTGGAGGCACTGATTTGAGATTACTACATAATTCACATGTGCTTATCCTCCTTCGCCCTGTCGAATTATATTTGAACGTATTACTGAATAAGCAAGTCCACAGTTAATTAGTAACCTTACATGTGGGCATTGTATTTATAACTAGACAAAGACATTCTTAGCAGTATGTCAGTGCAGGCTGTGTGAATCAGATAATGAGCAATGACAGTCCTTGCAACCTGATTAAGTTAACCACAGATACCAGACATTCTATCAGCCACTGCCATCTTAGATCAACAATGCACTGATTAGAGCCAGTCACCCTCATTACCATTACAGTTCCTCTCCAGACTTTCTGATGAAGGAACATTCTAGAATAAGGCCCAGAATTCCCAAGATCTGCCAAAGCCTCCAAATCTCCTTGGATAAGGCCATCTAACAGCTACGATGGAGTGAATTTAAACTGCTTGCAGCTTGAGGAAGCTACGTTGCATCATTGTGAAAGGATTGTGTGTGATGCACTTTCCCAGTGCCTGCTCAATGGAGATTCTCTCATTTACCTCTGAATTTGAAAACCCGTTTCTCCATAATTACATGGAATTCCATAAAGTAAACCAGCCCAAATTGTCTACGACAATGTTTATCCAGGCACAAACCACTCCATGTTTCTCTTCGTTGGTTCTTTCTATGTGACCATCAGTGGCAAAGTCAGCATTGTTCAGATTCATAGAATCATATGGTGCAGAAGAGGCTTTTCGGCCCATCGAGTCTGCACCTGCATGCGGGAAACATCTGACCTCCCATCTCATTCTATTTGCCAGCACTTGGCTAAGCCTTGAATGTTATGATGTGTCAGGTGCACATCCAGGTATTTTCTAAAGGATGTAACACCTCCACCACCCTCCCAGGCAGCATTTTCTAGACTATCACCCCTTCTGGGTAAAAAGGTTTTTTCTCATTTTCCCCCTGAACCTCCTGTCCCTCACCTTGAACCTATGTCCGTTTGTAACGGACCCTTCAACTAAGGGAAACAGTTGTCCCCTATCCACTCTGTCCATGCCCCTTATAATCTTCTACATCTCGATCAGGTTGCCCCTCGATCTTCTCTAATCAACCTTAATTGCCTGAAAAGATGGTGATAAGCTATCTTCTTGACTGTAGCCTTTATGATATACACATTCCCACAAAGTTGTTGGAAAGGGAGTTACTGGATATTAATCCAGTGTCTTTGAAGGAACAACAGCGATACAATTTCAGTCAGCGTGGTGCGCGACTCGCAGGTAAACTTACAGGTTGTGGTGACCCATGCATTTTCTGCCCTTGTCCTCAGTAATAGAGGATAGAAACATAGAAATTAGAAGCAAGAGTAGGCCATTCAGCCCTTTGAACCTGCTCTGCTATTCATTTTGACCGTGATTGATCATCAAATTCAATATCCTGATTCCTCCCTTCCCCTCCACCCCTTGACCCCAAAAGCTAGATCTAATTTCTTCTTGAAATCAGACATTTTGGCATCAACTACATGCTGTGGTAGTGAATTCCACACATTCACTACTCTCTGGGTGAAGAAGAAATTTCTCCGCACCTCAGTTCTAAAAGGTTTATCTCTTATCCTCAAACTATGACCCCTGGACTCCCCCACCATTGGGATCCTTCTTTCTGAATCTATCCTGTCCAACCCTGTTAGAATTTCATAAGTTTCTATGAGAAATCTTTTCAGCCTTTGAACTGAATTAGTCTCTCCTGTTGAAGAAACCTTGTTGCTGTGCATCTTATAGATGGTACATACTGTTGCCTCTGTGGTTGAATAGTGGAGGGAATGAGTGTTTACAATGTCAATCTAATGGATAACTTTAACTTGGGTGTTCTTGGAGCTACATGCATTCAGATAACTGGGCAGTACTTCATCATGCTCCTTATTTGTGCCTTGTAGTTGATGAGCAAGCTTAGGGGAGTCTGGAGATGACCTACTCTCTGCAAAATTTCATCTGCTCTTGTTGCAACAGTATTTATATATGATTGGCCCAGTTCAATTTCTGGTCAATGGTAACTATGATGAGGAGATGCCGGCATTGGACTGGGGTGGGCACAATAAAAAGTCTCACAACACCAGGTTAAAGTCCAACAGATCTGTTTGGTATCATGAGCTTTTGGAGCGTTGCTCCTTCATTAGGTGAGTTCAATTTTAGCATGACCAATCCACGTAACCTGCACATCTTTGGACTGTGAGAGAAAACCAGAGCACCCAGAGGAAATCCATGTAGACACGGGGAGAATGTGCAAACTCCATGCAGACAGTGACCCAGGCTGGGAACTGAACCTGGATCCCTTGGCACTGTGAGGCAACAGTGCTCCCAACAGTCCTCCAGCAGCTGGGATATAGACTGTTCACTGAGAGCACTCTGTCTAGTGTTGTTGGATCTTGTAAATAAAGGAATTCTGGTGAAAGGACTCCACTTCCGAGGACGTATGATAAGGTGGCCCATGGAAGGCTTCTGCAGAAAATGCAGATGTATGGGATAGAGGGTGATTTAGCTAATTGGATTAGGAATTGGCTAGCAGATAGAAGACAGGGTGGTGGTTGATGGGAGATATTCATCGTGGAGTTCGGTGACAAGTGGTGTACCTCAGGGGTCTGTTTTGGGGCCCCTGCTGTTTGTAATTTTTATAAATGATCTGGATGAGGGTATTGAAGGATGGATTAGTAAATTTGCAGATGACACTAAAGTCGGTGGAGTGGTAGATAGTGAAGAGGGGTGTTATAGTTTGCAGAGAGACTTTGACAAGTTGCAGAGCTGGGCCGAGAGGTGGCAAATGGAGTTTAATGTGGAAAAGTGTGAGGTAATGCACTTTGGTAGGAATAATAAATGTGTAGAGTATAGGGCTAATGGTAGGATTCTTAATAGTGTTGATGAACAGAGGGATCTTGGTGTATTTGTGCATAGATCCCTGAAAGTAGGCAGTCAAGTCGATAAGGTTGTTAAGAAGGCATACGGAGTCTTAGCTTTTATTGGTAGGGGGATTGAATTTCGGAGCCGCAACGTCATGTTGCAACTGTACAAAACTCTAGTGCGGCCGCACTTGGAGTATTGTGTGCAGTTCTGGTCCCCACATTATAAGAAAGATGTGGAGGCATTGGAGAGGGTACAGAGGAGGTTTACCAGGATGTTGCCTGGTATGGAGGGCAGGTCTTATGAAGAGAGGCTGAGGGATTTGAGGTTGTTTTCGTTAGAAAGGAGGCGGCTAAGAGGAGACCTTATCGAAGCATATAAGATGATTAGAGGTTTAGATAGGGTGGACAGTGATAGCCTTTTTCCTAGGATGGAGAAAGCTAGCACGAGGGGACACAGCTTTAAATTAAGGGGTGATAGTTATAGGACGGATATCAGAGGTAGGTTCTTTACCCAGAGGGTGGTTAGGGAGTGGAATGCCCTGCCTGCGGCAGTTGTAGATGCGCCAAGTTTGGTGGCGTTTAAAAGGTTAGTTGATAAGTATATGGAAGAGAAGGGAATGGTTTAGTTTGGAGGGTCATTGCTTTTTATATTGGTCGGCGCAACATCGAAGGCCGAAGGACCTGTTCTGTGCTGTAATGTTCTATGTTCTATGTTAACTTACCCCTGTTTTCCTTCAGTTTTAGGGGTACGATCTTGCAATTTCTTTTCTTCTTGAGCCATTCATCTTTTTTTTTGTTTTGCGTTCTGGGTTAAATGTTTCTGGCTATTCCTCTGATGCTCTTCCGACCCTCTGGGTGGGTTTGGTGTAAGTGTTTGCCCGTATCCTCTATTTCACACCAAGCCCCGCACACTGGGTCTGCTTTTATTTTTCCAGGTGCTGGCACCACCTTACTGCCCCCAGGCTTGCGGTTTGTCACCTTTTCTCCCCGTTCCCAATTATAGCCTCAGCCAAATCAAACAGACGCCCAAGATTGATCATTCATGCTTGAAAATTCCAGAGCGTGGAAAACAATCAAAGAGTGGCTGTGGGCCAGAAGTGTGATGCAACTCACCAACTCACAAGAGCAAGGACTGCTATCGGGGCAGAAATTTGACTTGTTTCTGTTCTGCATGAAAGAAAATATATATCCCCTTTCACAATCTCAGGAAGTCCCAAAACATCTGTAAATTCTGTGCAGCCACTGTTGCAATGTGGAAATGGGGTGGCAGTCAATTTACACAACAAGATCCCACAAACAGCTAAGTGATAATGACCAGAGAGTGAATGTGAGAACGTAAGAACTAGGAGCAGGAGTCGGCCCCCTGGCCCCTCGAGCCTGCTCTGCCATTCAATAACATAATGGCTGATCTCTTCATGGAGTCGGCGTCACTTACCCGCCTGCTCACCAAACTCCTTCATTCCTTTACTGCTCAGAAATGCATCTATCCCTGCCTTATTCAATGAGGTCGCCTCAACTGCTTCACTGGGCGGGGAGTTCCACAGATTCGCAATGCTGTGTGTGTGAAGAAATTCCTCCTCAACTCAGTCCTAAATAAACTCCCCCAGATTTTGAAGCCATGCCCCCTAGTTCTAGTTTTACCTGCCTGTGGAAACATCTTCCCTGCTTCTATCTTATCTATTCCCTTCATAATCTTATATGTTTCTATAAGATCTCCCCTCATTCTTCTGAATTCCAATGAGCAGAGCCCCAGTCTAGTGGAGCTGAGGTCAATGATCAGTCGTAATTATATCGAATGGCAAGAGAGGCTCCAGGGGCAAAGTGGACGACTCTTGTTCATGTTTCTTTATGTTCAGGCCGTCTGTTTTGTTTGGCTGAGGGGTAAGTATTTGTCAGGTCATCATGAGTAACTCCCCACTCTTCAGAACTGTATCGTGGGCAGCATGATGGCATACTAGTTAACACTGCTGCCTTATAGCACCAGGCATCCGAATTCAATTCCAGCTTCTGGTCACTATCTGTGTGGAGTTTGCACATTCTCCCCATGTCTGCATGGGTTTCCTTTGGATGCTCCGGTTTCCTCCAAACATATGTGGGTTAGGTGGATTGGCCATGCTAAATTGACTTTAGTGTCAGGGGATTAGCAGGGTAAATATGTGGGGTTACGGGGAAGAGGGCCAGGATGGGATTGTTGTCGGTGCAGACTTGATGGGCCGAATGACCTCCTTCCTGCACTGTAGCGATTCTGTGATTCTATTTCAGATTTCCAGCTTCCGCAGTATTTTGCTTTAGATAAAGAGAGGTTCGGGTGCACAACTCAGGCCTGAGATTTTGTTGTTGCACTCATGTCAGTTTAGCTCAGTTGGCTGGATGGCTGGTGAGTGATGTAGAGTGATGCCAACACCATGGGTTCAATTCCCGTACCAGCTGAGGATATTCATGAAAGCCCTGCCCTCTCAGCTTGCCCTCTCCTCAGGTCTGCTGATCCTTGGGTTAAATCGCCATCTCTCCCCTGTTAAAGGGGGGAGCCTAGAGTTATCTGGTACCATGGCAACTTCATTGCTTTATTCTCCTAAATGGTTTTCAAATGTGGTACAATCATAGAATCCCTACAGTGCAGAAGGGGGCCATCCTATTGAACCTGCACCGACCACAATCTTACCCAGCCCCTAAATCTGTTGCCCCATGTATTTACCCTGCTAATACCCTAACATTAAGAGGCAATGGCCAGTCTACCTAACTCGCGCATCTTTGGACTGTGGAAGGAAACCGGAGCACCCAGAGGAAACCTATGCAGAGACGGGGAGAACATGCAGACTGCACACCCGAGCTGGGAATCGAACCCGTGTCCCTAGTGCTGTGAGGCAGCAGTGCTAACCACTATGCCACCATGCTTGCCCACACTTGCATCAGGTACTTCATCTGGTATACCCTCCTGTGACTCTCCTGGGCTGGCTATCCCTGAGTCTACGTCTGTTGCAGATGCACTACATTGTGCAGGAAAGAAGGAAGAAACTTGCATTTACATTCCTTTCACGACATCTCCACATTCGTAATCCAACAAATGTGATCTTAGTGCAGAAATTGCTCCAAATAGGATTGATGGACTTAGGTGCTGACGGGAAATTTCTATACTGCGAACTCATCTGAAAGATGTGCTGCTTAGGTGCATTGGCCATGCTAAATTCTTCCTCAGTGTACCCGAACAGGCACCCGAGTGTGGCGATTAAGATATTTTCGCAATAACTCCATTGCAGAGTTAAGGTAAGCTTACGTATAACATAAAAAAGAAAAATCAAGTGCAGGAACAGTAGAGAATTGACTTAAGCATCATCTTGAGGCCATTCTCAGTTGCTAAGTTGCAACAATGCTATTGCACAGGACTTGTGTACAAAGTAATGCTGTTTTTAGAATATTCAATTGGCTGCATCTCTTCCAGTCAGATATGCTCGTTGAAGAAGACACTCAGCGCCATAAGACAGGGAAGAGAAGAGCCATCAGACCACTGTTAGTAGTAAATGTCTGTGATTTGAGGAAAAGTTTGAGAAATTTTGAATTTTTATGCTGTGAAGGAGGCTCTTGAGAAGTGTTCTTATAGAAATGCGGGAAAAAGTGCAGAGAAAAACAAGTTTATTTTAAAACATAAGAGGAAAATAAACAGAGGAGTGGCAAATTTAAGGTTGATATCAACAAATCCTTCTCACTGAATAATCACTGACTTCCGGATGAAACTGTTTATTTTATTCATTCATGGGAAATGCCTGTCACTGGCTGGCTGGCATTTATTGCCTATCGCTAGTTGCCTGAGGGCAGTTGAGAGTCAGCCACATTACTGTGAACCTGGAGTCACATCTAGGCCAGATTGGGTAAAGATGGCAGATTTCCTTCCCTAAAGGACATTAGTAAATCAGACGAATTTTCCCAACAATTGACAATAGATCTCCAATAGATTCTTAATTCCAGATATTTTGGATTGAATTTGAATTCCACTACCTGACATGGTGGGATTCAAACCCAGGTTCCTAAAACATGAACTGAGTTTCCAGATTAATAGTCTATAGATAATATCGCTGGACCATCGCCTGGAATCATTTAAGAAATTATTAAGTTCAATAGTAGGGGTGACTTTAGATCTTTCTCAATCATTGGAGTTAGCACAAACTCCTTACAGTACAGAAGGAGGCCATTTGGCCCAACAAGTCTGCACCGACTCTCTGGCAGAACATCTTACATAGGCCCACCCTCCATAATGTGCACAGTTTTGGACTTGTGTCCCATTTTCCTCACCTTCTTTGAACCATTGTAGATGCCCACCATGTACTTATTGCAGGATTGCCTTCACTCCTGATACTGGGTGCTGTTATCAGCAGCAATACAGGGGCCAAGAGAACCGAGGCAGGATTCTCCCATCTTTTTGCTCCCACTCCACTGTCAATGAAAATGGAAAATTTGACACTCAGCCAAAACCCATTCACTGCACCCAGAGAATCCCAGGTGCGGGCAAGGATGGAGCAGGTGTCCAGTACAGAAATTGCCAAATGTTAATAAAACAGTATAAAAAGTAGTTGAAGAGGCGAAAGCAATGCTAGCCTTCATCCCTGTGGCTTTGGGCTACAGAGGGTGAGATGGGATGCTTTAGTTGTACAGAACTTTGGGAAGGCCCTATACGGAGAGTCAGTTATAGCCACAAGGCTGGGCTTTCAAAAGCGGTTTTACCAACATGTCACATGTAAACAGGAATTGGCCATTTGGATCTATTGTGCCATTGACTGAAATTGTAGCTGATCTGTATCTTAATTCTAACTACCAGCCCTGACTTCATATCTTTTAACATCCTAACAGACATCTATTGATCTTAGATTTAACAATATTAATTCAGTTGGCATCTACTGCTTTTCATGTCAGGGAGTTCCACACTTTTGTGTGAAGAAGCATTTCCTAACTTCATAGAATTATAGAATCTATGGAAAAGGAAAGATGGGAAAGGAGGCCATTCGGCCCATCGAGTCTGCACCCACTCTCATCATTGTATCTTACCAGATCCATCCCATTCCCGTAACCCCATTTATTTACCCCATTAATCACCCTAACCTACACATCTTGGGATAATATAGGGCAATTTAGCATGGCCAATCTACCTGACCTGCACATCTTTGGACGGTGGGAGGAAATCAGAGCACCCCTGAGGAAACTCACACTATGATTTTGCCCCCTTCTCCTGGAGCCAGCCCCAGCACTAGAACACATTCTCCAGTCCTCAAGCAATCTGCTTCAAAATGTTTGATCTGATTTATTATTGTCACATGTGTTAGGATTTGGTGAAAAGTATTGTTTCTTGTGCACTTATACAGACAAAGCATGCTATTAATAGAGTACATTGGGGAGAAGGAAAGGAGAGGGTGCAGAACGTAGTGTTATAGTTGAAGCTAGGACTTAGAGAAGGATCAACTTAATATATGGTTGGTCCAATCAAAAGTCTGATGGCAGCAGGGGAGAAGCTGTTCTTGAGTTGGTTGGTATGTGATTTCTGACTATTGTATCTTTTTCCCGATGGAAGAAGGTGGAAGCGAGAATGTCTGTGTTACGTAGGGCCCTTGATTATGTTGGCTGCTCCTCTAAGGCGGCGAGAAGTCAATAGCTGGGAGGCTGGTTTGGACTACGTTCATCAAAATCAAATACCTGGTCTTAAAGTGTTAAACACTTGTTTGCGAAAGCTTTGGCTTAATTCTTTTGTGTATTGAAGGGAAATCACTTGTATGGAACTTTATCAAAATCTGTCCAGAAATCCAAATAGAAAAATAATGTCTGTCAACACTCCTCGTTTCATCTTGCTCTGCCCACCATCTACCCTCAAAAAAATCCCACAAGACCAGTCAGACATGACATCCTTCCCAAATCCTCACTGACTCAATTTGATCTGCTCAAACCTGCTCAGTTGTTCTGTTATGAATGGTAGCTTCCAGGAGCTTCTCAGCAACTGACGATAAACCGGTCCCAGTCACTTCCTCATAAGTGATGTTAAACTGGGCTATGCAGCCAGACCTGGAGGTGAAGTTCAGTGACTCATTTGTGAGGATGCAAGAGTTCACCAGAACGTATAACTACCATCCAGTGTCTGCTGTCTCTGCTGGAATGAATAACTGACTGAACATTGAGCAACAGGAATGCATTATCAATAAAGGGTCTCTTTTTATTGATTAACCCTATCTATCTGCCTCCTTCTGATTTAAACATAGAAACTAGAAGCAGGAGTGGGTCATTCCGCCCTTCGAGCCCGTTCCACCATTCATTTTGATCATGGCTAGTCATCAAGTTCAATATCCTGATCCCCCTCTTCCTCCAATATCCCTTGAACCCTTTAGCTCCAACAGTTAGATCTAATTTCTTCTTGAAATCAAACAACATTTTGGCCTCAACGACTTTTTGTGGTAGCGGATTTGACACATTTATCAACCTCTGGGTGAAGAAGAAATTTCTTCTGTGTGTCTGTTCTAAAAGATTTACCCCTTATCCTCACACTATGACCCCCTAGTTCTGGACTCCCCCACCATTGGGAACATTCTTTCTGAATTTCCCCTGTCTAACCCTGTTAGAATTTTATAAGTTCCTATGAGATCCACTTTCACTCTTCTAAACTCCAGTGAATATAATCCTGACCTATTTGTCTCAATCTCTCCTCTTGTCAGAATTCAACCTTTGCCTGCAAACCCAGTAAAGGACAAATGTCAAAGCAAATTACTGCGAATGCTGGAAAGTCTGAAACAAAAACAAAAAATGCTGGAAAATCTCAGCAGGTCTGACAGCATCCATGCAGGAAGTATAGAGCCCACGTTTTGTAATATTGGCTCTATTCTGTCTCTACAGATGCTGAAATTTTCCAACTCTCACTGTTTTTTATAACCTATTAAAGCAGCTTGCTTAATCAATATTCTCATTTAGTCCAAAGGCCTTTTACCGAGAGTTAAAAAAAAATTCTGTTTGACACCTTTGCAGTTGAATGATTTTGAAGCAATTAAAAAGCTCAGGGATTGATGGGCCCAAGAAGGAGAGAGACTCATTGAGGGAGCATTGGTAGAAAGAATCAGAGGTGGAGGAAGGGCAAGATTTTCCCTGTGAGCTGCTAAAGTCCGTTGTCAGGTTTGGAAGTGGATCCACAGTGTGGGAGACAGTCACTTGGGGAATGCCCAGAGGGCGAGCTTGCTGTCCAGTTGATGTGGCAGGTGGACTCTCCCAGCTAGAAGGCCGATCAGAGGTCTTCCCATGGGAAAGCAGCAGCAGGATTGGTACAACAGGGAAGTGAGGAAGGGGGCACTCCAAAATGCTGGCGCCCAACTCCAATGTCTTAAAACCTCAAATGAAAAATGGCCTTTGCAGGGAGGGAGGGAGTTTCTCCATTCCATTCCGCAGGGGTTTGTGGCTCTTCCTGCTCCTCCCCAAACAGAAGAGAATCATTAAGCCCCCCTCCCCACCACTACCAACGAGTCAGCCCCACTGAACTGTCGCTTGCCGCCTCTGGGAACCTGTCAGTTGACTGGAATATTGCGGTCAGTCTTCTTCAGTTGACCCTAAGTGGGGATTAGGTTGAATTGCTACCCACCACGTGAGGGCAGGTGGACCCTTGTCATCCCTGCATGGTGCAGGATGGAGCTGGTACGCAGGACAGCAGCGCTAGTAAATCCACATGCCCCTGCTCCCCAGTTGCTTCGAGGATTAAAATTCTTCCCCAGAGAAAGAACCTGCACCCAGCCCCACTGCGGCTGTGCCGGGTACCCTGGGGGTGGGGCAGGCGAGCCTTACGTATAATGCTGGAGACTTTGGTGGGTGTGGAAAATCCCGCAAGCAGCCAGTGGCCTCTGTGGAGGTGGTGGAGGGGAATCCTTGCTTTTGACGGGGGGATTTTCTAGGGTTACATCTGTCTCTGTGGGAGGATGGAGGAGTGTGACTCATCTACAGGTAAGAGAGGAAAGCAACTGATTGCACCCTCTTGTTAGTGATTTAATATTTCAAGTTAATTTGGTAACCCATTTGGTAATATTGAATGCTACCAAGCGATGTGGCATCATCCGTTGCCCCTTTTAATTTTTCCCCCTGGGTTGCTATGGGAGATTAATCTTTAGCTGGAAACCCCAGGGACTGTCCAGTGTCACGTTTTTCTAATGGAAGCGTACGGCACCGTCTTTACAGTGGGACAGTCAGCAGCGCACCCTCCACATTCACCAGATACTCCCTCGCTGGTTTAGTCTATCATCATCTGCACTTTCACTGTGGTATTGGGGTTTTCTGGCTGCACGCTGACAGAGCGCTGCAGTAACTGTACAAATCACAGTGCAATGCAGAACTATGGTAACCCTCACACAGCCGTGCAGAGCAAGGTCATGGCATTCTATATACACACACTCACCTACACTCACCTACACACTCGCACACGTGCATGCACACATTCACACACACTCATTCACTCACATATACACACACTCACTCAGACACTCGCACACGTGCATGTACACACACATGCACACATTCACACACATTCACTCACACTCACTTACTCACATACACACACACATACACTCATTCATTCACTCACTCACTCACACACGCACGCGTGCATGTGCGCGCACACACACATGCACACATTCACACACACATGCTCACTCACTCACATACACACATATATACATTCACTCACACACACTTGCACACACACATGCACACACTGACACACACAGACACACTCATCCACATTTAGTCACTCACACACACACTTAGATTACACAGTCAAACACTCACACACTTACACTCACTCACTCATACTCACTCACACATGCACACACACACACTCACTCACACACACACACTAACTCACACACTCACACTTACTCACACTCAAACTTGCAAATGCACACTCACATATGCACACATGCGCTCAAACGCAATCTCACAAACTTGCTCACATAGATACAGACTCACATATGTTCACATCATTCAGAAGGGTCCGTACGATAATGTATATAACGCTGTACACATTATTTAGGAGGTTCTAGATTATCAAATGTGTAGCACTGAGGGGTGTTCCTTATATTGCAACAGTGGGAATTTCCCTTTTCTTTGCTTTGGAGTGTGAACTGCCTATCAACCCCATTTCTACTTCCCTAACCATCAAACAAAAGCTTGGCTGCTACCCTCTATCATTACCTGCCTCCATAGTTCCTCTGCGTGGTACTAGGCTTCTTAGGCAGCACACTAACAGTCTGTGCAATTACTGAATGGATTATGCTCTTGTCATTTCTGACAGAGATCGAATGACAGAAAAACTGCAAGAATTGGAGAAAGAAAGAAAGTGAGAAAGGAAAAAAGAAAGAAAAAAGATTTGTATTTCTATAGCACCTTTCATGAGCTCAGAATGTTCGAAAACACTTGACATATAGGAGCAGGAAAAGGCCAATTGGTCTCTCAAGTTTGGTCTCCTAATCTATGGTTGCACAGTGATTAGCACTGATGCCTCATAGTGCCAGGGACCTGGGTTTGATTCCCACCTCAGGTCACTGTCTGTGTGGAGTTTGCATTCTTCCCATGTCTGCATGTGTTTCCTTTGGCTGCTCTGGTTTCCTCCCACAGTCTAAAGATTTGCAAGTTAGGCCATGTTAAATTGCTCCTTAGTGTTGGGGTTGGCAGGGTAAATATGTGGGTTATGGGGATAGGGCCTGGGTGGGATTGTATTTGAATGACCTCCTCCTCACTGTGGGGATTCTATGATTCTATCTGATTTTGGCGTCTGCCACTTTCCTGCTGTTTTCCATTAGCCATGTATTCCCCTTTACTTCACAAATCTTTTACCCAGCCTTGAATATATTCAATGACTCAGCCTTCACTGCTTCTGTGGTTGTGAAGGATTCATGACCCTCTGAAAAAAGAAAATCTTTCTTATCTCTGTCTTAAATGGGAGACCCCTTATTCTGCAACTGTGACTGGTAGATCTCATTTTTCTAAACTTCAATGAGTATTGACCCAACTTGTTTAACCCTCCTTCATTAAGAGCACTATTCAAGTGGAGTCAGTGTTGTAATGCAGGAAATGTAGTAGCCAGTTTGCGCACAGCAGGATCCCAGAAACAGCCATGTGTTAATGAGCAAATGATACGTTTTTAGTGATGCTGGTTAAGGGAGAACTATAAACCAGCATACTGGGTGAACTCCTGTGCTCAGACTTGAATAGTGCCTTGGGTTGTCTTACCTGAAAAGGTAAACAGACCAACTGGTAAATGCCTGGCTCTGTATGGTTATTTTAAAGGGGAGACATTGTCTAAACTAGAAGCCGGTGTAGGCCAGCAAGCACTGCGATACAATCGCAGTATGGAATTTGGTGCAATGAACTTAAAGAACGGTGTCTGGCTATGACACCGTTTGGGCCAGTCAGGTTTGGAGGAAACAAAATGATGGATAAGGATTTAGGTCAGCACGGTGGCACAGTGGTTAGCACTGCTGCCTCACAGATCCCGGGTCCCAGGTTCGATTCCCGGCTTGGGTCACTGTCTGTTTGCACATTCTCCTGTGTCTGTGTGCATTTCCTCCCACACTCCAAAGATGTGCAGGTTAGATGGATTGACTGTGCTAAAATTGCCCCTTGGTGTCAGCTAGAGTAAATGTGTGGGATTATGGGGTACAGGGCCTGGGTGGGATTGTGGTTGGTGCAGGCCTGATGGGCCGAATGGCCTCCTTCTGCGCTGTAGGATTCTGTGATTTCAGCCAAATGTTGTATGTTGAGGCAGGAGTGGAGGTGGTCAATTCTTTGGAACTGGAAATAGGCATTTGGTGATGGATGGGCTGTGAAGATCAGATGAGGGCTCATTGATCATCAGCTCAGTCTGCATGTTTTCCTGTCTCTGTTCACCATTTGTATTAAATAAGTTAATGTTTGCGCAAATATATTGCACGCACAAATGTATTTGCCGGCACATGCAAGCATTGTCGATAAAGATATAATATTGGAAATGTATTTCCTTTTCCTCCTGTAGACAGGATTTCGGAATTGCTTCTGCCGTGGCGTCAGTGAGTACCATGCCCGCGTCCGCATCAGAAAGTTCTGGGTTCAAATCCCACATGAGACTGACACTCCCACTGCAGTACAGACAGCGTGCTGCACTGTCAGCGACACTATCTTTCAGATGAAATGTTAAACCTGGGCCTGTCTGCCATCTCCAGTGAGTGTGAAAAGATGCCACGCTCCAACAATGTTCTTGACGGCTGTATTCAGTGTAATTCTGGTCTGGCGGTATTATGACCAGGCTATTAATCCAGAAATTCTGCTAGTGTCCTGGGGACCCGGGTTCGAATCTCGCCATGGCAGGTGATGGAATTTGATAACCATGAACCCACTGTTGATGGTCGGAAAAAACCATCTGGTTCACCAAGGTCTATCAGGAAAGAAATCTGTTGTCTTTACCTAGTCTGACCTACGTGTGACCCCCAGAGCCACAGCAATGTGGTCGACTCTCAACTGCCCTCGGAGATGGGCAATAAATGCTGGTCAACCAGCGACACCCATGTCCCACAAACAAACAAAGAAAATTCTGCAGGCTACATTACTGATCCTCCCCTTTACTTTCTGCATTATATATTAATAATTTAAACCAAAATGTAAAGGGCCTGATTCACAGGTTTGCAAATGATGCTGAAATTAGCTGTGTGAGGAAGGAAGTTGCAGACTGCAGAAAGATATCAATGGGCAGAAAAGTGGTACATGGAACTGAAATGTGAGGTAATGTATTTGGGGAAGATGAACAGAGAGTAACATCATTAATGGTGAGTTTGTGAGGGCTATATCGAGGACCTTAATGTCCACAGATCCCTGAATGTAAACAGTACAGGTGGATAAGTGGATAAGAAAAGTGTTAGTCAAAGTGCACAACATAAAAGCATGAAGATTATGTCAGAACTGTATAAAACACTTGTAAGGACACAGCTTGAGTATCGTGTACAGCTCTGGTCCTAAGCAATGCAGGAAGGAAGCTAGAGAGAGTATCCAGGAGATTTATGAAGATATTGTCACGATTGGAAAATTTTAGCTTTAAGGGAAGATTGAATTGGCTGAGATTATTTTCTATGGAACAGAGGGGACTGAGGAGAGCTTTAATTTAGGGGCTTTGATAGAGTGGATGGTAGGATCTAATTTCCTTACCAAAGAGGATGATAACTGACCAGGGAAGGGGGAGGATAGATTTAAAGTAATTAGCAGAAGAATTAGAGAGGAGTTGATGAGAATTGTTTATACCTCCAGCGATGTGGGTGTTTGGACCTTGCTACTTGAAAGGGTAACACAAGCAGAAACCATCGCCTCCTTTATAAATTGTTTGGGTATGCATTCAAGGGGCTGTAACCTACAGAGGCACATATCAAGAGTTAAAAGATGAGATTAGGCTGGATAGCTCATTTGTACCTATCAAAGACTCAATGGGCCGAATGGGCTCATTCACTGCAAAATTTCTATGGTGTTATTCTTTGTGAGAGTGAGAGAGTTCACTGTGGTGTCCTGGCCAATAGTTATCCCTCAACCACTATCACCGAATCAGATTGGACATTTTCATCTTGCAATCTGTGGAACTCCCTGTGTGTAAATTGACTCAACAATAAGTCTCGCAACACCAGGTTAAAGTCCAACAGGTTTATTTGATAGCAAAAGTCACAAGCTTTCAGAGCGCTGCTCCTTTGTCAAGTAAGTGAGGGTTCTGTTTACAACCTTGGCATATAAAGGGACAAACTCAATTTACAAAATAATGGTTGGAATGCGAGTCTTTATAGGTAATCAAGTCTTAAAAATTCCAAGTGGAGAAGATCTCCAAGATTGCGCGTATCGACACAGTCATCAAGTTTCTACAAAGATGCAAGAAAGCAGACAAGATACCAAAGGACTACAGATCACGAACCCACTCAGGTCAATCTATAACACAGACTACACTGAGAGACTTTGCCGTCACACCTCTCTCACTCCTCAATTGCCTCATACACCAGCTTTACAGCAAACGCCGCACCCTGGAAACCAACATAGAATGCATATTCTCAACTTGCGCTCAGGACGCAGACCAGCTGCAAAACTCTGCCAAGCAGACGAGACAAAGGAATTACCCAACTACATGCACACCAAGAACAGGAAACTTGAGAAACTCAGCTTCACATAGAACATAGAACATAGAACACCACAGCACAGAACAGGCCCTTCGGCCTCCGATGTTGCGCCGACCGATATAAAAAGACCAATATAAATCAACACATTTATTATCACCACCAGCAATAACCAAGCCTCCCCGGTACCACAGTAGAAAACAGCATACTGCAAGGAAATCCATTGTCAACTTGTCGGACTACACACTTCAACCAGATGAAATCGAAGTTCTCAGCCAAGGGCTCAATTTCTGCCCCACCACCAAAATGGACCCCATCAGTCTCGCAGCAGACACAGAGGAATTCATCAGGTGAATGAGGCTGTGGAGTTTTCCACAAACCCCAAGAGGCCAACAGTGAATACAATGAGACAGTCAATGAACCGGATCAGCTAACAGAGAAATCCACAGTGCAGCAACCGAAGAGGAATGAGTCCAATTGGACTCCTCCGGAAGGCCGCTGCCCTCAACTTGACATGTATGCCCAAGCCATCAGGAGGTGCGTCAACACCAGAATCATCAGCCGCACTCACGAGACAGCCCCGAACGTCACCCAAGTCCAACGCAATACCATCCGCGCTCTCAAGACCAACCATAACATCAAACCAGCCGACAAATGAGGGCCATCGTTATATTGAACAGAACAGATTATGGTAAAAAAAACCAACAACTGAACAAGGAGGAACACTACAGACAGTTACCCACAGATCCGACCAAAGAACACACCCGTCAACTCAACACTCTGATCAAGACCTTTGATTTGGACCTTTGAATCCATGCTCTCATCCCATACACTCCCTACCTTGTAGATCTCTACTGCCTCCTGAAGATAGAAAGGCAAACGCACTCAACTATCCCCTCGTATTGGGCAGTGGGACCCTGTGCGAGAACCTCTCCGGCTACGTCGAGGGCATCCTGAAATCCGTTCTACAAAGAACTCTCGGCTTTTGTCGTGACACTATGGACTCCCTACAGGAACTCAGCACGCATGGAGCAGTTGAACCAGGAGCATTGTACGTCCAAATGAATGTCTCAGTGCTCTATCTGCATCCCCCACGACGATGGCATTGCTCCAACTGCCTCAATATTCAATGCCAACAACTGCCAATCTCATCCATTTCATCCTGGACCACAATGTCTTCATCTTCATCCAGAAACACAGAACAGCCATGGGGACTATGTTTGCACCTCAATATGCCAACATCTTCATGCACAGGTTCGAACAATGTTGCTTCACCGCACAGGATCTTCAACCGATGCTATACACTAGATACAGCAATGACATTTTCTTTCTTTGGACTCATGATGAACGTGCACTGAAACAACTATATGATGACATCAACAAGTTCCATCCCAACATCAGACTCACCATGGACTATTCTCTGGAATCAGTTGCATTCTTGGACACACGCATCTCCATCTAGGACGGTCACCTCAGCACCTCACTGTACCGCAAGCCCATGGATAACCTCACGATGTTCCACTTCTCCAGCTTCTACTCTAAACACGTTAAAGAAGCCATCTCCTAAGGACAAGCCCTCCATATACGCAGGATCTGCTCAGATGAGGAAGATCGTAACAGACACCTTCAGATGCTGAAAGATGCCCTCATAAGAACAGGATAGTTCCAACACGCCACAGTGAAAAACCGCATCAACCTCCTCAGAAGACAAACATGGGACACAGTGGACAAAGTACCCTTTATCGTCCAATACTTCCCTGGAGCGGAGAAGCTACGACATCTTCTCCAGCGCCTTCAACATGTCATTGATGAAGACGAACATCTTGCCAAGGCCATCCCCACACCCCCACTTCTTGCCTTCAAACAACCACACAGCAGATCATCGTGCACAGCAAACTACCCAGCCTTCAGGAGAACAGTGACCACAACACCACACAACCCTGCCACAGCAACCTCTGCAAGATGTGACGGATCATCAACACGAGTGCGATCATCCCATGTGAGAACACCATCCACCAGGTACACAGTGCCACTTGACAATAACCAGGCAAGAGTGCTCTCTTCCTGTTGGCAAACACTCCAGCAGTCATTGACATTCAGCTTCTGATCTTCGCGTAAGCATTCTCCAAGATGGCCTTCACGACACACAACAAAGCAAGTCGCTGAGCAGAGACTGATAGCCAAGTTCCATACACATGAGGCCAGCTTCAACCAGGATCTTGAGTTCGTGTCACACTATCTGTAACTCCTATGACTTACCTGAGCTTGCAAAATCTCACTAACTGTCCTGTCTGGAGACAATACACACCTCTTTAACTTGTGTTTAATGCTCTCTCTACTCACATTGTCTGTACCTTTAAGACTTGATTACCTGTAAAGACTCGCATTCCAACCATTATTTTGTAAATCGAGTTTGTGTCTTGATGTGCCCTGTTTGTGAACAGAACTCCCACTCACCTGATGAAGGGGCAGCACTCCGAAAGCTAGTGAATTTTGCTACCAAATAAACCTGTTGGACTTTAACCTGGTGTTATGAAACTTCTTACTGTGTTTACCCCAGTCCAACGCCAGCATCTCCACATCAAGTCTTAAAGGTACAGACAATGTGAGTAGGAGAGGTTTAAGCACAGGTTAAAGAGGTGTATATTGTCTCCAGACAGGACAGTTCGTGAGATTTTGCAAGCCCAGGCAAGTCACGGGGGGTTACAGATGGTGTGATATGAACCAATGTAAATTGGCTGTCTTGTTTTGTACTTTGCCACCGTGACTATATTTCCTAGTGGCTTCAAAACACGTTGAGACGTTCTGAGATGATGAAAAGTAAGTGAAGTTGTAAATTCCCCTCCTTGGCTGGTTGGGTAGACTCACCATCCCTTCCCTGTTTGACTGAAAGGCAGTGAGAAGCAGCAGTGATAGGTTTGGAGACATACGCTGCTCATATTGGCCCGTATTTGTTATGGATGCTAATTCCTTCAGTTCTACAGCATGGGTATTAACGGGAAAGAACGACGATTCATGTTGCAGCATTAGGTTTGTAACAATGGTGTTTAGCAATGTATGGCAAGATCTATCCAAACTTACCTGGATAGAACTCAACTAGCGTTGTGGTGAGTTAACCAGTTATTTCAGTACCTGGTGTTTTGCACCTTGGTCCAGTAGGATGAAGTCATCTTCGATTTGAGGTGGAATCGTCCCAATCAGATTCAGACTGAAAACCACGCATATCTCTCCAGATTCTCAGGTTCAGACCGAAACTGGTGTGTTTCTTTGCAGATACTCAGGTAGTGAGTGAAAACCGTCAAGTATCTCTCCAGATACTCAGGTTCAGACTGAAAACTGCGTATATCTCTCCAAATACTCAGGTTCTACTGAAAACTGGTGTATATCTCTCCAGATACTCAGGTTCTACTGAAAATTGGTGTACATGTCTCCAGATACTCAGGTTCAGACTAAAAACTGGTGTATATCTCTCCAGATACTCAGGTTCTACTGAAAATTGGTGTATATCTCTCCAGATACTTAGGTTCAGACTAAAAACTGGTGTATATCTCACCAAATACTCAGGTTCAGATTGAAAATTGGTGTGTATCTCTCCAAATACTCAGATTCAGACTGAAAACTGGTGTGTATTTCTCTAAATACTCAGATTCAGACTGAAAACTGGTGTGTATTTCTCCAAATACTCAGGTTCAGACTGAAAACTGGCGTGTATCTCTCCAGATACTCAGGTTCTGACTGAAATAGTAGGCACAGCAAAGGCAGATGGCCATCCTGACGGAGTGGCCTTGTGCAAAAGGGTAGACAGTACTTCAGCGAACCAATAACCTCACCGTGCAACATAAGAGGACACTGGGACACTGGGACACTGACATAACATCCAAAAATGCTATTTGCAAATCATGACTGTGCCTCTTTGTGCCCCTACAGGTGATTTAAAATCCTAGTCTTGTAGTGTAATATATCTCAATTTATGAGTCCGTACAATCGATTTGATGGGTAAAATTACCTTCTTCCGTGGCAGAATAACTCTGTGAATCTTGGTCAATTTGAAGCCATTTATTTTAAGTTGATCCACACCATTGGGAATTTTCAGAATAGCTACACAAATTAAATGTAGGTTTAATTACAGGAACGCTGTTGAGTGCTAGACAATCCAATCACACACATTGCACAGTGAGTCTCACTTAGAGAACTATAGAGTCCCTAGTTAGAATTGTTTTCTGTGCATGGAGTTTGTGTTTAGTCAGCATAGTAAGAATTATTTACTATGTAACTGTGTGGTGTTTGTGTTTAGTCAGCATGGTAAAGATTGTTTACTGTGTAACCAGATGGAGTTTGTGTTTATTGGGCACAGTAAGGATTGCTTATTGTGTATCCTATGGAGTTTGTGTTTAGTCAGCGTGGTAAGGATTATTTACTGTTTAACTGAATGGAGTTTGTGTTTGGTTAGCTTAATAAAGATTGTTTATTGTGTAACTGTATGGAGTTTGTGTTTATTGAGCACTGTAAAGATTGTTTACTGTGTAACCAAATGGAGTTTGTGTCTATTGAGCATAGTAAAGATTGTTTACTGTTTAACCCATATGGAGTTTGTCTTTATTGAGCATAGTAGGGATTGTTTACTGTGTAACCATATGGAATTTGTGTTTATTGAGCACAGTAAAGATTTTTACTGTGTAATCATATCGAGTTGTGTTTATTGAGCTTACTAAGGATTGTTTACTGTGTAACTGTATGGAGTTTGTCTTTATTGAGCATCGTAAAGATTGTTTACTGTGTAACCATATGGGAGTTTGTGTTTATTGAGCTTATTAACGATTGTTTACTGTTTAACTGTATGAAGTTTGTGTTTAGTCAGCATGGTAAGTGCTGTTTCCTGTTCTTGCTGTAGATTTACTTGGATGTTGGTTGCTCATTATGCATCTTAAGAGCTACTGTGATGCTGACATATTGCGCAATTGCAAGCCTTGCTAGTGTTTTGTCAGTGCGTTGTGACCACATTGCCTCTCTGTTTAGTAGAGGGTAGTCAAACAGAGAGACACAACATGAGAACTGTTAATGGCACATGTGTAGCAAATAAAGTGGCTGTTTCACAACTAAAACACACACATGACCTTTTCTGTTTAGTTCTGAAATACTCGTACATTGAGTTCCTGTTTTGAATGGAGTGACATTTGTGCAGCTCAGCATCTGAGCCACCACAGCATTTGCATTTAAAATGTCTGGAGGAAGTTGTAGCAGAAAAACAAACTGACAGCTCGAGCATCAGGTGGCATGAGAGACGCTGGCAGAGAATCAGCATGTACTGTGCCTACTGCTTATCAGTCTTACTTTGCAAAACCACTGGTGCAACTGCATTTAAATATGCGGCATTCTGTTTTAATGAAGGTTTCATCATGAACTTCCAGCCTAAAGGCAGTGGACTGTGGTATTAATCCGAAGGACCCCAGCCCCCTCCCCTCACATTTTCAAATCAATTTTATAAATTGCAGTCTGTCAAAGTTCATACAAACATGAAGCACATTCACTTTTGAAATATCTCTCTGATTATTACAGAGGCATTATCTACCCACAGTCCAAAGATGTGCATGTTAAGTGGAGTAGCCATGTTAAATTGCCCCTTAGGTCAGGGGGACTGACTAGGGTAAATGCATGGGATTATGAGAATAGGATCTGGGTGGGATTGTGGTGGTCAGTGGGCTTCCTTCTGCACTGTAGAATTTTATGATTTATTTCCAATCAACACCCCACAACATTTTTTTCAGGAGTGTGTCCTTTGTAGCAACAGAAAGCACTGCAAATATTCAGCGGGTCTGGAAGTATCCGCGGAGAAAGTTTATTATTTACTTATTAGTTTCACAAGTAGGCTTACATCAACACTGCAATGAAGTTACTGTGAAAATGTCCTAGTCGCCACCTTCAGGTACATTGAGGGAGAATTTAGCATGACGAGTGCATTTAACCAGCATTTCATTTGGATTGTTGGAGAAAACCAGAACACCCAGAGGAAACCCACGCAGACGTGGGGAGAAAGTGCAACTCCACATAGACAATGACCCAAGCCAGGAATCGAACCCGAGTCCCTGATGTTGTGAGGCAGCAGTGCTAACCACTGTGCCACCATAGAAATTGAGTTAACGCTTCAAGTCAAACGTGAGATAATATCTTCAGAAGAGTCCATGGAATCCCTACAGTGCAGAAGTAGGCCATTCAGCCCATTGAGTCTACATTGATTCTCTAATAGAGCAACTCACTCAGGCTCTCCACTCCGCCCTATCCACGAAACCCCGCGCGTTTGTTGTGGCCAATCCACCTATCCTAGACATCTTTGGACACTAAGAGACAATTTAGCAAGGCAAATCCACCTAACTTGCACATCTTGGGACACAAAGGAACAACTTAGCATGGCCAATCCACCTAATCTGTACATCTTTGGACTGTGGGAAGAAACTGGAGCACCTGGAGGAAACCCATGCAGACATGGGGAGAATGTGCAAACTCCACATAGACAATCATCCAAAGCTAGAATTGAACTGGTGCTGTGAGGCAGCAATACTAACCACTGTGCCCATCTATTTGGCTTGGAATATTAATTCTGTTTTTCTCTCTCTATGGTTGCTGCCAGAGCTGCTCTTGATTTTCTGCTTGTATTTCAGATTTTAAGCATCAGCAATATTTTGCTTTTTTATCCTGGTGTAATTGCCTTTGTCCATTGGTGAAAATAATGGCGTAGGTGCTGGGGCAGAAACTTCATACGCTTGCTCCCCAGACCTTGAAGAGATTGGATCTAAGTGTTTAATATGATGCAGAGATTCAGTAAGTTAGAAATAGAAAAAGAATATCCTCTTGATGTGCGGTGACCAGAAACTGGGCAATGCTCCAAATGGAGTCTAACCAGAACATTTTATAACATAGCTTCCAATCCTTTGTATTTCACCAACCAGTGGCACCAAGGCACAGTGATTAGCACTGCTGCCTCAAGATGCCAGGGATCTGGGTTCAATTCCCAGCTTGTTCCACTGGGAGACACATTCTCCCTGTGTCTGCATGGATTTCTTCCAGGTGCTCTGGTTTCTTTCTGCAGTCCAAAGATGTGCAGGTTAGACGGATTGGCCATGCTAAATTGCCCCTTAGTGTCCAAAGATGTATAGGTTAGGTGGATTAACCAGGGTAAATGTGCAGGGTCACGAGGAGAACAGAGGACCTCGGTAAGATTTCTTTTAGAGAGTTGGCACAGACCTGATGGGTTGAATGGCCTCCTTCTGCACTAAAGGAACTCTATGGTTCTAACCAATCCATTCCAACACCTTCTGAACATTAACCACACCTTTGGTGTTTAAGTCCTGTGGCAAGCAATGGAATGGAAATCTTAGGGGTGAGTTTATTGCGCTGGGAAAATCCCAGCCTAAAGCTGCCCACTAAATAAAGTAAAATGCCTGATTTAAAGCATGCTAAAACTTTTTTAATGAAGTCAGTGTGCTGAGGTTGGTGTTCTGATCTGCCGAATGGAAGAATCCATCATCCTTCCTCAGAACTAAAAGCCCACGTGCTAGGTATCAACTACAAACAGATCCTATTTCACGAACACGCAGCTTGCTTCCTAGCCTACTTCTTGTCCGAAGGAAAGAGGTGAATACTTTTCATGTTAGCAGTATAGAAAGAAAAGAAAAAAAGGAGCAGGGGTAGGACACGTTCCCTTTCGAGACGCTGCACTATTCAATAAGACCATGATCTATGTAGGATTACAGAGGATTTACAGGCCATTCAGCCCAAACAATTCCTGACAGTGCTTAAGCTCCACTTGAGCTTCCTCCTGTCTTTCCTCATCTCAATCTATCATCGAATCCTAATATTCCCTTCTCCCTGAAACATTTCTCAAACTTCCCGTTAAATGCATCTCTATTCACGGGCAGAGTGGATAAGGAGCAGCTGTTCCCCTCTGTTGAAGGGTCAGTCACAGGGGGACATTGGCTCAAGGTGAGGAATGGGAGGTTTAGGGGGGATGTGGGGAAAAGCTTTTTTATAGCGAGAGGGTAGTGACAGGCTGGAATGCGCTGCCTGGGAGGGCGCTGAAGGTGGGTGGCCTCACATCCTTTAAAAAGTCACATCCTGGACTTTTATAACATTATAACATTCAAGCTTTGGGCCAAGTACGGGTAAATGGGTTTTGGGTCAGAGATCAGGCATGTCTCGCATGACAGTGCAGCCTCGATGGGCTGAAGAGCCTCTTCTGCACCATATGATTGTATGATACTGTTCACTTCAGCTACTCCCTGCAAGTTCTACATTCTCATCACTCCTCAGGTGAATGAATTCTGAATTCACCATCTCAGTTCTTGGTGACTATCTTATATTAATAGTCTATGAGAATGTGAAACTCTTACAGAGTAGCTGCAGTGAATAATATTGTAGAATATTATATTCTAGTTATGCTCTTCTTGATAACAGGAATCATTCTTTCCATATTCACCCTGCCAGAACCTTTCATAATTTCAAATGACTTCATTAGATTACCCCCTTCTACCTTCTTTTTCCAAGAGAATGGGGATTTAGCCTTTCCTGATATCTGTATCCACACTTCCAGGATACCTTGTAAATCTTCACCGCACCCTCTCGAGCGGCTCCACATCATTTTTATGGTGACCAGAATTGCAATATGGTGACAAGAACTCACATTTACTGGATTTTGGCCTCTCCTGCTTGTTTCCCATAGCCTCTGGCTAGTTCAAAAATCTTCTAGTATCTCATATTCAATGACCTAGTCTCCCCTGCTCACTCGGGGAGAGAATTCAAAATGCTAGCCACTCTCTGAGAGAAGAAATTCCTCTATATCTCCATCTGAAATGGGAGACCCCTTGTTTGAAACGGTGCCCCTAGTTCTAGATCCTTCCATAAGGGGAAGCATCCTCTCAGCATCCATCTGTCCAGTCCTCCAGAAACGAATGGCCAGAATTCTCTGGCCATTCACGGCAGCAGGATTCTCCAGACCTGCTGGCAGTGCCTGTGGGTTTTCCGCCGGCATGGGATGGCATCGATGGGAATTCCCATTGACAGTGGCAGGACCAGAGAATTCCAACATTAGCAAACAAGGCGCCACCTCCCATCAGTGGGAAACACGCGGCTGGGAGGCCGGAGAAACTCACTCAACGTGTTTCGATAAGATCACCATCTCATTCTTCTCAACTCTTCGTGAAGGGATCCGTGTCTGCATGGGTTTCCTCCGGGTGCTCCGGTTTCCTCCCACAGTCCAAAGTGTGCAGTTAGGTGCTGAATTGCTCCTTAGTATCCCAGGATGCATAGATTAGAGGAATTAGCAGGGTAAATATGTGGGGTTGCAAGAATAGGGTCTGGGTGGGATTGTTATAATATTGGCCAAATGGCCTCCTTCTGCACTGTAGGGATTCTATAATACTTCCATTTTCGGCCCAACTTACTAAACCTTTCCTCATAAGACAACTCCCTTCATCCCAGGAATTCAATCTGATGAATCTCTGTTTATATTTAAATTTTCTGGATGGGAGGACATTATGAGCTGTGGATTGAATATTCTCCATTGTCTATCACTTGCTTCCCTCTCCCATTTTAGTTCCTCATCCACAATACAATTCACCAGCGGGCCCTTGCACATGTGAGTAATGCTTTTGTCTAATGATGCTAAGAGCTCCAACAGAGAAAAGGCCTCAATTCCTCTCTTGTCCTTTGCAGAATAAGCCCTGGAGGAAAGCTAAAACAATAGTGCACTGCTCACCTTTCGTGGTCTCCTACAAGAAACAATATTCATGGATTCAACTGGCTGGTCATTCAGGTAACTGATCTCTTTTATTTTTACAGTTTTTTTTACTTGCATGGGATCCGTACATCACAAGGCTGATATTTATTATCCGTCCCCAGTTGTCCTTTAACCAAATGGCTTGCTAGGCCATTTCAGAGTCAACCACACAAGTTGCCTCACTCCCTTTAAAAAGTACCTGGGTGAACACTTGGCACATTCAAGACTATGGTAAATAGGATTAGGTTGGGTGTTTCTCATGTGTTGGTACAGACTCAATGGTCTGAAGGGTCTCTTCTGTATAATTGTATGAATGTACGGTATTATTGACTTCACTACACTGTAAGAGTTCCACATTCTCACCATTCTTTGGGTGAAGACATTGCTTCTGAATTCACTATCTGTTTTCATACAATCCTTATGATGCAGAAGGAGGCTATTCAACCCATCGAGACTGTACCAAGCACAATCCCACCCTGGTCCTATCCCTATAACCCTGCGCATCTATCCTAGCTAGTACCCCTGACACTAAGGGGCAATTTAGCATGGCCAATCCACCTAACCCACACGTCTTTGGACTGTGAGAGGAAACCGGAGTAGCCAGAGGAAACCCATGCAGACGTGGGGAGAATGTGCAGACTCTGCATTGGCAGTGACCGAAGCAGGAATTGAACCCATGCCCCTGAAGCCGTGAGACAGCAGTGCTAAACATTGTGCCACCGTGCCATCAAGTCTTGTAAAGGTGAAATGGATTCATGTTAACACCCAGAGCAAAGAGCCCAGAAGGAAAAATATTATGGACCATAACATTCTTATTTCTCCATTTTTCTCTGAGAAATGAAACAATAATACATTCTGCCCGGAAACTTTGGTAAAATTGCAAGTGGCTAGCAAAAGCATTTCAACTAAATTTTCAGACTTTAAGTTTAAACTAGAGGTTGTGGGTGGAAATTTCCCATCCCACCCGACGCAGGAATTGTCACGGAAAAGACACGGATTGTGCGAAGATGCGTTGGCAGGATTTTCCAGACTTGGGGCAAGCATGGCTGCAAACTCCTGCCCTATGCTTTAGTTGGTTTTCCATGTTGTACAGCTACAGGCAGATGTGGATCTCAGTGTGAATACTGGATACTCTATGGTCAGTGCTGTCACTTCCTGTTGACTGTTTTCTGTGGTATCAATGTACAGTTATCTCGATATGTGTGCAGAACAAACTGTCTCCACATCTACACCAACAGAGGTCAGTTTCTTTAAGCACCCATCTCTTAAAATAAAACTCAACACCATTGACCACCACACCCACTTCCCCACCCCCGCCTCTATTTAATGTTGTAAGACAGTTATCCTAGGCTTAAACCACCCGCCTAGTTACCAGTCAACACTCCCATTGATTTAGACTAGAGTGCTTGCTAAGTTTGTGTAGGACTATCTGTTCCTTGCAATCTTGTCACTATTTCACCCCCTCAATCTCCCAGTTGTGGAACTCAACGGGATTGGGAGAATATAACTTGAGAATCCCTACTGTGCAAAAGGAGGCCACTCAGCCCATTCAGTCCACACTGACAGAGCATTTTACCCAGACCCTATCCTGGTGAACCAGCGCTAATCCCCCTAATCTAGACATCTTTTGAGACACTAAGGGAAAATTTAATGTGGTCAGTCCACCTGGCCTGCACATCTTTGGACTGTGGGAGGAATCCAGAGCACCTGAAGGAAACCCACGCGCTCACGGGAGAACGTGCAGACTCCACGCAGGCAAGGTGCTAATCACTGTGCCACCATGAACCCCCCTGTCAGAAAGAAGTAGGAAAGCAAAGGCCACTTACAAATCTTCAGTACTGCCCAGAGCCTCTTTCCCCATCCCAATTGTGCCTAGAATCTTAACCCCTGTACTGCTGGACAGAGCAATCCTCATATGGAGCTGTCAGTGGCTTTACACAACTGGAATTCTTTCTATTCATTCGGGAATGTGGTTATTGTGGTTGGGCCAGCATTTCAAGCCCATCCCTGACAGCATTCAAGAATCAACCACATTGCTGAGATTCTGGAGTCACATAGTAGGCCAGACCGGTTAAGGACAGCAGATTTCCTTCCCTAAAGTGAACCCTAAAGTGGGTTTTTACGACAGTCGATGATGGTTTCATGGCCATCATTAGAGTTTCAGTTCCAGATTTTTACTGAATTCAAATATCACCATCTGCAGTGGTGGGATTTGAACCTGGATCACCAGAGCATTACCCTGACTCTCTGAATTACCAGTCCAGCGACAATACCGCTGTGCCACTGCCTCCCAGTGATGGCTAGTGGCTGTTCTCGGCCACTGGGCAGGCTGTTAATCTGATCAGCCTGAGCTCTGCAAACATTCACCTGAATGAGGCCCTGTGTCAATGTCAGCCACATCGCTGTATTTGTTACCCACTGCCGGGGCTTCACCTCACTTTTCTTGCCCTCTCGAATCCTTTGACTTTATTAAACATCTCCATCAGACCATCCCTTCATCTTCTGTATTCAAGAGAACAGAAGATTTTCCAGCTCCTGCCACAGTGGGTTTTCCAACAGCACAGGCAGCTCACCAATGACCAATGGGTTTTCCATTCTCGCCAGTAGTCCGTGGCTTGCTGGCCGCGCCTCATAGTACCCAACTTAGGGGCAAGGGATGGTCCAATAGAACGAAAAATCCCCCAGTGGTGGAAAATCCTGGCCTAGGATACCTGTCCTCAGAATGTCGCATTCTTTTGGTCCAGTATCATCCTGATGAAATACAGAGCAAACTATTTCATGCAATGCAGACAATTTTAAAAAAATTATTCATCCATGGGATATGGGCGTCGCTGACTGGCCAAAGTTTATTGCCCATCCCTAATTGCCCTTGAGAAGGTAGTGGTGAGCTGAATCTCTAATTCTCTTGAATCTCTGCAGTCCACGTGCTGTGGGTTGACCCACAATGCCATAATGAAGAGAGGTTGATTTGCTCAATGATTAATTGGGATAGGAATGGGTGGGGGCACGGGGAAATGTTGGGTGGGATTCTCCAGCCATGTTTGCCCCAAAAATGGAGAATCCCGCTTGAGATCAGTGGACCTTTGCATGGTTCTCCCTCCCCATCCCGCTTGCTACGATTCCCGTGGTGGGCGGGACGGGAGAATTTCCCCACCCCCGTGTCATCAACAAAGAAGGCTCTGATAATGATCTTTGAAAGGATCACAAGGAAGTATGGAGTTTTCTTGCACTTTTCCGTGATACCCCTTCCCCGGATGTCCACACACGCCAGCTCACACGGTGTCTTGTTCTCTTTGTTGTTTAGGTAGTTTCAAGGCAGGGGATGGTGGGAGAATCCTGAAGAAGTACTCTGAGAATGAGAAGATGTGCTTTGAGCAATTAAAAATGGATTCGCTGGCTCCCTTCGTGCCCCAATACTATGGCCTTACCAATGAAGATGGAGAGCAGTATATTCAGTTGGATGATTTGTTAGCTGAGTTTGACAGTCCGTGCGTCATGGACTGTAAAATGGGAACAAGGTAGGTGCTAATCTCTGTTTAATTTCACACTGGAGTTGACCAGCGTACCATGAGGGGAAAGAAACAATAGACTGCCATCTATATAACGCATTAGTGAATGGTGGCACAGTGCTTAGCACTGTTGCCTCACAATGCCAGGGACCCGGATTCGATTCCCTGCTCGGGTCACTGTCTGTATGAAGTCTGCATGTTCTCCCCATATCTGTGTGCATTTTCTCCGGGTGCTTCGCTTTCCTCCCACAGTCCAAAGATGTGCAGTTTGGTTGGATTGGCCATGAAAAATTGCTCCTTTGTGTCAGGGGGGATTAGTAGGGTAAATATGGAGGAAGGATATATTGGCCTTGGAGGGGGTGCAGAGATTGGCCTTGGAGGGGCTGATACCGGAGATGAGGGCATTGGATTATGAGGAGAGACTGAATAGGTTAGGTTTGTACTCTTTAGAGTTTAGAAGGCTGAGAGGGGATCTAATAGACACATACAACATAATGAAGGGGATGGATAGGGTAGAGGTTGAGAGACTCTTCCCGCTTAGCAAAGATAGCAGGACTAGAGGGCACAGCCTCAAGAATAGTGGTGGTGGCGGTGTTGGTGGTGGGGGGGGGTTCAGATCAGAGTTGCGGAGGGGTTTCTTCACGCAAAGGGTGGTGAATCTTTGGAATTCTCTGCCTGATGAGGTGGTGGAGGCTTCCTCGCTGAATGTGTTCAAGTCAAGAGTGGATAGGTCTTTGATTGGCAGGGGAATTAAGGGTTACAGGGAGAAAACGGGAAAGTGGTACTGAACTACTACAGATCAGCCATGATCTTATTGAATGGCGGGGCAGGCTCGAGGGGCTGGATGGCCTACTCCTGCTCCTATTTCTTATGTTCTTATGTATGGGGATGGGATGGTTTCTTGGAGAGCCAGTGCAGACTCTTTGGGCTGAATGGCCTCCTCTGCATGGTAGGGATTCTGATTCTTTGAACATGGGAGGCCTTACCACCTTAAAAGGTGCTAGATAAATGGAGCTTATTGTTTAACTGGGAACAGTGAATGACTGGACTAGTACAGACTAGTCCAAACTGGGAACGGTACTGTAACTAATTGGACGGGCCTCTATATAGTGACCAGTTGGCCTGCCATTGGTAAATGGGCAAATTGGAACACCACTGCCAAAGTAACTTACTGCTCTGCAAATGATACAGAGCACGCCATTCAACCAGCAAGCCTTCCATTTACACCCAGAGTTTGCAGTGCATTTAGAAGCTGACTGGTGTATTTACGAACTGCCCCCTTACACTGGAACATGGGGTTACAGGGATAGGATCTGGGTGGGACACCCTCTCTCAGAGAATGAGTGCAGGTTCGATGGGTCTCCTTCTGCACTGTGGCAATTCTGCTGCTCATAGATTGACTGAGGCGGCAATCACAAATGGTTTAGTTTCTTGGCAATTGCTGCCACCCTCCCCCTCACCCCCTCCAAAAAAACATGGGACCACAGAAAAGCTGCACTGCTGTTTTTGTGCTGCAGCTTGCGATCTCCGATTGGCTGCTTTGTAGAATGCTAGCTCACCAAAAACAGATAAGAGGAGTGTAGTTGACAGCGATATAGATTTTTATCAGCACCGGATCTGTGTTTCCCCCACTAGGACTCCACTGCTTGGAAACCACAAGAATCTTATTGAGCTTGTTTGCGTCTGTTGATCCAGCATTGCTTCCTTGTTGTAGTTGTTGAGAGTACACGTTTAAACAGCGTGTTAGGATGGTCTGCTCTCCAAGGTTTTCGTGTGGCCTGCGTCTAAAACACCTTTGTAAACATGGTGGAATAAACGGAAACGCAAGTGTTGATTCGTCATTAAGTCGAAGCAAGCCCTGGTTAGCACTGCAACTTCAGCAGAATGTGTGAGAGAAGCAGCTTGCCTGGATCCCTGCCTCAGCTTTCAGTCCTGACTGAGTTGCTCAGGGTTTCTCACCTTGGGCCCTGCGGGAGCCTGGGCCCAACCCGAACCCATAATCCAACTAACACTCTGAGGCGGCACTGGGGGGAGTTGGGGTGCTGCCCCATTGAAGGTGCTTTCTTCTGTCTGAGATGTTAAACCCAGGTCCCACCCGCCATTGCAGGTGGCTATAAACGATACACAGGACCTCTATTTCAAACAAAAGCTGGGGATTTCCCTCCAGCGTTCCGGCAATGTTTAGTCAGTGACATGCACCTGAACTGTTATATTGTAAAAAGCAGTCAATATGTTTGTTTTTTTTTCTTATTAGTGTCATGAATAGGCTTACATTAACACTGCAATGAAGTTACTGTGAAATTCCCCACACTCTGGCACCTTTTCGGGTACACTGAGGGAGAATTTAGCACTGCCAATGCTACTAGCCAGCATGTCCTTCGGACTATGGGAGGAAACCATGCAGACACGGGAAGAACATGCGGACACGGGAAGAACATGCGTACTCTGTGTAGGCAGTCACCCAAGCTGGGAATTAAGCCCGGGTCCTTGGCACTGTGAGGCAGCAGTGTTAACCACTGTATCACCGTGTGCCCAATAACCATCTAGACTGGGACCAGTACCGCGACTAATTGGACTGGCCATCAATATAGTGATGATGTAGAGATAGTGGCGTTGGACTGGGGTAAACACAGTAAGAAGCCTCACAACACTAGGTTAAAGTCCAACAGGTTTATTTGGTAGCAAACACCAGTAGCTTTTGGAGTTTGCCTCTTTGTCAGGTGAGTCACCTGACGAAGGAGCAGCGTTCCAAAAGCTAGTCACGTTTACTACCAAATAAACCAGTTGGACTTTAACCTGGTGTTGTGAGACTTGTTAATGCACCTATATAGTGGCCAGCTGGATTGCCAATGGAATGTAACTGCCAAATTATCTTACTGCGTAACAGTTACTCTGCTTCTTTTGTGATATTGGTGAAGAAATAAATATTGGCCACCCCCGACAGAAAAACCTCTCCGACAGTTTTTCAATTTGTGATTTTACATTTAGCTGCAAGGGGCCTGAATTTAATGTTTAATCTCACCGGCAGAATCTCTTTAAAAGTAAAAGGACGCCAATTTAAGACCGAGATGAGAATTCTTTTTCTCTGAGTGTTATGGGTGGCACAGTGGTTAGCACTGCTGCCTCACAGCGCCAGAGTCCAGGTTCGATTCCTGGCTTGGGTCACCGTCTTTGCGAAGACTGCTCATTCTCCCCATGTCTGCGTGGGCTTTCTCCAGATGCTCCGATTTTCTCCCACAACCAGCTAGTTGCATTGGCCGTGCTAAATTCTCCCTCAGTGTACCCGAACAGGTGCTGGAGTGTGGCGACTCGAGGATTTTCACAGTAACTTCATTACAATGTTAATGTAAGCATTCTTGTGACTAATAAGTTAACTTCAGTGAACCTTTTGAACTTTTCTGCTTAAAAGGCTGTGGAAGCTAGGGGCTGGGGTTCCCCCCCCCCCCCCCCCCCCCCCCCCCCACACACACACACACACACCTTCCCCCGCAGTGTTGGGATGGTAATACACTCAAAACTCATAAACATCGGTGAGACCGAAAGATTCTGCCGCCAGCCATCAGTGTGCTGCTTCCACTGACAGGAAGCACACCAGGGAGGTGTGAAAACTGCCCTCCCCCCTCAGATTCTTTGACTATTTTTAAGGCAGAACCAGATGAGAGAAGTGAGTGAAAGTTTATCAGGGACAGGTGTGAACGTGGGGCTGAAGTTACTATCAGAGTGGCCATGGTCTTATTGAATGGCAGAGCGGGTTCGGGGGCTGAGTGGCCTACGCCCACTCTTAACTCGTGCGTCTCCCCTGGTGTGTTCTGCAGGCCCCCTGGCCTATTTCCAGCTCTGGATTGTCTGAGCACTCTCCATTGAGGTGACACTTAGAAGCTAACCAGTGTTAAAGCTGCTGGAAGCATCAGTGAGGAAGGACCTAGTTAGACATCACACTTTTTATGCATCAAGCTGTGTTCATTTGGACTCTAGTCTCTGAGTTGGGATCGAGTCCCACTCAAGAAACTTGACCATTAGAATTCAGGCTGAGATCTTATTGCAGAGCTGGGGGAATGCCGCACTGCCAGAGGTTGCAATATTTCGAGGTGGTTAAACTGAGGCTCTGTCTGCCCCTTACGTGAAGATAAGAGATATCACGACCCAACTCCGAAGAGGAGTGGAGGTGTCAGCCCTCATCAATATTACACAAGCACCATGCTGTTATCACATCGCTGTTCATGGAATCTTGCTGTGCACAGATAGACTACTGCATTTCCTACATCACAACAGTGATCGCTGTTTAGAAGCATTTCATTGGCTGCAAAGTGGTGATCACAGCGCCAGGGACTCGGGTTTGAATCCCGGCTTGGGTGACTGTCTGGAGTTTGCACATTCTCCCCATGTCTGCATGGTTTTTTTCTCCAGGTGCTCCGGTTTCCTCCCACAGTTGGAAAGACGTGCTGATTCGGTGGATTGGATGAGCTAAATTCTCCCTCAGTGTACCCGAACAGGCACCAGAGTGTGGCCACTAGTGGATTTTCACAGTAACTTCGCTGTTGTGTTAATGTCAGCCTGCTTGTGCCACTAAAGTGGTTTTGGGACACTTAGAGACGCTATATAAGTGTAGCCTTTTTCTCCCCTTTTCATGATCTCAGGACAGCCCAAGGGTGTTTAACAACCAATCAAATGCTTTGTGTAGATACTGGTGTAATGAGCTGAGTGACAGCCCCCAACTTAGACTTCAATTTCCTGTTAGCAAAGAGTAACGTGATAATGGGTAGATTGAATGATGTTAGGTTGATCAGAGAATAAGAATATACGGTACAAAGAGGGTAGAAAGGCAGTCAGAGAATATAGTACGGGCTATATCAGTGTATACTGCACTGAGGACTGTGGGCTTTATCAGTGTATACTGCACTGAGGAGTGTGGGCTATGTCTGTGTATACTGCACTGAGGACTGTGGGCTACATCAGTGTATACTGCACTGAGGAGTGTGGGCTATATCAGTGTATACTGCACTGAGGAGTATGGGCTTTATCAGTGTATACTGCACTGAGAAGTGTGGGCTACATCAGTGTATACTGCACTGAGGAGTGTGGGCTACATCAGTGTATACTGCACTGAGGAGTGTGGGCTATATCAGTGTATACTGCACTGAGGAGTGTGGGCTACATCAGTGTATACTGCACTGAGGACTGTGGGCTTTATCAGTGTATACTGCACTGAGGAGTGTGGGCTACATCAGTGTATACTGCACTGAGGAGTGTGGGCTATATCAGTGTATACTGCACTGAGGACTGTGGGCTTTATCAGTGTATACTGCACTGAGGAGTGTGGGCTATATCAGTGTATACTGCACTGAGGAGTGTGGGCTATATCAGTGTATACTGCACTGAGGAGTGTGGGCTATATCAGTGTATACTGCACTGAGGAGTGTGGGCTATATCAGTGTATACTGCACTGAGGAGTGTGGGCTACATCAGTGTATACTGCACTGAGGACTGTGGGCTTATCAGTGTATACTGCATGAGGAGTGTGGGCTAATCAGTGTATACTGCACTGAGGAGTGTGGGCTATATCAGTGTATACTGCACTGAGGATGTGGGCTTTATCGTGTATACTGCACTGAGGAGTGTGGGCTATATCAGTGTATACTGCACTGAGGAGTGTGGGCTATATCAGTGTATACCACTGAGAGTGTGGCTAACAATACTGCACTGAGGAATGTGGGGTATATCAGTGATACTGCGAGAGTATGGGCTACTAGTGTATACTACACTGAGGATGTGGCCTATATCAGTTATACTGCCTCAGGTGTATGGACTATATCAGCATATACTGCACTGAGGAGTGTGGGCTATATCAGTGTATACTGCACTGAGGAGTGTGGGCTATATCAGTGTATACTGCACTGAGGACTGTGGGCTTTATCAGTGTATACTGCACTGAGGAGTGTGGGCTATATCAGTGTATACTGCACTGAGGAGTGTGGGCTATATCAGTGTATACTACACTGAGGAGTGTGGGCTATATCAGTGTATACTGCACTGAGGAATGTGGGGTATATCAGTGTATACTGCACAGAGGAGTATGGGCTACATCAGTGTATACTACACTGAGGACTGTGGCCTATATCAGTCTATACTGCGCTCAGGTGTATGGACTATATCAGCATATACTGCACCGAGGAGTATGGGCTATATCAGTGTATACTGCACTGAAGAGTGTGGGCTATATCAGTGTATACTGCACTGAGGAGTGTGGGCTATATCAGTGTATACTGCACTGAGGAGTGTGGGCTATATCTGTGTATACTGCACTGAGAAGTGTGGGCTACATCATGTATACTGCACTGAGGAGTGTGGGCTATATCAGTGTATACTGCACTGAGGAGTGTGGGCTATATCAGTGTATACTGCACTGAGGAGTGTGGGCTATATCAGTGTATACTGCACTGAGGAGTGTGGGCTATATCAGTGTATACTGCACTGAGGAGTGTGGGCTATATCAGTGTATACTGCACTGAGGAGTGTGGGCTATATCAGTGTATACTGCACTGAGGAATGTGGGCTATATCAGTGTATACTGCACTGAGGAGTGTGGGCTATATCAGTGTATACTACACTGAGGACTGTGGGCTATATCAGTCTATACTGCGCTCAGGTGTATGGACTATATCAGCATATACTGCACCGAGGAGTGTGGGCTATATCAGTGTATACTGCACTGAGGAGTGTGGGCTATATCAGTGTATACTGCACTGAGGAGTGTGGGCTATATCAGTGTATACTGCACTGAGGAGTGTGGGCTATATCAGTGTATACTGCACTGAGGAGTGTGGGCTATATCAGTGTATACTGCACTGAGGAGTGTGGGCTATATCAGTGTATACTACACTGAGTAGTCTGTGGGCTATATCAGTGTATACTACACTGAGTAGTCTGTGGGCTATATCAGTGTATACTGCACTGAGGAATGTGCAGTAAAACAGCGAGAGGTGTGACCAATGCCACACAGGCAGCACAATGGCACAGTGGTTAGCACTACTGCCTGAGAGTGCAGGGACCCGGATTCGATTCTGGCTTTGGATCACTGTCTGTGTGGAGTTTGCACATTCTCCCCATGCCTGCGTATGTTTCTTCCGGGTGCTTCAATTTCCTCCCACAGTCCAAAGATGTGAGGGATAGGTTGATTGGCCATGCTAAATTAGTGTCCTGGACTGCATAAATTAGAGAGATTAGCAGGGTAAATATGTGGGGTGATGGGGATGGAGTCTGGGTGGAATTGTTGTTGGTGTAGACTCAATGGGCCGAATGGCCTCCCTCTATACTGCAGGGTTTCTATGATTTCTCTCTGCTCCCTCAATAGGACGTATCTGGAGGAAGAGCTGATGAAAGCCAGAGAGAAGCCAAAGTTACGGAAGGACATGTACAAGAAAATGGTGGAGATTGACCCCCACGCTCCCACCACACAGGAGCACACACTCCAAGCTGTTCTGAAGCCACGTTACATGCAGTGGAGGGAAACCCTCAGCTCTACGGCAACACTCGGCTTTCGTATTGAAGGGGTTAAGGTATGTTAGCCTGGTCTAGTTCTGGGAGAGATTTTGATGTGCGTTGACTCATGGTTCTGAGTTGATTACAGATGGGAGAGGAGGAGGTGGATGGGGTGAATGGAAGCATAGCCCTCCCTGATTTCACTCCCTTTGCCCTCTTCAAAGCCAACTCGTCCATGAGAATCTCGTTCTGCTCCAGAAACCATATTCCCACCAAACTGTTGCTCCCGTAGAATCACTAAAAGCAGAATGAAGCCATTTGGCCCATCAAGTCTGCACTAACCCTCCGACAGATCATCTCACCCAGGCCCTTCTCCGCCTCTGGGGTGTTCCTCAAGGGTCTATCCGTGGCCTCCTCCTATTTCTCCATGCCCCTGGGAAACACGCAGAAACACACTGTTTCCATTTCTACAACACCCAGCCCGTCACTGCCTCTCAACCTCCTGCACTGTCTCTGAGACACAATAAGAAGTCTCACAACACCATGTCAAAGACTTCTTTGTGAGACTTCTTACTGTGTTACAGATGGGAGAGGAGGAGGTGGATGGGGTGAATGGAAGCATAGCCCTCCCTGTGTTACTCCAGTCCAACGCCTCCGCATTCTGCCTCTGAGATGGCAGGTTGCTTGTCCAGTATTCAGTATTGGATGAACCCTAATTTGATCCAGTTAAATATTGGATAGACTGAAGGCCTCGTCACAAACTCTTCATCTCCAGCCACTCTCTGAAGCTGAAGTGATCGTTGTGTCTTTAGCATCCTGTTTGATCCCACTCTTTCCTGTAAAATGGTGTGTGCTGACAACTTTTTACTATGTGATGCCTTTAGATTCGTTGGTGTGGTCACACGTGTGTGGTATTTAACACAGAACCTTCCAGATTGTCACACAGACATGTACACGTGCAGCTGAGTGGGACACTGGCTCCCCAGCTGAGCTCCCGCCATCAAAGCCTCTCCATCACAAAGATTACCCGTTAAATTGTCCATCCCCAGCTCTCCCCCTCCTCATCCACAGCTCTCCCTCCCCTTATCCACTACTGAAATCTTCATCCATACTTTTGTTATCTTCAGACTCAACTATTCTAATGTTGTCTTTAGCTGTCCTCATTCTAACCCAGGCGAGACCGGTTCTAACCCAGGCGAGACCGGTTCTAACCCAGGCGAGACCGGTTCTAACCCAGGCGAGACCCGTTCTAACCCAGGCGAGACCCGTTCTAACCCAGGCGAGACCCGTTCTAACCCAGGCGAGACCCGTTCTAAACCAGGCGAGACCCGTTCTAAACCAGGCGAGACCGGTTCTAACCCAGGCGAGACCGGTTCTAACCCAGGCAAGCTTCGTTCTGACAAGGGCAAGACTCGTTTTAACCCAGATGAAACTCATTCACCTATCAGTCCTGTGCTCAATGATGGACACTGGTTTCAGGTTCTGTATCAATGCTTCCAATTTTCAAATTCTCATTCTTGTATTCAAATCCATCCTTGGCTTCCCCCAAACCCTCTGCAGATCTCTGCCCTCCCCCAATTTAGCCTCTACCTCATCCATCCCTTCAGCTGCCTGCACAGTGAGTTCTAGATTCCAACGGCCTCCATGAGTGTGCCGACACTGTATGTTAACAAAAGTGTGAACTTATCGATAACCGGGGCTGCCCAAGGCATCGCAAAGGGTGCAGGAATCCTGAGCAAAATGTTGGACCAGTCTGCCACCTGGTGGTGAGAGGGAGAGTGGCAACACATTGCAGGAATTTTGGAAAACAGTATCAGCTCATGTTTATGATTGTTTTGTATAAATTTTGTGTAGATACATATTTATTTTATAACATGGTATTGTATATATATGTATATGAAGACATTATAAATACATGTATACACAGGTACAAGCATACAATCTCACATATACATGTAATAATAGACATTTACACATACTGCTTACAGCCTCAGCAACGGAACTTCGAACATTTCAAGGACACCTCCCAGTACTTGTTCATCAGATTTAGTAAATGTTAGATTCAGAGTAACACCACCACTTCTCTGTGCCAAGGGTTGTAATGCCCAACATTCTGCAACAACCATCAAGTGACATTGTTTAATGTTTATTTCTAAGTCACAAGTAGGTTTACGTTAACTGTGTATTGAAGTTACTGTGACAATCCTCTAGTCACCACACTCCAACACCTGTCGGGTACACTGACAGAGAATTTAGCACCTAACCAGCACATCTTTCGGACTGTGGGCGGAAAGCGGAGCACCTGGAGGAAAATGCCAGAATTGTAAAGCAAATGTTTAAAAGTAGCGAGAATGGGATGCATCATCCTTAATTGAAGGTATCCGGGTAACACTGTGTCTGAAAAGCCCCTCAAACTTAGAAATTATAAGCAGGAGTAGGCCATTCGGCCCTACGAGCAGGGAATGGAAGGGGCTTAAGATTTGGCAAGACTGTCAAACTTCTGTCACCTTGTGGTCAACACAATAGCACAGTGGTTAGCACTGCTACCTCACAGCACCAGGGACCCGGGTTTGATTCCCACCTCAGGTCATTGTCCGTGTGCACTCTGCACATTCTCTCCATGCCTGCAGGGATTTCCTCCAGGTGCTCCGGTTTCCTCCCACAGTCCAAAGATGAGCAGGTTAGGTGGATTGGCCATGCTAAATTAACCCTTCATGTCGGGGGATTAACAATCTGAAAATGTGGGGTTAGAGGGATAGGGCCTGTTGGGATTGTTGTTGATGGGCCGAATGGCCTCCTTCTGCACTGTGGGGATTGTATAATCGTGTTTTCCCTCTCGGTTGCAGAAAGCAGATGGGACGGGCAGCACCAACTTCAAAAGGACCAAGACAAAGGAACAGATTCTGCAAGTCTTTGTTGACTTTGTCGATGGAAATAAGAACATTGTGGTGAGTTTCCATCAATAAGTGGGCTTCAATGCTAAATACTGGGGTAAAGGCAATGATAGAAAAGCTTAAATGACCATCCCACACAGAGAAAGAGTGCTTGTGTTGCTCATGATTTTTCACACAGAGTTTGCAACTAGTCGCTCCCCTCTGAGCCAGGCAGTGAGAGCTACTATGCGGTCCGAACATTGGGAATCAACCTCTCAATCCTCAGTTTTCCAGAGATGGGGTAGAAGGTATTGTGAATGTCCAGCGAAGCAGGAGCAGGAGCCCTGGTTGATTCCCAATCCCATTCCCATGGAAATGAGGGCCAAGGACTCTTCCCACTTAGCAAAGATAGCAGGACTAGAGGGCACAGTCTCAAGATTTAGTGGAGGGGTGGGGGAGGGCAGTTCAGATCGGAGTTGCGGAGGGGTTTCTTCACGCAAAGGGTGGTGAATCTTTGGAATTCTCTGCCTGATGAGGTGGTGGAGGCTTCCTCGCTGAATATGTTCAAGTTAACAGTGGATAGATTTTTGATTGGCAACGGAATTAAGGGTTATGGGGAGAAAGTGGGAAAGTGGTACTGAATCACTACAGATCAGCCATGATCTTATTGAATGGCGGGGCAGGCTCGAGGGGCTGGATGGCCTACACCTGCTCCTGTTTCTTATGTCTTGTGTTCTTATGTTCTTAAGTGCAGCACCCTATCGGCCTGGGGTTGAGATCGAGCTGAGGTCTGCCCAGTCCCACTGACTTACCGACCACTTAACCCCATGCTTTGTTTGAACCCACAGGCTGCCTACTTGACGAGACTGAAGAAGATCCAGAAAGTTTTGGAATCATCAGAGTTCTTCAAAAAGCACGAGGTGTGTGTAGCAAAAATCTTCTAGGAGAGGGGTTCTGTCAGTGGTGGACAACCTTGGCCTGGGGGCCACATGCGGCTCAACTGGATGTGGCCCCCGAGACATTTTGCTGGTCCTTACCCAGACGCAGAGTTGCCATTCAGCTGGTTTCCATCCATGTAGTTTTTTTTCCTATTGATGTGACTGAAGCAATACACTGAATGTATTCAAGGGCTGGCTAAATATCGTACTATAGATAGGTCGAGAGAGCTCGGTCTTTTCTCCTTGGAGAGACGAAGGATGAGAGGGGACCTGATAGAGGTGTGTAAGATGATGAGAGGTATTGGTCAGGTGGTCTCTCGGAGGCTTTTTCCCAGGGCTGAAATGGCTGCCTCAAGAGGACACAGGTTTAAGGTGCTGGGAGTAGGTACAGAGGAGATGTCAGGGGTAAGTTTTTCACTCAGAGGGTGCATGGAATTGGCTGCCATCGGTAGTGGTGGAGGCAAATTTGTTAGGGTCTTTTAAGAGACTTCTGGATGAGTACATGGGACTAAATAGGATTGAGAGTTATAGGTAAGCCTAGTAGGTAGGGATATCATCGGCGCAACTTGGGGGCCGAAGGGCCTGTTTGTGCTGTAGTTTTCCTATGATTCTATGGTTCTACTTGGGACAAATGGGATCAAAGGTTACAGAGAGAATATTTCTTTCGTTTGTGCCATCCGAAGTTCTGTTAATATGTAAACAATTCAGTGTTTTCTATACCTGGTTCCGAAATATTCAGCATGTATTAAATGTATTTTAGGTTCGTGGGGTTAGTGAACAAGCCCGATTTCAAACACGGCCCACTGAGGTGGGAGAGGGCCACTCATGCAGCCACTCACCAGCCTAAGTTGCCCATCATTGGGTTATAGGGGTGATCACTTCGGAGCAGACTCTAGTAAAGAACAAAGAAAATTACAGCACAGGTACAGGCCCTTCGGCCCTCCAAGCCTGTACTGACCGTGCAGCCTAACTGAACTAAAACCCCCTACCCTTCTGGGGACCATATCCTTCTATTCCCGTCCTATTCATGTATTTGTCCAGATGCCCCTTAGAAGTAGCTAAAGTCACTAAAATGGCTGTCGGGAACCACTGTTTGGCCTGTAATTCTCCTTGACTTTGTGGAAATTTAAACTGTAAGTTGTGGGCCTGTGTTTAATCCCAACCTGTGCGTCCTGCTTTGTGGGAGATAGAATCAAGATGGGAGTTTTCAGCCTTTCTAAGCAATCTTTTGGAGTGGGTGAGATTTGTCACAATCACCTAGCCAAAGAAGAGGAAGATCACATAGGCCTCACAGCGTCAGGGACCCAGATTCAATTCCAGCTTTGGGTCACTGTCTGTATGGAGTTTGCACATTCTCCCCGTGTCTGCATGAGTTCCCTCTGGGTGTTTCGGTTTTCTCCTACAGCCCAAAGATGTGCGGGTTAGGTGGATTGGCCATGCTAAATTGCCCTTGAGTGTCAGGGAGATTAAATATGTGGGTTACTGGAATAGAACCTTGGTGGGATTGTGGTCAGTGCAGACTCGATGGGCTGAATGCACTGTAGGGATTCTGTGATTCTAGGTATCAAGTGTGGCTCAGCAGCAACACACTTGCCTCTGAATCAATCGGTTGTGGCTCTTGTTCCCCTCCAGGGACCTGGGCCTGTAATACAAGGTGTTTGAGTTGTTGCCTTTGCAATGAGACTATTGATTGAAATCCTGGCTGGGAAGGAGTTCATAGCTCAGTTGTGAAGAAGGACCAGAGAATTCCCCCAGTGCCCCAGAGAATGTTTTTCCCTTAACCAATCTATCCCTCAAGAAAACTGCTCGTTACCTGATTGCTCTTTGTGGGATCTTGCTGTGCACATTTTGTCTTCCTACCACCCACACCACCCCCCCCCACCCCCCTTTCCTAAATCACAACCGTGACTGTGGATCAAAAGCCTTTCACTGGGGTTATTTCCGAGGTTGCAAAAGATGCTGTCAAAGATTGTGAAATGTAAGCTGCCACTCCCTAACTGATAAGGATGTACAGAGGTGAGGGTCCGTTCCTGAGTGAGGTACAGCAAGAGAGAGAGAGAGAGGAAAGGGGGTTGGGGGAAAGGCTGGGCATTGGGAGGGAGTTACTGAGAATCTCTGCTGCCATGGCACTAATAAATATTGAGCCGCGTGTGGCCGCCAGGTCAAGGTTGTCCACAACTGCCTGACCCCTGAGTGAGATTCTCACATTCCATAAATCATCAACCATAAATAGTCATGAAATAACCTCATGTTATAGGGCAAGGCTGCTGTGTCCTCACAGAATCCCCACAGTACAAAAGGAGGCCATTTGGCCCATTGAGTCTGCGTCCACCACAATCCTATCTCTGCCCTATTCCTATAACCCTCATTTACCTTGCTAACCCCCCTGATACTAAGGGGCAATTTAGCATGGCCAATCAACCTAACTCACACATCTTTGGAGTGAGAGCACCTGGATGAAACCCACGGACACCCAGAGGACACATGGAGAACATGGTGCAGACTCTGCACAGGCAGTGACCCGAGGTTGGAATTAGACCCAGCTCCCTGGCACTGTGCTACCACCATGCCACTTCCTGATAAGTCGTGTCAGGAATACTCAAGGACAATCTTCCCCCTCAGTGCCCAGTTCCTCACGCCTCTGGACCTGAGACCAAGTGGGTAATTACTGCCCGCTCAAGGGTCTCATTCCCTACCACCAGTTTTCATCCACAATGATCCATCCCGCTGGCAAATAGGACTGGAAAACCCCACCCCTTCTCACTTCAGCTCTAGCTCCAGGAGTTAGCCAGCCAGTCTCCGGAACCTTCTCTGTCAGTCAGTCAGATCACGGCTGCCCTGTAGCTCGACTCCATTTCGCGGTTTTTGCTTCATTTTTTGTACAAAGAAGAAACATGGTTTGGCCTTAAAATCTCCAATAATCTCTCCATCCCCCACATCTCCCACTCAGAGCAAGGTCTGGTCTTCCACAACTCTGGGCTGGTGGATGGGCCTGGGTAAGATGCTCTGTTGGAGGGCCTGTGCAGACCTGATGGGCCAAATGGCCTCTTTCCGCACTGTGGGGATTCTATGGTTCTCAGATTCTAAATGCCACAGTTATTTTCTCACCCAGAAGGGGGGATAAAATAAGTAAAATGCGGGAAATAAGATTACCTGTCCAAACTGCTTTTCCCTGTTGAGCAACCTTGCAAACACTGTTTGACTTCTGACCTCCCTTGCTGCAGGTCATCGGGAGTTCCTTGCTCTTCATTCACGACAAGAACGAGGTGGCAAAAGTGTGGCTCATCGACTTTGGTAAGACCACAAGACTACCGAGCGGAAAGACTCTCAACCACCGGCTACCATGGCAGGAGGGCAACAGAGAAGACGGCTACCTCTGGGGGCTTGACAACATGATCGACATTACGTCCACCATCTTGGAAGATGACTCATGATCCTGGGGCAAGCTCCTTTGTCGCCACGGGAGGGGGGGGGGTGGGGTTTGCATTGGGCACCGGGAACGTTATCTGGCACCTGCCGCCCCCCACCCCCCTCTTGCTTCTCAACCTGCGGCACTGCTGTTCAAAGTAGTGAGAAGAATGGACAAGGGAGAAATCTCAATGGCAAAAACGTGGTTTCTCCGTGGACAAGAAGGCTTTTGCTTGGGTAACTCTTGAATTTTAATTGGACCCAACCGATGAATGGGATATATAAACAAAGATGAATGGTGGAGGTGACATTTTTTTCTCAAAGGTGAAATATGGTTGCTTTTGCTGCAGGGCAATTCGGAATGATTATTCTAGGATTGATTTTGAAAAACATTTTAAGAACAACTACAATTAGACGTTAGTAATGGCTGACATGAATACAAAAGAAGAACCTTCACGTGGTGCTCCCCTGACAGATGAGATGCTTGCCTCGCCAAGTTGTATGACTGCATCTCTGGTTCAAAAGCTAAAGGATGGCACTAAGTTCTCACCCACCCCACTTCACATCTCCCCACACTCTCTTGCCTTACAACTCTGAATGATTACTGCCACAGGACAAAGTACAAAACTGAGTTAAAGCGACTTAAAACAACTCCCATCCCTCCTACAGAAACCTTTAGCCTAAATGTAGCTCTTCTCAAAATCTGTGGGAACTAACCATTTTTGAACCATTACAGAAAATGCTGGAAAATCTCAGTGGGGCTGACAGCATCTGTGGAAAGAGGATAGAGCCAAATATTAGCCGGAATTTTACCGCCACGCCCCGCCCTGGAATTGGGACAGACGCGGCTTGCAGAAGGAAATTCTCTGTTGGTCTAGAGTGGGATTTTACGAATCTCGCCTGAGCGAAACGGTAAAATATTGACCATATTGGCTCTGTTCTCTCTCTACAGATGCTGAGAGACCTGCTGAGATTTTCCAGCATTTTCTGTTTTTGTTTTCAGCACCCGCAGTATTTTGCTTTTATCTAACTGTTTTTGAAGCTTGGTCACCGTTGTAATATGGGAAAACACAGCAACTGATTTGTGTTTTGCACTATAGTACAACCTATCCCCTCACCCCCCCCCTCCACCCACGCCCATCTAATGTATTACTCTGGACTGCAAGCTCCTCCAGCTAGGAAAGAGTTAATGTCCTGATTGTGGTGATGTTGATGGTTGGTTAAAGGATAAATATTGGCCCAAGGAGAGGGAGAAACACCCCCATCTTTGTTCAGATTTGTGCAATGCGATCTTTTACATTGGCCCAAGAGGATTAATCAGGTCTCTGTTTAATCTGGTTGTATATAAAAGAGGTACCTACAACAGTACAGCATTGCTGCTGGGGCATGAGCCAAGATTTTCTGCTCATGTCTCTCTCGAGTGGGATTTAAACCCACACTTTTTCACTTGTGCTGCTCCTGATTTGCCAAGAGTTCCTTATACAAAACGGGGACTCGTATGACTGGGGCTAATACATGATCATGAATTGGAAGTTTGACTAATGGACAGGGAGCAGAGAGTAGGAATAAATGGGATACTTTTGGGTTGGCGCGCTGTAATTTGGAGGGCACTGCAAAAACCAGTAGTACTTGGTCACAGTGATTTACCATCTGTATTAATGACTAACATGAGGCGACTGAGTAATGTATCCAAAGTTGCTGACAACACAATGTTAGGTGGGAACTTAAGTGGTGAGAACATCTCAAAGAGTTGGCAGAGAGATGTATGATGGACGGGTCAGTTAAGTGGCAGGTGGAATACAATGTGGTGAATATGCAATCCATCCATTTTGAAAGGACAAAAACAAAATATCTTCTGAATGGCGGGAGACTGGGAAGATTTTGTGTGTCCTTGGATTTGAATCACAGAAAGTTGACATAGTGGTACAGCAATCAATTGGGAAAGCAAAGGGCATGTTAGCTTTTGTTACAAAGAATTTGGAGTATAAGGGTGGCACAGCGGTTAGCTCTGCTGCCTCCTGTTTCGCCCTGAGTTCAATTTCAACCTTGGGTGATTGTCTGTGCAGAGTCTGCATGTTCTCCCTGTGTCTGCATGAGTTTCCTCCAGATGCTCCAGTTTCCTCCCTCAGTCCGAAGATGTGCGGGTTAGGTGGGTTGGCCATGCTCAATTTTCTTTTAGTGTAAATGTGTGGGATTATGGGGATAGGACTTACAAGTAAAGCACAACCTCCCTCCTTTTGTATCCAAGTCCCCGCACAATAAGTCTCCTCTCCCACTCTCCTAATGCTGCGGCCCAATGTGGGCTGACATCCCCTGGATTTGGAGCTGGGATGGCAAACCACTGCTCTTCACCTCGGTATCGTTCTCTTCGCTAATGTTAAATCCAAAATTTATAAAAACAAAGAACGTCAGGAAAATCTCAGCCGGTCAGCCAGCATCTGTGGAGAGAGAAACAGACTTAATATTTCAGGTGGATGACCTTTCATCAGGTGAAAGGTCATTGACCTGAAACACTGGGCTGAATTTTTCACTGCCTCGGAATGTCCCGGGAATCTTTTTTTAAAAAAAAGGGCACGATCTGAGAGATTCTGACATTTCCGGCACTCCCAACCTAGAAAGCACCCCTTGGCAGAATATCCCACCCAGTATCTCTCCGGAATGCCACTGGTTTTTATACTCAGCGGGTGTTCCATCTTTTGACAAAACTGTGGCAATCTATGGGATTCGGGGATACTAGTTCATAGAACTGTACAGCACAAGTGGAAGCTGGTTGGTCCTCGTGCCTGTGACAGTTCTTTAAGGGAACAGTTATCCGACTTTCCTGCTATCTTCCCATAATCCTGAAATTTACTTCCCGATCAAGTATATATCCAATTCCCTTTTACCACTCTTTCAGGCAGTGCAATCCAGATCCTAATGGAATTATTTCTCCTCATCTCCCCTCTGACTCTTTAGTGAATTATCTTAAATCTGTGGCCTCAAGTTACTGACCCTTTCTCCACATCTAATCTTTCAAAACCTCCTCAAAATGGCTGCCTTGATGCTCCAAGAATCACGGGGTGGCACAGTGGTTAGTATTGCTGTCTCACAGCACCAGTTTCTGGTGACTATCTGTGTGGTGTTTTGTGTGTTTTCCCTGTGTCTTCGTAGGTTTCCTCTGGGTGCTCCTATTTCCTCTCACACTCCAAAGATGTTGGGGTTAGATAGGTTGATTAGCAGGCCAATCAAAATGTTGGGAGGTTTAGCGGGGTGCAGTTGCAAGAAGAGGGTATGGGTGGCATTGTCGTCAGTGCTGGCTCAATGGGTCAAATGCCCTCCTTCTGCATTGTAGGGATTCTATGAGAACGTTCAAAGGCATGATTGATCTTTCACGTCATAGTGGCAGGAATCTTAACAATTGTCCTTGTCCAGTCCGGAATTTTGTTTTCCATATTCATTCTTCTGAGGCGACACTGACATTGATGGTTGGGGAAATCAGGGTGGGAAATCAGAGTAACTTGTGAGGCTAGTTTCAGTTCAAGAACAGTTTACCAAATTGATATGAAAGAACTTTGGGCCTTCCAAACCTCAGAACATCCCAAAACGCTTCACAGCCAACGAAAAATCCTGAAGTATGTTGTCAAATTTTGTGATGTAGTTTTCTTCTTAGTGAACAGTCTGGGGTTTTTTTTTTTACAGAAGTTCGACAGCTTCACGATCACTATTACTGACACCAGTTTTTTATTTCTAGATTTATTTCTTAAAAAAGACTGAATTCAAACTCTCAGGGTGGGATTTGAATTCTCGTTGCTTGGATTATTCGTGAAGGGAATCAATGCGGTGCTGTCACAGGCACAAAGAGACACTGAGAAAGAGAGACTTCAATTGACAAAGAGCAAAGCAACAGGGGAGGGGGAAGGGTGAAATCAGAAAAAAGTAAAACTGAGAAAGAATGAAAAATTAAGTCAGGGTAGGAAGGAGGAATTGAAAGCCAAAGAGAAACTGTTTTATAAACCCGGCGTATACCGCGTGGATTAACATTTTACCTACAATTTTAGTCCAAATGCACTTGTGCTTCTGTGGTACATCTTCCCTCAGTGTGCACCAAAAATGATGTGGGAAAATTACCAAAGAATTCCATGAATTGAAACAAACAATTGACTGAGGAAGTGTGACTTTGATTACTGACAGATTCAGAGGTGTTAATCGGAAAGTACAAGTCCAAGCTCCATGAGGAATGATGTTAGGATGTATCTCAATCCCACCTCTGAGAAGAAATGAGTCTGCGAAATGCCTAGTCCCGTTCTCAGTCTTGGATGGGATGAATTTGCCCAAAAATCATTTGCAAAATCTCCAGCCAAAGGATTGTCCTTTTTGGAGCATAGTCAAATAGAAATCCAGGAGTGGAATCATACGTATTCTGACAGTTCAAACCCGGTTTGCGTTGTATAACTTTTGTCACTTGTAAGGTGATTCTGGGGTTCAAAGTCTGAGATTTGCTGGAAATTAAAAGTTATCCCAGAATCCTGAAGAATGAAGGTATAAATTGTCTGTGTATTTTGAAATACGTGAAAATGTAAAGTATCCTGAAGAATCTCTACTGTATGTTACTGAACACTACTAATAATTATTACAGCGTGTTTTTTTTTAATGACTGAGTTGAGGAGATATGCTGTAAAATAAATCTTTCATGTACTTACTGTGTTTTGGTATAATATTTACTGCTGTCTCTGTAACTTGCACCTTATCTCAAAGTCTTTGGTACTGTCTTTTGCCATATTTTAGCCCTTTCTCTAAGTACATAGAATATGTTTTTCATTGAAGAACAAGGCAGACTCTAAAAGGCTAACATAGTTACAAAACAGTTCAGGAAACAGTCATTTCCGGCTTTTTTTTGTGACCTTTGAAAAGAATGAAGAATTGACCAATAACAAGTTGAGCTGATAGTTTAGTGGTAATATCACTAGACTATTAATCCAGAAACTCAGTTAATGTTCTGGGGACCCGGATTCGAATCCTGCCATGGCAAAGGGCGGAATTTGAATTTAATAAAAGGTATCTGGAATTAAGAATCTACTGATAACCATGAAAACATTGTCGGAAAAACCCATCTGGATCACTAATGTCCTTTAGGGAAGGAAATCCGTTGTCTTTAGTCTGGTCTACATGTTGCTCCAGAGCCACTGCAATGTGGTTGACTTTCAACTGTCCTCTGAAATAGTCTAGCAAACTGTTCAGTTGCATCAGCCCTTCAAGAAGGCAACTCACCACCACCTTCTCAAGGGCAACCACACAAGGGCAATAAATGCAGACCAGCCAGTAATACCAGGCCCCATGACTGATTAAAAAAAACCTACCACTCTACAGAGAGGCAATTGCCTCTAAGTGGCCTTAAGATATAACTCATAAGTGACCCTGGCATGCAATATTGACGGTAATAAAGTCCCTGTAACCTTAAAGGGGTAGGGCAGGTTCTAACTGGTAAACTGTGTGATATAATTCTGATCCATAACAAAGGAATTCTGTTTCAAAGTAAAAGTTGAGTGACACAATGAGTCCCAGTACGGATGACAACACACACTGTGGCATGTGGTAAGTATCTGATTTATTAGTGAAGCAGATTATAGATACAATTCTAAATTCAGAAGCTGCATCAAGATTAACGCTGGGAGATTTTTCCGTACATCATTACCTCAAAGAGCAGCATTGAGAAAGTGAGCCATTAACAACCATATCGTAGAAACTTACCCATAACCAGCAAGTTGTAACCACACCTGTTTAAACCTCCATGATACAACTGGTGTGTGGCCATACATAGCAGTATCTGTAGCCAGCTTCATTGATCCAGGTAGGGTGCTCCCTGCTGATGGCTGAGGAGATTGCGCTTTGATGCATAACAGCCACATGAATGACAGCAGAAGAGGTCAGCATAATATAGCACAATGCTATCCTCTTTGGTGAATGCAGGATATTTGACGCAGGACCCTTACTAAAAGAAAGTATTTATAGTGTGACTTTCATGATTTCAGGACATACCAATTCATAGAAAAATCCCTATAGTACAAAAGAGGTCATTCAGCCCATCAAGTCTGCGCCACCTATGTGACAGAGTACATTACCCATGCACTCCCCCCCAATCCCACTTTCTCTGTAATCCCATGCATTTACATGGCCAATCCACCCCCCCAACCTACCCATCTTGGGACACAAAGGGGCAACTTAGCATGGCCAATCCACCCGACCCGTGCATCTTTGGACTGTTAGAGGAAACTGAAGCACCCAGAGGAAACCCATGCAGGCACGGGAGAAAATGCAGACCTGAGGCCAGAATTGAACCTGGGTCCCTGGCGCTATGAGGCAGCAATGCTAATTACTATGCCATTGTACTTCTGAAGTGTAGTCGCTTTGTCATGTACAAGATGCAGCAGCCAATATTTGCACGTTAAGATCCTACAACAGTCATATGATAGTGATAAAAGAATGTGTTATGCTGCATTCAGTAGAGAGATAAATATTAGCCAGCTAGAAATCTTTTTAATTCATTTGTGGGATGTGTGTGTCGCTGGCTAGACCAGCATTTATTGCCTATCCCAGTTGCCTTTGAGAAGGTGGTGGTGAGCTGCCTTCTTGAAACACTGCAGTCCACATGCCAAGGGTTCGCTCACAGTGCCAATAAGGAGGGAATTCCAGGATTTTGATCCTGCGACTGCGAGGAAAGGCGATGTATTTCCAAGTCAGGATGGTGAACGGCCTGGAGGGGAACTTGTAGGTGGTGCTGCCCTTGTCCTTCTAGATGGAAATGGTCTTGAGTTTGGAAGGTACTGTCTAAGGATCTTTGATGAAGTGCTGCAATGCATCTTGTAGCTAGTACTCAGTGCTGCTACCAAGCGCCAGTGGTGGAAGGAGTCGATGTTTGTCGATGTGATATCAATCAAGCGGGTTCTGGATGGGGAATAAATTCCATTTGAGCTCATGGAGAGATCCCTGCGTGTCATTCACCAACTGAAAACTGTGAGCCCAATAACTCGGTGATCAGTCGCCATAGGAGCAAGGGTTCACCAATCTGTCAGGCTTAAATTTACCAATAGGAATTTTACATGATCCCATGTGCCATTCATATTTCCTTATCAAACCTTCATGGAGTTGTAGTGGTTTCATGGATAATGTTCACCCTCTCTGGCTTTGTCCAGCTTGTAGGACATTGGGTGTCACCTGACTATTCCTCCACAAGGGCATCACCACCAAATTAAACCCTAAATTTCCCCACATTTTCACACGTGCTTGCTTTCTAGCAAGGAACAATGGACAGCAATCTTCTTGAGAAGATGTGAACATCACTGGTACGGATGGCATTTATTGTCCGTCCCTATCTGTCTTGAGAAGTTGGCGATGAGCCTTCTTCTTCAACTGATGCAGTGCCTATGCTAGACATACTCTCACAGTGCTGCTCAGCAGGGGGTTCCAGGATTTAGTACCAGCAGTGATGAAGAAACTGATATATTTCCAAAACAGAATAGTTTGCAATTCAAACATGGAGATCACATTCTCATTTATCTATCTTCTCCTGAATGGTACAAGCTGTGTTAAATTGAGATCTTGTTGATAAATTTGCACGATTTTGGTTTCTGAAAATACGAAAATCCTTAAAAAAAATAAGGATAAGGCTGGATCCAGTAACCTTCTCATTGACAAAACGATATCTAGTTCCATCTGAAATTCTTCTGTTCCAGTTGTGTCTTGAAACAGTATATTGAACCACTTGTGTTTAGTCTGATACACGGTTGGCTCATTCACCAAAGTAACTTCACAGCCTGAGAATGAGCAAACTATCCTTCAGTGGATTAGCTTTGGATTCCAGTCAACATAGAATTTCGTTCTCCGTCTGGTTCTCTCCTCTCTTGAGCTTGCAGTTTAACGTCAGCGTGTGGACTTTGGAAGGCTTCCACTTTTCAACTTAAATATCCATTCATTGGGCACAAGCTGGCCTGGGGTGTTATTTAACCATAAAAACCCAGCTCGAACCTGTCTTCTCTGATTCCCACACCTCCTCCAGTGTTGCAGGCTTGCTTCCTTCAAAATCAAGTCTGGGTAGTGATCAGTAACAGGAATCTGGCTGCTGTTTTCTCTTGCGCAGCCCAGGGACAAAAGTTAATTATTTAACTCCACCAACATCCTGATTGAAGCCAACAAAGCATCGAAGAGGACCTCTCTAGTCTGCCAGGTTCAGTTCCATCTCGCCTACTGAATTATCAGCGAAGGTTATTAGAGGGCTGGCAGGTACATAGCAATCACCTTTTATACACTTCTCTTTGTAACTCTGAAATAAATGTGCAGCATTCGAAGCATCTTGTGGATTGAGGTTACGAGAAAGAAAAATTGCAAAAACCAACTTAAAGGAAACCACGTCTTGTTAATATTGTAACGGAACTGGGATTTTTGATTGCAGAATGAATAATAATGGTCAGTCTAAAGAATAGGATAAACTTTCTTATACCAATCAGAATCTGTGTAACATGAACCATGTCAGACTTTATGTACACCAATCACGATCCATGATACATGGACCAAATGTCAAGCTTATTTAAACCAATCAGAATCTGTGTAACATGTGCTGACTGTCAGGCTTATTTAGACCAATCACAATCTATGTTACATGAATTACAATCTTTATCACGTAGGCTGAAGGCTAAGGATTAGTATTACTGCAACAACAACTTGCTTTCGAATAGCACCCTTAATGTCATGAGATCACTAATGAAACAAAGTTTGATACTGAACCAGCCAGGGCAAAGATGAGCAAAAGCTTGATGAAAGGTGACCTCCAACGTAAACTTTGTTTCTCTCTCAGATGCTGCTGGTTATTTCCAGCATTTTCCACATTCGTTTTAGATTCCCTGTGTCCGCAGGATTTAGTTGTTGTAATTAGACCAATCATTGCCTTTGTTAGTGCACAGTAGACTGAGGTAAGTTAGAATTATCAGCATTTTTAAGTTAAACATGTTAGACATTCAATAAAGTTTACCAGTGACAACCTTCAAAAATAAAAAAAAACTTATAGATTGTAGCTTACTGCTAACTAATATCTTAAAATATACAGTGTTTTAACTACCCAGTACAGTTCAAAAGATTCCACAAATGGTACTCAGGGCGGACAATTCGTACATACATCTTCATTCATTATTGGCAGTCAATGCATCCGTATCCTACCCTCACCTCAGTGTTTGACCTAAAAGAAATGTTAGGACAGAAAATACAAAATGGTAGTACAGAATTTAACATGGTGTTAATTCCAGTCCCCAACTATCCAGGAATTCTCTGGAGGCCACACAATTCACTGCTGTGATAACCAGTGTGGAAAAAGATCATGTGGCATTAAATAAATGGTGCCTTTTCCCATTTTTTTAATAAATAATAGTCAATTACTTTCAACAGTATTAGAGATAGAAAGAAGAAAGTAGTGAGAATGACCCGCATGAAATTAGTTCATGTTTTTCACACATCTTGCAACAAGAGAAATACTGTAGTCTTTAGGGGTTCTTGCTATCATACAACAGACTTGGCAGTATCTCAGGATAATGTGGGAGGTTAAGGTGAAGGGTATGTGGAGGGTGAGAGTGGGAGGAGAAGATCTGGGACTTGTGCCAAGCTGTGATACAGGAAAATCAAATAAATGCTCAGACACAAATGGTTCAAATAATTCTCCTACCTCCATTTCTCTTTGCAAGACATGTTACCTTAGAACAAAAAATCTCTTCAAAGATGTTATATATTTAAAGGGGTTGCAGATGGCTTTAAGAGCTGATCATATGATTTGATGGTGAGGTCACCAGAATGTTTGAAGAGGCTGCTGTTTCACTTTCAGTTTTGTATTCTGTGCGGAGCAGAGAACAGCTCTACAATAAAAACCTGTCGGTTATTCTGAATGTGTGTGTACAAACCAAATCTTTTCTTTCTGTGTAAAACCCACAACCCCTAATATAGTTAGGATATTCCAAAAAGACAAGTCAATGGCTCTTGGAAAAGGACCACAATAAAAATCAAGTTTACAGCATTTCTTTTAGTGGCACTCTTGTTTATTGCCACTGGATTATCACGGACTATCTATTCCATGTCATCATGAACCCACTGTTAATAACATTTCTTGCCCATATGCTTTTTTTTTGTGTGCTTCAATATATGATGCACATCTTACCAATGATCACCAAAAGATATCTAAGTGTGGTGACCACAGACAAAGCTGATTTCAGATGGACAACTCTTTAAAAACATGTTCTAATAATTGAGGAATGTGTTGCTTTAGGTATTTAGTTTTCCAGTGTTGGCCTTTTAATATTGACTGTAATGCCAACCTGTCCAAGAGGGTAACTGGATTTCTACCATAAAATGGATTAATGAGTTCAAACCGTAGTCCTTGCCGGTGAGTAGAATATTTAACTGGTGAGTTCAGAGGTCCAAATGCTAGCTTTGACTGGCACTTGAGCTGCTTCCCTCAATTCAGTGGGATTCATCAGTTCTTTGCTGGCCTGCTCCATATGGAAAGAAATCTTTAGCTTAGTGTACCATATACAAGGAGGAAGATTTACAGAGCCAACTGTGGAAACTACCCAGCAAGACATGGCTTCAAAGTCTTGGTTAAATAGTCAATCTTCTGGTCTGCGCACAGTTCTTACCAGCCAATAGTATCAAAGGAAAATGAGCAAAATGAGAGACTCCTGTCTAGGATCCAGCGGTATTTCAATCTGATGAGGTTTCTCCCCTCCTAACTCGAACCTCACCAGGATTCACTGATTCCTTGGAGGAAGTTACAATACAATCCGTAAGGATAAGGTGACAAATGGAAAGGTTTCTTTACTTATTTTAGATGCGGACTGAACTTGGCCAACTCATGCAATGTCACATGTGCTGCAGCCACGGATCGTTGGTGGTTTTTACACAGGAGTGATGCTCAGGTCTTCAGACAGTGACAGGCCCGAGTCGCGATCTCTTGCTAACTTCTCTGGGTTGCAAAGGCAGTGCAATTCCTTCTTGAGCGTCTTCTGTCTGGAACCATCTTCATCACTTGCGTCGGATGACACCTGCGTGCCCTCAGAATCATAGCCCATTCCATCATAGGCATAATTTATATTCCCGCAAGGGAAGATCTGCGTTTTGACCAGTGCCGGCCCTTCGATTTCCAGAGCTGGGTAGTGACTGCCCAGAGAAGGAGATTGCCGGGAGCTTGGTGGGGAGCTGCTGTTGCAATCTAAGCCTGAGTCCTCCCGCTCAGGGGTGTCCAGGGTCTTCCCGTCTGCCTCCGACACTGTCGCGGGTCTGTTGTAGCTCTCAGAGACCCAGGAGCCGTAGGTGGGATTCCACAAGGTTTTGGTCTGGTTTTTCAGCCTCTGCCCTTGCTGGGATTTGGCTTCAGAGTAGTGATTGGCCCCAGCATCTTGGTAAAGCCAGTGGCCACCAACTGAGGCCATTTGGTGGCCAGCCTCTACCTTGGTGCCAAAGCTTTCTCTCTTTGGCAGCTCTTGAGGGTGTTGAAGTTTTGATCTAGAGTGCAAAGACTCAGACATCGGGCTGGCAACTTGGGGTGCAATACTTGGGTTGACCCTCAATGGGGTCATGTCATTGGAGCTGCTGGGACGCATTACCATATTTCCTTCATCCTCTGACATGGGACCATACTCAACAGGGAGGAGAGTATTGACGATGTCTGGATCCTGAAAGCAAAAAACCGAAGCATTAAAACCTAATGTATATTCCCAATTTTGAACTCCTGTCTCTCCCCCTTCTTAAGGTTTTATCATTCTAAAGCTCTCCTGATCAGCCTCCTAACATCCTTCTTTCAGACAAGGGATGGATTTTCTGGCTGTACTTGTCCCAAGACCAGAAAATCCTGCCCAAGGTCAACAGACCTTTACGTAGTCTGTGTTCCACCTGCTACGACTCCTGTGACAGGCGGATGGGAAAATTTTGCTCAAGATATTAAATTCAGGCCCTTCCTGCCCTCACAAATGGACTTTAAAAATCCCACGAGCACTATTTTGACGCTAACATTCTTACCAGTGTCCTGACCAATATGAATCCTTTGACCCATGCCGCCAGTAAATATATTATCGGTTCATTATCACATTGTTGTTGGAAGCTTGCTGTGAGCAAATTGGACTTTCATTTCCCACATTACAACAGTACTTCAAAAGTAATTAATGGGCTGCAAAGCTTTGTGAGGCCATAAGATCTTCAAATAATATAAAGGCAAGTCTTTCTTTTATCTAGCCTCGATAAATTTAAATATATTCAAAACTCTGCTCCAAGTATATCAACTACATCAATCCTGTTCACCAATCATTTATGTACTTGTTCACAGATACTGGCTTCTGATCTTTTAATGTCTTCATTTTACATCTTTAGTCCAAGGTGAATGTTGACAGATCTTCAATCACTTAAAGCAATTTATGTTTGGATGACATCCCCCTACCCCAATAAAAGACTCACATTTTAGGCTGGGTCTTGCTACTCTTTGAAACTTCTGGGCTTTATTTTCTCTTTGAGCCAAAGCTTCCTTTAGTTGCCTCCCCCCAAAAAAATTACAACTTTTCTCTTCCCTCCCCAGGTCACAGGTCAAGTGTCAACATTCCCTTAAATTCAATTCATGTTTATGAAGAAAGTTCACTTAAACAAGTTCAATAGTCACCACCTCTTCAATCCCCAACATCCTTTCATAGCCACAGAGCCCAGCTCAGGAGGACAGCCCCATGCCTTCACAGGGAAGGAAGATCAAATGGGGTGTAAAACTGATGGCTGTTTCTGATTCTGCAAGTTTTGGCCTTCCCCATTTCCATTGTGTACACGAATAGCTCCGTACCTGCGTACAGTAGTTAATTCTTTCCAATATAGTAGAGAAATCTGGCCGGTGTTCAGGTTGGTGTTGCCAGCATTGGGTCATAATCCGATATCTAAAGAAAATGAATTAGAAAAATTAATGCAAGGCCCATTGACCACCATTGAACAAAAATTGTTGTGAAAAGAACAACTTTCATAACCTCTAGACACCCTATAGCCTTAAAAAAGCACTTTGAGATGTAGGGCAGGACTTCCTTCTCCATTCGTGATGTTTTGTGCTATGGAAGGTGGCATGCCACTTACTGCAGTGGGAACCAATAGTCCCACTGTTGTCAACGGGTTTCCAATTGAGTGCATCCGTCACTGCCAGGAAGCTCTGGATAGGGCATGTGCCAATGGCAGGACAACAAGATCCCACTAGCATAAACACCCGCAAGGTTTCGGTGGAAATCTTGTAAAGTAGGAAACACAATGGTACACAAGGTGCTATAAACAAAGACAAGATAATGACCTGATGATTTGGTGTTAGATGGGTGATAATGGGTAGGCAGTGGTGTTATGATATTGTCACTGGACTAGTAATCCAAACAGCCAGAGCAATTAATGCTCTTGGGGACGCAGCTTCAAATCCCACCATAGCAGATGGTGAAATGTGAATTCAATAAAAATCTGGAATTAAAAGTCAAATGTTGTTAATCCAATGAGGGATGGGTGATCAATTTTGGCCTAGCTGGTGATGCCCACATCCCCCGAACAAATAAAAATAAATAAATACAAGCACTGTGCCCTGTTTGTTTTCATATAATACTTTGGGATCTTTTAAGCTCACCTGAGGTTTAATATGTTATCAGAAAAACAGGCAGTGCATCAGTCCTACAGTATTGCATTATAGTGTCAGCCTGGATTATGTCTCTGGAGTCCTTGATTATCATCAGGAAAGAGAGTGTTGTGATTACACTGAGGCTAACACTGTGTGAAATAGATCTTTCTTCCCATTTCTTTGCCCTCTCCACCCCTGTCTTTTGCTATGGTATGTTTCTATACATGCTGCCAAGACTTGCTGTCTCATCCAAAGTCATCATTTCAGTGGTTCGCACTGCTACCTCGCAGCTCCAGGGACCCAGGTTTGATTCCAGGTCTTGGGTCACTGTCTGTGTGGAGTCTGTCCATTCTCGCCATGTCTGCGTGGGTTTCCTCTGGTTGCTCTGATTAGGTAGATTGACCATGCTAAATTGTCCCTTAGTGTCCCAAGATATGAAGGTTAGGACGGTTAGATGGGTAAGTATGTGGAATTATGGGGGTAGGTCTGGATTAAATGCTCTGTTGGAGAGTCAGTGCAGACTCGATGGGCCATATGGCCTGATTCTCCACTGCAGGGATTCTATGATCTTTCACCTGCAAATCTCAAGAGTGAACTTGAGTGGTCTCCTCAGCTATGGAGAACATCATAACTCCATCCCTCTCTCTCTGTGACTTTATCCCACTGGAGGTGCTGGACAGTAATCACCATCCAGGCAAGGAATTTCAGTATGTTTACCCTTCTGAAGTCCTGAGGTTAGAATATTATTGTGCCTACAAACATCAACATTATTAGATCCCGTATTTAACAATATTATCAGGCTTGCATACAGCAACATTACTGAGGCTGTACTTAAGGGTATTATTGATCTTTATTTAGCAAAATCATTAATTGGGATTGATCAGTATTTTTTCATCCTATATTTAATGGTCTTACCAATCCTGGATTTAATGATATTATTGATTGAGCATTTGTTGGTACATCTGTATCCAACTCTTTGAATTCATACCAGCTTGACATCTCTATCTTTCTCCTGGAAATACTTACACAGGTCCAGGGCAATTCTTGGGTGGGTCCATTCTTCCACCGCTCGTTACAAACTCCAAGACTTCCTGGTTGCTCTTGCAGGGATATGGCATGTATCCAAGCGACAGAATTTCCCACAGCAACACGCCAAACGACCTACAGTAGTAGAATGAAGGAACCTGGAATGATATAGCCTTTACACACCTTCACTATGTCCAAAAGCACTGTAGACCCAATGATTGTAAATATGACATTGAGTCTTGGATTTTCATCATCAAGGGAGGAAAATCCCTGATTCTGCCTCAGGAGAAAGTGCCCACAGATGCAAGATCTTCATTGTCAAAGGAAGTGGTCGCTATGAAGATTGGAGGGCTTGGCATGGTTTGCAGTCAAGCTAACTGACTCAGTGCATACATGGCCCTTGATGCACTATACGCTTTACAAAACCAATTAACCCAAAGGTGATAATAGGATTGTAAAAAAACATTTAAAAAATTCATATATTTTCCACTATGTTAAAAAAGTACGCACAACAACAATATCAATCATCCAGATGGTTTAACCTTGTGCAAATAAACATTGTGCAATTGACAGCAGAACTCAGAGCCAGAGTTGTCAATTAAGAAATGCTTTCCCTGATCCTATCCTATTATCAAGCACTACTCACTTTAATCTTGCATAGCAAGGCAATCATTGTCTGTCTCACCCGATAGCCTTATTCCCAGATACTTTCCTTAAGCACCTCACCCTCTTCCACCTCCTTTTCTACAAGAAAGAGTTGTACATACTTGTGGCTGGGTTGGAGATCAGAGGAAAGTATCTGGTGACTCTAATCAAAGCGACGGTGATCTCTTGGATAAGTTTCAATTAGTTTGGGCAGAATTTTACAGTTCTTCCCACTAGGATTTTCCAATTCCACCAAATCAATGGAATTTTGAGCGTTTGCTGCATTTTCTAGCCCTGCCCCCACTATCACGGGTCTGTAAAATTCCACCCAAAGGCAGGGAGGGTGTGATCATTTTGAAGAGGAATTTATCAGATTTTTTTCCCCATCCAACACCAACCCTATCCTTGTCTCCACCCCCTCCCCCCTACCTCCTTTTTCCCTGCTGTCACCAGGCTTTTGAATGGACCTCCCTAGCATTAAATTGATCTTTCCCTACATCCTACTATAACTGTAACACTACATTTTGCACTCTCTGCCTTCTTCCTCTATGAACGGTATGCTTTGTCTATATAACATACAAGAAACAAGACTTTTCATTGTATGTTAACACATGTGACAATAATAAGTCAAATCAAATCAGAAAGGTCCCCTCCGTAACAGCGCTGTGGATGTACTAGATAGACTGCAGCAATTCTAAAAGACAGTTCACCCATTATCACCTCTTGGTCTGTCTACCAGCAGGAACCTGTTGTGTCACCAGAGTTTGCTGTATTACCATGGGATGGTACAGTGGCACTGTGGTTAGCGCTACTGCCTTGGAGTGCCAGCCCCAGGTTTGATTCCTGGCTTGAGTCACTGTCTTGTGGAGTTTGCACGTTCTCCCCATGTCTACGTGGGCTTCCTCCAGATGCTCCGGTTTCCTCCCACAATCCAAAAGTCTCGCTGGTTAGGTGCATTGGCCATGCTAAATTCTCTCTGTGTACCCGAACAAGAGGATTTTCACAGCAGCTTCATTGCAGTGTTAATGTATATCTAATTGTGACACTAATCAATAAAATTTAAACTTTGAAACTACCATGTGTCTGTCTTTGATGTGAAAATTCCTTCAAGGAAAGCTTCCGGAGGCATCCACTTGACTGGCAGCATGGCGCGCCCACCCTTCCTGTAGTAGCTTGCCCTGGATACGGAAATACATTAGAATTAGCTTCAGGCAATAAAACCTACATCAGCTAAGCTTTTGAAGATAACTTCTTTCCACAGAAATACCGACCTGTATTTATATAGTGCCTTTTCATATAGGGCTGGACTTTAGGACCCTCCCAATGGGCATATTTCCAACAAAAGTACGGGGTGTAGGGAGGACATGTAAATCACACGGGGTGGTAAGCCCACCCTCCTGTTCGTCCCCAAACTGTCCCGCTTAACAAGGTAGGGTGGGAGGGCACTGAAATTGATAACCCTCCCACCATTTGGAAATATAGAACATAGAACACTAAAGCACAAACAGGCCCTTCGGCCCATGAGTTGCGCCGATCACATCTATACCTATCAAGCCACAGACCTATCTATAACCTCCTATCCCATTAGTTCCCATATACTCATCTAGAAGTCTTTTAAAAGACCCCAGCGAGTTCACCTCTACCACCACCGATGGTAGCCGATTCCATTCACTCACCACCCTCTGAGTGAAAAACTTACCCCTAACATCTCCTCTGTATTTGCTTCCCTGCACCTTAAATCTGTGTCCTCTCGCAGTGACCATTTCAGCTCGGGGAAATAGCCTCTGAGAATCACCCTATCTATTTCTCTCAACATTTTATAACATTTTCAGGTCGCCTCTCAACCTTCATCTCTCCAGGGAGAAGAGTCTCAGCTCCTTCAACCTATCTTCATAAGGCATGCCTCCCAATCCAGGCAACATCCTCGTAAATCTCCTCTGCACTCTTTCAATAGCTTAACTGAGAGGCAATTGAGGTTGTTAACGAGGCAGATAATACGCTGCCCTCACCTTAATATGGTTGGCAAGGGCAAGCGGGTGGGAGTGGATAAGTCATATTTTTAAACACAAGGGTTTAAAAGGCGGGAAGGGTGGGATGGGAGTGCGATCTTTGGGAATGTCCTCTATGTATTAGGGGCAGCATGATGATACTTCCCCTCACCCCGCAACCTTGATTCCCTCCTATCTGGCCTCCCACTCACCCTACCCTCCCTCCATTGCCCCACTACCCCCATGCCCAAAAAGGGCCCAACTTATCTGACAGTGGCTTCTCTTCTTCTTGCTAGTCCTGCTCTCTGTCCTGGCAATGCCTGTTACTGAAATCTCAAAGGTGAGACTTCCACCCAACTGAGGGATCCAAGTCCCACTGTCGCCATTTTAACTCACCTTCAAGGTGCTACGGTTGTTACTTGATGCACCACATAGATGATAAATAGTAGGCTCGCAGGATAGCTTACTCAGAGACTCCAGTAGGAGGTGGGATCCGGATGAGAAGGCATTGGGATAACAGAGAAGTGTTGGAGGAGCATGGTGTGATTAATTACGTCCAAGGCTGTCGTAAATGCATCAATCCATGCAAAGTATTGTTTTTTGGCTCAGGGCAAATGGCACAAGGAGTTGGTGCCCAATAATGGGATGGCAATTGCCACAGTGTGGCATCAAAGCATTTTTGAACTGGCCTGGTCTTCAATTGGTAGCTCCACTTGTGACACAAACAGTTCTGACGTACCTGTAAATGTCTCGTGCCATCCCAAAATCTCCAATTTTGGCTGCTCGCTTGGGTCCGCTGTAGGTTAGTAAACAATTCCTTGCTGCAATGTCCCTGGAGAAGAACAAACCGAGAAACAGAATCAAATAACACTGCCACCAACGTATCATACATTGATTAGCAATAGTGATGGCTGTAGTTCTAGTCAAGTTATTGGCACTACTAATACAACGGCCAAAATCTTCCACTTGTGGCTGGGATTTCCCTTTGCCTTTGGGAATGAATGGGATTTTGGCTGGAATGCCAGTTTTTCCATTCTCACTCACAATGGCTCCCACTGCAAACGAGACCAGAGAGTCCCCCCGAATAGGTGTAACTATGCAAAGCAACATTTAAACCAAACATTTTCTTCTATCCAAATTAAAGTTTTGTTTGCTGTAGTTCGTGACTAACCTATGAATGAAATGATTGTCTTCCAGATATTTGCAGCCGCAAGCGATGTCCTTGGCCATGTTCAGAAGGTCCAGCATTGTCAGTGTAGATGTCTGGGTCTGAAATTGAGTTATAAATGATAACAGGTCCACTCAAATTGATATAAGTATGAGACACATATTTAAAGGCCTCCTAGCAATTTCAAATCATTTAATGCCATCCATTGACAAAGGGATGTTAGCCTTGCTTAGGTTACACATTGAAAACATATTACAAAAGGGATTGAGAGGCACGAGAAGAGGTGCAAAAAGAATTTACAAAAAAACTGATGGTTAAGTTATCAGGAAAGACAGAGCTGAGGCGACTGTCCCTGGAATAGAGAAGACGGAGTGTGACCTGATAGAGATCTTTAAAATTCTAAAGCAGTTTGATAAGATTATAGTGGGTGTTTCTACTTGTGAGGCAGTTCAAAACCAGAGATCCTAATGATAAAATAGGCAGTAAGTGGATGCAGTGAAATTTCTTTATTTCATTGAATGCTTAGAATATGGAGTTCAGACAAATGATGGGTTCAAGGAGAACATTGATATATTCATGAGGGAGAAAGCAATTGGAGGAAACGAGATAGGGTTAGATGATTCAGAGCAGAAGAAAATTCATCCGAAACATACATACTAACATGGACCATTTGGTTTGATGGTTAGTTGCTGTACTTTAATAACAATGGGGGCGATTCTCCCAAAAGAATTCTAAGCGCTGAATTGGTGGGAAAAATGGTTTAATTCATGCTAGTTTTTTCAGTGGGAATTTAGACTCGAACCTCCCACGCTGTGTACAATGCAGAGGTCACAATCGTGAATATTATTAAAAGCTCAGGGGGTGGAGGGTGGGGGTGTGCAGGGCCTATTCACACCAAAGTCTGACAGTTCTGGAACTCAGTGCCTGTGCAGTGGGCCTGATCTGCCAGCCTGCCCTTTGCTGGCCAGCTCGATCATCACAGGATCCCCACAGTGCTGCCCCTACAACCCTCCCACCATCCCAATCGCAGCTCCATGAGCATTCCCAGGCCAATCCTGACCACCCATCCCCCCATCTTGGAGTGTCCTGATCTCCAGTATTCCTCTCTCAGCAGTGACAATCCCTGCCACCCCTCCTCCCCCCTCACCAGACCCCTCTCCTGGAAGCAGGCCCCACCCATGGGATGCAGGCCTACACAGCAGACCAAACCCTTCCCAGCCCGCCCCAAATTGTTGGCCTCCTTCCAGCCCAGACTGCCCCATGCAGATTGGCAGTCAGATCCCCCCCCACTGATCATCCCAAAACTCTGCCCACAATAGACCCCAGCCCCTTGGCACTGCCTGATGCCAGGAGGCAGTGCCAGTGGCACAGGCTGCCCCATGCCCAGGGGGCACCACCACCTGCCACCTGACTATTGGGGGGGGTCCCCAATTGCTCCCCCTTCACTCCAGCAGAGTCTCCCATTAGTTCCCCGAAAGTGGGGAGAATTCAGTCCCAGACCTGATAATCACATTAAAATTCCATTACAAATAGGTTTAAATCACTTCCCCGGTCTTCCTGCCAGTTTGCAGCGTGGTCCCTAATGTGCCTACTTTCCAATGGTGGGAAATGCGTTCCCGACACATGCACAAATCCCACAAAATGGCCAACACGCAGCATCTCCCAACCAGACACGCTAAGACCTTAGCATGTCGCAATGGGAGAACTGAGCCCAATGTTTCGGTCATGCTATATTCACCATTTTAGCTCAAAAGTTCACAGGACACGATGTGCAGTGGCTTTCTCAGGAAGTTGGGAAGCAGCTCATAAACAAAGGGAATGATTGTGTAAAACTGCAAGTCTTTCTTGTGTTGTAGTGAAATAGCTTCTGTGCTAAGTAGCCAGGAATTGCACAACCACAGCATACGATTCATCCTAGGATGGAAACCTAGAAATCTCAGATTTTACACAAAAGGGGAGATATTTTATTGTATGTACTGACTTACTTTAAATCTCTCAGACTTAATACAGGCCTTTGTCTCGCTTTCTTTCTTTTAAACATAGTCCAGGGCTTTTAAATTAGTGCAAAGTCTGAATTGGACATGCACAGAACTTTGTGCCACTGGCCTCCACGTTCCTGACCCCATGTTGGCTTTCAGTGAGGGTGCCTCAGGTAAGATCATCTGCCTACCGTGTCTCACAAGTCAGCAAATTCAGGCCAATTAGTGACAATTATTGAGACCCCACTCCTGTGCTGACTAGGATCTTCCATCAATATGGATGACGCAATCTGGACTATGTCCAAGCCAATGTGGTAACTTCAGGGTAGGACAAGAGAATCCCACCCTTGGGAAAAGGTTGGAGAATTCCAGCCAGGATCTTTCAAGGCTGAGATCCAGAATGCTGGTTAAGGGATAGTAAGGATACCGGACTAAAGTGGAGTGAATGGAGTTGAAGCACAGATCAGCCATGGTCTAGTCTGGGGCAAATCTCAAGCGGTTAGATGGCTTCCTCCTATTCCTATGTCCCTATGATGTCTGTTGCACTGCTGCTGAGTATATACAGACAACAGAAAACTCATTTGATGCTAATGTGCAGGTTTAATGCTTGGTAGGGAATAAGTGACAAATCAGCATTAATGATGTGTTTCCTATGAGGCAGAATCATAAAGTCCTACAGTGCAGAAGAAGTCCATTTGGCCCATCGAGTCTGTATTGACAACAATATCTACTCAGGCCCTATTCCCATAACTCTTTGTATTTACCCCACTAATTCCTCTAACCCACGCATTCTGGAGCAATTTAGCAGAGCCAATCAACCTAACTTGCACATCTTTATTGACTCATTGTATATACATCCCTATGCTTATCTCTGTTTTCAGGCCTGGTCCTAATCTGGGCCCTGCCTCTTTGTTCTATGTCCTCATGGGATACCACACAAAGAATATTACAAGTATTCGCTTTTCTGCTTACAGCTTTTGGCCTGTTTTCACGGAGGTAAGTCTTCATGTCTCCTCCAGTCATTAGCTCCAGAAGGATAAACCGAGGCAAAGCTTGGAGACTCACACCGATACATCGGACAATGTTCTGATGGTTGAACTTGCTGTTTACGAAAGCAACAGGCAAAAGACAAATCATTAAAATACAAAGAGTTCTGAACAATAAAAATAGATCAAGAGAAATAAGGGAAATATGCAATGGAATAATGCTTCACTTTCATGGGATCTCTCATCTAGACTAAATTTATTATTTTTGTATGGATTGTTTCTGTATAAATGTAGATGAACTCCTTACAACCACTCTGTTTAACAAATACTTTGCTTACACCGAAGGATTGGTAAGCTAAGGACATAAAGTAATTAGTAAAAGAAGTAGAGATAAGGAGACATTCCTTTGGTGTAGGGTTAAGGGGAAAGAACAGAAGAACGAGGCTAATTGACACCACAGTATTGGGTTTCTTTTACACTGTCAATTCATAGAATCATAGAATCCCCACAGTGCCGCAAGAGACCATTCAGCCCATTGAGTCTGTACTGACAACAATCCCAACCAAACCTTATCCCCGGAAGCCCACAAATTTACCCTGTTAGTCTCACTGACATTAGGGCAATTTAGCAAGGCCAATCAACGTGACCCATATATTTTTGGAGTGTGGGAGAAAACAAGACTACCTGGAGGATACACATGCAGATGGAATTCTGTGATTCCATTCCTTACGTACTGCTGAGTTCTAGAAATGTAATAACAAGATGGGCGTCACCGTGATACAGTGGTTAGCATTGCTGTCTCACAGCGCCAGGGACCTATGTTAAATTCAGGCCTTGGGTCACTGTCTGTGAGGAGTTTGCATGTTCTGCCCATATCAGTTTCCTCCAGGCGCTCTGGTTTCCTCCCACAAATGTGCAGGATAGGTGGATTGGTCTTGGTTAAAAAAAAAGCCCCATGGGTGACCAAAAATGTGTAGGTTAAATAGATTAGCTATGTGGGGTTACGGGGATAGATCACGGGGAGAGGGCCTGGGTAACATACTCTGTTAGAGGGTCAGCCTAGATTCGATGGGCTGAATGGTCTCTTGTGCACTATAAGGAATCTATGAAGCTGCATGAGGGTGCATTCTTCATTCAAAAAAATCAAGAATTATGATAGGCTCCCAGAATTAAATATATGGCACAAAAGCAGGTATCAAAAAATGGAAAAGTTCTGAAGGATTGCGGATGAGGGTGGGGACAAACTCAAATAAATTAATCCTCCTGTATTTAATTGTCATTGGCATTGCTAACTGCATTCCTGTGTAATACAGTTTAATTAATGAAATGATGATTATATCTGAAATGTGGATCATGATAAGGTTCTGTCCCACTGCACTCTCAGTCTAACTTGTGTGGGCCTTTAAAGGAGGGCATTGCCTGATGGCCACATGATTGGTGAGAACCTTATGGATAGCCCTGACAGGAAGCTGAGCCAGTCAGCAGGAGATCACCCACCACAGGTCAAGAAGGGATTCTCAGTTGGAGTCAGAGAGTCAAGTAGAGTGGTCGCATTGTAATTTAGTCTGACCTTGTTGTGTGTATGTGCGTATATATATTCTTGTTGTTTGATAATAAAGCCCTTTGTTGATTGAGTCACCCTCAATCTATTACATAACCCCTTGGCTTGAATTTGTCACCCATTGGGTGCACGTTCCCCATGAAATGTGCTTCCCGCCGCAATGGGCCCCGGAGCCAACCAGTGTGAAATATACTCTCGGAAAGGCTGATCTCTACAGCAGAGAGTGGAAATAGGGTGGGTTTGAAGAGAAGAGATGGCGCAGGCGGGAGTTTGCAAGCAGCTCTCTGAAGGCTGACAGCTGCCTCAGAGAACTATAGTATTGTCCCAAAGACATTTTCACCAAGAAAATACTGCAAAACACCCAAATCCTTAAACATGTTCTTTCATTCTGTCTCATCTAGACATTTAACCTGCCCTGAATTGGGAATGCTGAAAATATGTGAACACGATTAGGCCGATTGGCCTCTGTGTCAAGCATAAAAGTGTACGGGCCAGGTCAACTCAGGCTCAACTGCATGTTTAATGAGCTGAATTGCCCTTCAATTGTTGGCTGGCGAACTTCCAGCCTTTCACCCACACCCACCAGCTGAACTACTGCGTGGGAGAGCTTTGATGTCAGGACACAAGCTTGACTACTTCTCGTACAAATTCGAGTAGGCCTCACACCCACTCTAGCTCTGTAAAGTTCTGGCCTTTGTCTTTGCATTTCCTGAGACTATACTCAGAACCTCTTTTGAGCAGTCAGCTTTTTGATGCTGTTTCTCAACTTCTACTAATTTTACGTGTTGACATTTCTAACTCCTCAGCAGTTGTTATTCATAACTATAGATTACCAAACCAGGATGCTGATTATGGGTGGGTACTGTCACGCAATTTGTAAAATTCTTTTCCCAGGCCATCATTTCATTTTTCATGTGGGCATCATGAGGGTTATAAAGGGTTATAGATAAGCCTAGTAACCTCTAAGGTAGGGACATGTTTGGCACCACTCTGTGGGCTGAAGGGCCTGTAGCGTGCTGTAGCTTTTCTATGTTTCTATGTCACTGACAAGGCCAGCGGTTTTATTTCCCATTCCTAAGTCAGTGAGTTACCTTCTTGATCCACTGGTTATTTTAAAATCCAGGATATTTAAAGACTGGAATATAGTATTGTTAGTTTTTCACCATTTTGTCATGATGACCATTTTTTTCCCAAAATTGCCTTCTTCCTTATCTCCAAACGATTCACATTTACAACAATTAACAATTTCATTTCTCTCCACTGCGTTGGTTGGATGGATGAAACTTTACATCCATCTCATCGTTTTGCAGGAATTAACAGGGGAGCTTATTGTTTTATATTTACGGGGCTTTGGTTCATCTTGGGCCTTCGAGCGCATCACTAAATATTCCACGGTGATGGTGCTGGAGGCCATTTTGTTACAGTCCTTTGTAGCAGGCTTGGCCAGGCCTATCAGTCTTGTGACAAGACTAACAACAAAGGGCATGTGCAAGGCTGGTGTAGATAAAGATCCAAAAGGATGGATCTTTGCCAGTAAAAGTAAGAAAAAGCAGCAAAACTTAGATAAATCCAAATAAAGAATTAAATAAAATTGGGAAGATTTGTAGCTTGGAATTGAAAGGGAGGTTTGGGAGGTAAGCTTATGCAATGAAGGTCGGAGGCTGCATTCACAGTGTGACTGACTAGATGTGAGCATTGGCTGGAGATGGAGCTAAAGGATTATCCAACTAATACTCCTTGAATTTACCTTTCCATCCCAGTTCCCCATGACTTTATATTTTTGTGGGTGATGAGAATCGCTGGCTGGCCAGCGTTTATTACCCATTCCTCGCTGTCCTTGGAGGGCAGTTAGGAGTCAACCACATTGCTGTGGTTCTGGAGTCACGTGTAGGCCAGACCAGGTAAGATTTCCTTCCTCAAGAACATTAGTAAACCAGATGGGTTTTTCTAACAATCAGCAATGGTTTCATGGTCATCAGTAGGTTCTTCATTTCAGACATTTTTTTATTTAATTTCAATTCCACTATCTGCCTTGGTGGGATTTGAACTCAGAACATTAGCTGAGTTTCTGGACTAATAGTCTGGCAATAATGCCATTAGACCATTGCCTCCCCGCGACTAATATTTCTGATCTGTTATCAGTAACCTGTGAAGATATTGAGAAATGCCAAACAAGGGATCAAAAGTCAATGAAGAAGAATTATCACCATTACCTGATAATCAAAGCTTCCATCAAGAAGTCCATTTCATCTTGTTCGGAGCAAATTTCCGGAAGGGTCTGTAATTATAGAAAACTGATATGAATATGCAGATATGTAAAGAGATGCAGGAATATATCAACGTTTATAAGGTTGGAAGGGCTGGGAGTTGTGTTTGAGGTGGAATCATGAGCTGGAGACTTTCCAATGTCACCTCCGACTTGGCAGAGATTGCTGATTTTATTTTCGTGGGTCACGTGGTCACGTCTACTATCGCCCATACCAGCATGAGGTGCGATCAGCAGTGAGCTGGACGTGGAGAGGGATCTATCGTGATTTGGAACCAACCCCACCACCATCTTGGTACTGCAACAATTCAAAAAAGAAGTGTTGGAGAATTTAGCTGAACTTTGTGCTGTGAGCATCTACTGTCATTGCTGGCTAATAGGTTGTTATCTTGGTGACGGTTGGCCCAGCACTAAGGAATCCTCTGGAAACTCCCAGCCTGTTACACAATGTATTGCTCTCCTGATTTTCTGCTTGAGAAGACCAGGCTCTGCTAGCCCAGCCTTTCTCTACACCCCTCTATTCATTGGCTGCATTCTGTTAGGTGAATGCAACAGGTCACAGCATGCTTTGCAAGGGTGCATGGCAGCCCAGCTTTGGGGCAGCTCCTCACATGCAGAGTTCCAATTCTGCAGCCACACAAACTATCCTAGTCTCGAGAACCTCAACAGAGCAATCCTCTGGCTGACCCTAGCCACGAGGCATGTCATCCAATCAAGAATGTCAGGTCCTTTATAGAGTGGTGCCGTGCAGTGTCAACATATTGGAGCTTGCACAGCATTGGTGAGGTCACCAATTCATTCATGGGACATGAGTATGACTGGCTGGTCAACATTTATTGCTCATCCCTAGTCGCCCTTGAGCTGAGTGGCCTGCTCACACATATTAGAGAGCAATTGAGAGTCAACCACATTATTGCAGCTCTGTAGTCACATGTAGGCCAGACCAGGTAAGGGCAGCAGATTTCCTTTTGCCAAAGGACATTAGTGAACTAGATGGGGTTTTCCTGACAACTGACAATGGTTTCATGGACATCAGAAGATTTTTAATTTTAGGTGTATTTTATGGAATTCAAACTCTACCATCTGTCGTGGCGGGATTTGAACCCTGGTCCCTAGAACATTAGCTGAGTTTCTGGATGAATAATTTAGCGATAATATTCCTAAGCCATCATCTATATCCAACATCGGTATTTAGAGCAGAAAATATCATCCCCAAGCTATCATGTCACTGCAGCAAGCTAATGCTGCACCGTGCACACAGTAAACAAATACACTTTGTAAACTTCCATCCACTCCTATGCCAGAATTTTGGAGCCAGGAAATGGCCTGAAGAATTGGGAATGGCTAGCTTCAAACTTCAGTGATACTTGGCCATCTTAATGCAGGCGAGATATTCCCAAATTGTTAGGCTGTAAGATGTCACCCATCATAACCAAGAGGGCTCCCATGGTGATGAGGGTCTCTATGGCAATGAGGGCTTCTAAGGGGGTGAGGGCCTCCTGGGGATTAGGGCTTCAGGGATGAGGGGAGGTCTCTATGGCAATGAGAGCCTCCATGTCGATGAGGGGCTTCATGACAATGAGGGTCTCCACAGTGAGCAGGGTCTCCATGCCATTCTCGTATAAGCTTCTCTTATGTCTCACACAGGTCTCAGCATTGTGACACCAACCCCCATAGCCAACATGAGCCTTGGATGTCAAGAGGAAGAAAATGTGTCTAAGTAGTCTCACAGCAGACTTGCTTACTGAGCAACAGTGTGGATACATGAACTTCAGGTGGATGTAGTTGGTGACATTGCATTAGGGAGCACAGCAGTAGTGCGCTGTGGAGGTGTCTGAGGCAGAGATTTCTACGGGCAGTTTCTCCTGGCGGGGGCGGGGGGCAGTCTCAGTGATGCTTTGGAGCTCACTGATTAAGGACTTTGGGGTTCATTATCTGCACCTGTAGCTGTAATTATGTGACCATCTGGCAGAGTTTCCTGTGGCACTGAGAGATTTTCGTCTGTAAATCTCTCAATAAGAGACAAGCTCAACTCTCAGAGATTTGAATGCATAAGAAAGTGACCAACCTCAAGGAAAGGCACATGCTGAGGGGTGACATGATGAAGATATGCAAAATTGTGAGGGACAGAGTGTGAATAAACAGGAGGAACATATGTCCATAGGCAGAGAGTTCAAAAACCAGGAGTCATAGATTCAAACTAAGAGATAGTACGTATAATGGGGGACATAACCTTTTCATGTATATGGTGATGGGAATCTGGAATTCACTGCCTGAGTTGGTGGTGGAGGCAGGGACCCTAAATTCATTGAGAAAGTATCTGGATCTGCTCCTTAAATGTGGTAAATTGCAGGGCTATGGGGTGGATGCAGGAAGGAAAGGCACCTGGGTATCCATTAGTTCTGCCACTATTTGCTAGTTCTTTTCCCTCTTGCAGTAGTTTTATGACAGTTAAGGATAACACAATCTCACCATGCCCTTTTCCTAACCTGACTTTTAAAAATCTTTTCTTTCCCTTTCTTTAATGAGTTGATGTTATTCCGCGAAAGTGGTTGTAAGGAGAGATGGTGGAGCGGGGGGTGGTGGTTGTATAACAGAAGAATAAATTTTTGAAAGTTCCATGACTAACCTTGATTGCCACTTGTAAAGGGACAGACTCTCCACTAATTCCAACCACGTGACCCTCATACACTTCACCAAAAGCACCATGACCAAGGGCCCTAAGGAGGAGAAGAGGAATTAAATTTTGATTAGAATTGACCATATTAGCAATGCTGTAAAACAGAATTTGGCTCAGTGGGGTGTCCTGCCCACTGACAATGCACATCAAGATACTGCAAGCTTGAACGCCTCCTCTCCACTAACCCCATGATTTCCCACCTATCAGTTAACAACAAGCAGACGGTCATGTTCCCAGAACATCTCAAATTAATCTGTTGCTGGAGCTTGACTATACAAGACCTTATCATACAATCATAGAATCCTACTGTGCAAAAGGAGACCATTCGACCATCGAGTCTGCACCAGCCACATCCTACCCAGGCCCTATCCCCATAACACTATGCATTTACCCTAGCTGGTCCCCTGACATTCAGGGCAATTTAGCATTGCCAACACACCTAACCTGCACATCTTTGGACTGTGGGAGGAAACCGGAGGAACCAGAGGAAACTCTCGCAGACACAAGGAGAACGTACAAACTTCACATAGACAGTAACTCGAGGCTGAATCGAACCTGGATCCTGGCGCTGTGAGGTGACGGTGCTAACCACTATGCCATTGTGCTGCCCCCATGACCTCTCCATTCCTATGGTCTCTTAGAAAGACAAGGCCGTCTCTGAGTACTTTCAAGTATTACATCATCTGTGGTTCAGTCGGAAGCCCTTTAGTAGCTGAATCACAAGATTCTAGGTTCAAGTCTCACTCTGGAGACATGAGCTCAAGAAAAATTGAAGCTGACACTCTAATGCAGTATTATAGGAGTGCTGTGCAATCCTTTGGTTGAGATATTAAACAAAGGTCCCTTCTGCCCTTTCAAATAGATGCTTCTGATCCTATGTTACTATTTTCATAAGGAGAATTATCCCTGGTCACCTGCCAGTATTTATCTATCAGTAAAACATTGCAGAATTTGGTCGTTATCACATTGTTGTTTCTGGGAGTTTGCTGTGTGCAAATTACCATGATTCCGAAATGACAATGGCGACTATGCTTCAAAAACTTCTTCACTGGCTACAAAGTGTATGTCTGATGGTTGCTAAAAGCTCCATATCAATGATAGTTTTATTGTCCCTCACCACCTGCATATCTCTGACCCATCATTAAACCCATTATCTTCTGTGTCCATTCTAAAAAAAACACCCTGAACTCATACCTGCACTCAAATTCAACCTCTGGCCAAATTTTCCCCCTCTACCTCTTATACAATACACCTAAATGCCTCTTTTAGGCCCACATTTAAAGTTCTTATTTCCAACAAAACTTTTACTTTTGTCAAATCTGATCTATATCCTTAAATATGAACCAAATTTACACTCCCTTTTGCTACCTTGAATATATCAATGGTTAGCACTGCTGCCTCACAGTGCTAGGGATCTGAGTTCAATTCCTGGCTTGGTTCACTGTCTGTGCGGAGTCTGCATGTTCTCCCCATGTCTGCGTGGGTTTCTTCCAAGTTCTCTGGTTTCCTCCCACAGTCCAAAAGGTATGCTGGTTAGGTGCATTGGCCATGCCAAATTGTCCCTCAGTGTACCCAAACAGGCACTGGAGCGCAGTGACTAGGGGATTTTCACAGTAACTTCACGGCTGATTCTCCCATTGCATCCTGCAACTTTTCTGGTGGGTCTGGTCGGGGAATTGCATGTCAGCCCTTTTAATGGGATTCATCAAGAATGCATGTGTGTCTCCCTGAGCCAGAGTCAAGACCACACTGGAAACCAGCAGGAAGAGAAGTCAGTCATTTGAATCTTTTTTTAATGTATTTTAAATGTATTTTGCGTGTGATTATTGGGCCCAACACAGAACTCACTCTCCCAGGTGTACATCATTCTGATGAAGTTTAGCGTAGCTCCCCACTTTCAGGGAATTAGTGGGAGATTCCGCTGGAATGAAGAGGGGAAATGCAGGGACCCCCAGGGTCTCAGGCAGCAGAGGGGGGGTGCTTCCGGGCATTGGCAGCCTGCATCCCCAGTACTGCCCAAGGGGCAAAGTGGCCATGTCCAGGAGGCACCTCAGCACTGCCCATGGGGCATTGGGCAGTGCCCAGGGGATGGAGCCCATTGTGAACAAGGCTTAGGGTCAATCAGTTGAGATGGGAGGCGTGGCTCTCACTGTCACTCTGCATGCGGATCAGTCTGGGCTGGAGAGAGGGCAGCGATTGGGATGAACTGGGGTGGTCTGCTGGAGGGGGGAGTGGGGGAGCCTACCTCCTGCAATCGAGCTGGCCAGCAAACGGGGAAACTGACAGATCGGGAGTCACTGGACATGCGCAAAGTTCCAGAACTATCAGTGTGATTCGGGCTCTCCCCCTGGGTTTTTAATGAGATTTATGACCTCTGCAGTGCACAGAGCACACAGATTCAGGTGAGAAGCTGCATTAAAAAAAACAGGCATGATTTCGAAAAGTTTTCCCACAATTCAGCACTTTTGAAAGAATTGCCCCCTTCATTGCAGTGCTAATGTAAATCTTCTTGCAACACTAATAAATAAACAAAATAATATCTGGAACACATTTGGTTGACAATTAATTGCCTGCCTTGGCTGGAGATAAAGCCTTAAACAATCAATCTCTGCCAAAACAATACCCCAGGGTATTTTAACCTGCAAATCAGGTTCCTGCAACATATAGATAACCATTTCAGGAACAAACTGGGTGAAGCTTGCACCATAGAGTTTCCACTCCATTTTATTGAGAGCCATAAACAAGTAAGATCAGGAATGGTAAGGGTAAAATTATTTATGGAGGCATCTTCTTAAATAAAAGAGTTAGAAGGATGGTGACACATCCCTGCCCAAGATCCACAGCAAAGTCCCCAACCCCCTCAGCTCAGGCATAAACCTTGCTCTACCTGAGCTACCCAATGGTATGCTAGCCAGAGCCTCTAGGAGCTAGGATTGGCCTCCTGGATGAAGGGAAGATTGAATTGTCTTCAAAATTATCATTTTGATAGACCAGATAGAGAGAAACTGTTTCTGTTGACTGGAAGATCAGTAACCAAGGATCACAGCTTTAAGATGATTGACTCAAAACTGGTAGGGATGGGAGAGGAGTGTCGGGCATAGGAGAGATAAAGACAATTCTTTTTTACACACATCTTATGATTTAAAATGCACTGCCTGAAAGGATACAGGATGCTGGTTTAATGGCAACATTCAAAAGAGATTTGGATACAAGGGACCATTTCCAGGAGCTTTGAGATGAGAACAGGATGTGTGGCATTTATGGGAGAGTTCTTTCAAAGGGCAGTCAGAGGCATGACGGGTTGAACGGCCTCCTTGTGTGTTGTAAGATTCTATGATTCTTACCTGCCTGTGAGAGTTTTAATGTCACCCACCTCAGCAAGGAGATGTTTCTCCTGGGCACTTCCTTGAGTTCGTTGAGTGATGCCACCTTGCCAGCGAAGCAATAGTTCGGATTGTAATCGGTCATGATGGTAGAGGTTCTGATCTTACTCAGCTTGTACTCTGGGCTCTGCAGCTTCACCCTCACTGCCTGGAACCGGTTGTTCTTGCGATAGTAAACTGCCATGGGAATAACACAAGGATCGATGAGGAGTTGATAGCCATTCAGTTCATAGAATCATAGAATCTCTACAGTGCAGAAGGAGGTCATTCGGCCCATCACGTCTGCACCGACAACAATCCCACTTAGGCCCTATCCCTGTTATCAGGTCTTGCTCACCAACTAGTTCACACATAAAGATCCATAAACTCACCCATATATGTGATTCACACAAGTGAACAGAGACTCATGCAGGAACAAATTTACACCTTGTAAGACCATGTCTGTTGTAGGTCTCTTGATACATTAATCTTCACCAATATCTACAACTTATTTCACATAAGTAATGAAGCTTTCTTTTCTAGTTTTCCTACATTACAACAATGACTAGATTTCCATAGTATTTCATTGGTTATGGAGCACCCTGTGATGAACTGAGATTGTGAAAGATGCTACACAAACGCAAACCCTTTCTTTCTGATGTTCATTCTATCGGATTATGATCAGACCCTTGAATACATAACAACTCTATTCATGAACTGAAAAGTGACCAAAGCTTAATGGTCATCATCCATAATTGATTGCTATCTTCCTTGGGCTAAAAAGTTGTGGGTTTAAATCTCATTGTAGGTGTTCTGACCAATATTTATCTCTTAACAAGCCTCACTGAAAAAAAATCAGATGAGTTGGTCGTTATTTCATGGCTGTTCTTGTGATCTTGCTGTGTTCAAATAGGTTGCCATGTTTTCTACAGTGACTGCATTTCAAAAATATTTTATTGCTGAGGCAGCGTTTTGGGACCTCCTGAAGATGTGAAAGGCACAATATGAATTCAAGTTTCTTCTTTTTTGATTCATTGCATTGGAAAAAAAATGCAGGCTTCAAATCTGTCCTTACTCACCATGGGATCAATGATGTCTCCAGTCAGTAACACACAGGCATCCTTTTAAATAATTATTAATGGTTTTATTAATTTGTTTAAAAAATGCACTTTCAAAAAGAATTATTTTGATTTTTAAAGAACTCCAGTTTGAAGCTTCTTTATGAAGCTGAAGAAGACAGTGATGATTGGAGGCCATTGAGTGAGAGATGGTGATGATGCACAGGGAGACAGAGAGGCAATTGGAGGGATTAAACAGAGCAGCACAATTGAGGCAGCATTGAGAGACAGAGAGGCAGAGAACTGGGATCCTTACTGTACAACACAACCATCCAGCCTGTATGTCAATGAAAGAACTTAAAAACTGATTGAAGTTAAACAATGAAGCATTGTGTAACAGTTACGAAAACATATTAACCTCAGCCAGTAGTGGGTAGGGGTGAAAGATTGGGTGTTGAAGTCGACATTCCTAATTGACTGTGCACCACGTTTTACTGTACGTTATTTCTAGGGCACACTGGAGATATGTCCTGGCCTCATTTCAATAGGGAGATGCATTAGACTAAACCCACACTGAATCTCAAGATGCCGGGTGAGTCATGCATTTATACACAGCGAGAATGCTACAGATCCTGGACCCTGGCCAGCTCAGCAGGTCCCTTAAATTTAAGCTAATGGCGCACGGTTATTCCAGCCAACATTTATGTTTTCAGTTAAATTCTACTTCATCTTTTCCATGCGGTTGTTGGCCTTGCTGAGTGGGGGGGTGGGGGGGGGGGGGGGGGGGCCATCACTGGGCATTTTTCCTACCAATGTTTATACTTCATTATTCTTGGTTGCTCGGTACGGTGTGGTAAGGACAGGAATTCACTTGGAGGTTCTGCTTGAATTAATTGACCAAGGGCAAATCATTTGGGGCCAATAAATGCCGCAACTACTACATCAAGGCAGCATTAAATCCAATGTGACATAGTAGCAAAATTGAAGTCAGTGAGAATCGGGGGAAAATGACCGGCTGGAGTCATACCTGGCACAAAAGAAGATGGTTGTGATTGTTAGAGGTCAATCACCTCAGTCTCAGGAGATCACTGCAGGAGTTCCTTGGGGTAGTGTCCTAAACTTAATCATCTTCAACTCTTTAAACAATGGCCTTCCCTCTGTCATCAGGTCAGGATTGGGGATGTTTGCTGATGATGTTCAGGACTACTCATGACTCCTCAGAAGGTGAAGCAGCCCATATGCAGCAAGGCTTGGACAATGTTCAGCTTGGGCTAGAATCATAAAATTAGAAAATAGAAACCCTACAGTACAGAAAAAGGCCATTCAGCCCATCAAGTCTGCACCAGCCACAATCCCATCTAGGCCCCACACCCTCATCCCTACATATTTTACCCATTATTCCCTCTAACCTACACATCTCAGGACATGAAGGAGCAATTTTTAGCATGGCCAATCAACCTAACCTGCACATCTTCGGACTGTGAGAGGAAACCAGAGCACCTGGAGGAAACCCGTGCAGACAGGAAGAGAATGTGCAGACCCCACACAGACAGTGACCCGAACTGGGAATCGAACCCAGGTCCCCGGAGCTATGAAGCAGCAGTGCTGACAACTGTGCTATTGTGCCACAATAAACCCATAACATGTGGCAAGTAGCATTTGCACCTCACAAGTGCCAGGCAATGACCATCTCCAACAAGAGAGAATCTAACCATCTTCCCCTTATCATTCAACAACATTATCATTGCTGAATTCTCCTACTATTAACATTTTGAGGAATGTCCAGAAACTTGACCAGCCACATATATACTGTGGTTACAAGAACACGCCAGATGCTGAGAATTCTGTGAACAGTAACTCACCGCCTGACTCCTCAAAGACTGCCTGCCTTCTCCAAGGCACAAGTCAAGGGTGCGATGGATTAACCACTTGCCTGGATGAATACAACTCCAAAAACACTCAAGAAGCTCAACAACATCCAGTCCAATTGATTGGCATTCCATTCACCATGTTAAACATTCACTCCCTCCGCTACTGATGCGCAGTGTGTACCATCTGCAAGATGCCCTGCAGCAACTTGTTAAGCTTCTCTGAACAGAATCTTCCAGACCTGCAATCTCTAGCAGCAGACGCACGTGAGCAACAGACCCATGGGGCCATCATCATCTGCAGGTTTCTCCTCCAAGGTATACAGTATCCTGACATGGAACTACACTGCTGTTCCTTCACTGTTACGGGGTCAAAATCCTACAATTCCCACCCAAACAGCACATTGTGTGTATTTACACCACATGGATTGCAATGGTTCAAGTAAGTGGCTCACCAACTATTTTCTGACAAGCAATTAGGGCTGGACAACAAATGCTGGGCTAGCCAGCGATGGCCACATCTTAAGGAAAAGCAAATGAAAGAAAAAGTCCTGAAGTGCCCTACACTAGAACCCAGATTTAATATTTAGACATCATTGAAACACAGGACAAAAGTAGTCCAGCCCTCAGGCTGAATGGATTATCGGATTAATTGGATTATGCCTGATCCTTATCTTGAATTCTTTGTTCCATATCCTTTGATTCTTTTATTGCACATAAATCCAGCAATCTCCGGCTTGGAAGTCCCAACTGAGCAAATAGCAAGGGGGGAAGATTTTGGATTTTCACATGATTTCCTGCGGAAAAGATGCTTCCTGGTTATACTCCTGAAAAGACTAGCTCTAATTTTAAAGATTAAACCTCATCGTCCTCGACTCCTTCATCTCGAGACACAACTTCACTTTAAGCAAGTAGGAGGAAGTGGATTTGAGACTAGAAAAAGATCAGCCATGATCTGATTGAATTCAAAGGGCTGAACTGTCTATGTTCAATCCTACTGAATTCTTCTCAGCATTTTAAACAGCTCGATGATGACCCCCTCGATCTCATGGATGCCAGGAAATAAAAGCCAACTTTGTGCAATTTGAACAGGAATTGAATGCTCATGTGAACCATGGTTTTATTACAGAGAGCACGGGTGGCATCTACAATGCCCAGCACTTGAGAAAACTTGACCAACTGGTGAAGTAGGGCCACCTTCCCACTCTAAGAACTTCAGGCACAGGAACTTGGGGTGATACTTGGATATCTCCACTTTGCCATTATAAACATCTTCTCACTTTCTTGCCGCAGCCACAGTTTCTCCTTTATTGGTGAGCTGCTGCCTTGCCAAGTTTTATGCTCTCCAACCAAGTATCACTGGCCACATCCTGCCAATAACTCATTCAGATTTGGAGAACTGCTGAGTCAGTTCAGGCCCCACAGTACATATTCTAGGCCAATACTCCCAGTACAATACTGAGGGAGTACTGCACTCTTTGGGATCATAGAACAAAGATCATAGAATCCCTACAGTGCAGAAGGAGGCCATTTGGCCCATTGAGTCTGCATCAATGACAATCCCACCCAGGCTCTTTCCCCATCACCCCATGTATTTACCCTGCCAGCCCCAATACTAACAGTCAATTTAGCATGGCCAATCAACCTAGCCTGCACATATTTGGACAGTGGGAGAAAACTGGAGCACCCAGAGGAAACTCACACAGACATAAGCAAAATGTACAAACCCACACAAATAGTTGCCGAGGCTAGAATTGAACCCAGGTCCCTGGCACTGTGAGGCAGCAGTACTGACCATTACGCCACCTTTCAAAAGAGACATTAAACCTAAGTCATGTCTACTTTCTCAGTCCATATAAGAAACCTTTTGACTATTTCAAGGAAGAGCAGACCAGTTATCTCTGATGTCTTGATCAATATTTTATTCCTCAACCAACATTTAAAAGCAGATGATCTGCTTTGTATGGTAAATGCGTGGGGTTAAAAGAATAGGGTGGAAGGAGGGCTTGGGTGGAATGCTCTGTTGGAGGATTGATGCAGATTCGATGGGCCCAATGGCCTCTTTCTGCACTGGTTATATTTGGACATTATCAGATTATTGTTTGTGAGATGTTGCTGTGTGCAAATTGGCTTCTGCGTTTCCAACATTACAACAGTTACTATACTTTGAAAAAGCACTTTCTTTGATGTAAAAAGTTTTAAGATGTTTTGAGGATGTGTTAGGTCCTGTATATTGTAACATTTCTGTACCTTTGTTGTATACAGTCTAGTAACATACTGGATGATAATGTAACAGTAGACAATTGAAACATAACTTCTTTTTGACCTCGAGGACAAACCAACATTTATTTGCCTTTAAGAGGCATACTTGAGAAGGCCTACTTTGCGCTCTTTCCTCTATATAAACATAAATAAACTCAATAACTAAATAAGCATAATGTGGTTAGGATTGTCAACTGCATATTCCTGAAGGTTACATCACATGATTTGCCTCCACATTCCAGCCATTAATTAGTCAACACATCATGCACACTGCCTTCCTAAGCTAAATGAAAAGCTAAAAGACTCATTACCCAATCGGATGATGCTTAACTATTAGCCAAGGGGCCATAATGTTAAGGAATGGATACACGTATTAGGCTATTGCAACACATAAGTCCTAACAAATGGAAAACTATTGGATCTTCCTGTCTTATACTCTAGGTGACATCTTGGAAAAGAACATAATGGTGGGTGCACCTATACTCCACAGACTGCAATGGTTCACGAAGGCAGCTCACCGCCAAGGGCAATTAGAGATGGGCAATTAATGTTGACTTAGCCAGCAATGCCCTCATCTCTTGAATGATTTCTTAAAAAAACTGTGGTTACATACTTTTATCCATTGGGCATTTTAAGTTATGAAGTTGGAGTATCTGTTCTATTCTGCTGGAGTGCCTATTCCTGAATCAATTGCAGTGTAGAAGGTGCTATGTTGTTAAACTTACCTAAAAATTGAGAGCATTCTTTTACATATTACTATTGAAATTGCAGTAACTAATGGAACTTCAGCCAATGAGAATCAGAACTCCAGTTCATAACCAATAACACCCCATGCAGATATGACTGTGTCCACATTCACTGAATTACTGCTTTTTCATCTTTTGTGAATGTTACATTTTACATACCTGCAGATTTTCCTCTGACCTTGCCAGGGCTACTGTTCCACAGCTGCTGGTGACCTTCAGGGCCTTGACAGCTGTTCATGGATGTAAACAATGAGTGTTGGAGCGTACACCATTTGGCATGGATGACCTTGTATACACCTTACCTGCTATCCATGCACCTTCAGTTTTCAAAAGTCATTTTTGGTACAATATTGCTGGCATGGCCAACATTTATTGTCCATCCCTAATTGTTCTCAAGAAGCTGATGATGGGCTATCTTTTTGAACCACTATAGTCTGTGTGATGCAGAGGTTCTCTTTTGGTTTTTTAAAGCAGTGAATTTCAGGATTTTAGCCTAGTGACAGTGAAAAACAGCGATATTTGTCAAGTGGCATGAGATGTAATGGGACACTTTGTTCTAATGGTTTTTTCCTGACCTCTTGGGAAATAGAGGCCATGAGTTTGGGATTGCTACCAAGGAAGCAATAGTGAGTTGCTGCACTGTAACTGGTAGATAGTAGACACTTGGTCAAAGTGCACCGTTGCTTAGGTGCCTATTAAACGACCTGTCCAAATGGTGTTGAGTTTTTTGAATGTTGATGGAGCTGCACATATCATCAAAAAGATAGAGAGGAAGGTGTTGTAAAAATATAGAACTATTCATACATGATAAAGACCAAAAGAGTAATAAGGGAGAGAGTAGAACTCATAAGGATCAACAAGGTTATCTATGTGCAGAACCACAAGAGATGGGTGAAATCCTAAATGAATATTTCTTATCAGTATTCATTGTTGAGAAAAGCATAGATGTTAGGAAACTTGGGGAAGTATATAGTGATGTCTTGAGGAGTGTGCATATAACAGAGAAGGAGGTGTTTGAAGTCTTAAAGCACATCAAGGTAGATAAATCCCCGGGACCTGATCAAGTGTATCCCAGGACAGTGTGGGAGGCTAGGGAGGAAATTGCAAGTCTCCTAGCAAAGATATTTGAATCATTGACAGCCACAGTTGAGGTGCCTGAAGAATGGAGGCTGGCAAATATTATGCCTTTTATTTAAAAAGGGCTGCAGGGAAAAGCCTGGGAACTACAGGCTGATAAGCGTCACGTCTATGGTGGGTACGTTGTTGGAAGATATTTTGAGAGACAAGATCTATAGGTATTTAGAGACACAAGGACTGATTAGGAACAGTCAGAATGGCTTTGAGAGTGAAAAATTATGATTCACAAATTTGATTGAGTTTTTTGAAGGGTAACCAAGAAGGTAGATGAGGGCAGAGCAGTTGGTTTGTCTACATGGACTTAAGCAAGGTACTGCATGGTAGGTTGTTGCATGAGGTTAAATCTCAGGGGATCCAGGATGAGGTAGCTAAATGGGTATAAAATTGACTTGATGACAGAAGATAGACAGGGTTGTTTTTCAAACTGGAGGCCTATGACCAGCAGCGTGCCTCAGGGATTGGTTCTGGATCCACTATTATTTGTCATTTCTATTAATGATTTAGATGAGAATATAGGAGGCTAGTAAGTTTGCAGATGACACCAAGATTGGAGAAGGTTACCTTGGATTGCAACAGGATCTTGATCAATTGGGCCAGTAGGCTGATAAATGGCAGATGGAGTTCAATTTAGATAAATGTGAGGTGATGCATTTTGGTAGATTAAACCATTGATAGGACTTACTCAGCTAATGGTAGCAAATTGGGGGAGTTACAAAACAAAGAGATCTAAGGGTACAGACTCATAGCTCCTCGAAAGTGGAGTCACAGGTGGACAGAGTGGTGAAGAAGGCATTCAGCATGCTTGGTTTCATTGGTCAGAGCACTGAATACAGGAGTTGGGATATCCTTTTGAAGATGTACAAGATATTAGTAAGGCTTGGAATACTGTGTACAGTTCTGGTCACCCTATTATAAAAAGAATATTATTAAACTGGAAAGGGTGCAGAAGAGATTTACTAGGATGCTACTGGGACTGGAGTTATAAGGAGAAGCTGGATAGATTGGGACTTTTTTCTCTTGCACATAGAATTCAGAGGGATGATCTTATAGAGGTTTATAAAATAATGAGGGATAGATCAACTAGATAGTCAATTTTTTCCCAAAGGTAGGGGAGTCTAAAACTAGAGGACATAGGTTTTAAGTGAGAGGAGAGAGATACAAAAGGGTCCAGAGGGACAATTTTTTTCACACAGAGGATGATGAGTGTCTCAAACAAGCTGCCAGACGTGGTAGTAGAGATAGGTACAATTTTGTCTTTTAAAAAGCAATTAGGTAGTTACATGGGTAAGATGGGTATAGAGCAATATGGGTGTAACTTAGGGGTTTAAAACAAAAGGGCGACATGGACAAGTTGGGCCCAAGGGCCTGCTTCCATGCTGTAAATCTTTATGATTCTATGACAACCTCAATGCACCCCAAAGTGCCTTACAGCCAAGCAAGTTCATTTTATTTTTTTATTATTCATTTATGGGACTTGACATCACTGGTTATACCAGCATTTACTGCCCATCCCTAACTGTCCTCCATTTCAGAGGGCAGTTGAGAATCAACCACATTGCTGTGGCTCTGGAGTTACATGTCAGCCAGACCAGGTAAGGATGGATATTTCCTTCCCTAAAGGGCATTAGTGAACCAGATTGGTTTTTACCACAATTGGCAATGTTTTCATGACTTTTAATTCCAGATTTTTTATTAAATTCAAATTTCACATCTACTGTGGTGGGATTCAAACCTGTGTCCCCAGACCATCACCCTGGATTACTAGTCCAGTGACAATACCATTACGCCTCCAATCCCAGATAATCTGTTTTTTTAAAGTGATATTTCACACTGAGAGAACTCCTCTGCTGTTATTTGAAAACTCTCTTTACAATCCATCTGTGAGGACAGGCCCTTATCAGGCCTGTGGTTAACATCCCATTCAAAAGAACCTCCAAAAGTGCAGCACTACCTCAGTACTGCATTGGAGAGTCAGCCCAGATTACCTGCTCAAATCTCCAGCTTGGGACTTGAACTCACAACCTATCTGACTCTGAAGGGAGAGTGGTACCACTAAACTACAGCTACAGGAGCCAGAAAATTCGTCTTCCTCCCAGGCTGTATCCCATCACTCTACCAACTATTAATTCAGCAAAATGCCATCCCCTGAATCCAGGGATGGTATTCTGAAAGTTTTAAAGTTTATTTATTGGTCACAAATAGGCTTACATCAACACTGCAATGAAGTTACTACGAAATTTCCCTAGTCGCCACCCTCCAACACCTTTTTGGATACGCTGAGGAACACGGTCAATGCACGCCTTTCAGTCTGTGGGAGGAAAGTGAAGCACTCGAAGGAAACCCACACAGCCACGGAGAGAACATGCAACAGTGATCCAAGCTGGGAATCGAACCTGGGTCCCTTTGGCTGTGAGGCAGCTGGGTTTAAACACTGTGCTGCACACCTGTACCACTGCGCTGCCCACGGACCCAAAGGGGGAAAGATCAAAAACAAATCTTTGCCTTTCCTCAGAATCTCATGCAAAAGTATTCAAGTTGTGTCTCTCCAACGAGCTACCAAGAATTGCCTGGAGACCAGAATGAGTCCAGAATGAGGATATCACCCATAGCAAATTAACTCAAAACCAAATGAGGATTTCAAAAACAAACCACAATTTCATTCATGAACCTTCTTACCTGGTCTCCCTGGAGATTCTCTTGTGTAGATCCTATACTAGATCTCCAGACTGGATTATCTTACCGAATCCTCGTACCAGATCTCCTCAGCCTGAATATTTTGTATTTTGTTTCTTTAAAAGAAGCCTCCTTCTGGAGGCTATAGTCAAGTGCCAATAAATCTGGGACTTCTTTTCAGTTACTTTCAGAAAAAAGCTCTATGTGTGATTGCCTCTCTCCTTGCCAATATCGCAACAGAGGACCATAGGGTGTCTGTCCCTTTGAGGGGCAAAGCTGGACAGTGGTGATTTAGCCTGAGGGACATCATACCTCAGCTGAGGGGTAAGACTGGGGAGGAAGGACTTTCATGAATAACCTCATGGTTATAGGAATATAGGTATAGGAACGGAACCCGTGCTGTTGGAGTCACTCCACATCACGAACCAGTTGTCCAGCCAACTGAGCTAACCTTGCCAATAAAGTAACTTCAATTGCAAGGAATCCATTGTATTAACACTTTTGGAATGAATTAAGTTCTCCTCAATTGCCTTCTGTTTATATACCCAATGGGCCATTTTAAATTGGTTCTGAAAGCTATTATAAGCCCATTCTGCGGTTTTAGTCCCCAAAACAGTTTGAAATCAGAAGCAGTTTGAATAAATATCCGAAAAATTAATTTTCAGTCCAATACAGTCAACACGGGGAAAGCTGGGAAAATCTTGGGACAGGCCAGCTCTGGGACAAACAGGAAAGAGAAGCTCTGGGCATTCTGGGATAAGCTTGGGAAAGGGGAGGTCTGGGAATTCTGGGATAAATTTGGGACAGGCCAGCTCTAGGAATTCTGGGATGAGCTTGGAAAAGGGCAGTTCTGGAAACTCTGGGAAAAGCTTGAGAAAGGGCAGCTCTGGGAATTCTGGGGCAAGCTTGGGACATGCCAGTTTTAGGAATTCTGGGAAAAGCTTGGGAAAGGGCAACTCTGGGAATTCTGGGACAAGCTTGGGAAAGGCAGCTCCTAACTTGTCTGAAAAAGCAAAATACTGCAGGTGTTGCAAATCTGAATAAAACCAGAGGGGTAGCCAATGCCAGTCAACACTACAAGTGCTGCTTTCAAAGAAAAATGGTATCATCCCATTTGTGTCCACTTTGGAAAAGGTTTTGTGCCAAATGGCACTCCGTCAAGCACATTAGCATGCATTGTATGAGCATGCATAGGCGCTACACAGAATAGACAGATATCAACCAGCGTCTAATGCTGATTTCATACCTACACTAGCATTTTGAAGTTCAATGCTTTTGTTAATGTTTTTCTCTTAAATACAGAGAACTGAACAGGTATTTGGCAGCAATAATGCCTTTCCTGTAACACCACTAAAGCTTTATTCAAAGGCATCATCATCAGACTTGTAGCTCAGTTGCTGATTGCTTCTTACTGGCTCTGCTGAGTTTGTGGATGGGCTGATTGTTTGGAGAAGTTGGTCAAAGTTGGTGAAGACTGCAGACAGTCCACTGAGTGTGTTGTGAGACTTCTTAGTGTGCCCACCCCAGTCCAGTGCTAGTATCTCCACATCATGAGTGTAAAGAAGGAACTTCTACAAGACCTGAGTGCACACTGCTTTCTCACAGTCACGGGAGGGGCTAAAGTAGTCAATTCCCTTGAACGATAGCATGTTGGCGACTTGGTGTCGAAACAGCAAAGAGGAAGCCAATGCTGTTTATGGCTGGAAAAAGAAGAAGGGGTGAAGTGGTCTCAGCAGGTGATCTTATCCTGCTAGAACCTTCCAGATGCATTTTTTCCTACTTTCACTGAAGCCAGAGGCAGTGCATTCATTGTCTGTGGATCATGAAAGAGGTACTTGCTGAACTTTATTACCCTGAGAAGCAGAGTTGCGATCTCCGATCTGAAAGGTGTGGGAGGGGAGGGTGCTGCCAATGCTGATGAAAGCATTTGTGGCCCTCAACATCTATGCATTAGGAACGCTCTGGGGTTGGGATGGCGACGCAACTGAAATCGCACAGGTCACCATCCACGACTACATCAAAGAGGTGACAATGGCCATGTTCACCAAGAGCGGGAGACTTTATTGTGTTCCTTCCAGAGGAGAGCAGGAGAGGTGTGCAGGTGGCTTTGTCGGGATAGTGGGCATTCCTATGGTGCAGAATGTCATCAAAGGCACGCAATGTGTCTTTGCACATGCTAGAACTCAATACTGAGTTGCACCGTAACCACTCAATGTGCAGTTAGTGTGCCACCATGCTCAGCATACCTTGTATCATTCAATGTCCACCACCCAGGTACCACCTAAGCTTTGTCTATCTTGTGCCAGTTCTTTGTTCCAGCCATCTTTCAGGCACCATGTTAAACCAGAGAGAGACGGATAACTCCAGTCTGTACTCCCAACATCCATGGATAGCCATTCAGGTAACGAGAGCCCAGCCAGCATGAGAAAGACGCACTGCGGGAATTCCGAAACAATGGTTATGTTCTGAGGAGTGCTCACCGCGATGGGAATCCTGGATCGTGGTGGTTTGCCATATTCTTCACAACCAGACAATTATGGGATACAGATCCTGATATGATGGATCCATCAATCGCCTCAGGAGGAAGAGGAGGATAAGGAGTCAGCCGCCATATCCGCATTTGGGATAGGCCATCCGTGAGAAGCTCTTTTAACTCAGATTCAATGCCGCATGGACATATTGTTTCAAAATCCCATGCATTTCCTCAGTAAGCATCCTCCCAGCCACATTCCCTACATAAAAGCCACCGCACAACAACTACTTCAGACTAACTTTGTCTAACAGAGCAAGCAACAAACCAGATAACTCATCACCTTTCGGCATCTCTCTGGTGCCTGTCTTGTGGTTGTCTTTGCCCGTTTTGGTGTCTCTATAGAGCACAACCTCAATGGCTGCAGTCTATCTGAAAGATGTCTGCTGCTGCAGATAGCCCTGGATGACTTCTCCAAGCACGTTCTGGCTTAGGGTGCCTGGCTTCAGACCGCACCAGGTTCACCCGGCTTGTAGCAGCATGGCCTGGCTGACCAAGAAGAACAAGGGCCCTGTTGGAGTGCCGATAGCAATCCTAATAATCTGCTGGAGTACAGATTGCTGCACTGCTGTGAGACACTAGCAGCCCCTTTTTGATCGCTGCTTACCCACAGTCACAGTGGCAACAATCGGAGTCTGAATGACCCCAGGCTGAGAACCTCAGTTTATGCTTCCATTCAGAACTCAGAGATGGGGTATCTTCAGCATGTTCCACGATGGAAGTCGAGGAAATCGGGAGCTGCTTCACCGTCTGGGCCTTAGGTTTTCTCATGGAGTAAGCCACCAAACACATGCTGGAAAGGATAGGCTCCTGAGGCACGTTGGAGCCACTGTCGAGGATAGTGACCACAAATCTCCTGATAGGCCTGCCAATGCACCAAGTTTTTCAGAGGGTGTCTCTTCTCTTCATCCAAGTTTTCTGCAGCAGAACTCATCTGCAATTTCACCCTCCAGGGAGGTGCCACCTTTCCCCATGTCCTTACTGCAGCCCAAAGACTCACCAATTCCTGATCTCTATACCACCATCTAAGCTATGCACAGAGCCAATATCGGAGCTGGTGGCTGACAGTGTCATATCAGATCCGATGAAGTGTCTTCTTCCTCAGTCTGTCCTTTCTGAAGGGCTTCAGCTTCCCACAGCACGGCCTGGCCAGTATCTGCGTATCGAAAACATGAAGACACGAGTGCCGATGAAGTTTGGGATGGTGAGGGAAGCAGATGTGTGGGGTTATATCATCTGCAGCTTGAAAATTGTAACATATTGCAGGATGAGGATTAAGAGGGATATCAGGAAAGGCATTAGGTGGAAATATACCATAATCCTCACTGGTTTCAAACGCACCATTGGCCGCTAACTCAATACTGGCTCTTCCAATGAAAGCCAGCATTGCCTCCTCCAGTCAGTAGATGCCGCTGGTGATACGTGTGAGCTGTGAAGCATGTGAGGTTTTCAGTAGTGTTATGTGTGAGAGGTAAGGCCAGGAATGTGAGATATGAAGTATGACTGATAGACATTGTTGGTAGGTAAGTCATGAAGGGCATGCATTGAGCAATGTATGAGGCTAGTGGTAGCGTAAGATATGGCATGTAAGGATGTATTCACTGACCTTGAATACTCATGCGACACCATTTCATTTCTTTAGGCACAGCATCCAGATCCACAGAGCTAGATTCCCAGCATTGATTGCAATGGCTATCAATTCCCACTGCTTTCTTAGCATCTGCCAGGACCCCTCCTGAACCCCCCCTTTGGAAAGAGGAATCTGCCCCTCCTACAGTAAGGCCTCTAATGTGACATCTGAGAACTTTGGGACTCGGTCTCTGGTCTGTTGTACTTCCTGATCTTCAATACTTCCTGACCCAGTTCTATTCCCTGTTGCAGCTAGAATGTGTCTTGCCTTTTAAGAAGTGTCCTCAGGTTTTAAGCAGAGCTGGTTAAGTGCTAGTCCCGCATAAGAGCTAGTCTCTCACCACAGCTATCTCACACCAGAGCTAGTCTCTCACTGGAATTATCTCACACCAGAGCTAGTCTATCACTAGAACTATCTCACACCAGGGCTATCGCACACCAAAGCTAGTATTCTCCAACTCAATTTTCAAGTTTGCTGATGACACCGCCATAGTGGGTCGGAAAGAGAATCTGGTGAACTGGTGCAAAAAAAAATCTCTCCCTCAATGTCAACAAAATGAAGGAGATTATCATTGACTTCAGGGATTGTAGTGGAGAACATGTCCCTATCTATATCAATGAGGATGAAGTAGAAATGGTCAAGAGCTTCAAGTTTAGGTATCCAGATCACCAACAACCTGTTCTGGTCCCACCATGCAGACACTATAGTTAAGAAAGCCCACCAATACCTCTACTTTCTCAGAAGACTAAGGAAACTTGGCCTGCCAGCTATGACTGTTAACTAACATTTAGAGATGTATCATAGAAAGCACTTTTTTTGGTTGTAACACAGTTTGGTATGGCTCCTGCTCTGCCCAAGACTGCAAGAAACTACAAAAGGCCATGAATGAAGCCCAGTCCATCATGCAAACCAGCCTCCCATCCATTGATTCTGTCTATACTTCCAGCTGCCTTGGGAAAAGCAGCCAGCATAATCAAGAACTCTACACACAGTGGGCATTCTCTCTTCCACCTTCTTCTATCGGGAAAAAGATACAAAAGTCTGAGGTCATGTACCAACCGAATCAAGAACAGCTTCTTCCCTGCTGCCATCAGATTTTTGAATGGACTTGCCATGCACTTAGTTGACCTTTCTCTACACCCTAGCTATGACTGTAACATTACATTCTGGACTCTTTTCTTTCCTCCTCTATGAATGTTATGTTGTGTCTGTATAACACACAGGAAACAATACTTTTCACTATACACTAATATGTGTGACAATAATAAATTAAATCAAATCAAATCAAGCCAAACCACAAGAAAGTCTCTCACTATCTTACACCAGAGGTAGTCTTGACTGAATCTGTGCTTTTTACTGAACGAAGCAGCAACTTATTATTTATCATTAAGCTGCTCACCCTCTTTACAATTAACATCACTTTAGTTGCATGTGGGCCATGATGCATTGTAATTCTCACATCCGATTTCAAGCTGCTGGAAGTATTCATCGGGTCAGACAATATCTGTGGACAAAAAGACTCCGATTCTCTCTCTGAGCTGCTGAGTATTCGCAGCATTCTGTTTCCATTCTGGGTGACATAGTGGCACAGTAGTTAGATGCTACCTCATAGCGTCAGAGACTCGGGTTCGATTCCCGGCTTGGGTCACTGTTTGGAATTTGCACATTTTCTCCATGTCTGCATGAGTTTCTTCCAGATGATCTGGTTTCCTCCCACAGCCCAAAGCTGTGCAGGTTGGTTAGATTGCCCAGCTAAATTGCTCCTTAGTGTCAAAGGGACTAGTAGGATAAACATGTGGGGTTACAGGGATAGGGGCACAGTGGCTTTGTGGTCAGTGCAGACTTGATGGGCTGACCTCCTTCTGCAGTGTAGGGATTCTATGATTTAAGACTGAGACAAGCCTGGGGTTGATCAGTTCACAACTCAATGGCAGCAGCAAACAATAAAGTTAACCTAATTTTATTGGGAACATTGGAACAAGCAGATAAGGCCCTGCTATAGTGCAGTTCACAGCTGGTCAGAGAGCAAGGGGACATGTGAGCACACATGATGTACACAGTTCACCACTAAGTCAGGGAAGAGCAAACCTCACCTGACATACAGCGCAGTCCACTTCATGGTCGCGAGAACGTGTCTAAGCTGCTCCCAAAGTGGTTCGAATCCAAGCACATGCTTCTCCTAAACACCATCCTCAGCCAACAGTATCAGTCAGAATTCAACTTTGTGAGAATGCAGAAGAATGGAATTCGGAGTATCTCTGAAAGTTTATAGCACCATTTTGTTGGGAAGTAGGAATAACTTAATGTGCCTTGTCATGAAGTGGGAGCCGCGGACCTTAAATTTAACCCTCAGCTGGGCAATTAATTATCAATCAGTTCCTTGACACATACCAGAAACAGAATGTTTATTTATTAGTGACGTAAGTGGGCATACATTAACACTGCAATAAAGTTACTGTGAAAATCCCCTGGTTGTCACATTCCGGCGCCTATTTGGGTACACTGAGGGAGAATTTAGCACAGCCAATCCACCTAACCAGCCTGCCTTTCAGACTGTGGAAGGAAATCGGAGCACCCAGAGGAAACCCATGCAGACACGGGGAGAATGCGCAGGTTCCTAGTGCTGACAGGCAGCAATGTTAACCACTGTGTCACCATGCTGCTCCACATGATGACTTTCTCATAGAAAGAAGGAAAATAAATGCCATGGTATATTTCTCAACTCAAAAGAAGCTGCAGCAAGCCTGTTGCCATGCAATGGCTAATGACAATACCTAGAGTGATGGCACCAAGCCAAGCAGCAGTGGGCCCTCAGGTTGGATGCCAGGTCCAGTCCATGCTGAGTTATCTGATCTCAACTAGGGTAGTGGTGACCCTGGCCTCTGAAAGGGTTTAGGGCAAGTGTGAGCAATCTGCCAGGGTTCCTGTTTCTGATTAGAATCTATACTGCAAAGTGCACATTAGGAAGGAATTGAACAGAACTGTGACATTCTTCATACTCAAGTAACCTGCCAGAGAGAGTTGGAGCCTTCAGGTTTAAGGGGGATAGAAAATGGAGGCAAAGAAACAAGAGCAATCCTTGTCCAATCAATTAAACAAAGCTGCAACACTTCGACTGACATTCCAATCTCTTTTGACCTCATGAAAGTTCTTTACTGACCTTGACTTCACTTCATGAAAATTGCCTTTGGAAATGTGAAAACATAACTCAATGAAACTGGAATTTCATCTCTCAGATTTTGATTCTGATTTTACCTATTACATTCCTTCTCTCTCCTGATACTGAAAGTATTAATTCATCCACTGCCTTTTCTACCTGACCTGACCCAAGCCAATGGAAGTGATTTCCTAATCTCTGATCTTTGAATCTGTCCCCTTTGATCAAAGCCCTGGACTTATTGTAAATGTTTATACTAGCAACGTCTCTTTCTTGAAGTTTCCTGGTCAATAATTTAGAAGATAAGAAGTCGGAAAATCTTAGTAAGCACTTGCACACTGCTCTGGGCAAAATACTTAGCAGTCAGGGGCCAGAAACAGGAATGATAGCCCACTTATACAGTCAGTCAAATAAAAGGTCTAGCACATGTTTGAGGCCCCTTCTGTATTCTGAAAAACCAGGTCCACATGTGGCTAAACATGCAGCCAGTAAAGGGATAGCTGCATGTAACATCTAACAAAATAAGCATTGAAAATATTCTTACCCGAGTGTGGAGATGTGAGAGGCAGGGGGAAACAGCATTGACCCGCTGCACACTCCCTTCCCAAGTTGAAGCCTACACAAGCCACAGTTTCCACTCATTGCAGTTTAGTACTGGCACAGCAGCAGTTAAATAATTGCACCAGACACGAAGAACTTTTTCTAGTGAGCCTTTATTTGCCTCTTCTGATAGACACAGTGTACAACTTGGCATTGCATCACAGGCTCTGCAGAAACCCAAATGCAGATTAAAATCTCTAAAGCCAGCTGAATTCAGTTTAGATGTACAAACTCTGGAGCCATATTTAAAGAGTTATGCAAGTTTTATTACCTCGAGCTTTGCTGAAATAAGGAGACATGCTGTCGAAGATTTTCATCCTGTACTCATCAGGGTGAATTCGCAACTATGCCAAACTTCAAAGAGCATAACAAGTTACACTGCATGAGAAAAAGATTGCTCATTAATTGGTAAGTCGACTCTGATCGGTCAAGGCATTGCCATGGAAAATGCACCAGGGAACTACTGATCCCACGCTTTTATAATCCAAATAAGGCACAAACTTGAATATGTCTCTTTGGCTTGCGGAGGTGAGGTTCTTGCATTTGAATATAACTAACTTCCAGCAAATATAATCGAATCACATTGCAAGCCCATTTTATAAAATTAAATTAGCTGTTCACGTAATTCAGAGTCGATTTGCCAATCCATTAGCACCTTTTTCTCATACAGTATAAATTGTCGCTACCTTTGAAATTTGGTATTCTTGCGCCTGTCCTGATGGTGCAAGATGTAAATTTTTGACAGCCTCTTTCCTTAATGTCTGTACTGCCATGAGATTATTGTTATTACCTTCATTAGCAACATGTGGAATTGATTAATCAGAATAACTAGTTAGTTCATGTGAATCATTCCCATTACATTCATTTAGCCTTGAAGATTGTTGTTAATGGCAATTGTGTCAAAGACAATGATGGTGATGACAAGGATACAATGGTGATGATATCAGAGATAATAGTGTCCGTGGTGACGCTAATATAGCAGCGTTACATTATGATTGATAAAACCCCCATCATTGGCTAATCAACCATCAATTGATGCAATACAGACTAAAGATTCCTAGTCTTAACTCCTGCTGTAGACTGAGTCAATCCAATCTTAATACATATTCTGATACTCTGATATCTCTCCATATCTGAGCAGTGCTATGAGATTATAAATCCTTGTTTCTTAGGCTTCAGTGTTCTTAGGGAATGGGGCACGTGGTGAATGTGGAAAACAGCCTTGACTCCCATTATTGATCTCTATTCAAGACTCCATTAGTGGATGCATTTGGACAGAGTAGATGTGCAGACAAAAAGTGATAAGCACGGTTAAACCGCACGGTGATGTTTACCATTATTAAGTGGCTAACATTCACTTTCTGAGCGTGCACATACATAATGGCCATTTTGATGGATCAGAGATTTACGGCTGCTAACGGATTGAATTCAAACTCACTAACTTTGGACAAGAGTAATTGGAAAGAGAAAAATGAGCATACAGCATTTATGCTTTGAAGAAAAAAGGAGCTACCAATAAACATTTAAAATGGGTCTGAATAAGAAAAATGGCCATATATTAAGTTTAAATTTATTTATTAATGTTATCAATAGGCTTACATTAACACTGCAAAGAAGTTATTGTGAAAATTCCCTAGTTGTCACACTCTTGTGCTTGTTTGGTACAATGAGGGAGAATTTAGCATGGCTAGTGGAGAATGGGAGGAACTCAGAGCACCTGGAGAAAACCCATGCAGACACAGAGAGAAAATACAGACTCTGCACAGATAGTGATCCAAGTCAGAATCGAACCTGGGTCCCTAGCGCTGTGAGGCAACAGTGCTAACCATTGTGCTACTGTGCCACCCTCCATAATTCAAAAAGAGTGCGGAAAATGCTCAGCTGAAGCCTAAAAAAAGCAAGATAGCTGACAGACCAGTATTTTGTTGTTTACCTTGATATCAATTGCTCACAGGCTCATAGAAGGCATTCGACACAGTGCCATAGTAAAGGCTGTTGAATGAGATAAAGATGCATGATTTTACGGGTAATGTATTAGCATGGATAGAGGATTGGTTAATTAACAGAAAGTAGAGAATGGGAATAAATGGATGTCTTCAAGTTTGCAATCAGTGACTAGTGATGTGCCTCAGGTATCAAAGTTGGGATTGTAATTGTTTACAATTTGCATAGATGATTTGGAGTTGGGGACCAAATGGCGGATGTCAACATTCACAGATGACACTAAGATGAGTGGAAGAGCAAAGTGTGCAAAGGACACTGAAAGTCTACAAAGGGATATAGATCATCTAAGTGAGAGAGAAGGGTTTGGTAGATGGAGTACAATGTTGGTAAATGCGAGATCATTTGTTTTGGTAGGAATAACAGCAAAATGGACTATTATTTAAATGTAAAAAGTTGCAGCATTCTGCTGTGCATAGGGATCTGAGTGTCCTTGTGCATGAATCACAAAAGTAGTCGGTTTGCAAATGCAGCAGGTAATTAAGAAGGCAAATGGAATTTTGTTCTTCATTGCTAGGAGTTAATGTTGCAGCTGTATAGGCGCTAGTGAGGCCACATCTGGAGTACTGTGTATAGTTTTGGTCTCCTTACTTGAGAAAGGATATGCTGGCACTAGAGGGGGTGCAAAGAAGATTCACTCGGTTGATTCTAGAGTTGAAAGGGTTGGCTTATGAGGAGCGACTGAGTAGATCAAGACTATACTCATTGGAATTCAGAAGAATGAGGGAAGATCTTATAGAAACATGTAAGAATATGAAGGGAATAGATAAGATAGAAGCAGGGAGGTTGTTTCCACTGGCAAGTGAAATTAGAACTAGGAGGCATGATCTCAAAATAAGGGGAAGCAGATTTAGGACTGAATTGAGGAGGAACTTCTTCACCCTAAGGGTTGTGAATCTGTGAAATTCCCTGCCAGTGAAGCAGCTGAGGCTACCTTATTGAATGTTTTTAAGGCAAGAATAGATAGATTTTTGAACAGTAAAGGGATTAAGGCTTTTGGTGAGTGGGCAGGTGAGTGGAACTGAGTCCACAAAAAGATCAGCCGTGATCTTATTGAATGGCAGAGGAGGCTCAAGGGGCCAAATGTCCAGCTGCTACTCCTAGTTCTCATGTTCTTATCATCACTGCTCACATACCAGAGTAACATCAATTGCTCCTTAACCTTCTCCACCATTTTTAATCTCCTTCATCATACTATTGGGTTTTAAAATGGCTTAACGAGCTATTATTGACTCATAGCAATTAGTTATACAATCTTATACACATTCACAATCTCTAAAATGAGTGACCATTAAGGGACATGATAACATTTCTTAAAATAGCATAAAGATAAGATAACTGGATGCTCAGTGTCAAGAACAATGTAAGAGGAAGCTCGGCAGTGATCAGTAATGGTTATTAAAAAGAACATTAAGAACAGATTGAGAGTTTATTTGCTAATTGAATTTTCATGAATGGAAATATATTTTTCTTTCAGATTCTTTCACCATTGTAATTCCACTCTGAAGGAATTTGACTGTGACCCTGTGCTTTTTTGAAAGAGTTCCCCAAATATTCCCATTCTCCTGCTCTTCCACATTTTTTTTCTTTTTCAAGTATATATCAAATTCCCTTTTGATAATTACCAGATAAATGAATGTCAGATTGGCTCAGCAGTAGCACTATCCCTTCTTGAGTTTGAAGTTTATGGGTTTTATCCCATTCTGAGCATACAATCAAGGCTGACATTTTGGTGCAGTACCCAAAGCCAAGGCCCTGTACCCTGTTCTGTGGTTCAGACTTAGAAGGTTACAAAACTGTTCGATAACCTTTATGCTTGAAATGCTTGGGACGTGGAAAGGGGCCAGATCAGCGCAGTTCTTTTGTTTTACATTTCAGTCAACACGTTCAGTCAATCCTTGCTAGCAACAATGGTATAGTAGAGGAAATACAACCCCTCCACTAAATACACAATACTGGCACTGTGTAGTTACCACAGGGCACATTATCACTAACACCCTTACACATTTCCACTCTGTAATTACCACAAGGCACAGCATCTCAATACCCAGAAACATTTTGGAACTACCACAGGGCACAGCCTATTGCTGGCATTTATTAATACCTGTAATCATAATACACTCTAGGTTATAGATTACTTGCTTCCGCAACAACAACTTGCATTTACATAGCACCTTTAACATAGTAAAACATCCCAAGGCACTTCACAGGAGCATTATCAACCAACATTTGACACCAGGCTGCTTAATCATAGAATTCTACAGCCTATTGAGTTTGCACTGACAGAACATCTTACCCAGGCCCTATCCCCATAACTCCATGAATTTACCTCATTAATCCCCCTACTGATAGTGGGATATTAAGGGGCAATTTACCATAGCAAATCAAACTAACCTGCACATTTTGGACTGTGGGAGGAAACGGGAGCACCTGGGGAAAACCCATGCAGACGCGGGAGTAATGTGCAAACTCCACACAGTCATCAAAGGCCAGATTTGAACCTCGGTCTCTGGCACTGTGAGGCAGCAGTGCTAAGCACTGTGCCACCTTGCTTCCCTTAAGTGGGACATTGGGACAGATGACCAAACCCTCGGTCAAAGAGCAAAGAATCAAGCAGCATCTAAAGAAGGTGAAATGTTCATGTCAGGGATCCCAGAGGTCAGTGCCCAGGTAGCTGAAGGTGTGGTGGAGCACTTAAATTCAGGGGTACGCAAAAGACAAAAATGGAAGGAGTGCCAAAATCTCTAACAATTGTAAGGTTGGAGAAGATTGCATATGAAGGAAGTGGAGAAGTCATGGAGGAATTGGAAAACAAAAATGGGAATTTTGAAAATGAGACATGGCCAGATCAGGAGTGAATGTAAATCATCAAACACAGGATTTGTGCAGAGTTTTGGATTGGCTCAGATTTCTGGAGGGTGGAATGTGAGCGGGTAGTCAAATGGACATTAGGAAAGTGAAGAGGTATAGCTGAGGATTTAACCAGGAGAGGAACATAGAACATAGAACATAGAACATTACAGCGCAGTACAGGCCCTTCGGCCCTCGATGTTGCGCCGGCCAGTGGACCCTCTAACCTAAACTACTCCAATATCATCCATATGCCTATCCACCAAACATTTGAATGTCCCCAAAGTAGGCGAGTCCACAACTGCTGCAGGCAGGGCATTCCACGCCCTCACCACCCTCTGTGTAAAGAACCATTAGCCCTATATCCCTCTGCTCGACAATACTATTAAGGGTTCTTCCATTAGCCCTATATTTCATATGCCTGTTATTCCTACCAAAGTGAATCACCTCACACTTATCCGAATTGAAAGACAGAGTCAGACAATACTGTACAGGTGGAAATAGGCAGTCTTGATGATGGAGCACATATCAGCTGAATAGCACATATACAGCACCAAGATTTCAAATACTCTGATTCAACCTTCAAGAGTTTCCAGAGAAACGAGATTCAATTTTACAGCCCCGTCGCAGCAGGTCAGTAAACACAGTGAGCCATTCAAAAATCCATTAAGTTCGACAGCATTGGATTATCCTGCTGGTGGGACAGGGTGTAAAATTTCACATGAAGTCAGTAACCAAGAGATGGAATTTATAATGGCTACAGAAGGCAACGGTTTCCTTCTTCCCGATATTTAGTTGGAAAATATTTCTGTTCAACCAGTACTGGATATTGGTCAAGCGGTGTGACAAATCAGGATTGACGCTCGGGTCGAGAGAGATGGCGTTGAGATGGACAATGGAGTCTAACATGTTTTCAGAAGATGTTGCCAAGGAATGGCATGAAGATTGGAAGATGCCACAGAAAATTGCTTCTGGGACAACAGAAGGACTGATGCAGGAGCAGGAACAGAAGTCATTCTCCACCTATGATGATCTAGGTAAGAATGGAGCCAGGCAAGTGCAGACCAACCAGCAGGATGGTAGAGGAGAGACATGAGTCAGAAATGGTGGGGCCAACTATATCAAAGGCTACAGACAAATGAAGAATGATAAGGAGGAAAGTTTACTATTGTCACAGTCAGAAACATGTGCAGACCTTAGCTCCAGCTGAATTCAACTTACAATTCAACCATCGCATCCAAAAAAGCTCCCACCACAGTTATACCACACCCCCAGCTTACTACTGAAAAAACCAGGTATGATTTGCTCACCCTGACCTACCTGGAACAAGTTCATCGTGTTCGTACTTGTTACTCAGGTCACATTGGAATTAACTGATTATATTCACATATGTGCTCCATCATCAAGACTGCCTGTACAGTATTGTCTGTCTCTGCCTTTCCTCACCTGGTTAAGTCCTCAGCTATACCTCTTCACTTTCCTAATGTCCACTTGATTGCCCGTCCACATTCCACCCTCCAGAAATCTGAGCCAATCCAAAACTCTTCTCAAATCCTAACTAGCAGCACTTGTGTTTGATGACTTATGTTTGCTCCCAATCTGGCCAAGTCTCATTTTCAGAATTCCTGTTCTTGTTTTCCAATCCCTCCATCCCTTTAGGTAGCTCGTTCAGCTAACAGCTAGGTAGCTCTCATTATTCAGACTATCCACTCGGAACTGCTTCCATTCAGCAGGCCTCTTGCTTCCTAATGAGTTTGTAATCCACTATTATTTCAAACCATACCTGACATCATTTTTAGGTGCATAGGTGATAAACTCTAGCAGAGGTACAATAGACGCTGGCATCCTGAAACACTAAATAATCTACAAGGTTTCATAGAATCCCTACAGAGAAAGAGGTCAATCAGTCCATCAAATCTGCACCGATTCTTCAAAAAAGAGCATCTTACCCAGGCCTTTCCCTCGCCCTATCTCCATAAGCCCAGACATTCACATGGTTAATTCACTTGACCTACACATCGTGGGACACAAAGGGGCAAGTTAGCACGGCCAGTTCACCTAATCTGCACGTCTTTGGACTGTGGGAGAAAACATGAGCACCCGGAGGAAACCCACACAGACATGGGGAGAACCTGAAAACTCCCCACAGACACCCAAGCCGGGTCCCTGTAAGGCAGCAGTGCCACCGTGATGCCCAATAAATGATATTGGAAAAAGCCAAAGAGAGGTATTTGTTCGTAATTGATGCAGGATCTATATATGAATATAGAAAAAATGTAAAGTAAATGATACAAAGCAATTTAAGTAAATTTTTAACACAATATCCTTTTATATAGTCCATTTAATGCATGGATCAAAGAATGAGGAGAATTCTAAACTAATTAATTTACAAACGAGTTCTAAAAAGTATAGGAAAATGGATTAGTTCGTCAGCTGTGGTGTAGTGGGGGAAAACGAGGCAATGAGAACCATCCTCAGTACATCCTCTGTGAGAACAAGAGAGGGTCATGGGATCAAGTGACAGGCCACAGGCAACATTGGGATTGAGGCAAATTCTCAGGTTGTCTAATGAGTGAAATAACTCAGATGATGAGTTAACAGGAGAAATGAGTCCAATCTCCAGCTGGGAGGGTTGCAAGTCCATCCTCTTAGTGTTCTCCGTGATTTACTGACCAATACCAATGATGGTTTAAGAAGGAGGACGTGCTTTTAACAGTGGATTTTTACAGCTTCTGAACCTTGCAAAGCACTTTGCTCCCTATGATGTATTTTAGAAGCAAGATCACTATTTGTAGGGCAGGAAGGTGTACATGAGTCTGTGCACCCATTGCCTGAAGGTCAACACAGTAAAAAATACATTGAATCTCCTGGTGTCACAGAGACTCATTAGTCTGTAGCTCTCAAGGAATGGGTGGTGGGGGGGCAGGGGGGGTGGAATTTTCCACACGCCCTTGCAGCATGTTTTGTAGAAGTGGCCCGCCATTGGCTGGTAGTGGGATCTTACAGCCCCACCGCTGACAGTGGAATTTCCCATTGTTCTCACCCTGCATCGCCATGGAACCCATGGGGAGAATCACCATCTGCAGGACTGGAAAATCCTGCCAGCAGAAATGGCCAGAAAAAAGAAGTATCTGGATTGCTGTAGCCAAAACTGAAGCATACAAAATCCAACACTGAGCTCTAAGTGCCTATTTGCAGGATTATAATGTAAAAGCGAGGGTGGATATAACTGTTGTTACCTGTAACCACTAAAACTCATTCTTTTGATCAACAGATGTAGGGTGTAGGTAATCTATACTCTCTGCCTCCCTTAAGAAACTCAGTATCTATATATTGCGTCAGCCACATTAATTAGTTAATTGGGATACGATAGCAAACATTCTACAAAATTTTCTACTGAACTGATATTGATATGAGTTATCAGATAAAAGAATGGTACTTCAAGCAAATGATAATATTTAGCAGCAACTATTGATATATAATCAAATAAATAAACATGTAATTCAGGATTTTGGTTGTTCACCTACTTTGCTACTAAATAAGACAGCAATATTCCCTTGCCTCGGTGAGTTTAATCGGAGTGTAGCTGAGCTATACAAACCAGATAAATCCATTGTTCCATCCTTAGCCTGTACTGACACAGCTCATGGCTTTGGACAGCAGAGATGCTACTCATTTAGCTCGTGTTGCCTACTTGTAGGGAGAGTAGAACTGCCACCCTTCCTGCTCTTGTCCTACTATAAAGTGGCCCTTCCAGGAGATTATATGAGTCAAGGAGGTTGGAATTTCTTTGTCCAAAAGCTAGTCAGTGCTTGCTTTCAAATATGTAGGCCAAACTTTGAAACTTTGATAGAAAACTCAAATCTCCAGAGACCCTGGAACCTGAATCTATCATCTTAGACTGCTTGACCAAGCCACCACATGGCAAAATGTTTCAGCTCACCCATGCCCGCCACAGGACAATTTTACCATCTATCGTTGTGTGATTCGAGCCAACAATGGCACAGTGGTTTAATTCCAGCCCTGGGTGACTGCATAGAATTTGCACATTTTCCCTGTGTCTGCATGAGTTTCCTCTGCTTTTTTCCCCACAGTGCAAGAATGTGCAGGTTAGGTGGATTGGTCATGCTAAATTATCTCTTAATGACCCAAAATGTGCAGGTTAGGTGGTTTAGCCATGCTCCATTGTCCCTTAGTATCCCAAAATGTGCAGATTAGGTGGATTAGTTATGGTGAAAATCTGGGGTTATAGGGATAGTTTGGGAGGTGGGTCTGAAAGTGATGTTCTTTCAGGGAGTTGATGTAGACTCAACAGGTCAAATTGCCTCTTTCTCTATTGTAGGGATTCAATAGTGCTGTAGATTCCAGAGCATTGCTCAAAGTTTATGGTTTACCAAGCCTCATCATATAATCACTGACCAATTAGCTGTTGGGGGAAATAATAAATAAGCAGTCAACTTGGACAAGAGGGCAGAAATTAAAAAAAAGTTGGAAAAGGAAAATCAAAGCACAATTATAGAAAAATAAGCACAAGCTAAAGAAGCTTTGCCTATCTCAGCCTTTAATTCTCATGGAATAACAGGGTAGATAAAGGAACGTGTAAGAGGGTGATAACAAAAATATGGGGGCATGGGATTGAAGGCAACCTGTTGGTTTAGTTCAGGGATTGGTTAGGACATAGGAGACAGAGCAGCTAGAATCATAGAATCCCTACAATGCAGAAGGAAGCCATTTGGCCCATCGAGCCTGCAATGACCATAATCCCACCCAGCCCCTATCCCTATAGCTCCATATATTTACCTGGCTAGCCTCCCTGACATTAAGAGACATTTTAGCATGGCCAATCAACCTAACCCATACATCTTTGGGAGGAAACTGGAGCACCCAGAGGAAACCCATGCAGACACAGGGAGAATGTGCAAACTCCACACAGATAGTGACCTAAACTAGGAATCAAATCTGGGTGCCTGGCATTGTAAGGCAGCAGTGCCACCGTATGGCTACCATGGATATGTATTCAAATTAACAGGAAGTGATTCTTGGGGTGGAATTTTCCCATCTCACTCACTGTGGGAAATGGTGTGGGTGAGAACTGGACCATGCAAAGGTGCATTGACCTTAGGCGGGATTTTCTGACTTTGGGGCAAGTGCGGCCAGAAATTTCCGCCCATGTTGCCCATCAGGGCTCTGTGCTGATGATTCAGTTTGACACAGAGCCATATATCTTAATTTGCTAATGACTCTAAGTTAGGTAGTGCGGGAAACAGTGGATGTGAGAGCAAAAAGATTGCAAAGGGACATTGGTAGGTGAAGTGAGTGGGCAAAAAGTCATCCCAAGGAAAATAGATCAGAGTATTTTTCAAAACAGCAAGGACCTAGAAACTGCAGGGGAAGGGGGGAGATTTAGGGGTCTGTACCAACTGTAGTATCAGTTTAAGGGCAACACAGCAGAGAAAGGGTCATCTGGCTTGAGGGACCAATTGGGACTCAGAGTGGGTATCATCCCAGGGGCTGAGGTCCCTTAGGCAGGAAATATATAGGGAGCAACCTTGTACAGTTCTGAAAAAAAATACCTTTTGCATTTGCAAATGAAGTCTGTGAAAGTGCATCATTGCAGGGTCCAAGTACACACCTCACCAAAACCAACCTTAAAAACTTATCTCGAGAGAGCTGGATTAGAAAGGATCAGAACTTACATTACAAGTCTACAGAGCTCTGGTTAGATTCCATCTAGGAACATCGGACTTCAGAACAGGAGTAGGCCATTCGGCCCTTCGAGCTTACCCTGCCTTCAATAAGATCATGATGGATCTGGCTATGGACTCAACTCCACTTTCCTATCTGTTCCCCCCAACGTGACCTCTTTATTTATCAAAAATGTTCCGAAATGTTGCACTCAGTTCTGAGCTTTACAGAAGTTTAAGAAGAAATAGACTTGAAGGGGGAGCAGATTCAAAACGTAACAGAGATTGAAAGTGTGAAATTTATGAGGACATTTTCCATAGATTGGCCTGTATTCCTTTGAGTTCAGAAGATTAAAGGTAATCAAACACAGGTGTCTTCTAGGATTGAAAAAAATTGATCAGATAAATCATGAGAAACCATTTCCTCTGAAGCAGGAGCCCAGAACAAGGGGCCATAAACATTAGCATCAGAGCTAACTGACTTAATGATGATGTTAGGAAGCACTTCTTCACGGAAAGATAAAAGAAATGTGAAACTTTGACCCAATTGTTGGAAGTAGGTCGAATTGAATATTTCAGAATTGAAATTGATATATCATTGTGTTTCAAAGATTACAGAACCAAAGTGGATAGATGATGTTTTAATACAGATTAACCATGATCTACTTCAATGGTAGAACATGCTCAAGTTGTTGAATGGTTCACTTCTGTTCTACATTCAGAGGATCCAGCATCTTACAGTTTATTAAGCAGCATTTATGGAGAGACTTATTATTACTTTTAAAATAATTCCAGAAATTATAAGCAACAGATATGAATGAAAATTTGAAGCCAATATGAGAGGTACAGCTTTACTCAAATAGTGCTAAGCATTTAGAATAATCTGACAAATGGGGTAAAATCTGTGTGATATTCCACATGCAGATGGACAAAATGAAGGTAAAGGGAACTGGAGAAATGAGATTTGATTTGCATTTTATGTCATCATATCCTGAGTCAGCTCCAGAATTCTAACTTCTTTGATATATCTTTGTTTTTCAGGGTATTACAAGTTACAGAACCAAAGCATGTGGATGAAGTTACAATACAAATTAACTATTTCAATGACAGAACATGTTCGAGGAGCTGAATGGCCCATTCATTCCTCTTAGTCATAGAATCATTCAGGTTTACAGCATGGAAACAGGCCCTTTGGCTTGACCATGCTGCCCTTTTTTTTAAACCGCTAAGCTGGTCACAATTGTCTGCGTTTGGCCCATTTCCATCTATACTCATCCTACCCATGTAGGCTAGGCCCCTGCCCTTGCTGGCCTATATTGGTCCCTGTTTAAATTCTCTCCCACAGGTTCAAACTTCTCAGCCCTCCCTAACTCAGTAACCTCCTTCAAACATGAGAAAATCCAACCTCCATCAATGCTAGCTTCATGTGTATCATAGGTATCCTTTGTTCCATCATTTTCAGTCTTGGTCCGAACCTTTGGAATTCCCACCCTAAACCTCTCCAACCTTTTACAATTTGATTTCCTTCTTTAAGATCTTCCTTGAAAACAGTTGACCAAACTTTTGGCCACTTGTTACAATCTCTCCTTCTTTGGTTTAGTTGGCTTTTACCTGATAACACCTCTGTGAAGCACCTTGGGACTATTACTATGTTAAAGAGGCAGCACAAATGCAAGTTTTCCTATTACCTCATGAACTGATATTCAACAAATTTTCAGATATGCATACTGGATCTTCCAGATTTCAGCATAACCAATTCTGGTATAGGTAGGAACATACTGAGCCAGGCATCCCCCTATCTATACAAAGAACATAAACGGAATAGAAGGTGAAGCCACGTGACAAACATATTTACACTGTTACCTCTTGCATTAATAACTTCCTTTCCTAACTTGTTTCAGATATGAATGAATTGGAGGAAGTGAAGCTGATGATTAAATGTCTTCAATGATGCATTCATGCACAGAATGGCGTTATTGGAAGAAGCATCTATCAACAGCAATTTAAAACCAAAATGAAAATTTCTCCTGAGCTTATAGCTTGTGAAATGTTGGTTGAGAAGGGAGCTGTGTAGTACAAAGTTTAAGGAAATTCTTACTGAGAGCAAGTCCAGCACAGGTTAGAACTACACCAGTAACAATGGTTGACGTAACCACGACAATTATGAGGGAGAAAGGAAGATGGCCTTCAGGGTTCACACTTCCAGGCACTGTGGACAAAGGAGGAGAGAAAAGAAACACTCATTAAGACTTCATTCACTTGCAAGCAACTTTTCGTTGACAAAGATAATGTAGAAAAATATTACTTTAAAATCCATGGTGGATCATATTTAAAATTGTAACAAGTGGCAAAGACTGTCAATCACAATGGCAGTGGCCAAGAACAATTAGCCAGTTTTCCCCAGTAGTCTACGAAGCACATAACATTCTTATAATGCCAGGGGATGAATTTTACTTCCCACCCACTATGGGAATCAGAGCAGACAGGAGGCAGACCATGGAAAGGTTGTCCTTGGGCAGCAAATTCCAGTTTCGGGGTGAATGAGGCCAGACAATTCCACCCTAGATATTTATTGCTGCACATTGATGAAGCCTTATCTATAAAACAGGAGCACCTAGGCTGAACCTAAATTCTCTGCAAAATCCCAGAAGAAAACAGCATTAGTTCAGATTAAAAACAACATTCTAGTCATTAGAAGTAATTATGCTGTTGCAATAACAACGCAGGATGTTGGTACACACTATGGCGCTGACAAAATCCCAGGGACTGCTCGAAACATTTTGCAGTGAAACACAATTAAAATACATTTCTTAAAGATACATGTTCCCAAGGCTAGCATGCTTCCCAAGGCCCATCATTAGGTCAGAAGGAAACTTTTGCTATTCTGTAACATTGTGAGACTGATGATCTTTCCTGATATTTTGATATTGACAATGAACGTTTTTTTGTTGTGTCTTCTGCCTGAAGATAACTTTGATTATGAATATTTGTCTTCAGCATATTCCTCACGAAATCCTGTAGCTATGAAATTGTCACTATCACATCATGCTGGTGTAATGGCATTCTCACATGGCTTGATTGAATCCTTGTCTTCCTCAGAATGGTTAAAGACTCTTCGGGCAAGAGTTATAAGAATAGCAGTTGAAGAATCAGAAAATGTCCATAAACAGAGTCCATCCTGTCTCGAGAATATTGAAGAGATTGTCTTGGGACAGTACGAGGTCATACAAGGGGACGCTTAATAATATGAATGTCATGGTCATGATGTTGGATGGGGTAAGGTTTCTCTGTTCAATAATGATAATGTCTAATATGGGATGCAGGGCATGATTAGTCACAGGTATTTGCTCTTGGGTGGGTTCAAGTCATTGTTCGAATCATGGTTCGAGGATCCTGTATGCCACTGGCTGAAACACCACAGGCGGTATCGAATGGTATCATGTTGGGGATAGGGGTTAGATGGAAACTGCAAAGGGTACATGTGGTCTCGAGAAGGAGAGGGTTCAGGTCAGCATAGGAACACCAATGTTAAAGACCAAGGGGGAGAACAGGAATATTGACATGATCAATGATAAAGTCAGTGGTAACAAGGGGAGACTGGATAGTTACAGGAGGAACGGGAATTAGGAAGAGGTGAGCATGGAGAAGGATGGAAGGAATGTGATGGATGATAGGGGGTGTTTGGAAGTTGGCCCCATCCATACAAGTCAATAGCGCCATTTTTGCATTAATCGAAAAATAACACCATTTGAAAAACAATGAAGAAAAATATTTATGGGAGAGGAATCTCAGGGTGTGAGAGAAAAGTCTCAGGATGTGAGAGAGGAGTCTCGGGATGTGAGAGAGGAGTGCAAAATAATGTTGAGCCAATTGAGAAGGCACCCTCTGGGTTTCCTGCTCAAACCTTGGAGAGCAGAACTTAAGAGTGCTGGACTCGAGAGTCTAATGTACTCTGTTCCTTTGCTATTCCATAATTCTGCCATTGCCTCTCTCCTCTCATGTCTCCCACTGAGACCTGTAACTGTCTCGTGTTCCCCTTGTATTTGTGCCTCTACATCCCTTCCCCTCTCGATATTTCACAAAGGAGGGTGAAAGCAGTGATGACAAATTGTGCAGGAGTCACCAAAAGGTGCATGCTACCTATATAATCCTGATTATGCCAATTATCCACTAGTGATGCAATTAATTTTGAGGGGGAACAAATAATTTCAGCAAATCAGCCTTTTAATAAATATTTGCCAGATGTAAATTAAGGCACATGGGAAACTGGACCCGAATTCAAACACTGATGATACAGCAACAAATGTGCATCATACTGATATTAGAGAAACAATCTTCCAACGCACTGACAATGTGGCAATAAATGTATATCATAATAGAGACAAGCTCCCATTGCACTGACAATAGAGAGAGAAGCTATCATTACAGAGAGAGTATAGACAAACTTCTATGACACTGACAATAGAGACAAGTTTCATTACAATGACAGTAGAGACAACTTTCCAACAAACTGACTGTGGAGATTACATCCATTACACAGACATAAACCTCCATCACACTGACAATGCAGGCACAAACCTCCATCACACTGACAATGCAGGCACAAACCTCCATCACACTAAGGACAATCTTCAATCGCACTGACAATTGAGAGACAAACTGCCATTGCAAGAACGTGAGACAAACCACCCTCACAATGGCAAATTTCAATTACTCTGACAAGGATATACACTTCCTTCACACTGAATATACCGAAGGAATATAGGGTCAAACATTCTTCACATTGACAATACAGACAACACCTTCCATTACACCAGAGAAAATCTTCCATCAACCTTCATCACACTAAAAAACAGAGTCAAACTTCCATTTCCATCACATCAACAATATACAGAAAAGCTTCCATCATACTGACAATTATTAGGGACCAAATCAGAAACTCCAATGAATATTTTGAAGTCAGCCTAAGTTCAAACTTTAGTTTGATTTTGGTATTAGGGTGACCACAAGATGTATCATTCAATTGACCCTCTAGGAAGCTTTTATAAAAATAAACTTTACTTTAAGAACACGGCTAGAATATAACAAAAAAACATAACTTTTACCAATTAAAATATTTAACCATGATGAAGTATAATTCTTAACAGGATCCATTTCTATACATCCAATTTGAGCAACATCCCCATAGACATGGGTGGATTCTTCCACCTCGCCATGCTAATTTTCTAGTGTAGCGGGTAGGAGAATCTCACAGCATAGTATGTGTGGGATTTGCACATGTGTTCCCACTGTGCATGCATCTCCCAGCGCTGGTTTTTGGTGCCATCACACCTGTGTTGGAGACCAGTGGGAAGACAAGTAGATCATTTAAATCTTTATTTACGTGTAATTAGCAGGCCAGGACCTGAATTTTCCAGGCCTGCTATCCTCTCTCACCCCACCAGAGTATTTCACAGTAGCGGGGTTTAAAGTACCATCTCAATTTCAGAAAGCTAGCAACCTGATTCCACTGGAATGTTGGAGGGAAATTGGGGCCACCAGGCAGTTGAGCCAGGGGGAGGGAGGGGGTGGTGGCCCCTGGGTATTGGCACCTTGGCTAGCCTGTGCCTCCGACTGCCCAAGGTACAAAGTGTCGATGCTCAGGAGGTACTTTGGCACTGCCCACATGAATAAGGCAGTGCCAAGGGGGCAGGACCCATAGTGGGTGAGCATAGAGGCCGTCTGGGGAGGGGGGTGGTTCCACTCCACTCTGAATGGGGATTGATGGGGGTGAGAAGGAGGCCAGCGATTAGGGTGGGCTGGTGTGGTCAGCTGGTTGGGGAGGAGTGGAGGAGGCAGTTTAGCCAGTGGGGACAGTCTGCCTGCAGTGAGTATGCAGTGGGGGGCTGCTGGGAATTAGGGACTATCAGGTCATAGGTGTTTGAGCGGAACATTGCTGGGGTCCTGGGCTGGCCAGCGATGGAGCTGGCCAGAAAACAAGAAGCTTACAGTTCAGAGTCACTGTACATGCGCAGAGCCAGTTGGTTTTAATCTCCAGCATGGAAATAGGCCCAGCTCCTTGAAATTAATGATATTCATACTGGTGGCCTCTGCATAGAGTGTGGGAAATTCTAATTTGAAGTACCACTGAGAAAACCAGCATGCAGTATTCCAGTTTTCCTGCAAATTCAACACTTAGAATTCTTCTGGGAGAATTCTGCCCATAAATCCTGCTTCCAAACCAATTAGCACCAAAAACAATTTTGCATGGCCAATCAACCTTATACTCATGTGGATGCAAGTTGTCCAGCCTTTTAACTTCTCTGGATAGATACAGAAATGTATCTACCTTCTGACTCCCAGTAAGAAGTTTCACAACACCAGGTTAAAGTCCAACAGGTTTGTTTGGTAGTAAACGCCACTAGCTTTCAGTGCTTTGCCCCTTCGTCAGGTGAGTGGGAATTCTGATCACAAACAGGTCATATGAAGGCACACACTCAGTTTACAAAGTACTGATTAGAACGCGAGTCTTTACAACTAATCAAGTCTTAAAAGGTGCAGACAATGTGAGTGGAGAGAGCATTAAGCATAGGTTAAAGAGATGTGTATTGTCTCCAGATAGGAGAGTAAGTGAGCAAGCTCAGGCAATTCATGGGGATTACAGATAGTGTGACATGAACCCAAGATCCTGGTTGATGACGTCTTCATGTACATGGAACTTGGCTATCAGTTTCTGCTCAGCGACTCTGCACTGTCGTGTGTCGTGAAGGCTGCCTTGGAGAATGTTTACTCGAAGATCAGAGGCCAAATGCCTGTGACCGCTGAAGTGTTTGCCAAGAGGAAGGGAACAGTCTTGCCTGGTGATTGTCAAGCGGTGTTCATTTATCCATTGTCATAGCGTCTGAATGATTTTCCAGGTATACCTCGTCTCGGGACATCCTTTCCTGCAGCGTATCAGGTAGACAACGTTGGCCGAGTTGCAAGAGTATGTGCCGTGTATCTGGTGGATGGTGTTCTCATGTGAGATGATGACATCCATGTTGATGATCCGGCATGTCTTGCAGAGGTTGCTGTGGCAGGGTTGTGGTCACTGTTCTCCTGAATGCCAGGTAGTTTGCTGTGGACAATGGTCTGTTTGAGGTTGTGCGGTTGTTTGAAGGCAAGAAGTGGGGGTGTGGGGATGGCTTTGACAAGATGTTCGTCTTCATCAATAACATGTTGAAGACTCAGGAGAAAATGTCATAGCTTCTCTGCTCCGGGGAAGTACTAGACGACAAAGGGTACTCTGTTGATCTTGTCCCGCATTTGTCTTCTGAGAAGTTTGGTCTGGTTTTTCACCGTGGCACGTCAGAACTATCAATTGATGAGTCAAGCGCCATGTCCTGTTCTTATGAGGAAATCTTTCAGTATCTGGATGTGTCTGTTGCGATCCTCCTCATCCAAGTAGATCCTGTGAATACAGAAGGTTTGTCCGTAGGGGATGACTTCTTTAACGTGTTTAGAGTGGAAGATGGAGAGATGGAGCATCATGAGGTTATCCGTGGTCTTGCGGTACAGTGAATTGCTGAGGTGACCGTCCTTGATGGAGATGCGTGTGTCCAAGAATATAACTGATTCTGGAGAATAGTCCATGACGAGTCTGATGGTGGGATGGAACTTGTTGATGTCATTATATAGTTGTTTCAGTGATTGTTCACCATGAGTCCAAAGGAAGGAAATCGATATATCTAGTGTATAGCATCAGTGGAAGGTCCTGACTCCCTGACATTCTGACTCCCATACAGCAGTTTCCAGTGAAGGATATATCCTCAAACAGCAGATCTAGTTTCTGACAGTTTCCAGTCCTCAGACTTCAGAGAGAGACATGCAGCTTTTTCTGCTTTTTACAGATCCCAAAAAACAACTGAGCTGTTTTTTTCTGCATCAGCCTAGTCCTGCTCAATTACATGACCATACTTGGCAATTAACCTAATCAAGTCTCTTTCTGCAAAACCCCATGGAAAAACACCACAATAACAGAACAGCATTACGCCAGATTAAAATAAACATGCTAACAATTAGGACCAATATGCTGCTTCAATAATAAGGGGATTGCCAGATGCAGACAAAATGGCACTGATAATAAAACAAACTCCTAAAACAAATCCTGCTCAAGAAGCATGATCTAAATACATTTCTTAAAGGCACAGTATCATCACACATTACAGATACAAATTTCCATCTCATTGACAATGCAGAAACAAAGTTCCATCTCGATGATAATACAGAGACAAACTTTGATCACACTGACAATAAACTGACAAATGGGATGATTCTCCAACATTGATGTGCTTTTTGTAGATCCTGCTGATGCCAGAGAATAGTGTGCAAGTCTAAAAATCTATCTCATACCCAGCACCGACCACTTTCTCTTGGGCTTTTACTAATGACACCAACCTCCAGAGTGCAAGAGGATGGGTCAGCCACTGCCAAGGTATGTGGGAGGGCGGGTGTCCACATGGGTGCAGAGGCTTGGGGAGGCTCAGGCTGGGATGGGGATCCTCAAGTCAGGATCACTACTGGGTTGGAGTCATGGAGAAAGCATTCTCCCTGCCTACCTAAAGACCCTGAAGGGGTTCCAGAGGTTGAGGTCAAATCCCACTAATGAACCCTGCCATCTGTCTCCTGGAAAGCTCTGAGATTTACTGCAGACATTCTATCCCAGGCTCCAATAGCAAAAAAATCTATCACTCTGACAAGATAGAGACAAACTTCCATTACATTCACAATATAGATTCAAAATTTCATTACACTGACTATACAGAGAAACCTCCATTACACTGACAATTGAACATTTTACTATGCAACCAGTTCTTGAAATTTGTTCTTACCTATACAGGTAACATTATCTTTGGCTAAAACCTTGCCGCCCAGGCACAGACACACTATCTTCTTGGACTCTTGCTCCCTTACACAGTTGTCCGACTCACAATGACTACAGTTAATGTGGATCCGGATTTCAGCTTCTCCGTGACTCTCCATGGCTGTGGACAGAGTGAAAAACAACTTAATCAGATGGTGTTGGTGGCAAATTAGAATGAAATGTGAACCCAAGTCATCTACAGAACAAGATTTGGCTGAAGGGCTCTGAGCTTTTGTTTTGGAAATGAGCTAATGGCATTATGTGTTTCATTGGAATGTTGTAGAGAACCCTTCCTGTGTTCCCATTATGCAAACTGTACTAAAGGAGACTAATGATAGTTCAGATGATTTCTCAATCCTATTCTCCTTCTCACATCCTCCACTTGTCTTTTCTAGTCCATCTTTCCTGCTACAGTTAAAAAAAACAATGTTTCTTTATCAATTCACTAGAATCACTGAATCTTACAGCTCAGAAGATTACACTTCGACCCACCTGTGCCTACAGAATGCCTACAGTGCAGAAAGAGGTCCTTTGGCCCATTGAGTCTGCACTGACCATAGTTTCTCCCAGTCCCTATCCCTCTAACTTCACATATTTACCACGCTAGTCCTCCTGATCCTAAGGGGCAATTTTGCATGGCCAATTAACCTAACACACATATCTTTGGAGTGTGGGAGATAATCAGAGCAATCAGAAGAAATCCATGCAGACATGGAAAGAATGTGCAAACTCCACTCAGACAGTGACCCAAGCTGGGAATTGAACTCAGGTCCCTGGCACTGTGAGTCTGCAGTGCTGCCCGCTGTGTCAGCTCTTTGACTGAGACATCCAATTAGTCTCATTCTTCCCATCTTTGCTTCATTGCCCTGCATTTCCTTTCCCTTCAAGCATTTACCAATTTTCTTTTGAAAGTTAGACAAAACTTTACTTGTTAGGTCAAGATTCCAACATTTTACCAGAATAAGGATCATAACCTACACTATACGCAGCATAGTTAACAGCAGTTATTTCCCTTTAATAGACCAGAAGATCAATGCTGACCAACATGACTGACTGGGGTAAGTGTTGGGCTCTCAAAACTATAGGGCCAATAGAAGCCCCTTATTTATCCTACAGGTGCTTTGGTCCACCTTGTTGTCTAACGAGGGGCATACACGCGATGGGTCGTGAGAGGGCTGCTCTTGGATTTTTTTCGAGAGTATCCTAGTGCTTCACGTCGTTAGTGTACGCTTGACCTGGACCATTTGATGGGCAACGCGACAGCTCAGTGACTATCGCTGTGCTGTGCAGATACATGGATTTGGGCCTGTGTCTGTGGGAGTTTGCACATTCTCCCTGTGCTTGCGTGGGTTTTCTCCGGGCGCTCCAGTTTCCTCCCACATCCCAAAGATGTGCTCTTAGGCTAATCGGCAAAACTAATTCTCCCTAAATTGTCTCAAATTTGGTTTTTAATCCATAGATCTATAAACATGGACAGGGATCGCGGGTAGAGGTGGGAACATCGGGGTGGCGGTGGGGGTTGGTTGGGCCGAAGGGCCTGTTTCCTGTGCTGTTTTGTTCTTTGCTCTTTGTTCAGCACTAAAGCCATAGTCCGCAGTTTAGTTAACAGATAGAATAAAAACACCTCTATATTGAAGTGTTGAGTTCAAACGCGTGCCATTTTTTGCTGTTCCAAAGATCTTACCCTTCAATGTGGGAATCACAAATTTATGGAGGAAGAGTAAATGCTGTTGAAAGGTAGATAAGGTCTGTTTAAGTATCATTATCTAAAGTTATTTAAACCACCAGCCCTTTAAAAATTCAGATTGTTGCTACCATTCAGAGTAAAAACCAATACCCTATGCTGGAGTGCATTGATTAACAGGGCATCTGGTTTAGCTTTAAAAAAGTCATTAACATGTGTTCCCGCAGGTTCAACAAAGATAATTGATGGTATTTCGCAAGGGCTGCTATTAAAGCTGTGTCCATTAATAATACCTGGCTGAGCTAAGAAGCACCAAAACCACCTATCTCAGCAGTGAAACAGGGCTGAATTCACATTTTGCTTTACGGTTTTAAGAAACTGTGAAAGGACTAGCTGACTTTGATGTGTTTGATGCGTTTATAACAGACTAACCATTCAAGGAGATTTATATCTTTGAATGGGTTTCATGAAAGCAATTTTTTTCTCTATCTAGTACATGTGACTGAGAGCTCTTTAGATTGTTAGAAGTTTTTTTTAATATCTCCACATGGCTCTTGAGGTCTTCTTATCCCAGATACTGGGTGAGTAGCTATGGAAATGGCATGAGGGATATTATTTGGCTTGGAGATGGCATTGGTGTGAAGGACAAAGGGCCTAAACTGGGCAGAGGTTTCAGAGAACAGAGGCAGTTTTCTAACTAGCTGACCTCAGCACTTGACCCACCTCCTTGGCTATCACTCAATTGCCTCTCCTACAGACTCAATCACTCCCCTGCAAGGATCACTTTCTTGTCGAGTAGGGGATTTCATGACTTAAATTTCCTGGATCCTTAGTGAAAATTTGACCCAAGTTCTCTCTAGCATTTTAAACATTTAAGGTGAGATTTTCTGGACCCACTCACCACCAAGATCTTGTCCTGTTGAAATAGGCATTTGGTTGGCCTATCATATCTCCTGCAGTAGGTTCCACTAAGTTTGTAAATTCTGACCATAGTGGACACTGGTGAGTGGGTGTGGAGATGCATGAGAGCATGCATTGGGCATAGGTACATGAAAATAGCATGGGAGAAATGAAGGGGCACAGAGGGGCCATGAGAGTTGTGAGGGAGAATAGAAATGGACTAGTACACAAGTGAAGAGAGGCAGGCTATTTAACATGCTTGCTTCAGCAGCTGCCTGCCCTACTCCCACCTTGAGCCAGCTTCAGGAGTGGGAAACATAAATCCAGCCCAAACCCATCTCCCCTAAAGGAAAATAATACGTGTGTTCATTCTGAACTCAGGAACAGAAAGTAAAGAAAGAGTAAAACTCATGATTCCTATGTCTATCACGAAAATCTGGTCAATATATACTCTCTTCCACTTTCTTCCATCGAGGAAAAGATACAAAAGTCTGAGGTCACTTATCAACTGACTCAAGAACAGCTTCTCCCCTGCTTCCATCAGACTTTGAATGGACCTACCTCGTATGAAGGTGATCTTTCTCTTCACCCTAGCTATGCCTGTAATACTACATTCTGCATCCTCTCCTTTCCTTCTCTATGAACAGTATGCTTTGTCTGTATAGCACGCATGAAACAATACTTTTCATTATATACTAATACATGTGATGTTAATAAATCAAGTCAAATCAAAAATTTATTCAATACCTCTGCCATTTCTGCATTTCTCGTAATAATTCCTCCTGTCACTGCCTTTAAGGCAGCAACATTTACTTCAACCACTCCACTCCTTTTTATATAACTCTAAAATCTGTGATTATATTCTTGGCTAGTTTATCAAAGAATAGAATAGAATAGAATCTTTGCAGTGGGAGGAAACCGGCGCATCTGGAGGGAACCCCCACAGACACTGGGAGAACATACAAACTTCACAGAGACAGTGAGCCGAGGCCAGAATTGAACCTGGGTCCCTGCCGCTGTGAGGCAGCAGTGCTAACTAACGTGCACATTGTTTTGAAGATAAGCCAAATGGAAATGAAGGAGGAGTTGCCCTGATGATGAAGGATGCGTTAAAAGAATGTAGTGAGAACAGATCTTGGCCCAGAAGCTCAGGAAGTAAAAACTGACATGAGCGGAGATTAGGAAAAGCAAGAGTCAGAAAAAGCTGGTGGGAGTAGTTTATAGGCTTTTTAACCATAGGAATACCATTGGATAAAACATTAAGCAAGAAGTACTTGGAAGTTGCAACAGATGAAATGCAATAATTGTGGGGAACTTCAATCTTCTTTTGAGCCTGATTGCCAAAAGTGACCTAGAAGATAGGTTTGTAGGATGCTATTGTGACAGTTCTCTGGAACAATACCTTGTGGAACCAATCAGGAATAAAGCTATCTTAAAACTATTACTGTGCAATGAGGCAGGGTTAACTAGTGACCTCACAGTAAAAAAAAAATCCATTGGGAAAAAGTAATTGTGATACAATTAAATTCCATACTGAGTTTGAAAACATCGCACTACAGTCTCAAAAAGAATTTTAATCTCAGAGAAAACCAATTGCGTAAATGTAAGGAGAGAACTGGCTAAGGTTGATCGGAAATATTTGGCAGTAAATAAAGAATTTGGCAGTGGGAAATATTTAAAGCAACAACTTAAAATATTCAACAAAGTGCATTGCATTAAAAGAAAACAAAACTCCGCAAGAAACATTCGTCCTTGGCTCACTAATGAAGTTAAAGAAAGTATTATATCAAAAGAATAGGCTCACAATGTGGTAAAGAATCATAGTAAACCTGAAAACTGGAAGAGTTTTTGAAACCAGCAAAGGGCTGCCGGAGTGTGACAACTAGGGGATTTTCACAGTCATTTAATTGCAGTGTTAATGTAAGCCTACTTGTGACACTAATAAATAAACCTTAAACTTAAAAAGTCAATCTTTTTCTGACTCTTGCTATTCCTAATCTCCGCTCATGCCAATTTTACTGCCTGATCTTCTGGCCAAGATTTGTTCTCACTACATTCTTTCAATGCATCCTTCATCATCAGGACAACTCCTCCTTCATTTCCATTTGGCTTATCTTCAAAACGATATGAACTCAGTGGCGTAATAGTTAGCATAGCTGCCTCACAGCGCCAGGGACCTGGATTTAATTCCTGACTTGGATTACTGTCTGTAGGGAATCTGTACATTCTCCTCGTGTCTGCATGGATTTCCTCCAGGTGCTCCGGTTTCCTCCCACAGTCTAAAAGATGTGCTGGTTAGGTGCATTGGCCATACTAAATTCTCCCTCAGTGTACCTAAACAGGTGCCAGAATGTGGCAAATAGGGGATTTGCAGTGTTAATGTATGCCTACATGTGACACTGACAAATAAACTTTAAAACTTTAAGTCCTTGTTATTTATTTCCCAACCTTGGTCACTTTGTAACCAGGTCTCTGTAAATGGGGATCTAAACCATTTATCTCTCTTTGCGCCCCTCATTTATCTATCTTATTGTGAACACTTTGCACATTCAAATAAAGACCCATTATCTTTTTTTAACTAATATTCTTTGAATGACTCTTATTCATTGATGCACTGTTATCATTAAGCTCTCTGTCCCTTCCTGTCCCAATCTCTTTCCCAAAGCACTACACAGAGAATTTGGTGCTCAGCCAAATCTTCATTCATAACAGCAGAATCAGAGAATCCCAACTTTGGGCAAGGTTAGAGAATTCTGGTCTTTAGCTCAATCAATAATTTTAAATGAGATGGATAGTTTGTTGTTACCAAAGGGCTTATGAAGCCAAAGCTGGCAGATGGAGTTAGGGGATAGAACAACCATTATCTCAATGAATGATGGAATAGGCTGAAAAGACTGGATACCTTGCCTCTGACTCTTTGTTCCTATGACTAGGTTTGAACTTACCCCACTGAGACCTGTTTGCTGAGGATAGTCATAATGTCCTTGTACATCAAACCTTTGTACACTAACACTGAATCAAACTAGTTATTTTCATGGGACGTGAGTGTCATTGCAATGTCAGCATTTGTTGCTCACCCCAATTGCCCCTTAGCTGAGTGACTTGCCAGGCCATTTTAGAGCAGTCAAGAGTCAACATATTTCTGTAGGTTTGGAGTCACATGTAGGCCAGACCAGTTAAGGACATTAGCGAGCAGATGGATTTAGACAACAATCACTTCATGGTTACCATCACTGACATTAGCTTTTAATTCTAGATTTATTAATTGAATTTAAAATTCCACTAGATGCTGTGGTGGAATTTCAACAGATGTCCACAGAGCGTGAACAAGTTCAATGACATTGCCACCACTTCATCGACGAAACAAAAATAAATCATTTTTGAAAACCACAAGGCTTTGCTGAAGAATGGTTATGTTTTCTCATGTAGTTCTGCAGCAGGTTGGCTACACATCATTTCTCTTTACCTGCCAACGGGTGCAAGTAGATCTCTCCAGCCTGATTGACAAAGGAAATTCCATCATAGCCGTCCGCTGTAATTCCATCAAATAAAGATGCATCTCCACCTGAAAGAGGTGCACAAAAATAGGGAGAGCCTCACACTTAAATGTTATCCTGCTGCGTAGTTACATTTGCCATTAAAGATGTCACTTTACAAAGTGTTCAGCCTTGGCTCAGTGGTAACATCCTCACTTCTGGATTAGGACATGATGTGTTCAAGTTCCCACTCCAAGCTCTTGAGCACATAATCTATAAGTTGCAATGTTCAAAATTCCAGATTAAATATTGAACAGAGGCTCTGTTTGCCCTCAGATGAATAGGAAGACCCTGTGGCATTGTTTCAAAGAACAACTAGAGAGTTATTTTTGGTATTAGCAGGTTATCAGGCCATTAGTTCATTGCTGTATGTAGCAAGTTGCTGTGTGGAATTTGGCTGCCTCAATTCCTACATTACAAAATCAACTGCCTTTCAATTGGCTCTGAAGCTTTTTGGGCCATCTTGAAGATTTCCTTTCTTCTATTTTCTTTTCCTGTGGCCTTCTCTCTCTTGAAATTATGGTTCTCGCTGCTCAGTCCTGAGATAATTCTAAAAAATGATGCCCTAATTAGGCAGAGACCCTAAACTCCTTTAAAAAGTTACTGGACCTGGACCTCAAGTGTTATAAGCTACAGGACTATGGTCTGGGTGCAGGAAGTGGGGATTAGAAAGGGCACCTGGGTGTCCTTGGATTGACATGGGCAGGATAGGTTGAATGGTTTCTTTCTGTGCTGTAACTTTTCTATAGTTTTTTTTGAGAAAATGTGATCTGGACAATCAGAAAGAAACTTCCAATGCAGTTTTATGGAGGAGCCTATGGTTATTGTAGGTATCTCCTGACTTCTAATTCCAAAGTTTTCAATGCGTCACCTTGTTCAGGCACATGTTTACCAGCGTGAGCGGAAAATCAGATGCAGTGAAACAAGCTCTATGAAGCTTACAGACAGGCATGTGAGAGGATTTTGATTATTTCAAATCCAGAATGAAACCAATCAGCCAGTTATGAAAATCCTCCTCATAGATGGAGAAATATTCATGCCTCTAAATCAAGGCAGCTACTCAATTGGTTTTGACATGTTATTAACTTTATTGATCTTTCTATGTTGATGTACAACTCAATAATTTCCAAATGATCCATCAAAATAATTTTGGAGCTGCGAAAGCTAGTGGTATTTGCTACCAAATAAACTTGCTGGACTTTAGCCTGGTGTAGTGAGACTTCTTACTGTGCTTACCCCAGTCCAACACCAGCATCTGCACATTATGATGGTGGATGAGCCAAACTCTCGAGGGGCAATGGCCGTTTACAAGAGGAGGATCCTACAGGAAGAGGGCTCATGTTTCCTTCAAGCACTTACGAGGAACATTATGTATTCATTTCTTTACTGATATTGTTCATTGAATTTTAAAATGGGAGGCTCATGTGAGTGACTAAAGAGAAAAGCACAGGACCACAAGATATGGGAAATGAGCAGAGAGGACAAGGCCTTGGGTAGATTACCACTACTGCACTGAATCAGAGACAGAAATGGGGAGAGAGGAGTATGAACCCAGCATTCAATGGTAACAATGAGGAAAAAGTGAATATTAATCTCAACTGGATGGTACGAACAGATCTGGCCTAAAACAACCTGTAATTTACTGCTGTTGTAATGTTACTTACTGAACAGATAATACAATGCTTTGGTTTGTAATGAATGTTAGTACATCTGCATTGTGCACCTTAACCAATTGCAGTGTCTTACTCATGAAGGCCTGAATTTCATTCCAATTATTCCCGTTTGTGGTGGTTGGACATTGTGGACTAATTTAGAAAATAGCAGCTTGGCCAAAGTTGTAAATGATCCCCAACGTGTGCCTTGCACCATATTGCCTGTTTTCTGGGCTGCACTAAATTGGAATTATCCTCTGTCTGAAACCAGAATAAAGGCAGACACACACATTCAATATTGTCATCGGGGCTGGTTAAATAGCTTTACAAGAGTAAATTGAGATGGGGACATCAATCCTTCTTTTGGAGCTTTCTGAAGGAAGAACACTGCATGTCAAAGTGTGAAAGCAACCAGAAATGGGAAAACTTTATTGATCTCTCTATGTTGATGTACAACTCAATAATTTCCAAATGATTTCCATCAAAACAAGAGTACAGAATGATTCTGACAAAACGTTCACTGACCTGAAGTATTAACTCTGTTTCTCCCTCCACAGATGCTGCCTGATCGCTGAGTGCTTCTTTTTCTATCAGAAACCCAGCATCTGCGACACTTTGCTTTGTTATAACAATACAGTTGGCCAGGACTTACCTCTGTATCCGCCACCTCCTCCTCCTGACGTGCAAGCCCCACCACCCCCTCCAAATCCTCCGTGCGTGGCCCACTTCAACTTCTCCAGAGCTTGCGGGCACGCACTGCCCCCACCAGCACCTTCCATAAGAGACTTTCCTGCCCAGGGATACTTGGTGATGTCATTCCAACCACCGCCTCCACCTGCAGGTTAGAGGTTACAACCAAATAAATTAGACTGAAAGGATTTGGACAATCTTACAAGCAATCTTTGGCTAATTTTTCCACCTCAATCGAGTCTAACTTCTTCCTCGTTAGTCAGACGTGACCTGGAATCTCAGTAGAACAGCCCAACCCAAAAATAGTGAATTGCCTAGAATATATTAACTTGGAGTGATATCTATTGCAGAGAAATCCTATGTATTAGACTGATGCTACTTCTGTGTTAGCCTTTACTCAAACTTCAAAGGAATGGGAAAGGTATAAGCCCAGCATGTTTCCTCTGGGGTGATAGATAGGAACAACAAGCCCAGAGAACCATAGATGACCAAAGATATTCAGTATATAATGAGAAGGAAAAAGTACAAAGGGAACAAGTCAATGGGGGGGCATTAGTGCGGTATAGAAAGTGCAGTGTGGAGCTTAAGAAAGCAATTAGGAATGCAAAAATTGGATACTAGAAAGCTCTGGCTGGTAAAAGTAAGGAGAATCCCAAATATTCTATAAGCATATCAATGGGAAGAGGATAACTAAGGAAAGAGTAGGGCCCATTAGAGGCCAAGAGGGCAATTATGGGTGGAGCCAGAGGACAGTGTTGAATGAATACATCACATCTGTCTTTACTCAGGGGAATGAGGACAATGATATGGAATTCGGAGAGAAAGAGATTAAGAGGTTCTGGAACAAATTGACATAAGTAAGAACAAGGTATTGGAGGATAGGCAAAGCTTGATCAGGGGTAGTCAGCATGGTTTTGTCAGAGAGAGGTCATGCCTGCAAATTCGACTGAATTTTTTGAGGGGGTGATTAGGTGTGTAGATGAGAGAAGTGCAGTTGATGTAGATTATATGGACTTCAGCAAAGCCTTTGACAATGTCCCACATGGGAGACTTGTAAAGAAGGTAAATTCACATGGGATATATGATAATTTGGTAAAGTGGATTCAAAATTGGCTCAGTTATCGGAGACAGAGGGTGACGACAGAAGGCTACTTTAGTGATTGGAAGCCAATGTCTAGAGGCGTACCACAGACATCTGTATTGGGTTCCTTATTATTCATAATTTATACAAATGACATTGATAACTACACGTGGGGATAGGATTAGTAAGTTTGTGGATGACTCAAAGATTGGACAGGTGGTTAGCAGTGAGGCTGAGTGTCTTGCGCTACAAGAAGATATAGATGGAATGGTCAAATGGACAGATAAGTGGCAGATGGAATTTAACCCTGAAAAGTGTGAGGTGATACACTTTGGAAGCAGTAATTTGACAAGAAGGTACTCAATGAATGATAGGACACTAGAAAATTCTAAAGAACAAAGAGACCTTGACAGGTTTATCCACAGATCTCTGAAAGCAGAACGGCATGTTAGTAGGGTGGTGAAAAAGGCACATGGGACACTTGCCATTATGAATTGAGGCATAGATTACAAATGCAGGGAAGTCATGTTGGAGTTGTATAAAACTTTGGTGAGGCCACAGCTAGAGTACAATGTGCAGTTCCAGTCACCACATTATCGGAAAGATGTGATTGCACTGGGGAGAGGAGAATGACTTCAAATGAGATTCACTAGGATGCTGTCTGGGATGAATCATTTAAATTATGAAGAGCAATTGTATAGGCTTGGGATGTTTTCATTGGAGCAGAGAAGACTGAGAGTGACCTGATCGAAGTAGACAGGATTATGAGAGATATGGACAGAACGGCTGTTCCCCTTAGTTGAAGAGTCAGTCACAAGGGGTCATAGGTTCAAGGTGAGGAAGAAGAGGTTTAGGGATATGTGGTGATGGGGGATGGTGACCATCTGAAATGCGCTGCCTAGGAGGGTAGTGGAGGAAGATCACCTCACATCCTTTAAAAAGTATCTGGATGAGCACTTGACACATCATAACAAAGAACAAAGAACAAAACATCATGGGAAACAGGCCCTTCGGCCCAACGAGCCCACGCCGCCACCCCAATGTTCCCACCTCTACCCGTGATCCCTGTTTATGTTTATAGGTTTGGACAACATTCAGTGCTATAGGCCAAATGCTGGCAGTTGGAACTAGTTGGGAGTTCAGGTGTTTTTAATGTGTCAGGGCAGTTTCAAATGGCTGAAGGGCCTCTTCTGCACTGTCTCAGAAAGACAGAGAATATCACAACACACAGATAGGCCTTTCAGCTCAACTGGTCGATGGTCGTGTTTAACTCCATAGATGCCTCCTCTCATCCTACTTCCTTTCAGTATACTAACATAACCTTCTATTCTTTTCTCCTTCATATATTCCCTTGTAAATATACTCACACTGCTCATCTCATGTGCGAGCAAGTTGAACATTCTCACCACTCCCTGAATAAAGATGCTTCTCCCGAATTCACTATTGGATTTATTGCAGACGAGCCTACATTTAGGATTCCCTAAAAATGGAAGTATTCCTTCTAGTATACTCTACTAAGCATAGGAACATGTGTAGACCATTCAGTCCCTTGAGCCTGTTCCACCATTCAATTTTGTTAAAAAAAATATTCAAGTGATTAGGTTTCACTGACTAGGCCAGCATTTATTGCCCATTCTTAATTGTCCTTCAGAAAGTGGTGGTGAGCTGCCTTCTTGAACCATATTGTGCAGTACAATGGCGCCGTGATTAGCACTGCTTCCTCACAGTGCCAGGGATACAGGTTCAACTCTGGCCTTGGGTGTCTGTCTGCCTGGAGTTTGCACATTCTCCCTGCGTGAGTTTCTTTCAGGTGCTCTGGTTTCTTCCCACTGTCCAAAGATATGCAGGTTAGGTGGATTGGATGTGGTAAAATGGCACCTTAGTGTCCCAAGATGTGTAGGTCAGATGGATGGGCCATATGTAGGGTTACAGGGCGAGGGCATGATTAAGATACTCTGTCAGAGAGTCAATGCACACTCGAAGGGCTAAATAGCCTCCTTTTGCACTATAAGGAATCTAAGTTATAGTGATACAGTGCTGTTTGGGAGACAGTTCCAGAATTTTGACCCAGCAACAGTGAAGGAATGGTGATATTATCCCAAGTCAGGATGTTGAGTGGCTAGGGAACTTCCAGGTGGCAGTGATCCTAGGTTTCTGCTGCCCTTGTCCTTCTGGGTGGTAGCTTTCATGAGTTTGAAAGGTACTATCTAAAGAGCCTTAGTGGGTTCTCGTAATGCATTTTTGGACGGTACACAATGCTGCAACTGTGGAAGGAATAACCGTTTGTGGTTGGCTGATCTGAATCTTGACTCCATCCACCTTGGACGTAACACATAATATACTTTAAGATTGGAAATTTTCAAGCCAATATTCTTGGAATGGACAATAAACATGGCCTCTCTGGTCACTCAAATCACAAGAGAACTATTGGTCATGCCAATGCCTCAGGGTTATGTCTCCCTAGGTGCATCATAGAGTGGATCAGAGAACAATCATCAAGAACTGTCTGAGGTCTGCAGTTGACTGTTCTTCAATTGGAAACCTATTAGCAGGTATTCTCGAGCCATTCAGGCAAACTCACCAAGCCACCTTTGATAGCACTTTCTAAACCAGTGACCTCTACCACCTAGATTGGCAAGGGCAGCAGACACAAGGCAAAACCACCACATGCAAGTTCCCCTCCAAGCCACACACCATTCTGATCTGGAACCATATCACCATACCTTCATTGTCATTGGGTTAAAACTCTGAAACTCTCCCTGCCTAAACAGATATGCTGCAGCAGTTCAAGATGGCAGCTTTTAAGGCACCATCTTTTAAGGGCAATTAGGGATAGGCAATAAATGCTGGATTTACCAGAGATACATGGAAAGCTACAATAAAGCACATATGAATCTTCTCTCAAAGACTTTGGAAGGCATATCACAAGTGATACAATGGAGAATGTCTAAATAAAAGACTACAATTACTCCTTTGATGCACTGTAACCATGTCCATTTGTATCTGATAAAAGAGGATTACAAGTCATCTTTTCATCCACTAACCTGCTGCTCCAATTCGACCATTGTATCCAGGCACTGATGTGTCATTTTCATATTGCTCCACCATCACATCATCCATAATGGCATCTGGGTCCTCCAAATATGCCTTTCCACCCCCGCCAGCTGCAATCAACAGTGGCACTGAAATCCCATTCTCCATCTGCAAAAGAAAAAGCCATAATTTGAACACTGCAAATAATCAGCTTTGTTCTGCATTTTGGACTGCAAAAGCCCTCTAACAGGGTTAGATTCCAGTGAATTGAAATCCATTGGATGCTCCTACTCGCCGTAAAAAATAATCCTGTGGCTCAACACCTATAGGTCTTGATGTCCTATGGAGTATTAATCATCCAATTTAAGATAAGCTTCACATCTCATTATACTTTGGTCTATGTGGTTAACAGCAAGCTATCAATTGTCTGGGCATTCCAGTGGCACAGTGGTTAGCACTGCTGCCTCATAGGGCCAGGGAGCCAGATTCAAATCCGACCTCAGGTCACTGTCTGTGTGGAGTTTGCACATTCTCTCTATGCCTGCATCGGCCTCCCCGGGTGCTCCGCACAATCCAAAAATCATGCTGGTTAGGTGCGTTGGCCATGCTCGATTCTCCCTCAGTGCATCCAAACAGGTGCTGAGTGTGGCAGTAGGGGAAATTTTCACAGTAACTTCATTGCAGTGTTAATGTAAGCCTACTTGCGACACTAATAAACTTGAACTTAGCTTTGGCTCAATGGTAATACTCTTATCTCTGAATCAGAAGGTTTATATCTCAGAGGCTTGAGGTCATAATCTCATCTGACCCTTCAGTGTAGTACTGAGGGAATGCGGTGCAGTTGGAGGTCCCAACTTGGATATGGGACATTAAACCTAAATCTCATCTCAGGTAAACATTATCATTACTTAGCAGTAATTTGAAGAAGTGCAGAGAGTCCTGGTTGACAAATATCCCTCAATCATTATCATTAAGCACACACAGGTTAGCTGGTCACAATCTCATTGCTGTTCATGGGAGTGTGCTGTGTGCAAATTTGCTGTCATCATTTGTACATGGGTGACGACACTTTGGCAGTCGTAAAGTACTTTGGGACACCCTGATGCAGTGATGGGTGCTGAATGTCTTTCTTCCTCTTTCCTTCAGTTGATCAAATGAGCAATGCCATAGCATACAAAGCCATAGACCAACGGTTGGAAAATGGGATTAGAATAGATAGGTGATTGAAGGCTGGCACAGACAGGATGGGCTGAAGGGCCTCTTCTGTGCTCTATGGCTCTCTAACCAATTGGAACATGCTATTGAATCACTCGTGATCAAATAGGACCCCAGAGGGTTAACAATGATTAGATTTGACCAGCACTGCTTAAAGCTCCAGTTGGTGTGCAGAGTACATGAGTGAGGGAGGCCAAATACTGAGTCTGAAATATGAGAATTAAGAGACAAAAAATATCATGGAAACATAGACATAGAAACATGGACAACAGGAGCAGGATAGGCAATTCGGCCCCCTCAAATCTGCCTTACCCTTCAACATCAGGAGACCTTCCAGCATTTTGTGCAGTGGAATTGTGTGTGTAGACACATAATTATGTTTCTCACAATGGAACTTGTTTACCTTGAAGATATATGTAGCCCCTCCGCCACCACCTCCACCTCCTGCCCATTCTGACATGGCATTATTAGCATTGTATTCATCTTCGATGATGGAAGATTCTCCCAAGCAGATCTTCTGTGTCATGACACCTTTCTGTACAAGAAACAGAGCTGTTTCAGTCATTCGATGGACTACCTTATTTCGCTTAACATCTGCATTTAAGGTGAAGTAGATAGCACATGAGGGGAGAGGAAGTGAAAGCTGTGTGCTAGGGGAGACTCATGTAGAGCAGTGGTGTAATGATACTGTTGCTGGACTACCAATCCAGGGATCCAGGTTAATGATCTGGGAACCCAGGTTCAAATCCCACCATGACACATGGTGAAATTTGAATTCAATAAAAAGTCTGGAATTAGTAGTCTAATGATAACCATGAAAGCATTGTCAATTATCATAAAACCTCATTTGGTTTATTAATGCCCTTGAAGGAAAGAAATCTGTCAACTTACCCAGTCTGGCTTACATATGACTTCAGATCCACAGCAATGTGTTTCACTCTTAAATACCCTCATGGATGGACAATAAATGCTGGCCCAGCCAGCAACACCCACATCTCATGAATGAATTTAAAAAATGTTGGTAAAAATGTTCTGTTCTTTAATCCTATTCAATTCTATTCACAGCTGCTCGCTGTCACTGTATGAAATACTGATTTGTCAGCATGGATTTGAGGATCACTTTGAAGATTCCGAGATTTATCCTTAAATCTTATATTCTCTGAAAATATCAAATGGAAAGATATGACTGAAAGATAATCTACAAACACAACTAAGTGAGGTTTTTGTTGGTCAGACAGGTAGCTGATGTGCTCAGAGCTTCATCTCCATCTCTAAATCACCAGTCTTAAGTGTCATCTGCAAACTTATGAACCATACCTCCTATATTCTCATTCAAATCATTAATATAAATGACAAATGACAGTGGGCCCAGCACTGATCCCTGATGCACACCACTGGTCACAGTTTGAAAAACAATTTTCTACAACCACTCTCTGGCTTCTGTCAAGAAGACAACTTTTTATCCATTTAGATACCTCACCCTAAATCCCGTGAGATTTAACCTTATGCAACAATCTACCATGTGGTAACTTGTCAAAGACCTTGCTAAAGTCCATTAGATAACATCAACCACACTGCCTGCATCTACTTTCTTGGTTACCCCTTCAAAAAACTCAAACAAATTTATGAGACATGATTTTCCATTCACAAAGCCATGCTGACTGTCCCTAATCAGCACTTGAGTCTCTAAATGCCTGTAGATCCTGTCTCTCAAAATACCTTTCAACTATTTACCCACCACAGATGTGAGGCTCACTGGCCTGTAGTTCTCAATCTTTTCCCTGCAGCCCTTTTTAAACAAAGGCAGAACATTTACCACTCTCCAATCTTCAGGCACCTCACCCATGGCAATTGATGGTTCAAATATCTCGACGAGGGGACCCATAATTTCCTCCCTAACCTCTGACAATCTCCTGGGATACACTTCATCAGGTGCTGGAGATTTATCTACCTTGATGCACTTTAAGACTTCCAGCACCTCCTTCTCTGAATTATGTAGACTCCTAAAGACATCACTATTTATTTCCCCAAGTTCCCTAACCTCCATGCTTTTCTCAACAGTAAATACTGATGAGAAATATTCATTTAGCATCTCATCCATCTCTTGTGGATCCGCACATAGATTACCTTGTTGACCTTTAACAGACTTTGCTCTTTCTCTTGTTACTCTTTTGCCCTTTATGAATTTGTAGAAGCTTTTTGAATTCTCCTTTGCCTTATCTGCCAAAACAATCTCATGTGGCCTTTTTGCCCTCCCGATTTCTCTCTTAATTTTACTCCTACACCCCTTATACTCTTCAAAAGATTCACTTGATCCCAGCTGCCTATACATGTCACGTGCCTCTTTCTTCTTCTTGACTAGACCTCAATGTTCCGAGTCATCCAGGGTTCCCTACTTCTGCTAGCCTTGCCCTTCACTTTAAGAGGAATGGTTTACTTTGAACCCTCGTTAATACACTTTTGAAAATGTGCCACTTATCAGACATTCCTTTGCCTTCCCACAGACTCTGCCAATTAACTTTTGAAACTTTCCGGCCTCCTACCATCAAAACTGGCCTTGCCCCCCAAATTAGAACTTTAACTTTTGGGCCAGACCTATCATTCTCCATAGCTACCTTAAGATCAATAGAATTGGTCAGTGGTCCCAAAGTGATCCCTCCCTAACACTTTGTCATCTGCCCTTCCTTATTTCCCAAGGCGAGCTCAAGTTTTGCTCCCTCCCTAGTCAAACCATCCACATAATGAATGAAAAATTTCTCCTAAATACACTTAACAAATTTTTCTCCATTCAACTCTCTAATACTATGGCTGTCCCAGTCAATGTTGGGAAAGTTAAAATCGCTGACAATTACCACCACATTTTTCTTGGAGCTATCTGTAATCTTATTTATTTGCTCCTCAATTACCTGCTGACTATTTGAGGAGCTATAGTACAAGTCTATCAAAGTGATTTCCCTCTTCTTATTTCTCACTTCTACCCACGTAGTCTCAGTAGCCAAACCCTCGGATATATATCAGTATGGCTGTGATGCTTTCCCTAATCAAAAGTACAACTCCCCCCTCCTCTTACCTTCTGTTCTACCTTTCCTGAAATCTTATGTGTACCCTGAAACATTGAGCTGCCAGTCCTGTCCCTCCCTTAGCCACATTTCAGTAATTGCTGTAATATCCCAGTCCCATGTAACGATCCAAACCCTGAGTTCATCTGCCTTGCCCGTCAGATCTCTTGCATTGAAATAAATGCAGTTTAATCTAGGCTTCCTTTGCTCTCTGTCCTGCTTTTGCCTGATCTGTCTGGTACTAGGATTACTGACACTGCCTTTACGACTTAATGTGCTCTCTTTAGCTTCTGTGCTGTTCTCAAACTTCTCTTCTGCCTCCCTACAGCTTTGGATCCCACCCCCTGCCAGACTAGTTAAAACCCTCCTGAATGGCTGCAGCAAATCTCCCCACCAGGATGTTAGTCCCCCTTCACTTCAGATGCCTTTCCCCAGAAAAGATCCCAATGATCCAAAAATCTAAATCCCTGTCCCCTGCACCAGCTCTCAAGCCACACATTCATCTGCATAATCTTTCTATTCATACTCTCACTAGACCCAGGTAAAGGGTACCTGAAAAAAACCACTGAACCCGCTTCTCCTGTTATGGCGGCATGGTAGCACAGTGTTTAGCACTATTGCCTCACAACACCAGGAATCCAGGTTCAATTCCCAGCTTCCACTGTCCATGTGCAATCTGCACATTCTCTCTGTGTCTCCATGGGTTTCCTCTGGGTGCTCTAGTTTCCTCCCACATTGCAAAGACCATCTGGTTAGGTGGATTGGCCATGCAAATTCTCCCTCGGTGTACCCGAACAGGCGCCAGAATGTGGCAATTAGGGAATTTGCACAGTAACTTCATTGCAGTGTTAATGTAAGTCTACTTGTGACATTAATAAGTAAACTCTAAGTTTCTCATTCTGAAGTAACTATCCAATTCCCTATTAAAATTATGAAATCAGTTTCACCAGTTTTTCAGGAGTTGCGCTCCAGATCCTGACAAATCTGAGCAAAAGAATTAGAGACAACACCTGGAAAACAGTTTTTTACATACCTCAGGTTTGTGGTTAGGATTTGTTTAAGATCTAGATGCGAGGATCTAGGAGTGTGGTGAAAACAAATCAATCATGGCTTTCAAATAGAAATTAGATAAGGATCTAAAGGGAAAACAAATGCGGGGCTGTGGGGGCTGGGACTAAATTATTCCTGTGGAGAGCCAGTACAGGCTCAATAGGCCAAATGGCCTCTTTCTGAACTGTAACCATTTTATGTTTTGATGAATAATGTGGCAAGATTTTCTACTTCCTGTCCTACAGGCAAGAGGGCAAAGCAACAATTTCCCAATCAGATGTGGATCTGATTTAAGATGGGTACACAGTGCGACAGTGGTTAGTGCTGCTGACTCTCAATGCCTCTGATGACTATCGATGTGGAGTTTGTACATTCACCCATGTCTATGTGATTTCCTTTGGATGCTCTAGTTTCCTCCCACAATATAAAGACGAGCAGGTTAGGTGGATTGTCTATGCTATTTTGCCCCTGAGTGTCCATGTATGTGAATTAGCCATGGTAGCTGTGTGAGTTCAGATGCTCTTTCGACTTATCGATGCAGAATTATTGATGCAGACTTATTGATGGGCCGAATGGTCTTCTTCTGTACTATGGAGATTCTATGGATCATTTAAGTCCTGAGTCTCAAATGGTATCCTTGAGTCCCAAATGCAATCCCTTTGTCTACATGCCCTTGATACATCCACACTTAATCAAGCACCCTTCATCCTTTTAATGTGACACACCAGATCTTTAAGACATTCTACCTACCCCTGGGCAGGCATCTTCTCCTTGCTGCCCAACCAAGATGTAAAGAAGATCACCTTTCTCCAGATGAAAGATGGCTGAAATGAAAATCCCATGTGACCTCTTATTGCTGTTCCGAGCTCCTTTGCCACCAGCTGCTCCATAAGCAGACACCCTAAAGAAAAGGAACTAGTGAAGGAACTGCTAAAATCAGAGCAGAGGCAAAACAGTGCGAGATCCAATTGAATTCAACCCCTTTGAATTGGCATTGGGTCTAGACAGTGAATAAAAGCATAGACGAATGAATGATGAATTAACTGGAATCAGAACTGGGACTAATCAGAGCGAAAGATCGACAGAAATCAGCACCAGTAGGGATTAATGTAGGAAATGATTTTTTAAAAAACTTGTTTTTAAGAATTGGCATCACTGGCAAAGTGATTAACTAATTGTCCTAGTGGTGAGACGCCTTATTAAAATGTAGCAGTCCATGTGATGTAGGTACACCCCCACGATATTGACCCAGTAATAGTGAACAAATGGCAATATAGTTCCAAGTCCAAAGCATGTGACTTTGAGGGGAACATTCAGATAGTGGGTGATTCTATTTTAGATGCTGTCATTGACATTAACGTGAAATGAAATTATCCAGTCTCACAGCACAAGGTTAAAGTTCAATTGGTTTATTTGGAATCACGAACTTTCAGAGCACTGCCCCTTTATGAAGCAGTAGCACTCTTGAAGCTCACAATATCAAATAAACCTGTTGGATTTTAACCTGGTGTTGTGAGACTTCTTACTGTGCCCAGCCCAGTCCAACGCCAGCATCTCCATGTGGGATTATCGAGACCTGGCGGGCATCGTCATGGGGGATATGGGAACATTTGGAGAGAAAGCAAAAGTCAACCGGGAAGATTCTTCACACCACAGTGGGGTCTTCAGGTGCTTCCAATGGTGCACCCGCTCTACAGGTTTCCTGCTGATCTATGGTGGACCAATGGAAAATCCGTTGATAAAGGTGGGACTGGAAGATCCAGCCATTAATAAATATTGCTCCTATGTTTTATGGCCTTTATGATTTTTATGTGCGCAAAATTGGTCATAAAAACTTGTCCAAAGATTGGACCTGCAACTTCTCCACTTTCACACTCGCTGGACACTCAGAATTTTTCCCGAAAAATTCCAGCTCTGATCTACTGAAAACAAAGAGAATTTGTGGTTAACCTGTCAACAAAAATACTTTGGTTTTCTTTTGAGCATTGGGACTTGAAATGAAATTATCCAATCTCACAGCACAAGGTTAACGTTCAATTGGTTTATTTGGAATCAGCGGATGTGGTGTACCTTCTTTGAATGGAAATTGAGCCAATTCGGTTGATTCTTTTAAAGTAGCATATTGTTGTGGTAACAAGGGTTAGTGAGAGCCTGATTAGAATGAAACCTTCTGATGGGTTTGCGAGAAACTGCACTTCCCTGCAATTTTGGCAATGGTTCCCCATACCTGAGTGTCTCAGAGTTGACTGAAGTCAAAAGATAAGCTTGCTTGGGTCCACTAAGGCTTGTGGTCACCAACTTGGATGGTTCCCTGCTCTTGGCCCAAACCAATAAAGGCTGTTACTGGTTCAGGATGCTCTGGTTTTAAATAAAAATCAGAGAGTTCCACTTACACATATTTGCTAGTGGCTGGAACCTGCCAAGCCTGGATTCCCTTGAGAGGTCCCTCTGATTGTAAATCCACAGAGACGTTTGTGTGCCGGTAGGCATTGTCACATTGGGCTTGAGTTGGACCACTGGGGCCACTAGCTCCACAGGATGTAAACCACCAAACCACATCAGAATAGTCTGCAACAAAAATAAATACGTTGTTTTACAAGGTGTAATATCAAGCAACCGTCTCTGATTGAGTCCGTTCTTAGCTAACTTGGCGTACAAAACCGGCAGCACGGTCAGGGCATTCTTGGAGGGCCGAAGGGCCTGTTCCTGTGCTGTAATTCTCTTTGTGTTTTGTGCTTTTATACTTTGCATAAGGAAACATGAGGGGAGAAATGAACTACCTCTCCATAACACTGCTCCTGAATCTCTCTCAGTCTTCTCCTGACTGGCCCAGTGAGAAACCTCTCTGATTATCATTATCTCACTGTATCGAATGTTCAGCAGCTCTTAATAAATCCCATACATCATGACACAGTTCCATAATTTGCCAGGTCATTACACAACCAGAGAGTATCGTGGTTTCAGTCAGTTTAAGGTCACAAAGATCATTGTTCACAGGCAATTCTTCAGCTAGACTAGAAGGTAATAATTGCTTGTAGACTTTATGTAACTGCTTGTTCATTGACTAGCTCTTGTGCCCAGAGTTATAATATGTTGTTCTTTTATAAGCATGGGAAAGGCAATCAAATCTGGTAAGGCACAAATTTTCCATAAAATTTCAATTGTGATATCAGCTCCAGATGTAAAAATCTTTATATATAAAGGCGTGTGAATGCTAGAATCTTTATCCATTCCTTTGTTGCCTCTAAACTCAATTCTTACAATATTCTCCAGGCCAAACACATACCTAGCATTCTACATCAACTTCAGATCATCCAAAACTCTGTTGCCATATTGTAATTTGCACCAGGTTCTGTTTTTCCATCATCACTGTGCTTGCTGACATGCATTGGTCTTTAGTCCAGCATTGCCTCAATATTAAAATTCTCCCCATGGCCTCACCCTCTCCCCTACAACCCTCCGAGGTCTCTGCATGGCTCCAATTGTCAGCTTGTGCACCTCCAATTGTCATCACTCCACTATTAATCACCATACCTTCAATTGCCTCAGTCCTAAGTTCTGAGGTTCCCTGCCTTCTCTTTGGTCCTTTAAGTCGCTCATTAAAACCTACTGATTTAAGCAAGATTTTGGGTATCTGTCCTAATATCTCTTATTTGGTGTGGTGTTGTTTGGCAAGGTTTTGGTGACCCACCATGTTAAATCTACTCATAAATGGGGGCAGTTGTTAATGCTTGACTGCAGTATAGGCAAAGGAGATGATGCACTGTAGTACTAACATTGGCAGAAGGGTGAGGAGTTTACTGATGTCTTATGAAGCCACAGAGCATAAAAGGAGGTAAATTTGCCCCTCGTGCCTGTGATAGTGCGGGACAGAGCTACTGATCTGCTCTTTCCCCACACTCATGCAAATTTTCCCCTTTCAAGCTCCTTTTGAGGAGGGAAGGCCCTACTATAAATTTGGGCATAATGGCAATTTACAAATAACTATAGTTTACTGTAGGCAGCTTTGTGGCATTACGGTTAGCACTGTTGCGTTACAGTGCCAAGGACCCAAGTTTGATTCCTAGCTTGAGTCACTGTCTGTGTGGAGTTTGCGAGTTCTCCCCGTGTCTGTGTGGGTTTCCTCTGGGTGCTCTGGTTTCCTTCCACAGTCCGAAAGACGTAGTGGTTAGATGCATAGGCCATACCAAATTCTCCCTCAGCGTACCCAAACAGGCGCCAGAGTGTAAGGGATTTTTGCAGTAACTTCATTGCATGGTTGATGTAAACCTAACTATAATACTAATAAATAAACTTTAACTTTAAAATGGGAACTGGATTATACCAATGCTGCTGGTTAACCTGAAAGCTACACTTGGTCTTGATGCAAAATCCCAAAAGAATAACTTAAGTATCTTGGGGTGGAATTTAGACTCTATCCTGAACCCTTTATTACAATAATGTTTCACGTTGGCAGCTGTGCAGATAAGGGGCAAAGACGAGATAGTGTGGAAAGCCAGGTGAACAGTGGGACCATAGGTCAATATTTTCAAGCAATGAGAATTAGAAGGAAATATACATAGAACTGAGGGCGGTGATTTTGAGCAACTGAGTTCCACATCAAGTCAGATACAATGGGAAAGAAAATAGATAGAAAGTACAAAAAAAAATTAAAATTTGAGTTTATTTCAAATCTCCTAAAGCCATTCACATTTCTAATTATTTACCTTCTGAACTATGGAGGTTAACTGGTTGTTATTAACAGTATTGTGTTATTAAAATGGTATTTAAGCTTCTAAGTACCAGACTGAACTTTCTGGGCTCAGTGTAATGGGTAATTGATGGGGAAATATAACAATTTCACAAAATTCACAGGGAGGTCAAAGCTACTGGCAGAGTGGTACATATTGGGGCCAGTAACCTATAATACTTCGCAATTCATGGTATAGCCCTTCATTACCATAAGTTTCAACTGATTTTCACATTAATAACAGTGTGGTGTTCAGACACTGTTACTTCTTTCTTACAGGCTGGACTATAATGTCTCCCACACTTTCTGTTGACTATTATATTACATATATGGGTGGCACAGTGGCATAGTGCTTAGCACTGCTGCCTCTCAGTGCCAGAGATCTGGTTTGATTCCGGTTTTGGGTGACTGCATGTATGGAGTTTGCATGTTCTCCCCATGTCTGTGTGGGTTTCCTCCAGATGCTCCAGTTCCTCTCACATTTCAAAAGATATACAGGTTATATGGATTAGCCATGGTAAATGTGTGGGGTTATGGAGATAGGGTGAGAGAGGGGGCCTGGATAAGTTGTTCTGCCAGAGAGTTGGTAGAGATTCAATAGGCCAAATGGCCTCTTCTGCACAGCAGGGGTTCTATGATATATTCTTCTATACATATTTATGATGGAAGCTTCCTGTGTAAATTCATCACATGTATCTTCATCCTAACACCAGCAGAAAATGAACCAAATACATTATCTTATAATGTACAACACCTTTAACATTGTAAAACATCCCAAATGCTTCACAGGAACATAATCAGACAAAGATTTTCATGGTGAGTCAAAGAAATAGACATTAGAACAGATCAAAGAATTGGAGGAGGGAGAGGGGAAGGAAGACAGGCATTGGGGTTCAGGAATGGAATTCCAGAGTTTTGGGATATGATATCTGAAGACACAGTCACCCATCCTGGGGCAATAGGAAATGAAGGGTCTGCATAAGGCCAGAATTAAAGGAGCAGAGGGATATCGGAGATATGCAGGGCTGGATGAGATTACAGAGAGAGAGAAGAGTGAGGTCATTGAGAAATTTGAAAGCAAGAATGAGAATTTTAAATTTGAGCCATTGGTGAATGTGAATCAATGTATCTCCACAAGTCCAGGTATGATGGGTGGACAGGACTTGATGGGAATTAGGAAATAGCCCATAGGATTTTGGATAAGCTAAATATTGAACTTAATACAGCAGAGAAAATGGTAATATAATGCCATAGAGGCCTGTTACGTTCTCTACCATCATCATAGGATCCTACAGCGCAGAAGGAGGCTATATTAAGTCTGCACCAAGCACAATCCCACCCAGCCCTTATCCTCGTAACCCCATGTATTTATCCTGCTAGTCCCATTGACACTAAGGGGCAATTTAGGAGGGTCAATCTACCTAACCTGCACATCTTTGGAGTGTGGGAGGAAATCGGAGAAAATCCGCATAGTGGCCCAAGCTGGGAATTGAACCTGCGTCCCTAGTGCTGTGAGGCAGCAGTGTTAACCACTGTGACACCATGCCGCTCACTGAGAATTAGAAGTAAACATAGAAGGACTGTGTCATATTAAATGCATTACAAGTAAATCAGTTACGAAATATGTTTTTCAATACTCTTACCTGAGGGGATAACCTCTGGCGCAGGGAAGAGAAATGGCAACTCCTCAGCTTGGTGCAATGAGTCATCTTCCATCGTCACTGCTTCAGTCTCTGGGTAGGCAATGAAAATGGGTGAGTACAGAATAACCAGCAGAACAAAGGACCCACAGTGCTACCAATACATGGCTGCCTCATGTAGGGTTCATGGTTAGAAACTAACAGGTTGAGCCCTCCCCATATCATGGGAGCAGCAGAGCGACATGAGGATAAACCTTTTATCAAACAGCAAATGGTTACAACCTGGAACGCAAGGTCCGAGAGTGTGGTGCAGATACATTCAATTCAGGCTTTCAACCATGAATTGGATAAACGCCTGAAGAGAAAAATTCACAGGGCTATGGGGAAAGGAAGGAATTCTTCAATGTCCCAATCAGTGAATTCAACGGTGGGGGAGGGAGAATTTGGCAAGAGGCCCAAAAATTTGTTTTATGCTGGGACAAATTTCTCATGGGCTCTATCACTGTTGTTTACCGATCTGAAACCCATTGGAGACTGGCATGAAACTAATTTGCATCCTGCTAATGAGATGGCATCCAGCTACAGGGTGGCACAGTGGTCAGCACTGCTGCTTCACAGCACTAGGGATCTGGGTTCGGTTCCCGGCTTGGGTCACTGCCCATGTGGAGTCTGCATGTTCTCCCCGTGTCTGCATGGGTTTCCTCCAGCTGCTCCAGTTTTCTCACACAGTGTGAGCGACGTGCATTGGCCGGGCTAAATTCTTCCTCAGTGTACCCAAATAGGCGCTGGAGTGCAGTGACTAGGGAATTTTCACAGTAACTTCATTGCAGTGACACTACTCATGACACTAATAAATAAAAAGGCCCGACCTGTAGGTTCTGCACAAGCTCAGTGCTCCACAAGGCCAGCAGGCAAACATGGAGTGGGAGAAACTGAATTGCTGTTGCAGAGAGTTAGCACGGAGCTGGTTGGCCAAATGGCCTTCTATGCTGCAACTATTCAATGCTTTTATGATTCATTAATACAGACTATGTGGGATGGATCACACTTTTCCAGCTAGAATCTGTGTGTTAATAATTGCATGTGGACTGGTTTCGTTGTTAGTAACAGGATCTAGTTGTTAATGCACTAGATGGGTGTCATTATTTTGAATTAAATCCATTTATTAATAGGAATGTGTTGAATGGTCAGAATGTTAGTAATTGTGTTTATTTATTAATGCAGGTTTGTGATGGCTGACCTCCTAATAGTAATGGAGTCTCCTTGTTATTACATTGATGCAGAGAGTGAATTTGAGACCTCTGCTGCTTAATGTCTATTCCCAGGGCTGTCTTACTGATTAATTTACTGTAATGTACCAATTGCTTCAATGAAGTCATTAAGAGTTTCACAAAAGCTCCTTCAATATTCGCATTGGCACATGTTGGAAATAATAATTAGCAGAGTCATGTTATGTTAAAGGAACTTTCCGTGGGAAGATTTGAAAAGCCTTATTCATGAGTAATTTCTGAAGACATAGCAAGGGGTTGCTGGTGAGACTGTTATAACTACATGTTGCTGCAGGTTTTACTATTCTATTGATTGAAGATGGTGAGAACCACTTGCACTGTGATCACTGGAGTTCTCTATGAAATATAATGGAACAAGGCACTTACAATAAGCATTAATCCTGAGACCCTGCCTTTGTCCTTTTCCATAACTTTCCAGCAATATGTTATCCTCTCAGTGCATTGCGTGGTTACAATTTAGAAGTTCAGTCTGCTTTCACCTCAAAACAATAAGTTATTCTCTCTAAAGATAGTATTCAACCTCTTGTTGTGATATCGAACTATCCTGCCCAAATTGTAAATTCCCATTCCTGCAATATTCCTAAAATTGGAAGGTGAAAGTGTGGTGATACTGCCGTTAGAATTTCCCGATTTATTTGATATAGTTGGGCACCAGGCAGGAAAAGCAGTGTTAAAGTCATTGGCCCCAATCCGCCATACAGTTTAGCTCATAAAATGAATGGGTGGGTCCCACCATGTGATGCTGGGACGGAGGGTGGCCTCTCATTGAACCTGCCGATCAGTAACTTCATCTGTTAAAGATCGGGGCCTTTTTAAGGGCACCCTGACACAAAAAATTAAAAATAGAACACTCCCCCCTACCTAGCGGTATTGTCCTGGCAAGATCTGGGCATGATCCTATCTTCCCCCTCCCAACCTTCCCTACACGAGTGATGCACTCACCTGAACTCCTCTGATGGATTCTGCTTACCAGGTGCACATCTTGTCATGATCCACATTATGCCCTCACACCGATATGAGTTGATTATGTAACAGGGGACGGGTGGATAATCAGGCATCGAGAGTCCCGTTGCAACATAAGTGGGAGGGAGAGCGGGAAAAATCGCAAGAGGAAATCCCGCTAATGTAAACTGCATTTTGGCTATCCCACAGGACCCGCCTCTGATCCTGTCCAGAAAACGAGAGTGGAAAATCCCCCCTGATCCCTCCACAACAATAGATAGAGTGCAAGAGGAAAGGATGAGAAATATGCAGGAAGGGAGAGAAATGGTATTAAAGTAAAGAGCAATAGAGAAAAACAGGAAGTAAAAAAAGAGGCATCCAGCAGAGAAATGGGAGAGTGTAGTCAGACAGAGGGAACAGAACAGGCAGAAAGAGAGCGAGAGGCAGAGATATAGAGACAGTGAATAAAAAACAGAAAGGGAGAGAAAAAGCAACATAAAGAGAGAGGAACACACAAAAGGGAGAGAAATAAAAACGGATAGTAAGAGGTAAAGATGAACATCAATATAAACGGAGAGATGAAGAGTCAGGCAGAACGCCAGTCTGAGGTTTTGTTTGCTGGTTGGCATTAGTTGGTTAGCTCAGTCAGATGGATAGCTGGTTAGTGAGGCAGAGCAACACCAACAGTGCAGGTTCCTAAAGAGCTCACACGGAGCCCATCGACTTGCCTTCTCCCCCTCTTATCCTCATTGATTCTGTCATCACTTACCATCAGCAGCAATCTCCTGTGGGAGACCCGTGTCCACCTGGTTCAATGCGTGAAGGTGCATCTGCTGGGTTGCTACAGATTCCTGAGTGCTTCCGAAACTCGACACTAGAAGGGAAGAGAACAGCTGTGTGAGAGACTGTGGGAGTATGTCAAACTCCTTCATCCACTGGTCCTAATGAATCAATAGAATGATATGGCACTCCAACTGAACTGGTTTAGACTTTCAGTGATACAGACATTCAAGGACAAATAAAAGACTGGGAATGACGTCAAAATAATGCACATTCAATTCGAGATTTGGGACAGTAATCCAAGTCTAGTTGTAAAGAACCTGTCACTGGGATTGGAAAATAGGACTTGTCATATTATCACTGCCTTGACTAAACTTAAATGTACTGTATTTGCTTCTCTCATTCTACCTGACCAATTCTTAATGCCTTTCTCAAATTGGATGTCTACAATACCAATGTACCCCCTCCCTCTTCCCAAGTGAATTCCAATATTCTGATCCTTCTTCCCGCCTGAATCCCAATGTTCTAATCCCTCTTCCCACCTGAATCTCAATTAACTACCTTCCTCTTCCTGCCTAAATCCCAATGTTCTTCCTTTCTCTTCCCACTTGAATCCTAATGTTCTGATCACTCTCCCACCTGAATCCAAATTAATCACCTCCCTCTTCCTGTCTGAATCCCAATGTTCTGCCTCCTTCTTCCCACCTGAATCCCAATTAACTACCTTTCTCTTGCTGCCTGAATCCCAGTGTTCTTTTTCTCTTTCCACCTGAATCCCAATGTTCTGATCCCCCTTCCCATCTGAATCCAATTAGCATTGAGTTTAAAAGTTGGCAAGTCATGTTACAGCTTTATAGAACCTTAGTTAGACTGCACTTGGAATATAGTGTTCAAGTCTGGTTGCCACAGAAGGATGTGGAGGCTTTGGAGAGGGTACAGAAAAGATTTACCAGGATGTTGCCTGATATAGAGGGCATTAAGTACGAGGAGAGGTTGGGGAAACTTAGTTTATTCTCACTGGAACAATGGAAGTTGGGGGGCAACCTGATAGAAGTCTACAAGATTATGAGAGGCATGGACAGAGTGGATAGTCAGAAGCTTTTTCCCAGGATGGAAGAGTCAAATACTAGGGAGCACTAGGTTTAAGGTGCAAGAGGCAAGATTTGAAGGAGATGTATGAGCTGGGTTTTTTTACACAGACAGCAGTGGGTGCCTGGAACTCATTGCCGGGAGAGGTAGTGGAACTGGATACAATAGTGAGTTTTAAGGGGCGTTATGACAAATACATGAATAGGATGAGAATAGAGGGATATGGTCCCCGGAAGGTTAGAGTGTTTTAGTTCAATCGGGGGCATGGTTGGTGCAAGCTTGGAGGGCTGAAGGGCCTGTTCCTGTGCTGTAATTTTCTTTGTTCTTTGTTCTAACTACCTCCCTCTTCCTATCTGAATCCCAATGTTCTGATCCCTCTTCTTGTCTGAATCCCAGTGTTCTACCTCTGTCTTCTGCTAATTTTAATCTTCCACAGAGTCAGCCGTGGCTCTGTGGTAGCACTCTCTCCTCTGAGTTATTGGGTTCAAAATCCACACTCGATACTGGAGAATGCAATCCAGAGTGATACTTTAGTGCATTAGTGAGGGAGTACTGCACTGTCAGAGGTGCCTTCTCTTATGTGGGATGTTTAACTAAGGTCTCTCTCGGGACGTAAAAGATCCTGTAGGACAGTTTCAAATCAAGATGAATCCTCCTTTTGAACAGATTGTCTAGATGTTATCACACTGTTATGAAAAAATTGACTGTCACACTCTACATTTCAGCAGTACTACATTTAATGGTAAAGTGATTTTGAATGTCCTAAGATTGTGAAGACCTTACATCTCTGATTCCCACTAAACAGCAACAACTTTCAATTATATTGTGCCTTTGATATGGAAAAGTATTCCCATTTTACAGGAGCACTGAGTCTGAGGAGGAGCTACTAAGACGACTAACCAAAAGCACCGTTCTAGATGTTGGTTGAAAGAAAGGGTGAGAGAGGTCTAGTGAGGGAATCCGGAGCTGAGAACCATTGCTGCCAATAGCAGAGTGACAAATATCATAGGGACATTTCATGCTTATGTACCAAGGATGATTTCCAGGTGGGATGCCGGAAATATCTCAAAATTCTGACAGTCTTGTATCCCCTTCCACTTTCAATGTAACTTCAATACTTCTTATCATGTACCAGAGGCCTTGGGAAAAGAAAGCCTTTTGGATGTGTATACACTTCACAACATCCAGAACAATATATTCAATGACATCAAGGCAGCAGGACGTTGAATAGCAAAGTTCAGGGTTGAGGGCCACATGAAAGCCTCGTATATATCCACCTTGCATTCAATAGCCAAAATCGCCCATGCTAGTTCACGGCTGGGGTGTTCTGGTGCCGCTGAAAGTGAATGGAGTTTTGGACCATTCTCACTCGCAATGGGTCCCATCACAGTCAAGATCTGAGAATCCCACCCATTGTGTGAGTTTGCCTGGGTAGTAGAATCCTTTTAGGCATCAAACAAAAACCACAAAGTTCGGCAGAAGACAGAGTGCTCAGAGATTCTCTGTGTGTTGGGGGCTTTGTGAAGTAACTGATGCTCCATCTTTAATTAGACCACCTTAAACCAGAAAAACAACTTCAATGTTCAGCTCAAGACCTCATCTTTATGGCTCCAGCTTTTCTTATTCAGAGGGGAAAGGCAATGTCGTCACAGCGTGGTTTCATCAAACCTCTTCATTATGTTGGGAAGAGGCCTTGGTGAAAGCCGCTTCAACATAGATTGGCTCACAGTCATCTCTCCAAGGGGTCTCCCGCCAACTTTCCCATGGAATAGTTTCGTGCTCATAGTCCCACGTGACGCAGACAGAACCTTAGCCTGGCAGAACTATTCAAGGAGCTAAAGGGCTTTTACAACTCACTACTTGGGATACATAATTAACAGTCCGCAGTAATAAGCGTCGCCCATTGAGCCAAAGGCTGACTCAACACCCCCTCCCCTCCACCGATGTAATTCCCGTAAGCTTCCTTCAGCATGGCAACGCGGGCAATGTCACTTTCTTTCCACGTTGTCGCTATCTCCCCGAGCCTCAAACAAGGGCACCACACATTTATTCAGCCTGACTGCCAAGTTTGGGAGGGTGAGTTGGTCGTGGGGATGGGAGGAGGGAAGTGGGGAAATCGAACTTCACAGCTCATTGCTTTTGTTCAATGTGCATTATTAACTGGCACCCCTTCCCACATCCCCGACTCCCCCCCTCCCCACCACCTCCCCCTCTCCCACTCCTGCCACACACATCCCTACCACCATCAACAACTGCTAGTTTAGTACATCTATTGAACCCTCATTTATTGGACATGCAAGTTCCAATTCGCAGCAGCAAATTCCTTCTCTGCTGAGGCCACATTTCACCCTTGGTGCTTTCAAAATTGATTAATGCGAATCCCGGTAATGGCACAATCAGTATTCGTAACAGGGAAGTCTTTTGTGATTGCCTATTGAGTCCACTCTGCATGCAGATGCATAAATCCTTAACAGAGCAAGAGAGAGAGAGAGTGAGAGGGAGAGAGAGAGAGTCAAGGTTGTTGGGAGGAATGGTGGGGGGGTGGGCGTTATGGGGTAAAGGAGAAAGAGCCTTTTGTTGAAATTCTTTTTGACTAAATGACAGAATGATGAATCAACTTCATCGTACACAAGCAAAGAGCTGACATTAAGCCAGCCTCACTCACCCATCTCTCTGTTCATTAAATCTATCATATTATTTCTGTTTCTCCAATCTGAGAATTAAACTTTAAGGGAGATGGAGACCGGGAGAATTCTTTTTGAAAAAAAAAGCATTGTGAGACTTTGACACATGTCATTGAATTAGAAAGGGGCAGAGATCGGCAAGGAAGCCTGTCCCCGGCTCTGAGAGTTCCTAAGTAACGCAACTGGAAATGAAATCCAGCTGGATCAAGCCCAAGTCTTTGTGTGTAAGTTGATTCACGTTTTCTAAGAAATTGGATAATAATATTAGAACGAGACTACAATTATCCTTCCCAAACAATGCAGACAGGAAGCTTGGGGCCTTTTGTATGTTATTCAAGAGTCCGAGGTTTTCTTTTGCGCCTTAAGGAAAAAAGCATCACAACAGTACTTCCCTGTTCATTTCCATTTTCTTCATGCCAGCGCCAGCCCAGGCGTTTGCACAAGAAAGCAATTAGCAACAGTCAAAATCGTGGTTTTGGTTCCCCGATATCCAGCCACTATGCAAATGATCTGCCCAGAGACTTTTGTTTCAATTCCTGTAAAATTCCACCAGCAGTCGAACAGAAAAGGAAGACTCACATTCACATGTCACCCTTCTTTCCTTATCGGGGGTTCATGGTTTCACCTCCCACCTCCAAAAGCCTTGCTTGATCAAAAGGCCTCTCGCCATCGCAGGATGTCCCAAAGCATTTCACAAATAGTAAAGTACTTTTGAAGTGTGGTCACTGTTGTAAAGTAAGAAATACAGCAGCCACTTTGCACACAGCCAGCTTCAGAAACTGCAGTGACTAGTTTGCCTATTTTATTAATGTTAATCAGGGAATAAATATCAGCCAGGATACTGGTCAGAGCACCTTGTTCTTCAAATTAGTACTTTTACATCCACTTCGAAGGATAGCAAAGTCTTACTCCAATACCTCATCTGAAAGTACAATGTTCCCTTGATACTAGACAGGAATGAAACCTGGGTTAGGTACAGGGGTGAGGATGCTACCCATGAACTCATAGCTGAGACCTGACTGGGAAAGAACACTGTAATATGGAGCTATTACACAATGAACAAGGTTTCAATTTGCCATATGCATGTTAAACCAGTTGTATGAATTGGCTGCCTGATGTCCCCTTCCATTGCAAATAAAAGTTGGGTGGTTTTAACAGTGCCAGTTCTTCACTTGGGTAACAAACTGAAAATCGACTTCTTGGCATCGTGCTGAGTCGTGCGTCTCCCAGTTTTGATGCTTCATATTTTCAGGATATGGATGTCACTGGCTGGGCCAGCACTTATTGCCCCATCCTTGACTGCTCTCCATTTCAGAGTGGTATTTAGTGGTTCGCACTGCTGCCTCATAGTGCCAGGGACTCAGTTCAATTCCAGCCTCGGTTCACTGTCTGTGTGGAGTTCGCACATTTCCCCATGTCTGCGTGGGTTTTCTCCAGGTGCTCCAGTTTCCTCCCACAGTTCAAAGATGTACAGGTTAGGTTGATTGGCCATGCTAAATTAATCCTAGTGTTAGGGGATTAGCACAGTAAATGAGGGTTGCAGGAATGGGGCCCGGGTGCAATTGTGGTTAGTGTAGGCTTGATGGGCCGAATGGCCTCTTTCTGTGCTGTGGGGATTCTATGATTTAAGAGTCAACCACATTGCTGTGGATCTGGAGTCACATATAGGCCAGACCAGGTAAAGATGATAGATTTCATGGTTTCATGGTCTTCATTAGACTTTTAGCTGCAAATATTTTACTGAATTCAAATTTCACCATCTGCCTTGATGGGATTTAAACCCGAGTCTCCAGCACATTAACATGGGTCTCTGGATTGTTACGCCAGTAATAATGCCACTGCCTCTCACAGTTTTATTGTCATGGTGATACTAAACTTGCTCATCCCCAAGGTTCTTGGTTTCACTACTGGGCTCTACCTCGTACTGTCTCCAAGCTAAGAGCTGGGATTATTTTGCCAAAACTGCTCCCTCACTCTTTCTTTACAACGTTTCTTCAAAACTTCTACTTTTTTTGTCTCTCTCCAGATATTGGCTTGATGCCAAATTTGGTTTGATAATGACGCCTGTGAAATCCTTTGGGATGTTTTACCACAGTAAAAGGCTAGAGCAGATATGATGGCATAGTGGTAGTATCACTGGGCTAATAACCCACAAGCTAATCCTCTTAGGACATGAATTCAAATCCAATGTTAACCATAGATTGAATTTCAATTTAACTAATAAATTTGGAATATAAAACAAGTCCCACTACAGCTGATATAAAATCATCATCAATTTTTTGTGTGGTAAAAATCCATCTTATTCACTAATGGCCCTTTGGGGAAGGAAATCTGCTGTCCTTACCCAGTCTGGCCTGTATGCAATTCCAAATCCACAACTATGGTGAAATCTTTTAACGGTTCACGCTGGCAGGATTTTCTGGTCCTGTTGCAGTAATAGAGATTTGGCTGAGTGCCAAATTCTCCATCCTCACCTGCAGTGCTAGTGAATGGCCAGAAAGATCGTGCCTAATGGGCGGCATGGTAGCACAGTGGTTAGCACTGCTGCTTCACAGCCCAGGGACCTGGGTTCGATTCCCAGTTCAGGTCACCATCTGTGTGGAATTTGCACATTCTCCTCGTGTCTACGTGGGTTTCCTCTGAGTGCTCTGGTTTCCTCCCACATTCCAAAGACGTGCAGGTTAGGTGATTGGCCTTAATTACTCCTTAATGTCCTGAGGTGCATAGCTTAGAGGGATTAGTGGGTAAAATATGCAGGAATATGGAGATAGGGACTCAGTGGGATTGTGGTCGGTGCAGATTCGATGGGACAAAAGGCCTCTTTCTGCACTGTAGGGTTCTATGATCCTATGATTCAATGTTGCTGACTCTTAACTGCCCTCGGAAGTGCAAGTCACTCAGTTCAAGAGCAATTGGGGATGGGCAACAAATGCTGGCCCAGCCAGCGATGTCATGAAAGAATAAAGAAAAGAGTTATATAAATGCAAGAGGCTGTTGTTGGTCCTAGCTGTGGAAGATGATTTGAGTGGAAGTTAAAGAGGATAAATAAATCAACTGCAGTTCATCTTCCTGCTGTTCAGTGCTATCTAGTGACGTTTACGAGAAGCATGCATCATGGAGAGCAGGGTCCAGCTCGCAAATGTTGCCCCATGTGATTGAACAGCCTGTGGACACTTACCTTCCTGATTCACAACTGGAGAATAGTTGCTTCAGTTAGAACAAAGAAAATTACAGCTCAGAAGCAGGCCCTTTGGCCCTCCAAGCCTGCACTGACATGCTGCCTGACTTAACTAAAATCCCCTACTGTTACAACCATTTCTCTGTTTCCATCCTATCGTATATTTGTCAAGACACCCCTTAAAAGTCACTACCATATCCACTTCCACTACCCCTCACACCCCCAGCAACAAGTTCCAGGCATCCACCACCCTCTATGTAAAAAAATCTGCCTCGTGCATCTCCTTTAAACCTTGTCCCTAGCACCTTAAACCTATGCCCCTGGTAATTGACTCTTCCACCCTGGGAAAAAGCATTCACTCAGATAGGTCTGGGAGAACAGCCTGAACCAGTCTAACTGTGTCATAGAATCCTCACAGTGCAGAAGGAGGCCAATTGGCCCATCGAGTCTGCACTAACTCTCCGAAAAAGCACCTTACCCAGGCCCATCCTCCTGGCCCTAACCCCGTAACACCACACACATACCAATACAAGGCCAACCCACCTAACCTACATATCTTTTGACACTAAGGGATCATTTAGTATGACCACTCCACCTAACCCGCATATTCTTCAAGAGGCACCATCATGAGGAGAAGGTTGGAGGGAACTAAAAAAGACTGGGTAAAATTTGGGACAAGTTCTCTAAGTCAAAAATGTGGTAATGACCAAAGAACATTCAGTATAATATTGCATACTTTGGCAAAGTTTTGACAAAAGGTTGTCTGGACTCAAAACATCAGCTCTTTTCTCTCATTACAGATGCTACCAAACCAACTGAGATTTTCCAGCATTTTCTGTTTTGGTTTCAGATTCCAGCATCTGCCATAATTTGTTTTTATCCCACATGCAAGACTTCTTGAGAAGGTGAGTGGCCATGGGATCCAAGGGGCTTTGGCCTTGTGGATCCAGAACTGGCTTGCCTGCAGAAGGCAGAGGGTGGTTGTGGATGGCTCTTTTTCTGCATGGAGGTCGGTCACCAGTGGAGTGCCCCAGAGATCTGTTCTAGGACCCTTGCTGTTTGTCATTTTCATAAATGACCTGGATGAGGAAGTGGAGGGATGGGTGAGTAAGTTCGCCGATGACACGAAGGTCGGTGGTGTTGTGGATGATCTGGAGGGATGTCAGAAGTTGCAGCATGACATCGACAGGATGCAAGACTGGGCGGAGAAGTGGCAGATGGACTTCAACGCGGATAAATGTGTTGTGGTCCATTTTGGCAGATCCAATGGGATGAATGAGTACACTATCAAAGGTAGGAGTCTTAGCTGTGTGGAAGAGCAGAGGGATCTTGGGGTCCTGGTCCATAAGACTCTCAAATCAGCCTCCCAGGTGGAGGATGTGGTTAAGAAAGCTTACGGTGTACTGGCCTTCATTCATCGAGGGATTGAGTTCAGGAGTCAGGAAGTAATGCTGCAGCTTTATAGGACCCTTGTCAGACCACACTTGGAGTACTGTGCGCAGTTCTGGTCGCCTCACTATAGGAAGGACGTGGAAGCTATTGAAAGGGTGCAGAGGAGATTTACAAGGATGCTGCCTGGATTGGGAGGTATGCCTTATGAAGACAGGTTGAGGGAGCTGGGACTGTTCTCCCTGGAGAGACGAAGGTTGAGAGGCGACCTGATAGAGATTTACAAGATGTTGAGAGGAATAGATAGGGTGGACTCTCAGAGACTATTTCCCAGGGCTGAAATGGTCGCGACGAGAGGGCACAGATTTAAGGTGCAGGGAAGCAAGTACAGAGGGGATGCTAGGGAAAGTTTTTCACTCAGAGGGTGGTGAGTGAATGGAATCGGCTGCCGTCGGTGGTGGTCGAGGCGAACTCGCTGGGGTCTTTTAAAAGACTTCTGGATGAGTATATGGGATCCAATGGGATTGGGGGTTATAGATAGATCTATGGCTGGGTAGGTTTTGATGTGTTCGGCACAACTTGTGGGCCAAAGGGCCTGTTTGTGCTGTAGTGTTCTATGTTCTATATAATTCAGGGATTTTGACTGGGGAAAGATCTTGGTCCCATTTGGTGATGAGAGACCACTCCAAACACTGTTAAAATCGTAGGCCTATGTATCCTAATTGGCTGCTCAACTCAGTAGAATGAGGCAGTTTCCAGCCTCCCCACCGCATCTGCTTCCCCCCCCCACCCCAACCTCCACTGCTACCCCCCCCACCCCCCACCCCCCCCCCCCCCCCACCCCACCCCCTCCAGAAAAGACTGCTGGAGGCAGCATGCATCAGGAAGCCATCACGACCCACCTTTTCTATTTTCCCAGTATCTCCCCCACCCCTCATCTCCACAGAGCAGGGGAAATCCAGCCCTGGGGGGAATAGAATGCCATGAGGTGATGATGGGGAATTAGGACTGAATGCAGATTAGGTTACAGGCTGCAGAGCGTTTGAGGAGTTCATTTTTAATTTGCACAGAGGCAAAATGGGGGGGGGGCAGCAAATGGTTAAATGGGACATAGGTCATGGTTAGTGCCTTTACATGTGGGTAAGTGTGTGCGACTGAGTGAGTTAGCTTGGATAGAGAGTATTGGCAGGTATAGAATGATTAGCAAAGGACACATGGGTGGAAGTGGGGGAAGCGGGGATAGCGTGTTGCCTTATAAGGTATGTAACATAGGGTGATGGGCTGAATCAATTAAAAGTCCACCATAAGACTGATTAACCACTTTGTACCATTTTAATTTGTCAGTACTGGTTGAAGTGACCCAAGGAACGGACAATTTCCACCGACCATTGCAAGCATTTGAACAAATTGGAAATTAAAATTCTTTGATCTCTGTTCAAAGATAGGCTTTCCAGTTAGAATCTCTTGACTTCAAACATCAGCAGATTGCTATTGGCTTGTATCTGGACATACTGTAAGTAATGTAGTGATTATTGGAATGAACCAGCAACACAAGGATCATGAATTTAGCGAGAGGAACTCAAACCATTCCGATGTGACCATCGCTGGAACACTCAGCATCCCCATTCCAGAGGTTAGCATTGACCAGAGATTTAACTGAACAGGCCAAATAAATACTATGGCTCCAGGAATTAATTGAAGGCTGGGAATTCTGTGGCAAATAGCTCATTGTCCCACTTCCAACGACTATTCCATGACCATGGGGTGGCAAGGTGGCACCGTAGTTAGCAATGCTGCCTCACAGCACCAGGGACTGGGTTCAATTCCTGGATTGGGTCACTATGTGGAGTCTGCACATTTTCCCCCCATGTCTGCGTGTGTTTCCTCGGGGTTCTCCAGTTTTCTTCCAGAGTCTAAAGATGCGCGGGCTAGATGGATTAGCCATGTTAAATTGCCCCTTAGTGTCAAGGGGATTAGACGGGGAAATGTGTGGAGTTTTGGGGATGGGGCCTGGGTGAGACTGTCGTCAGTGCAGGCTTGATGGACTGAATGGCCTCCTTCTGTACTAGGGACTCTATGATTCTGACCATAGGCCGCAAGTCAGGAGTTTAATGGAATACTTTCTGATTAATGCAGTTCCAACATCATTCAAAAACATCCAGAAAAAGAGGTCCATCTGATCAGCACCCATTCACTACCTTAAACTTTGACTTCCTCCACCATTGATCCACCTTGATTGGTGTTTATCATGAACAAAATGTAGTGCAGCAAATCACCAAGGCTCCTTCGATTGGGTCTCCCTAAACAATGACGCCCGTTGTATGGGAAGAAAGGAGCAACAGCGGCACAGGAATACTTGCACTGCTTGCCAATTTCTCTATAAGTCACAAACCATTGTCACTTGGAACTATTTTGCCATTCCTTCACTGTCACAGGGTCAAAATTCTGGAACTCTCTTTCTGACAGCATTCTGGGTTTGCCTACATTCCATCGCAGTTAGCATGGACAATCCACCTAACCAACACATTTTTAGACACTGAGAGGCAATTTACCATGGCCAATCCAACTAATCTGCACACCTTTAGACACTGAGAGGCAATTTAGCAGGGCCAATCCATCTAACCTGAACATTTTTGAACACTAAGGGGTAATTTAGCATGGCCTATCCACCCAATCTCCACGTCTTTGGCCTATGGGAGGAAACTGGAGCACCCGGAGAAAATCCATGCAAACACAGGGTCAGTGTGTCTTTCAGGGAAAGGAACCTGGCACTCCTCCTACCTGACCTACATGTGACCCCATTTGACTTGCAAGACACTCCATTACAATGTTACAAGCAAGGAAACTAATTTTCACTAGGTCTCCAACTGTGTTCAATTAAGAGAACAGCATTTTAGGATGGATCTCAAGGTTATTGGAGACAGAAAGAAGATTTACTAGACTGGTATTAAAGCATTGGGGCTTCAGATCTGGGATAGTTCTCAGATCTGTAGAGTAGTAGGTTTAAAGGTAGATTTAAGAAAGTTGTTGAAAAGTAGATTGGATTCTGCCAGAGAAAATGAGGGGAAAGTGTTTTTTACTGACACGATGGATGAGAGCCAGGAATCAGTACTAGAACAAGATAAGGGACATAAGGAGAGCTTTTGTACAAAACGAGTTAGGATCTGGAATCACTTTAGATGGCCAGATAGAGAGAGGATTTCAAAACTTTGAAAAGCGCCATAGACAACCATAAGGAAATGGTGACTGGTAAATTAGATAACTGAACATTACTGACTCGCCAACAGTCACAAGACCCCAGCAGATGATTGTTCAGTTGGAAACAAACACACATTTGAGCAAAAAAGAGAGGATGAAATGAGTCGTTTACATGTGAATTAATAGCAGGAATAGGCCCTTTGTCTCCTCGAGCCTGCTCTGCCATTTACGAAGATTGTGGCTGATTAAATTGTGCCCCCTACTTTCCTACTCAACACTATACCCATTGACTCCCTTGTCTGTCAAGAATCGATCTTCACATCTTGGTTTGGAGACCAGTGGGAAACTTCACCAACCAGGAACATATACAGGCTTAGCACCACCCTAGTACCTCCATTAGGTTTCAGTCAAACGCACTCCCGGGTACCCTTTATTCTATAGCTGCAATTCTCTGGCCATTCACGTGGAAACCTCCCATCCGATATTGCCGGGAGGGAGCCGAGGCACATCTCCAAGTGCTGCCAATGAACTACTGCCAGAGAGAATGGGGAAATCAGAGATCAGCCAAATCTCCACCCATTGCAATGGGGAATCTGGCTGCAGGCAAACTCATAGAATCCAGTACTAGATATAAACATCAGAACTCCTCGATTAGATTCCAGTCTGTAACTCACTCCTGGGTATCCGTTATTCTATATTTAAACCATCTGAACTCCTCGATTAGATTCCAGTCTGTAACTCACTCACGGGTATCCATTATTCTATATATAAACCATCTGAACCCCTCGACTAGATTTCAATTGGTAATTGACACATTGTCAGAATAAATATGCCTCAGAGGTTCAAGCTTCACTATTGCACAAGTCCAAAAATTGACATTCACCTCAATGTGATTCTAAGCAGTCAAAAACAACAGACCTGAAGGGTTAACTTTGTTTTTCTCCCTCCACAGTTACTACCTGACGTGCTGCATTTATCCAGCATTTTCTGCTTATATTTGAGATTTATTCAGCATGGTGGCACAGTGATTAACACTGCTGCCTCACAGCATCAAGCACAAGGGTTCAATTCCAGCCTCTGGCCACTGTCTGTGCGGAGTCTTCCCGTTCTCCCTCGTGTCTGTGTGCATTTCCTCTGCTTTTCTTCTACAGTCCAAAGGACACACATATTAAGAGGTACTTAATATATGATATTTAAAGAAACAGTGCATTGCTTTAACTAATCTGTACCAGAGACAGGAAACTTTTATTCTCTGATATTATGATATAAAGTGATCTTAACTGTTCATTTTAATAGCTTTAGTGTAGATTTAGGTTAAGACATGTTGATAGAAAACTGGTTTCTCTATATCTGGACGGATGTGTGAATCTGTTTAGACTCAGAATCCTACAGTGCAGAAGGAGGCCAGTTGGCCCATCAAGCCTGCAGGCCCTATCCCACTTACTCCATGTAGTTACCCTGCTAATCATCCTGACAACTTAACACAGCCAATCAACCTAACCGCACATCTTTGGAGTATAGAAGGAAACTGGAGAATCCAGAACAAATCCACACAGACATGGGAAGAATGTGCAAACTCCACACAGACAGACAATCACCCAAGGTCAGAATTGAACCCAGGCACTGCGAGGCAGCAGTGCTAACCACTGTGCCATTTGTGATGGAATATAAACTTTTGGAGTTTATGGCTCATAAAACAAAGGTTCTTCCAATGGTGGAGTGATCTGAGATGATTTGTGTCCTATAGCTAAAAAGTAGAGTGAATTTGGACCACCTCCAAAAAGGAAGGAGGAATGGATGACTGGGGGATAAAAGTTGAGAAATCGCAATCCTCTTGGCACAGTGATAGCAGGTCTTCTGGGGCATGACTTCTTTAGAAACAGTTCAGTTTCACTTCAAAGACAAATACTAAGAAGGGGGGCAGGGTCTGTACTGATAACACCAAGAGGTTCTGGGATCTTGAGACATGAGAAAATTCTACAGTGCCTTCACTGCTTCTTGTTAAGTTTATGTAAAATCTTGCTTAACAAAGTCTACTTGATTCATAAATGTTGATTATTCATACCTTGTAGCTAAGCACAACTGAGCACCTTAACGATAGAAATTAAAAATTAAGACTTGAAAGTTTTTTAAATTAGAAGATATCTCAAAATCCTAAACTGGTCAGTGTGAGTTGGAACCAGGAAATGGTGAGAACAAGCTGCTTGATTGTAGGAAAGGCTTAGTTTTCATTAATGCTTTTTAGGGAAAGGAACCCAGCACTCCTCCTTCTTCACTTATATGTGACCTCACTTGACTTCTGAGGCACTCCGTTATAATCGTTACATCTTTCAAAATTAAAGGGAACCCAATTTTCAATCGGCCTCCAATCGTGTTCAATTCTGGAAACCGTACTTTAGATTGGTGTTAAGGTCATTGGAGGATAGAAAGAAGATTTCTCAGACAGGTACTAAAGCACAGAGACTTCAGGAACGTGGAAAATCTGGACCGGTTCTCTACTAGAGCAGAGAGATTTAAGGATAGATTTAATTAAGTTTTTGAAAATGGGTTCTAATAAGAGTAAATAAAGAGAAAGTGTTTTTACTGACAGGAAGGGAGAAAGGCAGGATCTGAGAAGGAAGTTGTTGGGAGAAACAGGACAATGGGATGGATATAAAGAGATCTTTTTGTATGTGATGAGTTAGGATCTACTCTCTCAAATGACTGGATAGAGAAAGGATTTTAAAACATTGAAAAGCACTACAAACAACCAAGAGGCAAAAATGACTTCTAAATTAGATAAAAAACAGTACTAACTGGCCAATAGTCACAAGGCACAATTGGAAATAAACAAATTTCTGGAGTAAACAAGAGATAATGAAATTAGTTGTTTTGCTTTTGGGTTTCACATTTCTAGCGGGACAATTAAAACTGAGAGTTTGGCTTTATCAGAACCCCTCGATTAGATTCCAATTTCTAATTCATTCCCACTTATGCATCACCCAAGAGTATCAGTTATGGTTTAGTGGTTCTCTCACCTCTGAGTTATAAGTTCCAGATTCCACTGACTTGAGCACAAGGCTTACACTCAAGCGCAGTACTGAGGAGCTCCCATACTGTTTGAGATATACCTGGGCCCCATTTACTTGCTTGAGTGAATAAAGATAATCTCATGATACTATTTTGGAAAAAAGGACAGCTCGCTCTGGGATTCTGGTCAATATTTATCCTTCAATCAACATACTCTGATGTTGATTGAAGGATAAATATTGATTTTAAGTTGGAGGCTGGGGATTCGAGCTCCCAATGGGCCTCAGGCCTCTTGTGCATGCATTGACTGGGAAATGGCTGCGTGTCTGCAGTTAGTCTTTTTCCGTTCTCCAATCCAGGAGCATAATTTCAGAGATGTTCCGGCACGGGAGGGAGCAGGAAAAATGGAAGGAGCCAAGGAGAGGTTCTAGAGGAAAGTTCCAGACAAGGCCAAAGACAGGGAGCAGATAGAGGTCTCTGAAATTGATTTAAACGAAAGGAGCAAAGCAACAGTCTCTGAGTTAAAGAGAGAACTGTGAGGAGTAGACTTGAATAAAAGTGAGGTTGAAAGAAGCCCTGAAGATGGTAACCAAAGTCTGGTGACTCCATGGTGTACCTCAGGGGTCTGTTTTGGGGCCCCTGCTGTTTGTAATTTTTATAAATGATCTGGATGAGGGTATTGAAGGATGGATTAGTAAATTTGCAGATGACACTAAAGTCGGTGGAGTGGTAGATAGTGAAGAGGGGTGTTATAGTTTGCAGAGGGACTTGGACAAGTTGCAGAGCTGGGCCGAGAGGTGGCAAATGGAGTTTAATGTGGAAAAGTGTGAGGTAATGCACTATGGCAGAAATAATAAATGTGTAGAGTATAGGGCAAATGGTAGGATTCTTAGTAGTCTAGATGAACAGAGGGATCTTGGTGTGTATGTGCATAGATCCCTGAAAGTAGGCAGTCAAGTCGAGAAGGTTGTTAAGAAGGCATATGGAGTCTTGGCTTTTATTGGTAGAGGGATTGAATTTCGGAGCCGCAACGTCATGTTGCAACTGTACAAAACTCTAGTGCGGCCGCACTTGGAGTATTGTGTGCAGTTCTGGTCCCCACATTATAAGAAAGATGTGGAGGCATTGGAGAGGGTACAGAGGAGGTTTACCAGGATGTTGCCTGGTATGGAGGGCAGGTCTTATGAGGAGAGGCTGAGGGATTTGAGGTTGTTTTCGTTAGAAAGGAGGAGGCTAAGAGGGGACCTGATCGAAACATATAAGATGATTAGAGGTTTAGATAGGGTGGACAGTGATAGCCTTTTTCCTAGGATGGAAAAAGCTAGCACGAGGGGACACAGCTTTAAATTAAGGGGTGATAGTTATAGGACGGATATCAGAGGTAGGTTCTTTACCCAAAGGGTGGTTCGGGAGTGGAATGCCCTGCCTGCAGCAGTTGTAGATGCGCCAAGTTTGGTGGCGTTTAAGAGGTTAGTTGATAAGTATATGGAAGAGAAGGGAATGGTTTAGTTTGGAGGGGCATTGCTTTTTATATTGGTCGGCGCAACATCGAAGGCCGAAGGGCCTGTTCTGTGCTGTAATGTTCTATGTTCTATGTTCTATGTTCTATGCTGTGGCCCTTTGGAGCAATGGTTTTTAGTTTAGCATGGCAGAAGATCTGAAATTTTCCTTGAATAATGAAGCTTGAGTGCATGCAGACACCCAGGGGAATGGAATTACCAAAAATGAGAGCCATCATGGAAGTGGACCCACGTTGAAGTCATTCAATAGGAATAATGTTGAGAAGAATTCAAAGGTAAGTTTTTCAAATGTGGACATTGGAAGCCTTTGTGTGTTTCAATAAGATCAGCCAGCTAACAGTGTGACAAACGTTGGAACGGATTGTTAAGAAATTCATCGAATCTACTTTGGCTGCATCTGTCAATTACTTTGAAGGGTGGTGGGTCTAACCATAGTTTGTCTGTTAATTCACATGTATTGCCTACTCACCCAAAATATTAGAGTGTAAGATGCATCTCGTAAATTGTTTTATTTTTATTAACTTAATATGTGTCTGTTAATACTGCATATAGTTGAAGCAAAAATGTTGAGTTCACAATGAAATTATTTTTCAATCCTATCCTCAGGCTGATTTTTTTTTTGTTTAAATAAATATTTTACATTTTGTGTTAAAAGGTCATCAGAAGACTTCTGTAAATTTGTTCGGTAACTTTAATCCATGGTTTCAAAAAATAATTTGGATCTAACTAGTCAGATTCAACACTGGATTCTGACTTGTCAAGTATTAACATCAGCTGGGATCATAACACTGTCCAACATACATTGCTGGTTGTGGGTGTTTGTGAGTGTAAATTCACTGCTGCATTCTGGCATTGCAACAATGCCATCGATTAGATACCAGTCTGTAACTCCCTCCCGGATATCCATTATTCTACATTTAAACCATTTGAACCCCTCAATTAGATTCCCGTCTATAACTCACTCTAGGGTACCCATTATTCTATATATAAACCATCTGAACCCCTCGATTAGATTTCAGTGCATAACTCATTCCTGGGTATCCATTATTCTATATATAAACCATCTGAACCCCTTGATTAGATTCCAGCCTGTAACTCACTCCCGGGTATCCATTATTCTGTATATAAACCATCTGAACCCTCGATTAGATTCCAGTCTGTAACTCACTCCTGGGTATCCATTATTCTATATATAAACCATCTGAACCCCTCAATTAGATTCCAGTCTGTAACTCACCCCCCAGTATCCATTAATCTATATATAAGCCATGTGAACCCCTCGATTAGATTCCAGTCTGTAACTCACTCCCAGGTATCCATTATTCTATATATAAACCATCTGAATCCCTCAATTAGATTCCAGTCTGTAACTCACTCCCAGGTATCCATTAATCTATATATAAACCATCTGAACCCCTCGATTAGATTCCAGTCTGTAACTCACCCCCAGGTATCCGTTAATCTATATATAAACCATCTGAACCCCTCGATTAGATTCCAGTCTGTAACTCACCCCCAGGTATCCATTAATCTATATATAAACCATCTGAATCCCTCGATTAGATTCCAGTCTGTAACTCACCCCCAGGTATCCATTAATCTATATATAAACCATCTGAATCCCTCGATTAGATTCTAGCCTATCATTGCCAACACAATTTGTCAACTTAAATTAGTTAATACCAGTCTTTCCTCGGAGGTTGTTGTGAGTTCAAATACTGGCTGACACTTAAGTAAAAAATTTAGTTTCATTGAACCGCAGACCTGAAACATTAACCCGGAGAAGATTAAGAATAAGATTAATGAAGTTGTTAAAAACTAGGTGAGGTTTTGAGGAGACAAAATGTTTTTACTAGTAGAAAGGGTGATAGCCAGAAACAGAGAATCATCAAACTAACCTTCAGAGCTTTCTATATGCAAGATTTTCCCAGGAATCAGCAAAGGCTGAAGGTGGGTGGGAATAGTGGCATTGGGCTTGCCAAGGGCAATGGTGGTTTTTCCCACTAGATTGTGGAGCATGTAGTAGCAAAACATATTCTATAACAGATTCCATTCCGTATTGTTGGTGAAAGTGGCCTCTAATTCTCCCGCCCTGCCATCATCTCAGTGCTGCAATCAGTTAGGGGAAGAAGGGATCAGGATATTGAATCCGATGATCAGCAATAAATGGCAGAGCAGGTTGGAAGGGCTGAATGGCCTACACTTGCTTCTGGTTTCCATGTTTCTATCATCAGGGTGCCACATTTAAAGGCCACCACAGCACACACCAGCCATGCTTTGTGGCTCAATGGGAAATGATGGCTTCCAATAAATCTGACCTAAGTTTCCAGACACCCCCTTGGAGGCTCCCATCCATTGATTCTGTCCGGACCTCTCACTGCCACAGAAAAGCAACCAACATAATTAAGGACCCACGCACCCCAAACATTCTGTCTTCCATCTTCTTCCATCAGAAAAAAGATACAAAAGTCTGAGGTCACGTACCAACCAACTCAAGAACAGCTTCTTCCCTGCTGCCATCAGACTTTTGAATGCACCTACCTTACATTGGTTGATTTTTCTCTACACCCTAGCTATGACCGTAACATTACATTCTGCACTCTCTTTTTTCCTTCTCTAAGAATGGTATGCTTCGTCTGTATAGTACGCAAGAAACAATACTTTTCACTGTATACTAATAAATGCGATAATAATGAATTAAATCAAATCAAATCAAATGGAGAGACTGTTGGATGCGGTCTCTATTGTGATGTCCTCTATCCACAAGAAAACCAGCCGGCAAGGTCACCATCCACAAATGCTTGGCACCTTTACCAAATGCCATTCTGCTTGCACAAACTGGCACACAACAAGAGGAACAGATTCCAGATGGGAGGAGGACTGCCAGAATTTATGGCACTCACCAACTTCAAAGTCAAAGCCATCCAGCTGGCGAGGGAGGGGGTCAACCAGTCCTGTGCTGAAATGAAACTGGCAGCAATAAATCAAGTGAAGGTTCAACACTGCAATGTTCAATGGACAATATCACTGTGAATCGTGTCTCCTGCTTCCCAGGCCCCCGTCATGCATTGATGACTTCTTGTTTCTTTTGTAGACATATCTGGGAAGCAGGAGGTACATCAGCCAGATCCTTGATTCCATCCCTGACTAGAGCATCAAGGAGGGATTCACGGATCCCGATACAGAAGAACCATCACAATGCTCATCCACCAGTGCGAAAACACATACACACACCATGGTGGCACTTAGTTTTAGAGCACCCTCAGGCTCACAGTGTGAGCACATCACATCCTGGGGGAGTCCCAAGGTGCTGGTACATCACAGCGGGTACCCTAGGGTGCTGGCATATCACAGCGGGGTATCCCTGGGTGCTCGCACATCACAGCGAGGTGCCCCAGGAGACTGGCACATCACAGTGGGATATTCCAGAGTACTGGCACATCACAGCGGGGAAGTCCCAGGATGCTGGCACTCAGAGGATTGCTGGACGCCAGAAATCTGCTAAGTCTTAATCAGACAGCAAGCCTCTGGCTTTAGTGAGGAACTCCAAAGGCAAACTTGGGAAAATCAAAAAGGGATGTCTGGCACAGTCCCCAGTTTGAAAGGCTGCATGGAGAACTCCAAATGTCTTATGTCTGAGGTGATTGGGCTGACACTGCAACACAACCTGTTCAACACAGCCCAGGGTGGCAACTGCTGTGGAGATCTTAGGACAAGACATTTGTCCTGCACTGCTACAGGGCAATCATGGTGCAGCGAAGCTTCCTGAATTCACTCCAACTGCTCCTCTATGCCAAGGAGGAGGTCAAATGCTCTCAGGCATCCATAAGGAGGAGCATCAGCAGGTGTACACCCCAGTGGCCCACTGAAAATCCCTTTTGCTTCAGCTCCAACCCACAGGCCAAGGAAGTGGCACTGCCACCAAGCAAGATCCTGAAAGCAGGCTGGGCCTTGCAGATCTCGGTCCTCCAGAGGAGACTCACAGGTCACCCACAGACAGCAGGCTATCTGCTGTAGATGTTGGGGATGCAGCAGGGTTAGAAAGATTAAGAGCCCCTACTTGCTCAGTGTGGGCATGGCTGTTAAGCTTTCGTACGTAACATTCTCCTCTGTGAATAAACTCTCAGTAATTTCACCTTTTCTAGGGCTCCTTGTTCTGAGGAGTTGTCTTCTGTAGTCCCGAGCCGAACCTGGATTCCTGCACCGGGAAAGGGCAGAGTGCTCAGTACAGGACTTCCTCCATGTACTCTCTGTAGGGTTTCCAGCACATTGGTGGAAATTCTTCTGCAAAATATCACTCATGCCTGTATTTTCTATGGAATGAGGATATCGCCCATGATGTATAGAATGAATATCACTCTCTGCACCTTTTGAGGTATATCTTCCACCTCACCCCCCCCCCACTTGCCCATCTGCCTTTAGCGATTTATCTCAAGGGTACAGGGGATAATGGATGCTGAAAGATCTGGGGAGATTAAACCTCTCCATCCCCAGGATTTGATCTTGGTTATTGAGAGCAAGTGAGCTGCCATCAGCTAGACAGGATTCAGACATTCACCGCAAGTCATCATCATCCTCCTGGGATGTAGGGACTAGGGACAACCACTGTGACCCACGACAAGGGCCTTATCCCAGAGAGTGCACAATCCATCAAACAGACAGGAGGGCCAAGCGAAAACAATGGGATGTCTTCACTGGATCTCTTCACCATCCTCCTTGAATCTTGTGACAATGTGTGCATCCCTTACCCTCCCCCCATACTTCCATGTCTCCCCTTAGTCAATCCCTGGTTTCCTTCCAAATCAACCTCCAAATCTCATATGACCAGGTCTTGGGTACACTGGTGTCTTCCACCCCGATACACTGGAGATTTTCATCCTAGTTGCCTAGAGTCTTCCCTCCGATAGCCTCTGACTAGGCTTCTGGTCTTCCTCCAAAGTTCGTTCAGGCTTACGAACATAAACATAAAAATAGGAGCCGGAGAAGGCCAACTAGCCCTTTGAGCATGCCCCGCCTCTCCGAGTTCTCTTGACTTCTCCAAGTGAAGATTGGTTCACCCCCGAGTAATGGCTGGGTCACTCCCAATCAGAGCTGGTATCCCAAGTCAATCCTCTTAATATGCAGCGCAGAGCCACCCCACAAGCATTAGACTCAGTTTGAGCTCCATTCAGAAGGCAGGCTCACCACCTGCACACCTTTGAATCCAGTTGTGTTGTTCCGACATCACGTTGCCATGGATGGTGGACAGTAGTAGCGGCATTATCCCAGTTTATGGGGTCGATAATGAGTTGCAAATGTATTATAATGAGGTTACCAGCTTCCAATGGCAGGAAACGCGGCCCATCACTGATGGGGGGAGGGAAAGGGGCGATCACAGCCAGCTATCGTGCTGACATAAAACACAACTTTGACCTTCTCGCAATATCTTCCCCTCCTGTTAGCGTCGGACAGATTCATCAATGGGTGAGAAAAATCACAGCCAACAAAAACTTCTATCAAGGTTGACATGGTGACATACTGGTTAGCACTGCAGCCTCACAGTGCCAAGGGCATGGGTTCGATTCCCGGCTTGGATCACTCTCTGTGCAGAGTTTGCACATTCTCCTAGTGTCTGCGTGGGTTTCCTCCAGATGCTCCGGTTTCCTCCCACAGTCCAAAGATGTGTGGGTTAGGTTGATTGGCCATGTGAAATTGTCCCTTATTGTCCTGGGATGTGTAGGTTGTGGGGATTAGCGAGGAGTTACAGGGATATGTGGAGTTACAGGGATAGGGCCTGGGCGGGATTATTGTTGGTGCAGACTCGATGGGCCAAATGGCCTCTTTCTACACTATAGGGATTCTATGAAATTCTATGAATTTATCATAGAACATTAATCACAGAATCATATTGTGCAGAAGGAGCCCATTCAGCCTACACTGACAACATTTCAACCCATGTGTTTAGCTTACTAATCCTCCTGACATTAAGGGGCAATTTAGCATGGCCCATCCACCTGACCCACACATCTTTGGAGCGTGGGAGGAAACTGGAGCACCCAGAGGAAACCCACGCGTGTGAATGTGCAAACCATACAGACAATCACCCAAGGCCGGAATTGAACCTGAATCCCTGGTTTAAGATGACAAAATATAGAGAGGAACTTTAAACCATTGTAAGGCGCTGTAAATAACCAATAAGTGAAAATGACTGGTAAATTAGATAATGGAACTGCACTGACCCATCAAAAGTCACAAGGCACCCACAGTCTGTTGTTCAACTGGAAGTAAATAAATTTCCGTAATAAAAATAACAAGAGATGATGGAATGAGTTGTTTTATTCAGTGGGACGTTTTGTACACAGAAGCACACGTCCAGCTTGTCACCATCCAAATCGATCGATTAGATTCCAATCTGTAATCCATTCCCTCCCAGGTATGCATTATCCTCAAATAGCAGCCATGGTTCAGTTGGTAGAAACCTCAGCCCTGAGTTATAAAGTTCTGAATTGAAATTGCATTGATATGAACACAGGCCTCATGTTCAGCTGCAGCACTGAGGGAGTACAGCACGGTTGGAGATGTTAAGCCCATCCATCTGCTTGCTTGGATGAATATAAATGATTCCTTGGCATGATTTTGAAAAAGGGTAGGGGATTTCTCCCCAGTATCCTGGCTAATATTTATCTCTCAATCAATATCAGGTTACCTGATTAATATTACACTGCTGCCAGTGGGGGCTTCACTGAGTGCTTTTTGACATTGCAACAATGATGACACTTCAAAAGTACTTCATTGGATGCAAAGGGCACTTGAGATGGCGGTTCTGAAAGGTACAATGTAAATATAAACCTTTCTTTCATTTTCTTTATGATCGTTCTGAATAAAGCAAACATTAGCAATTAACCAAATCATGAGAAGGGGTGACAGCCTCTGGCAGGGGTGGGGGGGGGGGGGGGGCACTGTAACAAAAACAAATAGTAACTAATTAAATTGTTCCTGGGGGTCATGGTGCTTCCATAGCCCCCAGTAGAGCCCACAGAAGGCCAGAAATGTGAAGGTGGACAATACATTCTTCCTCTCTGAAACCACCAGGCTGCAAATGTAGTCATGGTAGACGGACAGGTGGTCATGTTGGAGGACATCATGATCACTCACTGACTGAGTCTGTTAATGGACAATTTAGCAGGGCCATGTCGAGGCGCTACTCCTTTCTTGCCCTCCCCTTTCGCACTGGATGCTTGAAGATTAGAAGTGTGGGGCTGGAATGCAACCCGAATTAGAGTTACAGCCCCTTTAAATAACTAAAAAGGGGGATGCAACCTCAGGCCATCTACATAAACATACATTCCTCTTAACAAATACCTGGGAGGGAATGGGTTACAGGCATATGATCTGCAAAGCTGCGAACAGCCTTAAGCTACAGTTACATGGCACTGCTATGTGTAACGGTGTCTAAGATTAAACACCAGTAGATAAAGAGGGGGTTCCACATAGAAACCTTTCCAGTGGGAACCGACTCCACTACCAGAAGACAAGGCGTGTCCCAATGGTGGAGGAAGGTGGGCAGTATGCAGGAAACTGCTCTAAGCCAAATGAAATGGCACAGAGGGATTTCCGCAAGATGGCTCCAACTGTTGGCTTGCGACTCCTGAGGACGATGTGAGGGTGCAGGACCAATGTGGAATTCTGTCTCAAGGGGGGTGAGTTTGATCTGTGGGTGGCATCAGATCCAAACATCAGATTTCAGGCAATGAATAGTTTTGGCCGCAAGCCAGACATTACAGGACCTGCCTAGCAAGTTCTCACAGTTGTTTACTTTATATGTGAACCCTTTGAAACTCTCGATTAGATTCCAGTCTGTAAATCATTCCCAGGTATCCATTATTCTATATATAAACCCCTCGATTAGTTCCCAAACAGTAACTCACTCTTGGATATCCATTATTCTATATAAACTATCCGAATCTATTAATTAGATTCCAGTCTGTAACTCACTCCTGGATATCCATTATTCTACAGATAAACTATCTCAACTCCTTAATTAGATTCCAGTCTGTAACTCAAAATTAGGTATCTTTAATTCAATATATAAAACAACTGAACCCCTCCATTAGATTCCAGTTTGTAACTCACTCCTGGGTATCCATTATTCTATATATAAACCATCCAAACCTCTTGGTTAGATTCCAGTCTGTAACTCACTTCTGGGTATCCATTATAATATATGTAAGCTATCTGAATGTATTGATTAAATTCCAATCTGTAACTCAAACCCAGGTATCCTTAATTCAGTATATAAAACAACTGAACCCCTCTATTAGATTCCAGTCTGTAACTCACTCCCAGGCACCTATTATTCTATATATAAACCATCTGAACCATTCAATTCAATTCCAGTCTGCAACACATTTCCGGGTATCCATTATTCTATGTATAAACCATCTGAACTCATCGATTAGATTCCAGTCTGTAACTCACTCCCAGGTATCCATTATTCTATATGTAAACTATCTGGACCCCTCAATTAGATTGCAGTCTATAACTCAGTTTCAGGTATCCATTACTCTACAGGTAAACCATCTCAACCACTCAATCAGATTCCAGTCTGTAACTCACTCCCAGTTATCCATTATTCTGGATGTAAACCATCTGAACCCTTCAATTAGATTCCAGTATGTAACACTTTCCCAGGTACACATTATTCTATATGTAAACCATCTGAATCCTCAAATAAATTCCAGTCTGTAACTCACTCCGGGCATCCATTATTCTATATATAAGCGATCTGAATCCTTCGATTAAATTCCAACCGGTAACTCACTCCCGGATATCCATTATTCTATATATAAACTATCTGAACCCCTCAACTAGATTCCAGACTGTAACTCACTCCCAGGTATCCATTATTCTATACATATAAACCATCTGAACCCCTCGATTAAATTCCAGTCTGTAACTCATTCCTGGGTATCCATTATTCTATATATAAACCATCTGAACCCCTCGATTAAATTCCAGTCTGTAACTCATTCCCGGGTATCCATTATTCTATATATAAACCATCTGAACCCCTCGATTAGATTCCAGTCTGTAACTCACTCCCAGATATCCATTATTCTACATATAAACCATCTGGACCCCTCGATTAGAGTCCAGCCTTTGATTGCCAAAAGATACATGTTAGTTCAAATTAGTTAATGCCATTCTTGCTTTTGCCAAATGTTCCTAATCATGACTAACATTTCATTTTTTATATTAAGCTGTAACAAGAGACAGACCAGAAATGTTAATTCTATTTTCTCCCCAGAAATACTTCTGACCTCTTAGTGCTTTTGGAGTTTCCTGTTTTTATTCTAGATATCTAAGATTTGCAGTGTTTACTTTTGCACCAGTGTGTTGTAAAATTATTTGGCATCTCATTAAGAGGTCTGGTGGTTTGTTCATTTCTAGCATGTGTTGGTCCTTCGATATGCCTTTGGTTTCTTGGTGAAGCTTAATTGCTTCATCTTGAGTTTGTTTATAGCACAATAATTTCCTTGACTGTATTCTATTTTCTTCATTTCTTCATGCTGCTGAAAAGTTCTGTACTTCTTGTACTTTTGATCTTGAAGGGCAATCAGCTGTTCTTTCAACTGTTTCATTTTCTGCTCGAACACACGCTGGACTTCAGTGCCTTATTTTGCTGCTACTAATAGTTCCAATGTGGCTTTGACTGTAATAATATTCAGCATCTTTCCTAGCCCCTCATATTTTCTCCAGGGTCACATATTGACTCTTTCAGGACTCTTTCAAATTTGATTCCAATGCAGATTTCTATAAACATAGACAGGGATCATGGGTGGAAGTGAGAACGTCGAGGTGGCGGTGTGGGCTCGTTAGGCCAATGGGCTCATTTCCTCTGCTGTTTTGTCCTTTGTTCTTAAGTACAGAACTCTTCAGCAGCATGAAGTAATGAAGACAACCTTACTGCATGGTGGCAAGTGTATTACTAAGTCAAAACTATATACTCCTCTAAAGTACATCCTGGTCAGGAGGTGCAATCTCCCTATTGGCTTTAGCTGGACCAATGATAGGCAACATTGGCAAGTGAGTGGGTCACATGAGTGGCCATCCTTCATCTCAATGAGCCACCAGATTGAAATCAGGCTTGTCACTAATCATCACCTCATGAATAAGGTTGGATAATATAATACTTAAAGGCAGAATGGCGGCACAGTGGTTAGCACAGCTGCCTCACAGCACCAGGAACCCAGGTTCAATTCCAGACTTGGACCACTGTCGGACTGAAGTTTGCATGTTCTCCCCACGACTGCATGGGTTTCCTCTGAGTACTCCAATTTCCTCCCACAGTCCAAAGATGTGCAGCTTCGGTGGATTGGACATGGTAAATTGCCCTTTAGTGTCAGGGAGACTAACAGGTTAAATACATGGGGTTACAGGGTGGGGTTGTTTTTACTGCAGACTCAATGAGCCAAATGGTCTCCTTCTGCACTACAGTGATTCTTTGGTCCAACGAATATATGCCAAATATTTCATAACGAGTTCATAGAAAATGTTTAATCGCTCATGTATTAATAAAATTATCAACTTCAAATTGTATAAACAAAAGAAGTATTTATATTTTGATTGGACGCAGAGGGAGCAAATGACCCTCACTATTAATATTGTGTGCAATCAGCATACAGTTTACTTCATTTAACCTTTCTTTAGATTTGTATCACTTTACCAGCAGGCAAAGAACAACATATCAGAAAGCAGCGGAATCTGAAACACCGCACATGGGCAATAGTCAACTTGATATTACTGTTACTGGATACCTGGAGATACCCTGATTTGAACTAACTAGTGCGCGCACTCACAACCCTGATGGGACACAGCTTGCCTATCACTGTGCCAGACACTACTACCTGCAGCACATCATCACGTGACTTGCTACTTCAACATATGGGTGGTATTACTTTCCCTAGTCCCACAATGACCCTTGCTCTCCTGGACATGCTTACAACTACAGCATGAAGCTTTGATTCCAAGAAACTGTCAAACTCCATAGTAATGGATGTCACCGGCCCCTGCCATTACCTCATGACATCATTTGCACAATTGTGGCACAAATCCAAAGGGTCCAGAAAGATGACCACCGATATTTCAAAATCAGCTGCAAGTGATACCACCAACCATTTATCTTGAAGGAAGTGATCTCAGAGGCCTGGATATCCCCTTTCCCAAAGTCAATTGGAATCTACTTATCTCCAGGTGTCCAGTAATAATGAAATTACCACTTGATAAAAAGCCAATCACATTGTAGAATGTTCACAGACAACAAACCAGGAAGTAAAATGCACCAGTTATCCTTCACTTTATCAATGAATGATTAGAACACACAGCCAGGATTAAGGAAGAAGCTAAAGTAACGTAACCAAATCTTCAAAAATATAGCGAAAAAATATGACCATCATCATGGAAGAATCTGACATGTTGCAAATATAAAACTATCTTTGTAGGATCAGAGAGATTTTTCAGCAGTATTTATGACATTTGTATGTCATTACAATCTCAGTTGCACCTCATTCAATAAGGTGTTTGTTTAGCAGTTTCTGGAGTAAAACAAATAATGTTAAAGGACAAATTCCTGCTAAGTCAGTAATTTCTACTTAAATGCAATCTGGGGAGATCTTCAACAATGCACTGACAGCAACTTTTGTATTTCTGCATTTAATTGTATATGGAGAAGCAATGGCAATAATGCTGACAGTGTCACCACCATGGTTACATAAATTCCAAGCCCATGTCCCCATTAACTTAACATACGCTGACTGTTAAACACTGCGCTATTTAGAAGCAAAATAAAGGGCATTACTCATTATCCCATGCTCTAAATACAATCAAAATATTACATAGTACAAATTTGATTCTGCTTTATAATGAAGTGTAATCGAAGTAATGGAACATTGAGCTCCCCTCAGGATAATTTCTCAATACATCCAATACAGTAGATCATTGATAATGCAGTGCTGGTCTGTAAGGCAAAACCAAATGAAATGATAGACACATAAAGCACATGAGAGGCTGCATGTGGCTATCAGGAAGGTGATGTGACCTTTGTGATAAAATGACAGCATGGGTCTATTTATTGTTTAAATAAATATGTACCAGTTTTGTAGGGTTTGTTTTATTGGTTTCCTCCTTTTTCACTCATCCATTGCTCTGTTATGTAATAGCAACAGTTGGATTGCTTTCTTTTTTTATTCTAAAGGTCTCAGAAGAACTGTTCTGAATCATCAGATAGAAACATGAGCACGTTAGCTTTAGGGCAATGAGGGATGGCCAATGAATGTTGAGCTTGCCGACTATACACATATCCCATGAAACAAATAATTTTAAAAGTATTTTGACAAATTGAAGAAATTGAAGAGAGATAGCAATTGGTACCACTTTGAAACTTCCTAATGGTTTAATCATATCCGCACGTTTTGCAAATCACTTCACAGAGACATTCAAACGTGTTTAGATCTCCTCTGAATGGTTGGCATAGTTGCAGGAGCCCCAGACTTTGACCTTATGGGTGGGATTTTATTGTAATGCTCGAGCAAGACATGAAATTTCCACCCGAGGTCAACGGACATTTCTGATGTCTGCCCCTCGCCTGCTCTGATGTAGCAAGCAAGGTGGTAGATTTCTGGTGTATATCTCTTGATGGCGCCCGATAAAAGTTTTGCGAACCCAGATCGATCAATATGTCATTGCAGCTAATGCGGGAGTTGTTCTTTTTCCTATTTTGCTGCCAGGAATAGTTGATAATCTTGGTAGAAGTGGAAGTTTGTGTGAGCAGAGGTTGACTCAATCTGATTTCACTGTATATTCTAATTTTCCTCTTTCTGTTCCAAAAGTTTACTTTTCCTCAAAGACTTTAAATAGTTTTCTGGTTCTTAATTGAAGGCCGGAGTCAATTTTGTGATGATCACAGTGAGCAAAACATTCCATATACCAATAACTTGTTTTAAGAATATTTGTTCTTATGCTCTGAGTGAAGGTAGCAGCCAGGGCTCAATTCACTTTTCTAAGTCAGAAGGGTATGGGTTCAAACTTAGGCTAACATCGCCAGTACAGTACTAAATGAGTGTTGCATTGTCAAAGATGTAGCTTTTGGATCAGACCAAGACTGCATTTGCCTTTAGCGGATGTAAAAGGTGCCGTGGCATTCTTTTGAAGATGAGCAGGGGATCCTGGGCAGAATGGTGGCACTGCTGCCTCACAGTGCCAGAGACCAGAGTTCAATTCCGAGCTTGGGTCACTGTCTGTACACAATCTGCACATTCTCCCTGTGTCTGCCTGGGTTTCCTTCAGATGTCTGCATGAGTTTCCTCCCACAGCCCAAAAAACTTGTTGGTTATGTGCATTGGCCATGCTAAATTCTCCCTCAGAATACCTGAACAGGTGCCAGAGTGTTAACCAGAGGATTTTCACAGTAATTTCATTGCAGTATTAATGAAAGCCTGATTGACACTAATAAATAAACATTAACTTGGTGTCTTGATCAATATCAATCTTTGACTCAACATCGCTAAACAGATTATCTGTTCATCATTATAATGCTATTTGTGAGATCCTGCTTTGCAGAATTGACTGCCATGTTTCCTATATTACAACAATAGCAATGCTTCAAAAGTAAAGCTTATTTATTAGCAACTGCAACTAAATTACTGCAAAATTCCCCTGGTCGCCATAGTCCGGCACCTGTTTAGGTCAATGCACCTAACGAGCAAGTCTTTCAGAATATGGGAGGAAACCCACGCAGATACAGGGAGAATGTGCAAACTTCACACAGGCAGTAAGTCAGGCCAGGAATCGAACCTAAGTCCTTGTCACTGTGAAGTAGTAGTGCTGACCACTGTGCCACTGCATCACCCCGAGAAATACTTTATTTCACAAGGATTGAAGAACAAGAATAAATGTTTGCTATATTATACAGGGCTTTGGTGAGAATACAAATAGAGCTCTTATGTGTAGTCTCCGTCTCCTCACCCCGTGTTAGGAACAATATATAACTTTAAGTTTAATTTATTTGTATTGATATATTAAGAAAGGTGGAACAATGGAAGACTTCTACAGAAAATGCAGATGTGTGGAATAGAGGGTGATTTAGCTAATTGGATTAGAAATTGGTTGGCAGATAGAAGACAGAGGGTGGTGGTTGATGGGAGATTTTCATCGTGGAGTTCGGTGACGAGTGGTGTGCCTCAGGGGTCTGTTTTGGGGCCCCTGCTGTTTGTAATTTTTATAAATGATCTGGATGAGGGTATTGAGGGATGGATCAGTAAATTTGCAGATGATACTAAAGTTGGTGGTGTGGTAGATAGTGAAGAGGGGTGTTTTAGTTTACAGAGTGACTTGGACAAGTTGCAGAGCTGGGCCGAGAGGTGGCAAATGGAGTTTAATGTGGAAAAGTGTGAGGTAATGCACTTTGGCAGGAACAATAAATGTGTAGAGTATAGGGCTAATGGTAGGGCTCTTAATAGTGTTGAGGAACAGAAGGATCTTGGTGTATGTGTCAATAGATCCCTGAAAGTAGGCAGTCAAGTCGAGAAGGTTGTTAAGAAGGCATATGGAGTCTTAGCTTTTATTGGTAGGGGGATTGAATTTAGGAGCCGCAGCATCATGTTGCAACTGTACAAAACTCTAGTGCGGCCGCACTTGGAGTATTGTGTGCAGTTCTGGTCGCCACATTATAAGAAAGATGTGGAGGCATTGGAGAGGGTACAGAGGAGGTTTACCAGGATGTTGCCTGGTATGGAGGGCAGGTCCTATGAAGAGAGGTTGAAGGATTTGAGGTTGTTTTCGTTAGAAAGGAGGCGGCTAAGGGGGGATCTTATTGAAACATATAAGATAATTAGAGGTTTGGATAGGGTGGACAGTGATAGCCTTTTTCCTAGGATGGAGAAAGCTAGCACGAGGGGACAACTTTAAATTAAGGGGTATGAGTTATAGGACGGATATCAGAGGTAGGTTCTTTACTCAAAGAGTGATTAGGGAGTGGAATGCCCTGCCTGCAGCTGTTGTAGATGCGCCAAGTTTGGTGGCGTTTAAGAGGTTAGTTGATAAGTATATGGATGAGAAGGGAATGGTTTAGTTAGGAGGGGCATTGCTTTTTATTTTTGGTCGGCACAACATCGAAGGCCGAAGGGCCTGTTCTGTGCTGTATTGTTCTATGTTCTATGTTCTAATGTTCCAATTTTATATAGAGATTTTTTGTGAGCTTGATGCCGGGAAGTCTGGAGGCTCTGTTTAAAAACATGCATTTTTAATGATGTTTGACAACTTTTCAAGTGAAGAGATGGGTTACAAAGGGTTTAAAGTAAAAAATATAAAAGTAGAAAAAAAACTGCTGTTGCCTGGCGTCAGAGGTCCTGGGATACAGGGACAGGGAAAGTAGGAAGGGCAGTTCAGTCAGTGTGTCAATGCTACAGAGTGAAGGCAGAACTTTTAATCTTGCTAATAAGAAATTCTGCAGATTTTCTGCAGAACTGAGTTCAGGAAGCTCAAGTGTTTGCTCTGAAGTTTAAGCGGTAGTGAGATCAGATTGCATTTTCTCAGGTGTCACAGCTGCGTAAAAAGCATCTAGTGAATGTTCAGACATCCACCAGAAGAAAACTATCTGCACTGGGCCAACTCAAGCAAAAACCCCTGGGCCAGAATTCTGCAGCCTCACTCGCAGTTGCAATTCTCTAGTGCTCCTGCTGAGAATGGAGATTTGGCTGAATGTCAAATTCTCCGTGCAAACTGACAATAATAAGAAACCAGAGAATTCTGGCCTTGGTGTTTTAATAATGGCAGATCTTTATTGGGGTTTGGTGTCTGTAAGGGTATTGCTGGCATAAGAAGAATAATCTGAGTTCAGAATCATTTTCGGGTGTTCATGTTGCAATCTTTCCAATCTTTTGATCTAGTGCTGTACGCACAGCACGCATGCATACATACACGCACACACGTACAGCACGCACGCATGCATGCCATGCACAAACGCATATATGCACAGCATGCGCACACGCATGGCACACATGCAGAAAAAGAGGAATGACCACCAGTAACATTATGCCATGATTTGAATAAGGAGGAAAGAGAAGGGTAAAGAGAATTAAGATTTTCTTTTAAAATGAGAAGACCACAAAATGTAGGCTAACATCCCACAACTTAAGAACTCGATTTTGTTCCACTATTTGAACAAGTGGTTTTGAATTTCATTGCAGGTTCTCTCTACATGAGACTGTGACAAAAGGATATCTGAGACTTTGTGGCGTCCACAAATTCTACCCCTTGCCTTAGGCATTGTTCACTAGAAATGCTCAGATAGGAGCATATCAAAAGGAGCAATGGTCATTGCCTGTAAAGGACAATTGTTGCTTTTTAATTATAGACACAGTCACTTTAAATCAATTTTGCCTCTCTAATGGCTCTCTCTAAATCTGTTGACATACTGAAAGGCAACATGATTTTTAATTCTTTGATTTAATTATGGGTAGACCGTATGATCTTATTTGAGATGAGCACATGGGCCCTGCTAACAGTTAGTCACTGTTCCCATAACTTTGATGCAAACATAAAATTATATGCCCATGCATTGCATACTTACACTGAGTTTCAATTGAGTGACAGAGAGTAATTATATGCACGTGTACTCAATTTTATGTCTATGACCTTTGGTCAAAACAGCCTAATTCAAATAGTCAAATGATGCCAATTAGATTCTATAACATCCAGTAAAACAGCACGGATCAGATTAAATCATTAAAAGAGCAGCATCCATCTGCAGTTTCTAGACTGTACTTAATCCCCCTTTCACTTGTCTCAGTCAGTCTTACATGTTCACTGATCATGAGCCTAAGCCCCCTGGGTAGTTCCTATAATAAACAAATATTGCTATTAACCTTCATTTCTTTCTGAACATAGTGTGTTCATTCATGGTACAGAGGACAAGAGAGTTCAGTTTTCTCTTGAAAATGACCATTTCTAATGTGGAAGTATTCCTGTTGCAACAGGTGGCTGTAGTAATATCATGGACAGGGATCAAATTTTACAAGACGTCAACAGAAGCAAAAGCGAAATGCAAGAGGGAGTCCAATACTGAACAAGAGAGTGTGGGGAATGAGCAAGAGACAGCAAGTAAGAGAGTTAACAGAATGTATGATAAAATCTAACCTGCCACCCACCATGCACTGTGAGAATCATCCTTACTTACAAATCATGCATTGGAAGAATCATCCACACTCACCCATAATGCACAGTAACAATCATCTACACTTACCATCATGCACAGTATATGAAATATAGGAACAGGGATCAGCCATTTTATCACCCAAGCCTGTTCTGCTATACAATGAGATCTTGACTGAGCAGCCTAATTTCATAAATCCGCCTCTGCCTCACATCCCTTCATACATAAAAATCTATTTAAAATTAACAACTGATCAAATGCCCCTTGCTGTTTGCAACAGAGAGAGAAAGTTTTATAAACTTATGCACAGAGAAGTATTTCCTATGTTCCCTCCTGAAAGGTATTCTGCCAATTAGGCAACCAATCCATTAACTTCACTCTCTCCCTCTTCTGCAACTCAGCCAATTTCCTATCCACTTTTGTCCTCAATACTTGCCTTCAATTCCATAACTGGTCATCCCCACTTACCCATCTTCTTAGTTCATTCATCTATGGCATATGGAAGTAACTAGCAAGGCCAATGTTCCTTAGAATGGTTACAGCACACAGGAAGGTCATTTAGCCTTCATGTCAATGCTGGATTTTTCTAAGGATAAGTCAGCTAATTCCACTCCCTTGTCTTTTCCCCATTGCACTGCAAAAAATGTTTTCTTCAGAATAATTATTCAATTTCCTTTTGAAAGCCTCAATTAAATCTTCCACTACCACACTGTCAAGCAGTGCATTCCAGATCCTAATTGCTCATTACATAAAAAAGCTTTTCCTCATGCTGTTGTTGGTTTTTTTGCCAGTCATCTCATATTATTGAACCTTCTTGCCCTTAAGAAGGTGGTGGTGAGAGCCACCTTCTTGAACTACTGCACAGTGCCAATTCCATTTTTGTTACCCATCATTGTAAGTATGAATCATCCCTGGTTATTTTTAATAGATAGCGTGAATTGTCACTTGCCACCGAGCATGCATTCTATCAGTCTTCCCAATGACCCAAATGCCCCATGCTAATTATAAGCTTCTCGTTAACCTTTACAAGCAATCCCACCAGGCTGCAAACATTCTTTACTAAGCTGTACAAGTGGAAGTATGATGAAGCAGTATTAGCAAAAGGTTTTAGTTTTCTGGGTAACTGCATTTCAGTGTCACAGTTTCAGCTTTTACTGCATGGGATACATTTCCTTCTTTATCACCACTTTTACTGGGTTGAAATCATATTGTGCAGCATTAACAAATGAACAAATTCATACCTACATTAAACAGCAAGGGGAACTTCCTATGGCTTCACAGCACTATGCAAAGCCCCACGATGCCATTACATTCATGAATCACATTTCAACAAAAGTCTGATGTCCTGATGAGAGACTTCTGGCCAATTGGCCTGACATGGGAGTGGAGAGCAAAGCACAAAGCCTCAGATCCATTTCTTCACCGAGATGCATCCACATTGGGCTGTGAGGCCACTGCAAATTTGGTGAACCTTTATGAAGTCCACCTTGGCACAGTGGTTAGCACTGATGCCTCTCAGCACCAGATATCCAGGTTGGATTCCTGGCTTGGGTCACTGTCTGTATAGAATCTGCATGTTCTCCCTATGTCATTGCATGTTTCCTTTGGATACTCCAGTTTCCTCCCACAGTCTGAAGATGTGCTGGTTAGATGCTTTGGCCATGTTAAATTCTCCTTCAGTGTCCCCGAATAGGTGCCGGAGTGTGGCAACTAGGGAATTTTCACAGTAACGCCATTGCTATGTTAATGTAAACCTACTTGTGACACTAATAAATAAAGTCTCCAAAAACGTACACACATAAAGAACTCAATGTTGTAGCTTTCAGGGTTTTGTACCAAGAATATACTAGTTTTGATTGTCCATTCACAGCGGGCACTCTGGAGAAGAGTAGGTCCAGCCATTTCGAAAAGGGCGGTGAATGCCTTCAGAATTTAGTTTATCCACTACATTCAGTTTCCAAGATTGGAATAATCTTGGAATTATTCCAATTATTCCAAGATTGATTATTGATTTGTGTTTCATTGCATGGTTCAACTTCAGGCTTATCATTTGAATCAGCCAAATTAATTTTGCAACCTTGCAATTTGTTGCCAGTTACAAGTCATGTTGCAGAATTACATTTAAGGTAGGATTCTGACTGGGATGCAATCTATTTGCTAGTATTGGAGAAAGTACAACATGTGCAAGAGTGACCTGCCTTCATTGTTTATCAAGGATGCTGTCTCCTTAAATCTTACTTTCAGCAAAGTTTTGCAACAGGGGCTAAGCCAACAGCTGTTAAAGTGACTGTTGCCTTGAACCCTTTCTAGTACATAGAATTTAATAAAATTTTCAGCATAGAAAGAGGCTACACTGCACCATGTGAACTTCATCTCAGCTTACACCACCCTATCTGCTTATTAATCTATTCCTTTCTCTCTTATGACCTTATCTGACTTTCCCTGAAACGCAACTATGTTATTTGCCTCAATTATTTCATGTGGTTTCATATTCTAACCACTCCATAAGTTCCATTTTCTAATCATCCCTTGTAAAAAGAGGTTTCTTATTTATTCCTAGTTGGATTTATTTGTAATGATCTAATATTTATGACCCCCAGTTTGGTCTATACACATGTGCTCTTTTGGCTAAGATCAAGTACAATATTGATGTGCTGCATTTGTTTGAAGTCATTAGGACACAACTAGGCCTTCATTTGAAGCAATCTTTTAAAGTGATATTTCAGGTTTTTAGCCACGATGCAAATAAGATCAAGCTTTGGAGGAGGTGCAATGCCTGCACCAATCAGCTTGGATCATATAGACCAAGCCCAAGACAGGAAGTATGGGAAAATACATGCTTCTGTGCAAAGGCCATTGTGCAAGTTGCTGTCTTTATTATTTTAGTTTATTTTAAAACTTTATTTCTTTCCCCTGTTGGTAGGCTGTTTCTTTAATTTGCAAAACCTGACCTTGATACAAGTCAGCCCCCACGACACAGGGAATAGAAAGAGCAGGAATGTGTTACAATCCCACTGTGGATTAACCATATCCATGTTTCAAGATGGTGCCAGCGTGTGGCAATTCTTTGCAAGCTATATATGGTATGATTGATCTGTATAGCACACAAAACAATATTTTTCACTGTATCTCAGTGCATTTGACAATAATAAATCAAACAGGAGTTCTATTGCATTTACATGCATCTAATCTGTGACTGTTTGCACAAACATCTGAAGTTAAGTAGCAGTCAGGATGATGCCATCACTTGAAGGGGCAACAAAATGAAACATGTGAAATCATGCAGATCAGGTGCATCTGTTTAAACCTGGCTCACCAGCACCCTGAGACAGTCAATGAGCAAGGGAAAGGAAAAGGAGGCTTGCAGTTATATAGCACCTTTCTTTGACTGAGACACAGAATGGGAAAATAAATTAAATACCTTTCTCCAGCTGTATAATTCTCACTTAAATTTCAACTGCTCAAATTCAAGTCCCTTTCCATTCCTTTGTTTTACGATTCCTATTCTATATCATGTTATCCCCAAAAAGCAACCGAATATTAGAAAACTAAAGCATGAAGCACGCATAATTCAATTCAGCAACAGCGGTGATTATGTTTTAATAGTACAGCATTGACTGTAAAGGATGTGAGGCAATGTCCTGAAGTTATTGAGATGCAGAATAAAAACGAGTTCTTTCATTTTCTTATCCTGCATATTCCAAGAAAATATAGAGTTGGACCATAATTTACCAGTTTGAAAAGAATTTGGAAAAGTACGAGTTAAAGAGAGAAATCGCCTTTCCTTGCCTCAGGACATGTCAAAGTACCTGGCAGCCAGTTAAGCACTTTTTGAAGTGTAGTCAGCATTGTCATGAAGGAATAATATGTGCTTTATATATATATTACAAACAGCAATGATCCCAGCACTTTCCACAGGGATCAGCACTGGACTTCTGCTATTTGTAATCTTTATAAATGATTTGGAGGAAAATGTAACTGGTTTGATTAGTAAGTCTGCAGACGACACAAAGGTAGGAGGATTTGCAGATAGAGAGCCGTCAGAGGATACAGCAGGATATAGATCAGTTGTAGGCTTTTGCGGAGAGATGGCAGATGGAGTTTAATCTGGACAAATTTGAGGTAATGCATTTTGGAAGGTCAAATGTAGATAGAAAATGTACAGTAAATGGCAGAACACTTAAGCATATTGATAGGCAGAAGGATCTGGGTATACAGGTACACAGGCCACTGAAAGTGACAGGTGGAGAAGGTACGCTTGCCTTCATTGGTCATTGTACTGAATTTAAAAATTGGCAAGTCATTTTGCAGCGTTATAAAACCTTAGGCCACACTTGGAACATAGTGTACAATTCTGGTTGCCACACTATCAAAAGGATGTGGAGGCTTTGGAGAGATTTATCAGAACATTGCCTAGTATGGAGGGCATTAGTTATGACAAGAGGTTGAAAAAACTTGGTTTGTTCTCACTGTAACAACAGAGGTTGAGGGGCCACTTAAGAGAAGTCTACAAGATTATGATGGGCATGGAGAGAGTGGATGGTCAGAAGTTTTTTTTCTCAGGGTGGGAGAATCAATTACTTGGGAGCATAAGTTTAAAGGAGATGAATGAACAAGTTTTTTTACACAGAGGGTGGTGGGTGCCGGGAACTCGATACGATAGTGACTTTTAAGGGGCGTCTTGACAAGTACATGAATAAGATGGGAATAGATATGGTCCCTAGAAGGGTAGTGGATTTTAGTTCATACGCGCAGCATGGTTGGTGCAAGCTTGGCAGGTCAAAGGGCCTGTTCCTGTGCTGTAATTCCCTTTGTTTTTTGAAAGGCAGCAACAATTTACACACAACAAGCCGTCACCGACAGCAGTGAGATACACGACCAGGTTGCCATATTTCTGTCCACCTCCCAGTCCATTGGCACTTTCATGCAGTCTACACTTCTTTTCCTTGCTATCTTCTTTTATAATTTCTTGACTATGCCCCTTGTATATAAGTCTAAATCATCATTATCTATTCATGAACAGCAAGGGAGCCACTACTGAGTCCTGCAGAACTCCATCAGACTAGTTTACAGTGATAAAAACATCCACTGGCCATTCCACTTTGCTCCCTATAACTCAGCCAGTTTTGGATCCAATTTGCCACTTCCTCACGTATCCAGTGGGCTTTCACTGGTCTGACCAATCTGCCAAATGGGAATTTGTCAAAAGCCTCACTAAAATCCTGCATCAACCTCATTATTACTATCTCAAAAAATGTAATCATGTTAGTTGGACAAGAGCTTTTCTTTATCCACAATCAAAGAGAAAGACAGAGAACGTTGTTAAAGGCAACCTTGAAAAAAAGCACACAGGCCTATCAGAGTCTTATCACATTTTTCTTAATCAGTATAGTTCACCAGAAAATAGCTACTTTCATTCAGACATCACCATTAACAAAGTAAATTGGCCATTGGTTGCTTTACACTTTACAAGAGTGTAATCAGACTAAGTGTGACACAGAGCAACATAAAAAGATATGAGGAAAATGACCGAAGATGATGAAAAATATTTGATTAAAAAGAGAGAGAATTTGTCATCCTTATTTGCAAATTTCTGCCTGGTCTCACTCCTCCTGATATTTCTGCTAGATCCATCAACATTCTGTGATTCCTGCATTCCTCTACATTTGATGTTTACACCTTCAGCTGCCTACAACCTAAACCCTACAACTTTCTCCACAAACTGCCACATTTTCAATAAGATCAATACGGGGGCAGAGATTCCAACCACCTGAAAATGCCATCAATCTTGGTGGGGGATGGGGCAGCGATTCTGAAAGACAAACAGACTTACCAGCCAATCAAACAACAGAAATAGAGTCTAACTGGGGTCCTGACCAGGGTCAGGTATTTCCAAAAGATCTCTGCAACTGTCATTTAAGGTAACTTTCTCTAACAAAGGGCGATGGGGGAACCTTGGTAAGGTTGGGTGGATTGGGGTGGAGAAACTCAATGCCCCCATTCAGTCTGGGAATTGCTGCCATCTTTCTGCCTTCTTTAACAGGCAGAGCACCCTGAATGTCACCATCTAACCCACAAACTTTGGCAGGTCAGTGGCTGGCAAAAGCTGCTCCAATGGACTTTCCAAACTCACACATTTTAAAGCAGTAAAGGCTTGTTGCCAACTGAACTCAATGGTAAATGTTACAACCTCCTCATGGGTACCTATAAGATCGGAGGACGTGTAATAAGATGCTGATGGTAAGACAACATTCAAGAAGTGCCTTTATGACAAGACAGCTCTGGTCTCCATCTCACAAAATGGACATTGGAGGTAAATGACCTACTTCTATGCTACAATGCCCAGCTAATTCTTTGTAATACTTGAAGCTCATGATCTAGTGATTGAGTGATAGTTGAGGTATAAAGAATAGCTGGGAAAGAATTGTGTTTAAGAGGTCCTGACCTCGTCCTTCTCCAAACCCCAATTCCTACATTAAATGCTAAACATAAGCCATTGGAGATGATTTGGCCATTAATCAGTGCGCATGATCTGTGACAATGACTCAAGGTTCTGACTGTGAGATTAAGTATAAGCCAATTAACTTGATGGTCACACTTAACAGATTGCCTCATCCAGAGAAAACAGAAGATATATCTTTCAATCTACAACTTAACTTCAAAAGTCTGAGGACACGTACCAACCAACTAAAGAGCAGCCTCTTCCCCGCTGTCATCAGAATTCTGAATGGACTAACCTTGCATTAAGTTGATCTTTCTCTACACACTGTAACACTACATTCTGCACTCTCTCCTTTCCTTCCCTATGAATGGTATGTTTTGTCTATATAGTACACAAGAAACAATACTTTTCACTGTATACTAATACATGTGACAATAATAAATCATATCAAAAATCAAATCAAAAACTAGATGTTATCTAAACTGTGTCTATCAAAACATTGAGCAAGTGTTTATGTGAGTTCAAATACTATACCAAAAAGATTAGTACATAATCCAATGTGTTACTGGGAGAGTCACCTACTGTCAGAGGTGGTCTTCTGAAGAGATATTAAATAAAAGCCGTGTTGCCAACCAGCTGGATGTAAAAGATCACATAACATTACAAATATATAGATTATAAACAAGAGTAGGACATAATCCCTCAAGCCCAGTCTGTCATTTAATAAGACCTGATTGTAACTTCAATCCCACATTCCTGCCTATACCCGATAACCTTTCACCAAACTCCTCACCCTACCAATCCCGGCACCTCCTGTTAATCAAGAATCTATCCAGCTCTACTTTAAAAATATCCAAAGCTTCTGCTTCCACTGACTTTTGAGGAAGACAGTTGCAGAGACTCACCACTGTCAGATAGAAACTATTTTTCCACCTCTGTCTTAAATGACTGACCCTTTATTTTTAAATTGTGACCGTCTAAAAGACAAGTAAGCATGCTTTCCACATTCACCCTTTCAACACCCTTTAAGATCTTAAGGTTTCAGTCAAGTTGCTTCTTATTCTTCTAAACTTCAATTGGTACAAGCCTAACCTCTTCAATGTTTCCTCGTAAGAAGCCTGCCTATTCCTAGTATTAGACTAGTAAATCTTCTCTGAACTGATTCGAACACTTTCACATCTTTCTTTAAATAAGGAGGCCAGTACCATACACAATATTCCAGATGTGTTTTTACCAGTGCTCTGTACAACTGAACCATAACTTCCCTACATTTGTAATCAATTCCCCTCACAATAAATGATAACACTATTAACTTTTCTGATTATGTGATGCATCTGTGTGCTAACATTACTCTGAAAAAGTCATGTCTGGTGTTACAATCAATTTTTAATTCTTAATCCAACAACATATTAACAGATTATTTGTTCAGTTTCACATTACTTTTTGTAGGACCCGATATGCACAAATTAGCCATCACATTTCAACATCACTTCAGAATGATCTTTTGGTTGCAAAGGATATATGACTTGCTCATTTTGCGAGAGACGCTACTTATTGCAAGTCATCCTTTTTTCTTCAGAAAACAAAATCCCTCTTTCATCTCCCCTGCTTATTCTTTTTGCCAATTACAATGTGTCTCACTGGCTACCAACTCGCCAGCTGTGGAAATAATTTTTCCCATTCAAGTCGATTGAAATTCTTCATAATTTTGAGTATCTGTACGGTAGCTCCCCTTAACCATCTCTGATTTAAGGAGAACAATCCTACCTTCTCCAGCCTTTCTATATCACAGAAGTATCATTATAGTTCATCTCATCTACACCGTCATGAAGGCCTTGACTTCCATCCTAAAGTCTGTTACACGAAATTGATAAATACTCCTGTGAATACCTTAAATAATTCCTAACTTTTTTAATATCTTTTTTGCTTTTGTGCTCTATGCTTCTATTTATAAAACACAAGATGTCTAATCAATTTTATACCATTATTATTAACTTGTCAATTTCTTAGTCATTTTACAGGATGTGAGTATTGCTGGATGGCCCAGCATTTATTGCCCATCCCTAATTGCCCTCCACTTCAGAGGGCAGTAGAGTCAACTGCATTGTTATGGTTCTGGAGTCGCATGTAAGCCAGATCAGGTAAGGACAGCAGATTTCCTTCCCCAAAGGACATTAACAAACCAGATGGCTTTTTCCCACCATCAACAATGGTTTCATCATTAGATTTCTAATTTCAATTTTTTTTTACTGAATTCAAAATTCATCACCAGCCAGGGTGGGATTTGAAACCGGGTGTCCAGATCATAGAATAGAAGAATTATAGAATCCCTACAGTATAGAAGGAGGCTGTTCGGCCCATTGACCCTGCACCGACAACAATTCCACCCAAGCCCATTCCCATAACCCCACATATGGGTAAGTGTCAGTAAACTAGTGCACATTGGCCTGCCAAAAATGGACATCTGACAACGACGGAATAGTTGAACTTAAAAATATCGTTCTCAAATATAACATTACAATGTGTAGAGCTTGCATATGTTTGCCTACATTTGAGACTTATGGATTTCATCACCCAAGTCATTTGTTCAGCTAAGCTGCTAAGATTTACAGTAATGAGGAGAAGTAATATGCTCAACATTCTCTTCTCACACATATCTTGAAATGGCTTATCAATGAATTGAAACTGTTATCTGTAATGATCTCGCGAGGCACACATGCCTCAAGAGTGTGTGCAACAGTTGTGCTTGACATATTGGATGAAGCAGGATCTTCTGGTCCCTCTGATAACCCACCCCTGCTGTAGATTTCCTAGCAGCATGGGACGGATCAATGGGAAATTCCATTGGCTGCAGCGGGACCAGAAGATCCCACCGAGAAACCTGCCATGGGGAAAACAGAAAATCTTGTCCACTGTGCAATTGTCAAGCAATGGGTTGCTTGGCAGATGATGACGATAATGAAGTCAGTGCCATGGACACAAACGATATTGGGTACAATTTTGACCTAAGGATGGGTAGGAACACTATAGAATCAGTAGTCTTTATGCTAACTTGACATATTCTCTTGACATACCTCATATTTCTTCATGCTGACTTCAATGCCATTGTTCATACTTGACTAATATATTGTCTTTCTCGTCAGTCTTTATATCCAATCTATGCCCATGTGCAAGTGATGAAGCTGTTTAAGAAAATCAGGTCACAAAAACACCGGAGCAATAACTTGCCTGCCTTTAAAAATCATTTCCAGTAAATGCCTAGCTTTTCCCACTGAAGCCAAAATGTCTCGTGCACATACTGAATCCAATGCCATCCTTCAGTGATGATTTTCCAGTTTCTGGAGTGTGGAATCTTTTGTCATTTCTCCTTGTACCTGCTGGCATTTGAATTGTACCAGATTAATTGGGAGAGCATCTTCAAGTTCGATATCAATAAAGTTAACTTCTGGTGAAAGGATCCATCTTCACTGGATTAAACAATCTGCTAAGTTATCCGATGTGAACAGTAAGTTACCTGACTAGTTCCTGATCCCAGAATCATAACCTCGAATTTTTATCAAGAGATATTGCAATCTCATCTCCTGTGGCCTGTGATCAATCTCTGCCACAGATCTCTTGCTAAATAGGTAGGTATGAAAATGCATGATTCCAAATACTAAAGCTAATGTTTCTTGCTTGATGTAGTTGAATCCTGTTTCAGGCAGAGATTTTGAAATGAATGCAACCAACTTGCCTTTTAGATACATCCTCCCAGACTTTTCTATCAGACATCTATCTCTAGGGTAGTTGCCTCCTTAGAATAGTGAAATTGCAATGTTGATGCTTCTGGCAATGTTACAGTTTTGTTAAAGAGGTGTTGGTAGTCTCTGTGCCACAGGAGAGGTGCATCCTGTCTCATAAATTCCCTCAGCAAGGAGAACTGTTGAATCAAATTGGAAATGTACAGAGGCATAAAATTAAACAAAACCTAGACATCTTTGAAGGTTGTTCTTATTTCGAGGCTTTAATGTCCTCTATTTACTTGGATTGGGACATATGCCAGATCTGGGATAAATAAAACCAAAGAAATCAATCTGCTGCACGTCAATGGTAAATTTCTGATTATTAAACACTAATCCTTTGATATATGCCATTTGCATCAACATGTGCAGATAATGGTCATGTTGTTGTTTTGTTCTTCCCGTAACAAGAAGGTCATTGGTGATACAGATGCATCTTGGCACAGTGTATGTAATGTAGTCCATGTGATTGTTTAAGAGATCCAGGCCCACCGCTGCCACCATGTTGTGTTTTTATAATGATATAAAAGCACCAAACGATCATAAGCAATAGGATCAACATGCTGCTTGTTCAACTATTGAGACTAGGTATATTCAGACCAAACCATGGAGCTTGAAGACATTAGCAGTAGAGATGTGAATACTGTTTTCTGCTCACAGGCCAAAGTGAAACTGAGACTGGAACATATGACACATTTCTTTTCTAGTGATGGCAATCTGTTATCCCTCAAAGGCATATTACAGCAATATCCTGACCTATTTACTTACTCTTTCCACACTTGGCAAACTTTGCTTCAGCTCCCTTGGCCTTGAGCTCTGAAATTCACTCTCCACAGCTCATATTTCTTTATTTTCCTTTACAATGACCCTTGAAACCTACTTCTTTGACCAAGCTTTTTGTCACCTATCTTAATATCTACAAATAGTGCTACAGGATATTATATTTTCCATATTGTTTTCTATAACATATTGCTTGGTGATTGATCTATTATACAACTAAATGTTGTTATGATTGCCCTACGCACTTTTTTATGGGTCACAAGTCAGATGTAACTTCCATGGCCAAAATCTTGATGACTGACAAAATAAAATCCTATGTTGTTATCTATCAATGTTGTGTTTGTTGCAGCCATTCTGCCTCTAGCCATGATAGAGTCCTGCAGTCTAACGGACCGTATAATCACCAATGTGCAGATACGTCATTCATGTATTTTGGGATGCATGTCGCTCAGGAACTAAACTTAACTTTGTCTTTTTATTGAGGAGGCACGGAAAATCTATCAACAAGTGTTATAGCCAATTGCTTGAGAAAACAGTCAGTCAATCTAAAGTGAATTGTCCTTAATTGTCAATATTCAAACAACAACACTTTCAAGAAGGAAACCTTCAATAATCTGTTAGATTTATGGGTCACCTCAGGTCAGTTTTAAAAAAATAATTTTGGAAGTCTCACACAATTTTAAATATAAGAGCTATTTACCATGCCAAAGTGAGAGATTTAGTCTTGAAAAATGAATAGCCCAATAGTACAACTTCCCTATTTGTGTATTGGTTCACAACACTCAAACTTTCCCAGATGGATCACTTGAAAGCTTCATTCATTGCGCACGCGCAATAGTGGCTGCCGTATCTCAGTGGCACAAAAACCAGACTGGCATTTGAGCATGGTGCTAGGGTTGGTTTGCCCTATTGTAGGTACCGTTTTTCCAATGAGACATTGAACAAGGCAAGTATAATATCCTAATGCACTATTTTGGATTAGACTGGTGGGGGAGGTGATCTAACCGACTCACAACACCAGTCATTTGGCATGGTAAGCTGGTAAGATCGCATGAGAGGCGAGAAACTAGGTTTGTGCCTCTCATGATGAAGCCGGCCACTCTCTGCCAGAAAGGACACAAGGCTGATTTTAATATTCATTTGCTAATTTAAAAATTATTAGTGAGCCCAGGATGCAATTGTCTGGGCTCGTGTAGCTTACGGCCTTGTTAATGGAGGTCCTCATACTGGTGAGGATCACATATCTCCCCTAGCAACAGGCACCTGAAGTGATGGCCTTGCCCAAAGGAGCAAAGGCTGCTGAAGCCTCCGTTTGTTCGGGGATAGGGCCTGATAGTGCCTGGCGCTGTCAGCTTGGGACCCTGGCAGTGCAAACCGTGGCACCGTGCTACAGTCCACTGGGGATCAGGCAGTGCCAAGGGGTAGGGTATAAGGGGAGAGGCGGGGCCTAAAGGGGAGGTAGGGAGTGGGGAGATGCACATTCTGCATTGGGGATCACCAGGGTGACAATTGGCTGGGGGTTTAGAGGGGGGCAGCAATTGGCTGGGGGAATGACAATTAGGAGGGCTGAGTTCAGAGGGGCTTTCGGGGAGCTGTGGTTGGCAGGGCAAAGAGAGAGGGGACGATTAGCAGATCACTGAGGTGTTTTCATTATGAGCCTCTCAAGAAGGGAGTCCAGCATTATTCAACTCATATTGAACACTCGTTTACAAAACTTTGTACTAATGTCATACTAAGATCACCCCCCAAGGATTTTAGTCACAACTATGGTTACAGAAAACTATCTAATGCAAACTGCTAAGTGCTTGACAGCTAAAAGTTTATGATATTAGGGCACATAGCATGCTCTATCAACCTGCAGCCAGCTTCCTGGTGAAAACAGACTCTATCCACTCCCACTACTGGTGAGAATCACACTTTGCCTCTTTTTTTACTAAGTGCCATAAAATGGTTTCAGAGAGCTTATCCAAAAAATGGGTGCAATCCTCTCCTATTTTCATGACCATTCAGCTCTTAGAATTTTTTTGATAAGGTGCCCCCCTCCCGCACCTCCCCTCACACCTCCCCCCCCCAACTCCTCCAACCAACCCCCCCTCACCTGATGAAGGAGCAGTGTTCTGAAAACTAGTGGCGTTTACTATCAAATAAATATGTTAGACTTTGACTTGGTGTCATGAGACTTCTTACTGTGTTTACCCCAGTCCAACATCAGCATCTGCACGTTTTTCACTCTATCAGCATTTCCTTCCAAAATTTTCTCTCTCATGATTATCTCTTTTCCCCTTAAATTCATCAGTACTATTCACCTTCAGCTACTCCATATGTTGCACATTCCTCTGATTGTTCCCTACTGCCAAAATAGCCTCCGTTTTTTTTTCAGACAGAGTGCATATGGGGGCACCTGGATCTAAAAGCAGAATCTGGAACACTCCCAGCTTCAAATCCACCCAGCAGTTAGAATCAAAATGATAACATAGGGCCTTATGTATAGGGGTACGGGGAAAAGACAGAGAAATGGCATTAAGTCATTCCGTTCATTTAGAGAGCTAGTGTAGATGTTTTGCTACAAGGTTATTATTAGAAAATTGGATCATACCAAATGTGAAATATGTAACAGCTTATAAAGCAGGGAGCAATACAAAGCACATCTCTGTTTATGGATGTGTGGTGACAAGACAATTTAGTGCAGTTTGAATTAATCCCCTTATCCTTATACACTTATGTCTGCATAGTCAAATTCCACTCCAAGTCCATTTTCAAGTTTACTGATGATACCGCTATGGTAGGTCGGATCTCAAACAATGACAAGACAGAGTACAGGAAAGAGAGTAGAACATAGAACATAGAACAATACAGCACAGAACAGGCCCTTCGGCCTTCGATGTTGTGCCGACCAAAATAAAAAGCAATGCCCCTCCAAACTAAACCATTCCCTTCTCTTCCATATACTTATCAAGTAACCTCTTAAACGCCACCAAACTTGGCGCATCTACAACTGCTGCAGGCAGGGAATTCCACTCCCGAACCACCCTTTGGGTAAAGAACCTACCTCTGATATCCGTCCTATAACTATCACCCCTTAATTTAAAGCTGTGTCCCCTCGTGCTAGCTTTCTCCATCCTAGGGAAAAAGCTATCACTGTCCACCCTATCTAAACCTCTAATCATCTTATATGTTTCGATTAGGTCCCCTCTTAGCCGCCTCCTTTCTAACGAAAACAACCTCAAATCCCTCAGCCTCTCTTCATAAGACCTGCCCTCCATACCAGGCAACATCATGGTAAACCTCCTCTGTACCCTCTCCAATGCCTCCACATCTTTCTTATAATGTGGGGACCAGAACTGCACAGAATACTCCAAGTGCGGCCGCACTAGAGTTTTGTACAGTTGCAACATGATGCTGCGGCTCCTAAATTCAATCCCCCACCAATAAAAGCTAAGACTCCATATGCCTTCTTAACAACTGTATCCACTTGACTGCCTACTTTCAGGGATCTATTGACACATACACCAAGATCCTTCTGTTCCTCAACAATATTAAGAGCCCTACCATTAGCCCTATACTCTACACATTTATTGTTCCTGCCAAAGTGCATTACCTCACACTTTTCCACATTAAACTCCATTTGCCACCTCTCGGCCCAGCTCTGCAACTTGTCCAAGTCACTCTGTAAACTAAAACACCCCTCTTCAGTATCTACCACTCCACCAACTTTAGTGTCATCTGCAAATTTACTGATCCATCCCTCAATACCCTCATCCAGATCATTTATAAAAATTACAAACAGCAGGGCCCCAAAACAGACCCCTGAGGCACACCACTTGTCACCGAACTCCACGATGAATATCTCCCATCAACCACCACCCTCTGTCTTCTATCTGCCAGCCAATTCCTAATCCAATAGCTAAATCACCCTCTATTCCACACATCTGCATTTTCTGTAGAAGTCTTCCATGGGCCACCTTATCAAACGCCTTACTAAAGTCCATATATACTACATCAACTGCCTTACCCCCATCCACCTCTCTGGTCACTTTCTCAAAAAAACTCAATGAGGTTAGTAAGGCATGACCTACCCTTCACGAAACCATGCTGACTGTCCCCAATCAATTCATTTCTCTCTAAATAACTATAAATCCTATCCCTAATAATTCTCTCCAATACCTTGACCACAACAGAAGTAAGACTCACTGGCCTATAATTCCCTGGAAGGTCTCTCTTCCCCTTCTTAAACAATGGGACCACATTCGCTATCCTCCAGTCCTCCGGAACCACACCCGTAACCAACGAGGACCTGAAGATCAGAGCCAGAGGCTCGGCAATCTCCTCTCTAGCCTCCCAGAGAATTCTAGGGTAAATCCCGTCCGGCCCAGGGGACTTATCCAACTTCAAACCCTCGAGAATTTCTACACATCCTCCCTATCTACTACAATACTTCCCAATTTGCAACCCTGTACCTCAGTGCTCTCCATAGCTACATTTCCAGCACTCTGCGTGAATACCGAAGAGAAATATTTATTCAGTGCAGTGCAGTATCTGGTGAAATGATCCAATAACAATAATTTCTCCCTCAATGTCAGTAAAATGAAAGAAATAGTCTTCGACTTCAGGACTCATACTGGAGGACATACCTTCCCATCTATATCAATAAGGAGACCGATGTACAGAGTACTCCAGATGTGGTGAAATGGAAATGGTCAACTGCTTCAAGCTTCTAGGTGTTCAGATCATCATCAATCTGCCTCATCCTTCCAATTTAATGCTATAGTTAAGAAAACCCACCAACATGGACCAATCTTGCATTAAGTTGATCTTTCTCTTCACCCTAGCTATGACATTACATTCTACCCTTTCTCCTTTCCTTCTTTGTGTTTGGAAAGCTTTGTCTGCATCGTTGGCAAGAAACCATAATTTTCATTGTATCCCAATATAGGTGACAATAATAAATCAAATCAAAAATCCTGTCCAACACAGAAGCATCAACAATTATTTAATAGTGTCACAAGTAGGTTTTCATTAACATTGCAACGAAGTTACTGAGAAAGTGTCCTAATTGTTACGCTGGCACAAGTTCGGACACACTGAGGGAGAAGTTTGCATGACCAATGCATGTCTTTTGGATACTAACCCGTACTATCTAAATGGTGATAGATTGCAGGAGGTCTGGGTGTGCCAGTGCATGAATCACAAAAAGCTAGTATTCAGGTAGAGAAGTCATTTATTGCAAAGTGAGTTTAATACATAAGTAGGGAGGTAATGCTTCAGCTATACATGAGTGAGACCACATCTGGACTACTCTGCACATTGGTCTCCTTATTTAAGGAAGGATGTAAATGTGTTGGAAGCTGTTCAGAGAAGATTTACTAAACTAATACCTGGATTGCATGTATTGTCTCATGAGGAAAGATACGTTTGCATTTGCTGGAGTTCTGAACAGTAAGAGGTGACTTGATTAAAATGTTTAAGATCCTGAGAAATCTTGACAGGATCAATGTGGTTTGAATTTTAAAATTTTGGCAGTATTTTCCTAGTCAACAGAAAATAAGAACTGGCAGGGTGAAAAATTGACTGTCGATCTGCCACAAGCATGTTCCATGATGCTACTATTCATTAATTTCAGCTTTGCTATTTTTACAGACTTTAGCCCAGGCTCATCTGAGATTCAGTGCAGCCTGTTATACATCATTCACTTAAAATCCTTCAGATTACACACAGCAGAAAATTTTGAACAAAGAACAAAGAACAAAACAGCACAAGAAACAGGCCCTTTGGCCCAACGAGCCCATGCCGCCACCCCGATGTTCCCACCTCTATCCGTGATCCCTGTCTATGTTTATAGATTTATGGATTAAAAACCAAATTTGAGACAATTTAGGGAGAATTTGTATTGCCAATTAGCCTAAGAGCACATCTTTGGAATGTTGGAGGAAACCGGAGCACCCGGAGAAAACCCACCCAAGTACGGGGAGAATGCGCAAACTCTCATAGACACAGGCCCAAATCCTTGTATCTGCACACCACAGCGATAGTCACTGAGCTGTCGTGTTGCCCATCAAATGGTCCAGGTCAAGCGTACACTAACGACGTGAAGCACTAGGATACTCTTGAAAAAAAATCCAAGAGCAGCCCTCTCACAACCCATCACATATATGCCCCTTGTTAGACAACAAGGTGGACCAAAGCACCTGTAGGATAAAAACAAGTACATCAATATCATCATCTATTTACACACTTCCCAGGGACTCCCAAGGCTCTGATCCCTATTTTAAATCAGTTTTCTATACCCCTCCATTCCCGTTCTGTTCATGTGCCCATCTAAGTATTTCTTAAATAACTCCAGAGTACCTGCCTCCACCACTTTGCTTGGCAGCGCATTCCATACTCCTACCACCCTCTGTGTGAAAAAACTCCCTCTAGCATCCAAATTATACCTTACCCCCCTCACCCTAAGCCCGTGACCCCTCGTGCTATTCGAGTCCATCCTAGGAAAAAGCTTAACCCTGTTTACTCTATCTATACCCCTCATAATCTTGTACACCTCTATTAGATCTCCTCTTGGAGTATTGTGTACAGTTTTGGTCACCCTGTTAAAGTAAAGCTGGACGGAGTGCAAAGAAGATTTATAAGGATGTTACACAGGCTAGTGGACCTGAGTTAGAGGGAGCAGTTGGCCAGATTTGAACTTCATTCCTTGGCAATGTCATCTTGGCACTGCCTGAGGAACAAAGTGGCAAGGGCAAAAGGGGGTGGGGCCAGATGGGGAGGGGCCTTGGGGAGGCCGATTGGTGGGGGTGGGTGGTCCCGTTGCCACTCTGCATAGGGATCAGTGGCAGAGGGAGGGAAGGGGGTAATCTGGGTTGGCCATCCAGGTTGGAGGTGTTGAGACTGCTGGGGTGAGAGAGGGGGAGGGGGACAACGGGGCTTGTCCAGGGAGGTTTGGGAAGTCAGTGATGCGGGGCTATGGGGCTGGAAGTGTGGAGCCACTCTGCATGTGCCAATCTCTGCTCTGACAGATTGGTGTATGCACAGTGGCCTGCTCAGCACTATGAAACAGCCTCTTCAGTGATCCACCCACTGATTTTCAGAGTGAATCCTGCTAGGGAACTCTGCAGCGCACAGAATATCAGAGATCCGCTCTGAAAAGCATGCAAACAAAAAAATCAGTGGGAGTTACTCACTTTTCACATGAATTCAGCACTTCGAAATTTTTGGAGAGAAAGGCCCCCAAGATCTTTTACATCCACCCAAGAGGACAGACTGAGTCTCACTTTAAGACTTCATATGGAAGTCGGCACCTCCAGATGTGCAACATACACTCAGTGCTGCTCTGGATAGTCAGCCTGGATAACACACTCAGATGGAGCTGGAATCTGTGACCTTGTGGCACTCGACCATGGTTGATATCTGTGCACCATCAATGACTTGGTGGATAAAGGGGAAATTCCCTCCAATCCAGTGCTGTGCATTGACCAAATCCTGAGGAATATCCTGTTCTTCAAAATAGTGCCATCAGATTGTCTAACGGAAGCTTTGGTTGACGCTGAAAATACAAGCACCATTTGTAAAGTCCAAAATAATATTCTCAAATAAAAACAGAAAATGCTGAATTAACTCAGTGAATCTAGCAGCATCTTTAGAGAGAAATACAGTTAACATTATAATTCCATTGACCCTCCTACTATTCTAAAGAAATCAAATAGACCCCAAAGCTGTTTCTCTCCCCACAGATGCTGCCAGACCTGCTGAATTAATCCAGCATCTTGTGATTTTATTTCAGACCTTCAGCATCCGCAGTGCTTTGCTTATATTTAATATCACAGACTTATAGAATCCTATAGTGTAGAAGAAGGCCATTTGGCCCATTAGGTCTGCACTGACCACAATCCACCTCAGGCCCTATCCCCATAACACCATGCATTCACTTTAGCAAGCCCCCCTTACACTAGGAGGCAATTTATCATAGTCAATCCACCTAACCTGCACATTTTTGCAGTGTGGAAGGAAACAGAGCACCTGGAGAAAACCCCTGCAGTCACAAGGAGAATGTGTAAACTCCACACTGACAGTGTGAAATTGAACCCAGCTCAGAGGTGCTATGAGACAGCAGTGCAAACTTGCCACCGTGCCACCCCCAATGTATCCTCAAATGCTGTCAACTGTCAAATCTTTGATTACACTATGGGAGCTGACCACATTATACCATTATTGATACGTATGTCACAAATTATGAAATCCCTGAAGGACACTACACTGTTTTCTAGAGGCTAACACTGTGGAAGAATTCCATTATTTTAGACATCTCTGTATATGAAATAACTGATGATCTGTGACTTTCAAACTTTCTGCCAGAATCAAGGCAATTTGTTGGAAGGTTTGATGAAAGGAATTATTGGATTTTAATAATAAACTGCCTGGAACAGAACATGAAAGATAAGTGAGCCGAGATTCAAAGCAGAAAGGCAATTAGTTAATTAAAGCAATTTTAATGTAGGTACAGTTTTATATTAGTTGATTTTTGTTTTTTCCTTCAGTATATTAACATGGCAAAGGAATTTCACATGCGTCATTCACTCTGAGCAATATATTTGTCTCTCTCTCTCTATTTCACAAGCTGTTGGTGCTGCTTTTTCAGTGAATCTTTCATTACTTATAGCCATTACTTTTTAATGTTCAGACTGCATCCATCTCATGACTTCATTTTGTCACCTCCCATCTCTCTGAAGTAGAAGTGCATCTCATCCTGCACCAGCTCTGGCTTTCTCCACGGTTGCAGTAAAAGATATTTGCTGCAATGGCAGATTTGTGAATCCTTACTGACAGAAGATAAACTCAGGGAGCTTGGAGCTAATTACACAGACAAGTCCCAGCATTTTCATCCCTGGGTTCTGGTTTTGCCACTGGGGTAAAATCCAGAGAATCCATGTGTGACGGGACCCAAGGGGAGATTTTGTTGAGGTAGCAGTCTACTAAAGATAGCAGGGCCGATGGAAGGCCATTCAGCAGGGGTTGAATGGCAGAGATGGGCCCTGCCAATGTAGGCCGGAGAACGAGAAGACACCTCTTGATAAAGTCATCCTCTGTAGCTTTTTCAAGATTTAAGAGTTTCCAGACCACCATTACAAAAGGTATCTCCAAGGGATAGTTTAGTTAAAGTTTAAGTCACAAGTAGGCTTACATTAACACTGCAATGAAGTTACTGTGAAAATTCCCTAGTTGCCACACTCTGGCACTTGTTCAGGTACACTGAGGGAGAATTTAGCATGGCCAATGCACCTAACTAGCAAGTCTTTCGGCCTGTGGGAGGAAACCCATGGGGAGAACATGCAAACTCCACCCAGACAGTCACCCAGGCTGGGAATCGACCCCACATCCCTGGCATTGTGAGGTAGCAGTGTTAACTACTATACCATTGTACCACACGCAGCAGTGATGGTTTTCAACTGCAGTTCATCCATTGGGAAAATCTGATGAGTGTCCTTAATCGGTCCCCTAATTGTCAGGCAGCTATCATTCTCCACTCCAAAACAGCCTCCTTCAAAACAGGCTTAATGCGGGAACGGGCTGATCATTATGTCAGCTTTTTTTTTATTCATTCAAAGGGCATGGGCGTCACTAGCTGGTCAGCATTTGTTGCCCATCCCTAGTTGCCCTTGGAGGGCAGTTACGAACTATGGCTCTGGAGTCACATATAGGCCATCCCAGGTAAGGATGGCAGATTTCCTTCCCTAAAGGACATTAGTGAACCAGATGGGTTTTTCTGACAATAAACAGTGGTTTCATGCTCATCAGTAGATTCATAATTCCAGATATTGTTTTATCAAATTCAAATTCTACCATCTGAGATTCGACCTGCATCCAAAGAACATTATCTGAGTTTCTAGATTAATAGTCTGGCAATAATATCACTAGGCCATCATAGTGTAATATTGCCAAATGGCTTCTGAACCCACCTCAATGAAAATGCAACCCAAGGTACCAGAGATGCATTGCTAAAGAATTCCATTTGAATGTTGAGCTGTAATTCCTAGAAAAAGGAACCATAAGCAGCCATAAGGCTTAATACATGCTTGTAGAGAGCATCGGCTAGATCCAAAGTCCAAGAATCAAGTACAACATCAACTTATACACACAGAACTCAATGCTAAGGCACAGAGTTCAAGGGACAGAAAGCCAGCCCCCTCATGCACAGAGCACAGTGCTCCCCATTGCATTTAATACAGGCTACCCAGTACGATAATGCATGTTCAGACCAAAAGTCCAATATACAGAAGAGAAAAACAATAAGCGGACACACAATTTGGCACAAAGACTTCAAAAACCTGCACTGATGTTGTACCTTTTATGTGGTTAAAAAGTCCATCACTTGCCTGATTAGCTTAATTACATATATTCTATACATCAGTAATGGAAGATACATGACAACCGTATTGTATCGCAAATCACCAGATCACAAAGCATAAGATTTCTACATCACTACGTGCCACATGCATCAGCATCCCCAGGTCACTGCCCATTGTACAGTGTGGGCTCCTGGATTACTGTCCACCATTGGTGGCAGGATCACACAGCAAGATCCCCTGACTCTCACACAATTTCCAGATCACTGCCCATCACACACTGCAGCACATCTCTGTACTATAAAAACATTTTGAGACATACCTCCTACTGTCTTCTTCCTTTATTGGGAACATTGTTTTTAATTTCTCCTTGTTCTCTTGCCTGTGTTCTTTTTTAACCTCTTCCTGTTTCTCTTGCTTCTCCCAGGATTTTTTACACCCTTTTTGAGCTTTTGTTCTTTGTGCGGTCATATGGGACCTTTGTCTTCAGCTCCCAGTCCTGTTGGTCTTGCACATGGACCTAACCAACGTAAAAAATCAAAACCACGCATGTGCGGCTCTTTCTTAGCTAGTTCACGCGTGGGAGACCCAAGTTTCATCAGATCTTGGAGATACCAACCACAGGGCGGAAGACAAAGGTTTGTTTAGTTTAATTACACAAATTTTGAATTATTAAGAATTCATTTCTCACAGCACACTTGGAGGGTCTTCACGGCACACCAGTGTGTGACAGCAAACTGGTTAGGAACCATTGCACTGGATTACTGCCTAAGATCTCCAAATCACAATCTTTAGGCGCATCAAAATCTCAGTGAGATCTCAAGATTGCTTCTATTACTGGCAAAATGGTGGAAAGTTAGATCCAAGAATGACATCTTGATTAGACTGGCTTTGGCAGGAGACATTATGAGTGAGTAAGTCTCGAAATCCAAAAAGCATCAATATGAAGTTGAAAGAACTTCTAATGTAGCCACTAGTATGGAGTACTATACTGGATGAATGTAAGGGTTGGACTCTGAACAAAAAGGATGAGAGGAGAAGAATAACAGTTTTTGAAATGTGGGAATGGCAGAGGGTTTCAGGGTCAGCGGGACAGACAGAAAGACAAATGAGTGGATTAAATCAAGAGCAGAAGTTCAGGAATAGAAAGAGTTGCTCACTACCGTTAACAAGAGAAAGAGAGCCAAGTACAGATACTGGGAATGGAAGCTTTGTCCTGAAAACAAGTGAAGGAGTGTAAATGTGGAAGAGAAAGAAGAGGAATCAGATAGGTGGATGATATTGAGAACTGAACTATGGGAGGATTGAAGAAAGCCAGAGAGCAAGCAAGATGAAGCCAACAATCCCAAAAAGTTATGGTGACAATGAAAGATGGAAAGTACCAGTAATAGTTCTATCATGCAGCATTTTGTTTTATATTTAAGTAGTTGGATGATTGTTTTAAGAGCCAGTCATATGATTTGGTGGTGATGTCATTAGGATGTTGCACAGGCTGCTGTTTTAGCTTCAATTTCTATTCTGTACAGGCTGGAAACCCAACAATAAACCTGTATGTGTTCATAGAATCACAGAATATCTACAGTACTTGAGGAGGCTGTCAAGTCTGTACTGATCATATTATTTTGAATTTAAATGTGTTGTTTTGAATCTATGTGTGTAAACTGCATCTTATTCTTTTTGTTTCAATCCCACCAAGATAGTTGAGACATTACAAAACAAAATTGGTAATGTGACAATGTTTTGTTTCATCAAGAACACCAAGAAAAACATTGGGGGTCCTCGCATTTCGAATATTAGCTGTGTAGGTAGAAGAAAAACAGGATCAAAACGCCAGTCAAGAAGACCAAGTAAGGAAAGAAGACAAAAAGCTTTATTGGTGATGTCATAAGCATGTTGCAAAAGCTACTGTTTCAATTTCTAGTCCAATTAGAGAAAGGTGAGATTCCAGACACATTTAAAAACAAGGGATGCTTTGCTGAATGATTAGGGCTGTTTTGGGAGGAAAAAAAATCAGGTAAATGGTCTCTAGGATAAATGGGAGAGTACTTGGAAGACAGTAAAATAAAATATATTGAGCAGTTTTGAGTCATTAGTGCCAGCAAGAGAAATGGGAGGTAAATTAGGATCCAGAGAACCCTTCAGTAAAGAAAATGAATCATGGAGTACCTATGTAGAGAGTGTAATGTGTGGTCTCCAAAATGAGGCTTTCTATAGATGATTGCTTACTGAACATGTTTTGATTTTACAGTAGAAATCGCAATGTGTATGGGACTGGCTGCTAAAGAGACTTCACTGCTTGGTGGAGGAATGAAGATCCACTAGTTGGGAAGTGCCCATAAGAAGCCAAAACAACAACAAGCATTTCACATTCAGTGACTGAATGTTAGAGCAAGGACAGACAATGCATGAATTGTGGCAAAATGGATCATGTTGCAAAGCTTGTTGGGCTACGCCTGATTCCCTGGGAAAAACATTCAGAAGAAGAAGCTGAGTACGTTCAAGAAGAACAAGTTGCATTCTACAATAATAATTTACAACATGGAAGAAAAGAATTACATCTGTGCAGAAGAGAATGTCTAGAAAGATAATCAAGAGCTCCAGCTGAGGGTCTTATCCATACAGAGTGGATCACAAAGATTCTGGGTGATTCCTAAGTGGATGACATATTAGAAGGGAGTTTTATACTGGTCCTGCTGTACCTTTAATTCCTCAGACACACACCAACAAAAGCTGAAGCATTTTCCTTTAAAACCAGCTGATTTTAAGGACATATAAGAAACAGTTTATGCCATAAAAGTTACATCATAGTCAGCATAGGGTTGAGTGCACAAACAGCATCTCCATGTGGTCTGTGGTAAATTTCCAACTCTATTTGGGAGATCATGGTTTGAGAAGATAGAACTTAACTGGAGTCAATGTCAAAACAGACTGACATCACCTTTTGGATAAATACAAGACGGCATTTGAAGGAGACACTTGGCTCAAAGAAGGGAGTTCATGTGAAACCCAAAAGAAAGCCTAATAGCCAACCAAAAAGTCTTAAAGCAAAAGTAATGTCATATGCAATTCATCCCAAGATTGAAGAAGAATTAGTACCACTTATTGACACTAGTGTGTAAGAGCCAATTGCAACTGGGCTACCCTCACCATAACTGTCATGAAGCCAGAAGGTTCAGTTTATATTTGTGGTGATTTTAAAACAACCATAAATTTGGTGTTGTGCGCTGATCAATATCCACTTTCTTTAATTGAAGATTTCTTTGCTGGATTATCAGATAGGCGGAAATTCAGCAAGACTGATTCTTTGCAAGCATATTGCAGATAAATGTAGCTGCTGAATCTCAACCACTGTCTACCATCATTATTTATAAAGGTCTTTCTTGTTATAAAATATTGCCTTTTGGAATAACATCTGCACTAGCCCTCTTCCAAAGATCAATGGATCACATTTTAAATGGTCTCTCTGGTGTACAATGTTACCTGGATAATATTCTACTTATGGGACTCAGTGAACGGAGCACTTGAAACCATATTAGAATGTCTTTAAGCATCTATTCTGTGCATCAGGAAAGAAAAGTGTGACTTTTTCTAGGCATCAGTACAGTATTTGGGACATGCTATTGATAGTAAATACTTACACAAAATACCTAAATGGCTAGAAAATAGTGTTTATTTCAGCAAGGAGATTCAGTGACAGCATAATTATACCACAAGTGAGAAATGGTTACCAGCCGTAGTTTTAGCAAAAACAGATCCAATTTCTTGCACAATTCAAATCAAAGATGAACTAGTTTGGCAATGCTAAATGCCAAATGTTTTCATTTCAAAATGATTTCTCTGAATCATCTCTAGAACTACAGACTTCATTTCACCCTGGTGTGGTATTCCATGAACTATTATTATGAAGACTTATTTGAATCTGAGCTGCTGGATGATTGTGTCTACATCACATGTGAATTATGTAGAATTAGTTCAAGAGAAGCCGTGTCTGCTGAAGTTCCAAATAATATTTCTAGCATCAAGGATAGTCAAATTCCAGGACTCTGTATATAACAGAAGAGAAATACATGTCATCCTGATTGACTTTCCTATTGACTCTGTATCTGTTTAATGAGGTATAGGACTGTGTCTAAAGTATTACTGATCTTATGTATAACATCGTAGTAATTCTTCATCGCGACCACAGAAGTAAAGGGGAACAGATGTAATATATTTAAGTAACGGCATGATTGCTTTATGAGCCAGTCAATGATTTGATGGCAATGTCATTACTGTGTTGCACAGGCTGCTGTTTTATTTTCCACTCTGTACAAGCAAAAACTCTTATAATAAATCTGTGTGTTACTTTGAATCTGTGAGTACAAACCACGTCTTCTTCTGTTTGTTTTAAAACCCGCAACACCTAACATAGTTAGGACATTAAACACTTACTCAACAATAAACAGCTCATTGATGCTCAGTTTGGGTTCCACCTGGACCATTTAGCTCCAGACCTCACTATGGCTTGGTCTAAATTTGGACAAAGGAGTTGAAGTGAAAGTCACTGCCCTTGACATCAATTGGCAGCATTTGACTGAGTGTGCCATCATTCAGGTCCAGTAAAATTGCATTTAATGAGAATCAGTGGGGTGGATCTGTCCACTGGTTGAAGCTTATTGAGCAGAAGGAAAATGGTTGTTGTTTTGGAGGACATTCATCTCAGCCCAAGATCGTTACTACAGTAGTTGCTCAGGGTAGCGTCCCAGATCCAACCATCTTCAGCTGCTTCATCAATGATCTTTCCTAGAACATACATCAAATTTGGAAAAGTTTGCTGATACTTGTGTGTGTTCAATTACAATATACACAATTACTCAGATACTGAAGCAGTCTGGGGCAACATGCAGCAAGACCTAACCAATATCCAGACTTGGACTTGCAAGTGATAATTAGCATTAGGGTCACATATGTAACAATGAGCATTTCCAACAAGAGAGATTTGAACCATTTCCCCTTGACATTCAATGGCATTGCCATCGCTGAAACCCCATTATCAAAACCTGGGGATTATCATTGGTCAGAAACTGAACTGGACTAACCATAAAAATACCATAGTTAGCTCTCCACATCATTGCCCCTCGCACACTGTGAGTCTACCCTCCCCCCCGCCTCAATTCACTGTCTCACACATCACTGTAACTCATGCACTGCAAGAGCCCCACATCACTCCCCTCGCACATTGTGAGCATGCACCCCCCCCACATCACTGCCCCTCATACACTGTGAGCCCCCTCACATCGCTGCCCTCACACCCGCTACGAGGCCCCCACATCACTGCCTCTCACATAATGTGAGGCCTCACATCACAGCCCCTCCCCACTCTGCAAGGCCCTCACATCACTGCCCCTTCACACACTGTGAGTTCCCCCACATCACTGCCCCTCACACATTGCAAGGCTCCCACATCACTGCCCCTCCACACACTGTGTGGCCCCCACATCACTGCCCCTCACATATTGCAAGGCCTCCACATCAATACTCCTCAGACACTGTGAGGGTCCTCCAACATAAGGTCAGGATTGGCGATGTTTGTACTGTGTTCAGTCCCAATCATGGGTCTTCAGATTCTGAATCAATTCATACCCAAATGCAGCAAGACCTGGACAAGATTCGTCTTGGGCTGTTCGGAGACAAGTGACATTTGTGCCACACAAGTGCTCAGGGAATGACCATCTCCAACAAGAGAAAATTTAACAATCTTTCTTTGACATTTAGCAGCATTACTGTCACTCAAACCCTCCACAATCCTGGAAAGGGAGAGTATAATTGAATGGAAACTCAACTGGTCCAGCCACTGTGAGACACGGTGAAATTTCCAGATCACTGCCTATCAGACATTGCAAGGTCTCCACATGACTGTCTGTGAGATCTCACAATATTCCATCTTCACGGTCCTTCCAAATGAACAAGAAAGAGATCCTTTGGTTCTATGAATCATATATGCTGAATGAGTCACATGTTAATTTGTTTTGTAAAGTGAGAGAAACAGGGAGAGAATAGGGGAGTAAGTAGGTAGAGCAATATGAACAGGTGATTTCAGAGTTTATGTCCTGGGCAGCTGAAAGTGGAGCTGTAAAAATCAGAGGTCACAAAAGGTGAGAATTAGAGACAGGCAGATACCTCAGAGGGTTGTGGGACTGAAGGGGATTACAGAGACGGGAAGGAATGGAAGACCATGGAAGGATTTGAAAACAACAATGAGAATTTTAAGATCAAAGCACTGGGACCTAACGGTTATATATGCTGAATGATCTAGGTACCTTGTACACTAATTTCACTCAAGTAGTAATTATTTAAGATTGTGAAACCCTTTTAGCTAATCCATCTTCCAAAATTGCAACACATCAGCACTAAGTATTCAATGCTATGATGTGCCAAGATCCATTAGTGGAGGAGTTTTAAACATGTGAAATCTATGGTGCAAAATGATTGATAAATCAGGGTTATAATTTATGTGGAAACATGGTTATCTCTTAAGGAAGTTCTTTCACTCAGCCTTTAGGCCATATAAACCATCTTTCTTGAGTTTGTATTGAAATTCCAGCAGCTACGTCGTAGTTAAATCTGATTCTTTAAGTCACAAGATACAAGATTGCAATGTTTAATTTTCCTTCTGTTGTTTGATGCATTTGACACACTCTGTTCAATATATTATATTAACTTTGAACTCAAGCCTATTTAATGTTTATAAAAACAAATTCATATTTTTCAAATGTTTTTGGAAGCTGTGAGGGTATGTCTGTCAGCGAGTCACGCATCGACTAGTCCTCTGCCAGCAAACCAATGCTTTCATGTCCAGCCCAGCAACGAATGTCTATAGATAGGTCATTCAACTGTACGACCATCACAACCAAGCCCAATCCTATGTTCTCTTGACCAGCTAGAACTGTTGATGATGCCACATGCAACGGTCTTATTTGATGCAAGAACATGTTTCAATAAAAGTTACATTGTGGCATTTGCACACACAGAAAGAAAAGTGTTTAACACACATTCCCTTTTTTCTGTATCTGTTGCTACATAAGTAAAATCTTTTTGTAATACAGTATACACATTTATTTAAAGCCTTATACTTTGACATTTCTCAATATACTGCATACAATAAAATGCACGGTAACTATGGAGTTCAGTAATCTCATTGAATGGTCCAAAATTCTTACAGGATTTGACATGATAATTATAGGAAGGATGTTTCCCCAATTTGGCAGGGTGGGGGGGGTGCGGGTGGTGTTGGAAAGGAAATGTCTAGAACCAAGGGCAGCGATCTCAAAGTAAGAGGTAGACCATTTAGGACTGAGATGAGGAGAAATTTATTCAGTCAGAGAGCACTAAATCTTTGGAATTCTCTACCCCAAAGAGCTCAATCATTCCTGTTAACTAATAAGTTAAGCATTATAAATCACTATGTATTGTACATAAATCACCTACTACGCCTTTGGACTTTGGGGAAAGAGCAAGACAGAGTTGGTCTAACTGGATAGCTTTTTCAGAGAGCTAGCACAGTCGTTATTTTCTGTGACATAAAAGTCTCCGGATAACAATAAGGAAGTAAGATTGAATTGCCAGTTCATTATAGCTTCATTCTTCTGGGTATGTTTTCCTTCCTGTTAGTTATGTTTCACTTTTGGATTGTGTATATTGGAATTTAAAAGGATAGACAGCAATTCAGAGAATGGGTTCATAACCAGATGTCCTCGATTTGAATCACTGACAAAAGGTTCAGAAAGAAGATGAGGAAGAATTTCTTCACTCAAGGGTTGTTCAGACCTGAAATGCTTTATCCAAAAAGTTGATGGGAGCTGACTCCAAAAATAATTTTAAAACAGACCTGGGCAGATACTTAGGGATGAGGAACTTACAGTTACAGACAAAAAGTGGGGATACCCAACTACGTCCTGCAAAGCGCCTTCACAGGCACAATGAACCAAATGGCCTCTTTCTGTGCTGTAACTTCCTATAATTCTATCTTAAATGAACAAAGTGTTTAATCAGGCAAGCAATACCCCCTTCTAATGCATGAGGCTTGCTAATGAGACTATCAATTCTTAAGGACAACTCAGTTATGTTAAAATGGGGATGGGAAAACAGTGCAAATACACAAATCATCTATAAAAAAGATAAGCTTAACTAAAAAGAAAATCCTTTGAATATAGAATTTTAAAGAGTACCCCAGTTGAGATGTTTTTGCTTAAAGATTTTATAAGGCAGATGAGAGAAACTCCTTACCTAAGAAAAGGAGACACTGGCCACAGAGGGCATACAACAAAGGTTCACCAGACTAAACCCAGGGATGGCGAGGTTGTCCTCTGTGGAAAGGTTGAGGAGATTGGCCCTGTTTTCTTTGGAGTTCAGTAATCTCATTGAATGGTCCAAAATTCTTACAGGATTTGGCATGATAATTGCAGGAAGGATGTTTTCCCAATTTGGTGGAAGGGGGGTGGTGGTTGGAGGGAAGTGTCTAGAACCAGGGGTAGCGATCTCAAAGTAAGAGGTAGACCATTTAGGACTGAGACGAGCCTAAATTTATTCAGTCAGAGAGCGCTAAATCTTTGGAATTCTCTACCCCAAAGAGCTCAGTCATTGAGTATGTTCAAGCTAAGGTCAATAGATTCTAGAAACCAATGGCATCAAGGGATAAGGAATAGTACAGGAAGATGGTTTTGAGGGAGAAGATCAGCCATGGTCTAGTTAAATGGCAGAGTAGGCCTGAGAGGCCAAATGGCCTATTCCTAATCCTGTTTCCAAAAGGTCATGCTTAATCCATATCCCTCTAATACAAAAGCAAGATACTCAGATGCTGGAAATTTCAGTTATAAACAGAAAGTGCTGGAAAACTCAAGAATTAACAGAGCTAACATTTAGAATCAAATAACTTCTTCAGAACTTCCTGTTTTTCACAGATACTGCCAGACCTGCTGACTTTTTCCAGCATTATGATATCAAGAAACATTCCCTCATGTAAAATTTTGTGGAAATTTGGAACTCTCTCCCAACAAGCTGTTGAGGGTAGTGGCCAGTAGAAAATTTCAAAACTCAGGTCAATAGATTTTGGTTAGGTACGGGTATTAAGGATTATGGAACGAAGTCAATGAAATGGAGTTGAGATATGGATTAGGCATGATTTATTGGCCAAATGGGTATTCCTATATTCCTATGGTGCCAGTGACTGCATGCAGGACAGATTGGTATATTCTTGACTAATTTCATAACATGCTCAAATTGGCAGAGCATTGTTACATTTTGAATGATTCTTTCTTAAAGTACACCTGTCTTCTTGATCCCCTGAAATATCTCCCCTGGGTAAATTCTAGGGTGTATTGCCTTGATCCTGAAGAGTTGTTGCTTTAATGTTGCTTTCTCATTTTTGCCTCCTTTGGTATTTTAAATTTCACTTGGCTGCCAATGTCCTATCAATTACATTTTTAAGGTTTGTTAATGTCAATTATATTATTATGATCAAGAGAAGCAGCTGATGGGTATTAGTTATTTTTGAGTACATTTAACTAAGGGATATCTGGGGCACTGGGCAGTATGGGAGGAGAGCTGAACAAATCAATAAATCTCTCAATAAAGTAAAGCTCTGTAAATTGAATTCTGCTTCACTAGCCAGCTTGGATTGTGTTAACTGGCTTTCCTTGAAGTAATTGTTATGATAGTTATGCGCAGATTGCAAAATAATAAAAGTAAAGTTAAAATCTTGCACTTATAAAATGTCTTTCACAACTTTCCAAAGTTTGTTAACAAATAAGTTTTTTCAGTTGTGTCATCATTGTTGTAATGTTGGATGTTTTGCAGCCAATTTGTACACAGCAAGATCCCACAGACATCAATGAAGTAAATGACCAGATAATTGGTAATTTTGGTTGAGGCATAAATATTGTGGGTGTCCTGTAGTGCAGTGACAGTGTCCCAATATCTGAGCCAAACCTTCTAGGTTTGTGTCCCACTCTGGGACTTGGTGGCGCTAGAAGGTGTGTTCATAAAGCAGCCAAATAGTTTGGTGATCAATCTACAAGCCCTTCCCATAAGTAGAGCATGCAATAAGAGTAGGGAAGTCTCCTGCTGAGCCAGAACTTGCAGAAGGCAATAGTAAACCACTGTAGTACCATGTCAATGCATGGAGGTCCATGATTCCTAGTGCCTTCTCCTGAAGAGTGAGAGATAAATAGTGTCCAGGGCATCAGGGAGATCATCCTTGTTCTTCTTCAAAATCATGCCGCAGCTAATTTTATATTCACCAGAGAAGACTGTTGAAGGTGCAATGTAATATCTCCTCCAAAAGAGGAGTTTGCTGGTGTATCAGCCTACATTGTAGCTCAATTCTGTGGACACAAACCCACAATCTTACTCAGAGGTGAAGTGTTACTAACAGTGCCATGACTGATAAAATTTTTTTTGGAAAACAAAGTATAAGAAATACAAAGAAAGAAAACATGGAAATACTGGAAAGCTGACACAGGAACAAGAAAATACATGTTAAATACATACTAATTCTATAATCCAAACATGGAACACAAGTAGGAGAATTGGGGTTACAGGAAAGTTCCTGAGCCATACTCCTTACTCAGCTGACAGGAAAAGGGGGCTTGTTAGAAGGAAAAAAAATCAGACAACCTTAGAGCAACACGATTCATCTGTGCCAGCTGCAGAAGGGAATGCCAGCCACAAATCAGCCTCGCCAGCAGCCAATGTTCAATGCAGAAGTGACATACTCCCTGGGGGTAATCCATGATTCCCTGTGACAGACAGATGTCACTCACAATACACCTTATGACTACAACTGATTAGTTGGGAGCAGAGAAGGAAACAGTTAAAGGAAAGAACCATTCTTCAAATTTTGCATTTTGATGTTTGCTGTGCTATTTCATCAGTGTTTGTAAATAATTGTTGGACATGGAAATAAACTGGGCACCGTGATGATGTCTATCTACTAGTTCCTTTATTCAAGCATTATTGACTGGGTGAGCTGGACCCTAAGCTCTGAAATCCCTGCCTCAATGCGGAGGGGGTGGGGGGGGCGGTGCTGTGCCTGGACGGAATGGTCTAGTCAGTGCGAACTCGATGGATCAAATGGCCTCCTTCTGCACTGTAAGGATTCTGTGATACCCCTTTTCCAGTTCACTCTTTTAAGAACCGCCTGAAAATTTGGCTCCGCTTTAATCTCCCGCCCCAACAACTGATCGAGTGGCTGGGTGCCTATTTGGTGTCTAATTGCGCTCTTGTGAAGTGCCTGGGAACATGTTACTATATCAGAGATGCCAGGTAAATGCAAATTATGTTAACGAGCGTGACATGTGATAGGTAAAGGATGCAACCCTAATTTACAATGTTTTTAGAAATAAGGTGGGGGGGGGATAAAGAATTGCCAGAAAAACTGTCTTCAGTCACAAACCCCTTTCTCCATAGTAACATTTCTGGTAAACAAACTTTGAAAGCTGGAATCAGGACTTTTAAGTTAAAAAGGGGACAACATTCATTTTGTTTTTTGAAGTAGTGTTACACACATTTCTCCTCCCTTCCCAATCTATTGGTTCCCAGTCTGATAATTCACAGCAGAAGCCCGTCATTCTGTTTCTTGCCATGTGTCCTCGGCTCTTCCACCACGAGGGTCATCGCAATTCCTATATCTGATTCCGCCCCACCCCCCAATCTGGAAGGGGTGTGGGGTAGGGGGAGGGGGTTTGGAAAGGCTTCCCTCACCTTGCCCAGGGAGAACTGAGGCGTTTCAGCACAGAAGCTGCTGATCTTGTAGGCAATGAGGGAGCAGGGCTGCAGGGGAGTCAAGAGAGAGGGAGAAAAGGGCGAGAGGGGGAAAATGATTGCTGGTTAAACAATAAAGAGCTTCTGGAGAGGAAGTTCTTAATGAAAAGGCAATTGTCCCGAGCTGGAGAACGCCTTTCGCTCCACATTCAGATGCATTCCCACTCCCAATACACTCGAGAAAATCCACCTGTTTAAATGTCTGTGGCACATTTTCCAGTTTCGTGTTTTCATTTGCTGCAATTATTTTTTTGCGCCCGAATTCTGAAACTCAGCAGCGTGACGGTGACTCTGTTCTGCAGCCGCGGTTCTGCTAACTTGTTAGAAACTTCATAGTCATATTCGCCCGGGCAATGGTTACCTTATCCATAGTATGGAATCCAGAACAGACATCACACAATCCCGGCTACACCCTCATAATGCCAGTCCATCTTGCACTTAACTACGCTTAACCACGTCCCTGACTCACTAATGACTCTGTCACTGCCAGGCACATACTAAAATCCATATCACACAGACCCCGCACATAAAATCCATAACATGCAGACCCCCAAATAAAATCCATATCACACAGAGCCTCACATAAAATGTATATCACACAATCCCTAACATCTATATGCTCCCCTCTTAATATACTATCCATACCATTTTGCCCGTAACGAATTGTCTGTCCCTCACTACATCGCATACAATTCCGACCGCATATTAACTCTAATATTTAGCCCACACCATTCCGACCCTAGCATAAAATCTGTAAGACACTGTCCCTAACACACAGACCATGACATTCTCACTCTGGTATAATACTCATAAAACACTAATTCTAATACACAGCCCATACCATTCTGATCTTAACATAAAATCTATAACATTCCGAATCTCCCAATCTGTGCCATCTAACCTTGCCACAGATGTAATGCTGGTCTTAATATAAAACCCGTTAACACATTTACGCTGTCACAGTGACCCTACCACAAAGAAGTTCCGAACATTTCGCCCATGCGAAATTCGCCCTGCACAGTCATCCCAAATTCATGCAGGCGGGACTCGGATTGAGAGGCGCAGAATAGGCAGCGCTCGCTGACTTACCCAGGAAAGACAGCAGGTAAAGTGAGCGGAGGTGGCCAGCGGCTCCCATCGATATTAAACCCATGCCTCTGGTGTACGAGGGGTGCCGAGTCTTGCCTCTTGCCTTCTGCCCCGCCGTCCTGTGTGTGTGTATATCTGTGTGGGTGTGTGGGTGTATGTGTGTGTGAGAGACAGAGAGGGGGGGAGGCTGTGTGTCCTGATGTTCCTCTGTGCGGATGGAGAGACCGGTCGCTACTGCAGCCCCTGCTGAGTGGTTCACAGTGAAGGGCTCTTTTTACCAGTGATAAATCATATGACCGGCTTAATTTAATCCGACCCTCACCAAACAAAAATGAAAGCCCTCAACCAGAACTGAATCATTCATCTTCTTGTTCGGTCCCAACTCTTGAGATACACTGGCTGTGAATTAAAAGCATTCAGCTCTTAAATATTCCTCTTGTACTTGAACCAGGAAAAGACCGCCTGTACTTCACATGTTGATGACCATCTCTTTAAACTAACAGGAGGAGCCAAGTCTTAGCATTATCTAGTGCTGGATTCCAGAAACTTTGTGTTAATGATTCACATTCAAGCCAACTGGATGAAATGGTTCAAATTTAGTCACAAATCTCGAGCTTAAACAACACATTTCCCCCTCTAATCTATAAAACAGGTATTTCACAATGACTGTCTCCCTTGTATCTGTCAGCTGGATTCCATCCCTTCCACCCTCCTCCCCCCCCCCCCCCCCCCCAATAGATGTTTAGCAGTGAATCCGGTGTATATAAGTTAATACACTGAAGCCAGATTGATGTATTGAAGGTAAATAGTGTCTGACTAAGTTGCTTGTGCCAGAGGGTGGATAAGTAGCGATGAGCAACTGATGTGTGTTTGATCGAGTATCATACAGTAGACTTATTAACAGAAATAGTCTGTGGGATTGAATAGGCTGTGGCAGTGTGGATGCAAAATTATCTCAGGGACAGGAAGCAGAAATTGATGCAGCTAGAGAAGTATTTAATGGTCAGAGTAGTGGTCATATGTTGGACCCCAAGGGCCTGTCTTGCCTTCACTTCCTCTTCCATTCTGACCCCAGTATAAAATTTATACTATACTAATCTTAGCATATAGCTCATACCCTTCTGATTATGCCATAAAATCTATACTACATTTTACTACAGTAAGAAAGCCTACCGACACTTCCATTTTCTCAAGAGACTAAAGAAATTTGGCATGTCCTCTACAACCTTCACCAATTTTTTCAGATGCACTATAGAAAACATTCTTTCTGGTTGCATCACAGCTTGATATGGTTCCTGCTCTGATCAAGACTGTAAGAAACTACAAAACATTGTGAAAACCAGCTTCCCATCTATTGACTCTGTCTACACTTCCTACTGCCTTGGAAAAGCAGCCAGCATAAGTAAGAACCCTACGCACCCCAGACATTCTCTCTTCCGCCTTCTTCCGTAGGAAAAAAGGTACAAAAGCCTGAGGACATCTGCCAACCAACTCAGGTACAGTTGCTTTCCTGCTGCCATCAGACTTAAGTTGATCTTTCTTTGCACCCTAGCTATGACTGCACCCTCTACTTTCCTTCTCTGTTATGTACTGTATGAACAGTATGCTTTGTCTCTACAGTGTGCAAGAAACAATACTTTTCACTGTATCCCATCATGTGTGACAATAATAAATCAAATCGAAACTAATCAAAATCAACTCCAACCCAGAGTCTTGAGCACGTTGTTCAGATAGAGCATCCGGTGCAGCACTGACTAAAAGAGAAAATGCTCGAAAATCTCAGCAGGTTTGACAGCATCTGTAAGGAGAGAGAAGAACTGACATTTCGAGTCCAGATGACCCTTTGTCAAAGCTAAAAGGCATAGAAAGTGGGAGATATTTATATTGCAGAGTGAGGGAATGAAAGATGAGTCATAGTCCCAAAACCAAGGGGAAAAGGCTGCTAATGGCTGTCTACAAAGATAATGAAGGGTGTGAACGGCACAGAAGCTGAAATAAGAGGGTAAACTGAGAGCTGAAAATGTGTGCATGTGTGTGGGGAGTGGGGATAAAATTTATAAGAAGGGGGAGAAGGAAAACAAAAGGGGAGAAAAGGTAAGGAAGATAAAGTAGTGGGAAAGAGTGGGGGGAAGAAAAATGAAGAAAGACAGTAAAGAAATAAAAGGTAGAGAAGAGTAAAAAATAAATAAAATGAAAACAAAGGGGTCGAGATGGGGTAAAGCTAATCATCTGAAGTTGTTGAATTCGATATTGAGACTGGAAGACTACACTGCCGGGCCAGAAGATGAGGTGCTGTTCCTCCAGTTTGTGCTGAGCTTTACTGGAACACTGCAGCAGGCCAAGGATACACATGTGGGCATGGGAGCAGGATCGTGTGTTAAAATGGCAAGAAACTGGAACGTCAGGGTGCTGATTGCACACAGACCGAAGATGCTCAGCAAAGTGATCACCCAGACTGCACCTGGTCTCTCCAATATAGAGGAGACCCCATTGGGAGCAGTGAATGCAATAGACCAAATTTAAAAAGGTGCAAGTGAAATGCTGTTAATCTGGACTAAGTCTTTTGGACTTGGATGATAAGCATGGAAGAGGTAAAGGGGCAGGTGTTACACGTGCGATTGCATGGGAAAGTGCCATGGGTGATATGAGAGATGTTGGATATAATGGAGGAGTGGACTAGATTACCCTGGTGGGCACGGTCTCTGTGGAATGCTAATAGAGGAAATGAAGGGAAGATGTGTTTATAGTGGCATCATGCTGGAGTTGGCGAAAATGCTGGATGATTTTGCTTTGCGTGCAGGGGCTGATGGGGTGAAATGTGAGAACAGTGGAAATTCTATCCTTGTTCTGGGAGGGAGAGGTGGGGAGGTGAGGGTTGTGGCGCGGGAGATGGACCTCACGCTGTTGACGGCCTTGTCGACAACTGTAGATGGGAATCCACAGTTGAGGGAAAAGGAGTACATATTAGGAGCACCACTTTGGAAAGTGGCATCGTCAGAACAAATGTGACAGAGGTGAAGGAGCTGAGAGAAAAGGATGGAGCCCTTACAGGATGTGAGGGTGTGAAGAATTATAGTCCAGATAGCTGAGGGAGTCAGTGGGCTTGTAAAGGATATTGATGGTTAGTCTATTACTGGAAATGGGCACAGAAAATCAAGGAAAGGAAGTGTTTGAGATGGACCAGCGTGAAGGTAATGGAGGGGTGGAAACTGGAAGCAAAGTTGATTAATTTTTCAAGTTCTGCATAACAGCACATGCTTTGTTATCACCTCTTTAGTAATAGAGTCTATCATTGACCCAACTACTTCTGCCAGGATAATCTGCTTATGTCCCTTGTTTTTTCACTCTTCTTGCTTGAGAACTACAGTGGGACTGCATTAACTGTCTTCCAATCCATGGGAACCATTTCCAAATCGATAAAATTCTGGAAAATCAAAACCAATGCATCCATTATCTCTGCGACATCTTGCTCTTTGGTGGAGGCAACTATGTCCAGGAGTTCTGATTGCTTTTCATCGCATCAATTTTCCCAATACTTGTTTTGTACAAATATTAATTAAAGTTCCTCATAATCATTAGACACTTGGTTCCACGTACTTTCCAATATATTCTCTGTAGTTCTATTAGGAAAACAGAAATATTTTTTTAACATCTCTAACATTTCTTTATTTCCTACCTTGCCTCTGCCTATAAGTCTAGCTTTGATAACTTCTTCCTTTTTGCATGTTTGTAAAATCTCTTACCATCAAGATTTTCCATTCCCCTAACCCTCCTTTAATTTTAAATGATGTGTATTTATTGAGAAATTTGTATTATTTCTTAGCTATTATCTATTTAGGCCGTTACCTACTTACCATCACACCATTAAATGAATGCCCAGATACTCTCAGTGCGGAAGGGGACCATTCAATTCATCATATCAACACCTACTCTCTGAATGAGCAATTCACCTAGTTCCATTCTCCTGCCTTCATCCTGCAACCCCGCATACTGTTCCTTTTTTAATAACAGTCCAATTCTGTTTTGAATGCTTTGATTGGAGCTGCCTCTACCATAATTTCAAGCAGTACATTTCAGACCCTAACCACACACTGCACAAAAAGAAATTTCCTCAAATTGCTTTAGCTTCTTTTGTCAATTTCTCTAAATCTGTGCCATCTCATTCTCAATTCTTTCATGTGTAGGAACAATTTCTATCTACTTTATCAGGCTTCTCATGAATTAGAATTTTTCTATCAGATCTCCTCTCAGCCTTTGCTTCTTCAATGAAAACAGTCCTAAATTTCACCCAATCTATCTTTATAACTGAGTTTATCCGTGGAATTATTCTCACAAATCTTTTCTATACTCTCTCCTATGCCTTCACATTATTCCTGTAGTGTGGTGCCTAGAATGAGACACAGTACTCCAGCTGAAGTCTAACTATTCATTTTGGTAGAAAGAACATAGAGAGACAATATAAAAGGTACAACTCTGCAGGCATGATGGAGCAGAGGGACCTAGGTGTATTCGTAGATAACTCATTGAGGTGGCAGAACAAATTGAGAGAACATTCAAAGCTTGTGTCAAAGAAAGTGTCTTATACAATTCAAATAACTTCCTTGTTCTTATCTTTACGCCCTATTAATAATGCCAATGATTCTGCAAGCATTGACATTATATTGCTGATTAACAATAGCAATACTTCCCCTATACATTGATGTTATTAATCTGGACTGAACACTCTCCCTGTAAGTCAGCACTATGGCACAGTGGTTAGCACTGCTGCCTCACAGCACCAGGGATATGGGATGGGTGTGTTCAATTCACAGCTTGGGTCACTGTCTGTGTGGGTTTCCTCCAGGTCTCCGTTTTCCCCTCCCCACTGTCCAAAGATGTACAGATTAGGTTGATTGGCCATGCTAAATTGACCTTAGTGTCAGGGGATTAGCAGGGTAAATATGTGGGGTTACAGGAATAGGGCCAGGATGGGATTACAATGGCCTCCAACTGCATTGTAAGGATTCTATGACAAGTCAGAACATGCTACTCTTCCCCTCAAGTAATTAACAATGAATATAGGCTAGACATTAGCCTTGCTAAAATTGTTTTTTAATGATAAATTCAAACTGGACACGCTCACCTTTATTAATGCCATTATGATACGCCACTGCTGTGGAATATTGGCCCAAATCTTCAAGATATGGACTGAAGACATGCATCGGGACTCTATGGAAGTCTTGATTCTTTGACTACTGCTGGAATTGCCAGATAAGTTGAACTCCTGATGGACAATTTGCCTGCTCCCTGCACCCCTCCATCAATGTCTCTGATGGTAGAGAATTCAGACAGTTTGAATGTGCTTACCTGTATAGTTACTCAGGGAATGATAAAGAATTTAAAATCTAGTCTAATTATTGGGTAACTGCAACACAGTCACATCTCCTCCACAACCTGACCCAACTTCCCTCTCAACCCTATATGACCACCCGCTACTCAATGATTTGACAACCATTCCCAGACCTGACTACCACCTCACCCGCCAATCTCCTCACCCATCCGAATCCTACCACCAGTCACTCTACCCACCTCACCCATCTACTAACTCACCCACCTGCCGCTATGCCCATCTACCATCTCATTCACCTGATCGCACAGCTGCTCCATATCTACTTACCCAACTCATCTATCCTACCCACTTAACTCACCAACTCAACCCATTTATTGTCTTACCTCACTACCTATCCACCCTATCTAACCATTTATTCATTCACTTGATTCTTCACCCATTTGCTACCATTCACATTGGAACTTTAATTTTACCATGTGGCAATGGGTGCTGTGAAAAGAGGGTGTACCCTGTCTCCCCCCTAACTTTTCCCCAGTGATGGAGCTCTGTGAGGGATTCTGCATTCCACATTTCTGGGGAAGCTCCGGCTTGAACAAACCTGGAAGAAATGCAGAGTAGCATTGATTAGGGGAAAAGTTTAAGTGGCGCAAGCAATCCAGCAATAATTGCTGCTTCTAAGCCATTATGTTTCATGGTGCGTTGGGTGTAACTTGTTGCGGATGTTAGTGTATCAAATCGGAAACCCCAAAGTATATAATGAAGCCTGAATAGATTCCAACAATTTATTTGGATTTTGGCATTAGTGTGGGAATAAAGTGTTTCATTCCAGGTGTGATTCTATTGACACACTAGGAAGCTTTTATAAAAACAAACTTTATTTAACAACGTAGTTTAACTACATCAAATCAATTAGTTTAATTTTTACCAATTGAAACATTTAAGCATGACAAGATACAATTTTTAACAGCCAACCTATTTCTATTAGTTTCAATTTAAGCAATAGTCCCTTATTGACTTAAACTCCTCTTGAAAAACAGTTAGCAAATAGCATCGGCTTATGTGTTTTTATTTGTAAACAGTCCTAGAGCCTTTGAACACTCTTGAGGAGAGACAGGGAGAGACCTGTCTTCTGACAGCTCCAAAACAGCAGCCGCCAAAGAGAGAAAGACCTCTTGAACCAAGCAGAAATGAACTGATTTTCTTTGTAAGCCTAAATCCTCCCATTAGTACATAACTCTTGTCAACAAACTTAATAAAACAATACCCTGAAACCCCAGGGAAATAAACCAAAATAAACAAAAATGTATTAACTCAGATTAAAACAAACATCCCATTCGCTAAAATCTATTATTCTCCTGCATTCTCAGCATAGAGCTGCCTGATGCAGACAAATTAGCACCATATAAATGCAGCTGAATTTTAAACATATTCCTTACAAAAAGCATGATGAAAATACATTTCTGAAAAGCACAGTATCGTCACACTTGGAAATGCCTCAAGCTTTCATGCAGATTTTGTTAGTTTTGGGTGAGTTTCCCTGGTTAAATCATTGAATCAAGCTGTGACTCTACTTCCAATCTTTTCAATCTTTTTTTGCATCTTCCCTCAACCTGAAAATACTCTTTGATCTATTTAAGAGTAGGAACCTCTTACAGTTAAAAGAATGAAAATGGGTTTATCATGAATGATAAGCATTTTAATAACAGACATTTTTGTCTATAACTAGACTGATTTAAAAACACAGAAAACAACTTGAAGGAACTATGTTAAGGAACTATGCACATCATTCAATATATTTTCCAAAAAAAATTTATAAAATTTGTAAAAATATATTACATTACAGTTCAAATTTGACATTACATATTCAGTTTCTTTCAACTTGGTACATGAAGCGCCTCACCATAGACATTACAAATTATATTTACAACATATATTTACATTTTCATGTCAAATATTCATTGGTGCACACTGCTCAAGGGCTTTCTTTAACAGAGTTTCCAATCTCTCAGCATGCACTAGCAGGAGGGACTTGGACAATGGCCTTTCCCCAATAGGTTCCTGCAATGTTACCCCCAAAATTTAGTGTGTCACTCAGCATACAGCCCATGCCTTTGGAATGTGGCAGTATTCAAGTTGGGTTGTCTATATCTTGTTATGGTTCAAGCTAAACTCCAAAGTGTTTTATGAAACTCACCTAGGTTGTATGTTTTGCAGTGTAAAAGACTGAGGGTCATCTAATAGAGGTCAATAAAATAATGAGGGACACAGATCAGCTAGATAGTCAATATCTTTTCCCAAAAGTAGGGGAGTCTAAAACTAGAGGGCATAGATGTAAGGTGAGAGAAGAGAGATACAAAAATGCCCACAGGAGCAATTTTTTTCACACAGAGTGTGGAGAGTGTCTTGAACAAGCTGCCAGAGGTAGTGTAGGGGTGGGTACAATTTTGTCTTTTAAAAGCATTTAAACAGTTCCAAGGTTAAGATGGGTATAGCGATATATGGGCCAAATGTGGGCAATTGAGATTTGCTTAAGGGTTAAAAGAGAAGGGCAGCATGGATAAAAACATAGAACATAGAACATTACAGCACAGAGCAGGCCCTTCAGCCTTCGATGTTGCGCCGACCAATATAAAAAGTAATGCCCCTCCAAACTAAACCATTCCCTTCTCTTCCATATACTTATCAACTAACCTCTTAAACGCCACCAAACTTGGCGCATCTACAACTGCTGCAGGCAGGGCATTCCACTCCCGAACCACCCTTTGGGTAAAGAACCTACCTCTGATATCCGTCCTATAACTATCACCCCTTAATTTAAAGCTGTGTCCCCTCGTGCTAGCTTTCTCCATCCTAGGAAAAAGGCTATCACTGTCCACCCTATCTAAACCTCTAATCATCTTATATGTTTCGATTAGGTCTCCTCTTAGCCGCCTCCTTTCTAACGAAAACAACCTCAAATCCCTCAGCCTCTCTTCATAAGACCTGCCCTCCATACCAGGCAACATCCTGGTAAACCTCCTCTGTACCCTCTCCAATGCCTCCACATCTTTCTTATAATGTGGGGACCAGAACTGCACACAATACTCCAAGTGCGGCCGCACTAGAGTTTTGTACAGTTGCAACATGACGTTGCGGCTCCGAAATTCAATCCCCCTACCAATAAAAGCTAAGACTCCATATGCCTTCTTAACAACCTTCTCGACTTGACTGCCTACTTTCAGGGATCTATGCACATACACACCAAGATCCCTCTGTTCATCTAGACTACTAAGAATCCTACCATTTGCCCTATACTCTACACATTTATTATTCCTGCCATAGTGCATTACCTCACACTTTTCCACATTAAACTCCATTTGCCACCTCTCGGCCCAGCTCTGCAACTTGTCCAAGTCTCTCTGCAAACTATAACACCCCTCTTCACTATCTACCACTCCACGACTTTAGTGTCATCTGCAAATTTACTAATCCATCCTTCAATACCCTCATCCAGATCATTTATAAAAATTACAAACAGCAGGGGCCCCAAAACAGACCCCTGAGGTACACCACTTGTCACCGAACTCCAAGATGAATATCTCCCATCAACCACCACCCTCTGTCTTCTATCTGCTAGCCAATTCCTAATCCAATTAGCTAAATCACCCTCTATCCCATACATCTGCATTTTCTGCAGAAGTCTTCCATTGGCCACCTTATCAAACGCCTTACTAAAGTCCATATATACCACATCAACCGCCTTACCCCCATCCACCTCTTTGGTCACTTTTTCAAAAAACTCAATGAGGTTAGTAAGGCACGACCTACCCTTCACAAAACCATGCTGACTATCCCCAATCAATTCATTTCTCTCTAAATAACTATAAATCCTATCCCTAATAATTCTCTCCAATACTTTGCCCACAACAGAAGTAAGACTCACTGGCCTATAATTCCCTGGAAGGTCTCTCTTCCCCTTCTTGAACAATGGGACCACATTCGCTATCCTCCAGTCCTCCGGAACCACACCCGTAACCAACGGAGAAGTTGGACCAAAGGATCTGTTTCCCTGCTGTAAACCTCTATGACTCTATCTTGAATTTTCCTAGAATATGCATGATATCTTTCACATCAGGTATGATTCGATGACCCATCAGCTTTTATCAAACAAAGTTTATTTAAGAATATAGTTAACATGTATGGAAAGAAAATTAGCAATAACTTTCATTAATTACAAACAAAAACAAAACCATGGTAATGTATAATATTTTCTTAATATATGTATATATATTAAGATGTTCCAATCAAACCAATTCCAAAAACAAAACCCTTTTTATCAAGTTCACCTCAGCAAAGTCTAATATGCATGTGATACTAGGCCTTGTAATTTTCAGCAGCCTTCTGGATACATCCAGAACAACTTAAAGTTAGAATAGCTTCCCAGAGCCCCAGATAGACTCTGGTCAAGCCACCAGCAGCAGATTTTTTTTAACTGCAGGAAGGCTTTCAGCTAACCCACAGAGTTTCCAAAACCAGGGAAAGAGAAAGAGAAACACATCTTTCCAGCTTGATGTCCCTTCTAAAAATTAAAACTCAAACTGCAGCCAAACAGAAACAAACTCCTTAAACTCCCTAAGAAGGAAAATAAAAACCTGTCCAGAACCCATGGCCTTTTCTCCTAACAAGGCCATAAAACTAATCCCAGAGTAAACATAAACAACCCCCATTTAAACCATTTAAAGATTAATAAAAGGATTCCTCATAGAAAGCCAGGCAACAATGACATTAGCTAAGGTTGTGAGCTGCAGAGAGCATGATGTTGAAAAAAAAATCTCTTAAAGATACACTAATTCACAAGCTCTTTGCATTGGAAAACCAAGAAGTTTCTGGCAGACCAAACAGTGTTTGCCACCAATGTTTTAATTTATTTATTCTTTCACAGGAAATGCCCAGCATTTATTCCCATTCCTAATTGTCCTTGAGAATCTGATGGTGAGCCAAGTTCTTGAATTGCTACAGTCCATGTGGTGTAGATACACCCACTGTATTCTTAGGGATGGAATTCCAAGATTTTGACTCAGTGACGATGAAGGAATGGCACTAATTTCCAAGTCAGTAATGTGTCAGGTTTGGAAGGGAATTTGCAGATGTTGGACTTCCCATTCATCTGCTGCCCTTGTCCTTTGAGATGGTAAAGGTTATGGGTTTGGAAGACAGAGTTTGGATCGAAGGAAATTTGGTGAGTTCCTGCAATACACCTTGTGGATGGGGCACACTGCTTCCGCTCTGTGTCTGCAGTGGAGGGGGTGAATGTTTAAGGTGCTGGATTGGGATGATGGTCTTTCAACATGTTTATGTATATCTTAGTGCACATCTTTATGAACAGCTCATTTGGTGCAAAGTTCTGTGTTACAGTACTGCTCAGGGTGAACCTTGGCGATAAAACCACTGCTTCGCAAAGGCACGTTCCAGGAGGAGGTGAGTGACAGTGTCTTACCAACCACAGCCACCACAAAGTATATTTTTGGAATAAAGTGCTGACTCGTGCACATGAGTTGAGAAAGACCTGATAGTCAGATCGTTCCTGCATGCTTGGTGTCTCCCTGCCTCCACATGCTGCACACTTTGTTCATTAAACTTATAAAAAGTCCATTATGGCATAGTTCAAATTTACATTAAATAAAGTGCAAAAACAATTCAGTTTCTCTCAATACAGTGTGTGACGCTCTGAGGTGGCACATGACACTCACAATTGCAAGCTTTATTTGCAACAATCATTTCATATCCAATCCTGATGGATTTTACATTGTTTCTAGCCCCTCTGTATACTATGCTGGGAAGGCTTTCGTCAGTGTCCTTTACTTTCTGATCCTGTGTATTAAACTGCTCCAAACTTTAGTCCATCCATCAGCATATAGTCCTAGATTTTGGAATGTGTCAGTCTGCAACAGCCTATCACAGGCAACCCTCATACTGGAAGCTTAATACATTTCAGGAAAACCAAAGAATGTCTTTCATTGAGTTGATCTCTCAGTCTCAGTCTATGGGAACAGACCACGGGGCACAGAGCTTTGTGTCACGGAACTGCAACAAAAACTGCTGCATTATGTCCAGAGAGTTTATACACAGTTTGATGCAGTCTTGTACAAAGATAGCTTTCAGGACAAGTGTTATGTTGGATATGTCTTTTCCTCCTTTGCCTAGAAATTTGTATGTTGTAGCCCTGCAGGATATGGTCCAGTTTTGATCACCAGACAAGGTGGAAGATAGCTCCAGAGGCCACCATGAGTGTGGAAATGGAGCATGGGCCGGACCCGTGCCACACTGAACAGCAACAAGAATGCTTTGCACCTGATGGCAATGGAGAGAGTGCATTGCTCTCACACGGCTAGTTTCTATTTCATCATGGTTAAAATTCCTTGCCGTTTATGGCATCCTTCCAAACAATATTCCCTGTGCCTCAGGTGTGTACATCAGTCAGTTGCTTTGCCTTCAGCTGCCCTGTCCCTAAGCTGTGAAATTCACTCTCTGATACCCTAACTCCCACTTTTTAAAACTTACCTCTTTGGCCAACTCGCTTCCCCTGCTCAGAGTCCAACTTATTTTGGGAATACTGCTGTGAAGTGACTTGGGACATTTCACTTTATTCTGTTCCATCATCCCCCTGGGAGTCACCTGCCATGCCTGAGTTCCGAGTAGAGAAGTTGCTATAGGAGTTTGATGTCAGCCAATACATCTTGGCAACAGAGCAGACATTGAGTGGTTAGCGCTTCAATGCTGGGCAAGTTGCACTGCCATTGGATTGCCTTTCTTGCCACTGGATTTGGAGGATGTTGTGAAGGCACTGCTGATGGTATTTGTCCAGTACTTTCAGGTGGCTGTTGTAGATGGTCCAATTTACTGACTTGTTAGTATTGCTTTATAAAGGCAAGTTTTTTTCACAGTTAAATTATGTGAGTATAAGTTGCTGTTATAGGGTTGCATTTCCTGCCAACACCACGCATGCACAAACTAAGCGTGTTTCTCCTTGACATAATTTGAACAACAGGATGGGCATGAAAAATGGCACCACTGAAATCATCTTGGCTAGGTGGCAGTGACTTTATAACTCTGGGCAGAATTGCAAAACTATGGGTGGGATTTTCCAGCCGCGTATGTGCAAGACCAAAAATTCCCACCCAAGCTCAACCAACCTTTAAACAGTTCATCACAATATGTGCCTCACAATGATTCCTGTGGCGAGCGGGATAGGAAATTTCTAGGGGGTGACATTATTCAGCCCAGAAGGGATGTGGTAGGGGAGCTACATTCTATTTTTTTTCCTGTACATTTGCAGTTGGAGGTGCTGATCGGAGCTACAGAGTTTGGCTGGGGTTGAGCCCTGCCCACAGGCTTGTGCAGCACGATTTAGAATCACTGATATTTTTACAGGCAGGGGGTGGGGGGGGCACCTGAGAAGTCGGATCTGAAATACTCCCAGTTTTAAGTCCTCCAGCCCTTAGAATCAAAATAGTAAAATAGGGCCCCTTGTTTCCAGTGTAATATTTTAGGGGCAGTGGGAGATGGGGTGGGGGAGGGGGGGAGGATGGGTGGGGATGTACCCCAAAGATGCAGTGGGGGGTCACTTTCGGAGATTCCCACATGAGTGTTTACCCAGTGATAGTCCAGAATCACTCACTTCTCCTGGATAACTGCGCTGCACTGGGAACCATTCAACACAGCCATTTAAATTATTCATTTTAGATTGTTCTGCCAGTATTACACTGATAGAATTAGAAGAAATAAAACCACTTATCACTCCAGTGTAATTATTTTAAACATTCGGGGTGATCTTACCGGCTCGTCATGCCGGTCAATCAGGGTGATGGAACAGTAAGAGTATAAAATCGGGCTTGCGCCTAGTTCCTCGTCTCTGGCAATATTACCTACACTGTTCTGCGGTGAAATCAGCCTCACACCCAGGGAGTACAGCTGGTTAAAATATTCATTAGGTATTTTAAATCTACTTAGTGACTCCCAGACACAATTGTCTGGGCTACTTGTCCTTATCCGCTTGCCAGAGGAAGCCCTCACCAGCAAGAATCATATATGGTCCCCACTAACAGGGACCTGACATGATGGCCTCACCAGTGGGGCTGGAGGCTATTGAAGTCCCCAAGCTGATCGGAGACAGGAGCGACATTGCCCTTTGACCAGTATCAGCCTGGCACCCTGGCAATGCCTACTGGGCACTGGATAGTGCCAAAGAGATAGAGGCCTTACATGAGGAGGCAGGACATGCAAGGAGCAAGATCAGGGCTTGAAGGGTTGGGGCCTGAAGGGAATAGGCACAAGATGGGAGGAGCCATGATGGAGTAGCGGGGGTATCTCTGTTGGGGGAGGTACTCTGCATCAGTGGAGGTGGCATTCAGCCAGGGGAGGGGATTGGGTTTTTGTTCGACTGGGGGATATGGAGTGGCAATTGTCCAGGGAAGAATCTGTGGCTGCAGTTGGCTAAGGTTGGGGATGGCAGCAGTGATTGGCCAGGGCAGCAATCAGAGGATTGGCCGGGGTGATGATCGGGGGTGGAGAGGGTGGTGCATGGGAGTGACAGAGCTCTCAGAGTACTGTGTACACTGATACACAGTGTACTGGGAGATTGGGTGCTTGTGCAATGGCAACCCTGGAGTTCAGCAACCAGCTTCCTGGTGTGAATAGGCTCCGCCCACTTCTCCTACTGGTGTGAATCACATTTTGCCTCTTTCTTTTCTAAGTGCTATGCGATGGCATCTGGGAGATCACCCAAAAAATAAGCATGAATCTTCCCCATTTTCACAGTCATTCAGCACTTAGAATTGTTTGGTAACATAACCCTCTCGTACCAAGCTCTGCACAGGATACACCCCACACTCAAGATCCCACATCCCTGACTAATCAACCCCTAAGATATCCCCAAACCCACCTCCTGCAGCTGCACAGGACTCTCTCTCTTCCACCTCACCCCTCCAAACCAGTGGACCTGACTCTACATCCTCCCCCTGATCTGAATCCCCCTGCCCACCAACCTGATCTGACCATCCACCTTTCCCAACCCAAGCCAAATGACCCCAATTCCCCCTTGACCTGATGATTTGACCTTGCCCAACCTGCCACCATCCCCAAACTCAGTACATCCCTTGACCCAATGACTTGACCCTAATACGCCCCCCGTCTCTCCGCCAAACACCACAACCAACCTTACAGCATTTCCCAGACCTGGTACCCCCTCTCCTCCCATCACATCCAACTGCCAACCCAACACAATATCCAAGTAGCCAAACTTAGCCAGACATTACCTTCCTCCCATGGCCTGTCAATTTCACTGCGGCCTTTAAACCATCCAGCAGCCAGTGCAGTAAATAAGGACCATGGCCTCCTTGATTTCACCACACCGGCGCCATGGGGATGCTTTCGCTGAGGGAGTCAAGCTGTTCCAGATGTTTCTACAAAGTTTTCCAGAGCGCTTTACACTTGTAAATCCGGTGACCATCACTTCCTACTGGATATTAAATCAGGTCCTTGCTGCATAAGTTTATCCATCTACTGCTTTGCTGGCAAGCCTGCTTCTCACGTCTATAATACTGTGAGTAAAACAGAAATTCTTCCACATTATCTGGGGCCAAGAGATGTTCTTGGAAATGAGACTGGCCAGGCAGGAAACATATGAAGCATGGATAAAGACCTTGGGGGGAGGAGGAAGATGCATGAGAAATGGTCTGTGATGAAATTAGAGCCAGGGTGTGAATGACGAATTTGCAGTCACAGAGTGGATCAGATACAAAAATTTTAAAGGTGTGGACAGAGTTGCAGTGGGGGATCAGAGCATCCTGGATTGTGAGATGGGACAATCTTAGTGGCAAAACTAAATGGACCATCCATTGTGGAATAGTGCCTCTGAAAAGCAATTCCTCACACTTGCATGGTGAAATTTATCCTGTGTGTTTTTTGAGCTTTTTTTGAGAGCAGGATGAGTGCTCTGGCATGATTCAGAGATGTTCCTTATTTTGCAAATAGTTATTTGCTTCTTTATCTTTTTGTCCTCAATGATATTACTAACGGACAGACGGTATTACGTTTAATTGCACTCAGAGCTGCCCTTAGGGTCTTTTCCTGCAGAGGCTTTTCATATTTATATCCTCTGCAATTTGGCTTATTGCCCGCCAACCATTGCACAATAGTGTGTGTGCACAAAGTGTGGGAGGCGGCGGGGGAGGTTAGAGTTTAAATACCGGAGCACTTTATTCCCCTGGCAGGTTTCAGAATGCTAATTCTTCACTCTGCTGAATTGCCAAGAAAGCAGATTTCTGGAAAAGGAACAACATTTGTCGAAACACCTGCACAAATCTCTTTTTGGGTAATGTGATCCAATTCCTCTTCCAGTGAGACTGAGGAGGGGAACCTTTTTTTTAACTTTCATTCATGGGATGTGGATGCACTGGCTGGATGAGCATTTATTGCCCAGCTCTAATTGCCCTTGACCCTGAGTGGTTTGCTAGGCATATCAGAAGGAATTTAAGAGTCTACCACATTGCTGTGGATCTGGAATCGTAAGCAAGATCAGTAGAAATCCTTCCTTAAAGGACATTCATGAACATGATGGGTTTTTGCAAAAATTGACAATGGTTTTGTCGTCATCACAAGACTTTTAATTCCAGATATTTTCTTTTTATTATTGGATTTGAATTTCACTGTCTGCCATGGTGGGATTCGAACCCAGGTTTCTAGTCCAGTGGCATTATCACTACGACATCGATCCCCTGAGGAGAAGTAGTGCCAGAGAACATCAAAGGGACTCAAGGCATCTGGCTACTACTTAATAGGTCCTGTAAGAGTGGGAAATATGGCAAGTGGGTAGGCAGGAGGATGTAATTAGATGGGAGTTGAAATCATAGTTTCTCAACTTTGGTTGAGTTTTGCAAGATAAAATCAGTGGCAAAGCAGTTAACACATTGCCAAGTGGCAGGAACCTATTTGGCAATCATTTATATACCATGAATTATCAGTAAATAGGTCTTTACCAAATTTAGTCCTACCTTTCAGATTAAGTCAGTGGTGCATAGAAAATTCATGCTTCCTCTTTCCTGAATGCTTAAAGGTAGTGCGGGCCAGGCAAGGTTGTTCAATCTTTGGATTTGAGGTGAGGTTTTGTCTTTGTTTAATTCAGTGGCACAGGACCAGGGCAAAATGAATGAGGAGATATTAAGTTGGTTAGGATTATATTTACTGGAGTTTAGAAGAGTGAGAGGGGATCTTATAGAAACTTACAAAATTCTAATAGGGTTAGTCAAGGTAGATTCAGAAAGAATGTTTCCAATAGTGGGGTGTCCAGAACTCAGTGGCCATAATTTGAGGATAAACCTTTTAGAACAGAGGTAAGGAAAAATTTCTTCACCCGAGGGTGGTGAATGTGTGGAATTCACTACCACGGAAAGTAGTTGAGGCCAAAATGTCTCATTTCAAGAAGAAATTAGATATAGCTCTTGGGATTAAAGGAATCAACAGATATGGGGGGAAAGGAAGGATCAGGATTTTGAATTCGATGATCAACTGTGATCAAAATGAATGGTGGGGCAGGCCCAAAGGGCCTTTTCCTGCTTCTAATTTCTGTGTTTTTGTGTTTCTATGAATGATCCTGGAGCAGTGAGGTGGGATGGAGTAAAGTGGTGGTAGTTTTGGCCTCAAAAGATGTAGTGATTGGGTTTGAAAAATGGTGGTGCCTATAGATGGGTCGTCAAAGCAAGGTTTTGGGGTTGGGAGTAGGAGGCACCTGAATGGAGCCAGACTCCAGCCTTTAGGATGGAGTCCATCATTGCAATGATCTCATCCTGTGACCAGGGAAGGAAAACTGTCATACATATAAACAGTCAAGGTCACCTTTAAAGTAGATCAGTGATAGTTTTCATTTGCAGAGCTGCCCTTGGGGCTAATGCTTGCAAAGGCTTATTATCAACCACTCCACAATGCAAGAAGGTCAAGGGACCAGGAGAGAGGGTGAGGGAAAGGTAAGGTTCCAGATGGTGGCAGGAAGGTTAAGGGTAAAGGTGAGAAGATTATACTGAGAGGTAAAGGGTCAAAGGTCAATAGTTTGAGATCAAGAGTGATGATTGGATGCTCTAAGGTGATGAAGGGAGTAGCTGGGTGATGTAAGGAGGGTCAAGGTGATGGCAAAAAGCTTGAAAGCGACAGAGGGAGGATGAGGTGGATAGGCTATAGCTGCAAGGTCATAGTGTTAGTGTCTATCGACATGACTGCTAAAAAACTTTAGCTCACAGATTGGGCTGCTGTGGGAAGACAGGAATTCTAGGTACCTCCCATGGGAATATCATGTATTCCTATTGGTCAGGTGTAGCTGCTCTAGGAATGAAGACCATGACATCAGAGGGGCTTGTACCTTTGCTTGCCTTGTTCACACACTCATTGTGAGTTCTTAATGGGCCTCAGACAACCAAGCTTTCTGCAATTTGGTCCCTGGAAGAAGGATGACTAGACAAGGGCCTTGACCAAATAGTAATAGGTCACGTGTCATCAATTGGCACCAACTGCGGGGTGGGGGGGGGGGGGTCATCTAGGATAATCATTGTCACTAAAGATCATTGGGGAGTAAGCTTATGTTCAGAACACACACCAATTTCCTTCAAATATCTAAGAGACAATACTAGAAGTGGTTAAAGCTATCCTGGAAGTTCGTCACTGATCTGTGTGTGCTCCTTCATCTTGATCCGCAATTCCATGGGATTGGAGGGAATCCCTTGCAAGTCGCCCTGAAACGTCTATGCCAGCAGCTCCAGGCTGTATGGGAGACATGGAATTTTTTAGGCCGCAACACATAATGTACGGAAGGAATACCTTGTTCAGTTCAATAGGGCCAACAAATTCATTCATTTCTGTACAGTTGCTGGTAACCAGGCCATTAGAGCAGACGGCTTCATAGCCAGTGCATGGTTCCCACAGGGTCAGGCTGTAATCAACTGCACAAATTGGGCATTCAAGTACCCTGGTAACAACTAATCGCATTTGTCAATTGAAGAGTTTTCACTCCCTTAACTTTCAAGTTGACTGTGACCATCAGAAAAGCAATATACAGGAGTGTACTTCCTTCCCAGTGAGCCCTCATCACTCATACATCTTAAAGAATTCCTAGATACTCAATGACCATGAGTCCATGTGTAGGGTTGGATCCTGTATCACAGGAACTATCCCTGCTGATATGTTTCATACACCAGCCTGCTATCCCCACAGTTCTGTGGAGGAACATTACAATACTGCATCAATTCAACAAGGACAATTACAATGCTAAAAATGCACTCCCAATGCCTTGACCCATCTGGCAAAATTTTACAATATGTACTGCAAAGAGTGTTCAGGATTGTCACCATCACATGTTCCTTACAACCTGGTATTGCAAAGAGGCTAAAGCCTGGCAAGTGAGCACATGAACCATCTACCTTGATCAGAATATTAATTGGCTCTCCTACCCTTACCCTTAACATTCCTGCCACTATCCTGGAGCCTTCCTGCATCATTCTTCACATGCCTCCACTTTCCCTCAACTCTCTGGGGACTTCCAGAGAAAGACAATGGGGAGAAATATGGGAAGGACAGATCTCATGACAGGTCTCCAAGATGGCCAGGCCATGGAGAGGTGTACTAGGGTTGCCAAGGACAACCTTATCTTCAATCATTTGATTATGAGTGATGCAGGTACCTAACCATCATTCCCCACTTGCAACCCTTTTCCTTCTCTGATTGTGAGTCCATAAGGCCTTGTATCCCTAAGATACCAAGAGGCATGTTCTGTCATCAAAAGAATGAAAAGAGATGACTGCCCTAAGTATACCAGCTTTGCACTTAAGTCAGTGTTATGATCCATCCCTCTGTGCCTTGATCACGTTGTCAAGACCATGGTAGCACATTTTTTCTCATGCTTATCAGTGACCACAGCCAAGTCTCTGGTATGTCAGTCATGGGGAAACCAACAGGTGTATGTCTAACCATAGCACATTGCTTTCAGAATACAAATCACATCATACACATTAATATTCAATAAAAACTGACGTCTAACACAAGTCACATTGCTGCCTCTATAACTGAGATGCTCCTTCATTCAATAGCAACTACCAAACAATAGTCTTACATGCCCTTCGAAGAACATTCAAACACATTTACATAAAATGCACAATAATCAGTGACCAAAATATTTTGTGATATGTAAATATACATGCGCACAACATAACAATCTCTCGATACCCATGCCATCATTGTGCCCTCAATATTTCTTTTTGGCCTCTATGCCAAACACTGACATCAGCAGCCAATGAGGATGTCTGTGCTCTTGGATATGTTGACTTGGTGGCCATCCTCAGGCTGTCCCAGGCTTCAAGGACCTTGATCGACTGGGACAATTCGGCACAGGTACAAGGGCACCCCCTTTAGCCTCACCTACTGAAGGGTGAGGAACGGCTGCTCTGTCCCGGGGTGGGGATCTCCTAGTTCACTGGCAGATCAGGGCAGCACACATGATGGCATTTGCAGCCAGCTTCTCTGGCGAGCTTAGGCTTGATGTGGAGATGCCAATGTTGGACTGGGGTAAACACAGTAAGAAGTCTCATAACACCAGGTTAAAGTCCAACAGGTTTATTTGGTAGCAAAATCCACTATCTTTCAGAATGATGTTCCTTCGTCAGGTGAGTAGAGAGTGGAGAGAACTCTCCACTCCCCTGACAAAGGAACAGCATTCTGAAAGCTAGTGGTGTTTACTACCAAATAAACCTATTTAATCTGGTGTTGTGAGACTTCTTACTGAACTTACTTCGGCTTAGCGCCTCCCCTACCGTTCAAATCTTCCTGCTGTCAGAAAAATTGACAGATTGCGGGAAGGTTGCAGAGCTGAGTTCATTTAAAAATACAGCTGTGGAACATTCCCGTTTTCAGAATTTAATGGCACTTTTCAAATTTGTTCAGGAAAAATCCACTACAACGTCCAGTTTAGTTAACCTTTTACTATTTTACAATCTCAATCTTCTGAAAATGAGTGCCTTCAAATTTTTAACGTAATGTCTGCATTTCTGAAACGTCATTTCCTTTGATATTCTGAGTTCAGTATTTTTATGATCTGCATCTGAATGATTTAGAGGTCAATTGATTTGACAAGCCAGTGGGAAGCTGTTTTCTGCATATCGTGTTCCAGATGGAAACTCCAGGATCTTTCCTGGATAACCATGTGTGCAGGAAATGCTGCCAGTTGCCCGAACTCAAAGTTCAAGTTTTGTAGCTGGAATCACTGCAGTGCATCCAAGAGAGTCTACACTTCAAGATGTGGTCACGCCACAACTAGAAGGTGTTTGGTGATATATACCAGGATGTGTGACCACCAGATGGGACAGGGGGGGATGCCAATGGTGTCAGAATACCCCAAAAGCACTCACTCACAGGTTTTCAGTTTTAAAAATTTAGGAGAGAGATATTGCAGGAGGAGTGGAAACTCTACACTCAACTACAGGAAGCTTGATTATATACACACAGGCAAAAAGCAAGAGTGGAATTGAAGTGGTCATAGTGAATAGAGAATCAGCAGCATAAACAGGCATTTGTATCATCACACAAGGATTCTCTGGTTGAATCTAGTCAGCTCGAGACTGGAAATTCCCATCTAACGTCAATACACTTTTAAATGGTCCATCAAACTGTCCATCCTTTCTGCAATTATTCCTGCGGGGCCGGAAAATATACCCCATCATTTTGAAATGGTAATGTTGCCAAGATAAAGGATACTCATGCGACTTGGCCGAGGTTGACTATCTCATATGCTGCAAGAAAGGATGTCCTGAGGCGTGGTAGATCAGCGAGACCGTGCAGATGCTACAACAACGGTTGAATAGACATCATACAACAATCACCAGACAGGAGTATTCCCTTCCCGTCAGAAAGCAAGGACTTCAACCTTTGATCTTCAGGCAAGCGTTCTCCAAGGCAGCCTTCAAGACACATGACAATGCAGAACTGACAAGCAGAAATTGATAGCCAAGTTCCACACACATGAGAACAGCCTCAATTAGGATCTTGAGTTCCTGTCACACAACATGTAACCCCTTCCCCCACCCAACCCACCCCCACCATTTGGCCTGGGCTTGCAAAATCCTAACTCACATTTTTGGCTTGAGACAATTCACACCCCTTTAATCTGTAATTATCCCCCTCTCCACACACACTATTCGCACCTGAAAAGACTTGATTACCTGTAAAGGCTTGCATTCTAATCATTCTTCCCATTCCAGTCTGTAATTATCTTGCAATGTGGCATTGCTTTTTTATACCATATTTGTGAACCTACCTCCATTCACCGAAAGCTCGTGATTCCAAATAAGCCTGTTGGACTTCAACCTGGTGTTGTGAGAATTCTTACTGTGCCCATCCCATCCAACGCCGACGTCTCCACATTATGATAAAGGATATCACTGGGATGAGTGCAGGACATTTTGCCGGCAAAAGGAGCCAGCCAGGAGTCATGTTTCATATTAGAACCAATCACATAAGGTAAACAGTGCTGAGGCTCTGTAGGTAAGCACTAGGAAATGGATTTAAAAAGCAAGACTTCAAATGCAGTAATCTCAGGATTATTCCAGGTTACACATTAAGTGTAAAAAGAAGAAAGTAATGCAGGTAAAGTTGGCTGGATAAGTGGTAGAGGAGGGAGGGTGTCAGATTCCTGAATCCTGGGGAAGGCGCAACTCCGCCAGATGGATGGAACTGAACTGGATCCAATGCTTTCACCAGCAGATTAACTATTGCTATGGTGAAGGGTTCAAACTGATTTGGCAGCAAGAGAGGAGCTTAAAAAAATGTAGAGAAGAACAGAAATGAGATTAGCAGTTGAAGATATAAACAACAATAAAATTTGAAATTTCCCAGAAATTGGAAGGAGCCGATTGAAGAAAATGCACAAAATGATAAAGGAGGTATTAAACTGCACGTACATCAATGTTTATCATGTAGCAATAAAATTGGTGAACCACTGGCACAATTTACTCCACAGGACTGCAACGTGGCTGCATTAATAGAGACATGTCATATGCAAGGTCTGAAATGTGCTGTTAATATTCCTAATTATTCAGACTGTCAATCCGAAATGATAACTCTTGTTTCATTCTCATTAGGTTTTGGCTGAGCTGCTGAGCATTTCTGGCTACTTCTGTTGTTATTTTGTATTTCCAGCATCCGCAGTATTTGGCTTTTGTACTATGTTTTAATCATTGTCACTTCTCTCCCCAGAGTGCTCCAAACTTGGAGAAATTCTGCTTTCTGATGGGATTTGCAGATACCTTGCTCAACTTCATTGCTTTCTGCTTTCTTTCAGGGTTGTGACCAGATATTTATTTTTCCAGCAATTATCTCTGATTCTGGCTTATTCCATATGGATGTTAACTGAAATTTCACCTTTCAGATTTCGAATTCACTTATGATTATGCGTGTTTCCAATATACTCAGTATTCCTGGAATGTCTGTTTTCACTGCCATTCTACAAACCACACTGTATCATGCACCACCACACACATACTCTTGATCCTTCTCCTCAATAGCACTGACTCATTGAGTCAAATGTGTGCGTTCTGTCTGCCATGGGAATCGGAGTGTGCAAGGGGCGGAACATGGAAAGTCCATTGGCCTTGGGCAGGCTATTCCGGTTTTGGGGCAAATGTGGCCAGAAAATCTCAAGGTTGTCATGGTCTACAGCTCTATTTCATCCCTTGCCCAATATTTTAACAAACACATTTTTTCTTTCTTTCAGGTGTAAAGATTGGAAAGTTTCAACAACACTTAGATATCAACACCCACCCCTCTGTCCTCCAAATTTCTCTTCCCTTTCCTTTCCTCCAACCTCATTCCTTCTTCAATCTCATTCTTTGTTTTGTTTGCATTCTCCCCTCTGACTTTCCACTCCATGGTATCACCTCATTTCCTTAGACACTCTCCTCAATGATTCCGAATTCGGCACGATTCTGAGCTTGTCTTTTGCTGCATTCAACTTCATGCCCACTGCTAAGATCAGGAGTCTCTCCAGCAACTTAACAATCTCCTCCCAGGCTCCAACCGCGGTGCTTCCTTGACCTGCGATATGCATCTCTGCTTCCAATTAGCTCAGCTTCTCGCCTTAACAATCCATAGGGTCTGGTCCGATTATATGGCCCCCAGGTAAGGCCCCCTTAAAGAGCCAAGCTGTCACACTCCTCTCAGCCACGCATTAGTATGTACCAATTGTTAACCCTTTATTCTACCCTTACATTGCCATTAAAAATGCTGACAAGGGTGCCATTTTAACAATTTCAAATTGCCCAAGTTAATGGTAATGCCATGGAATCCTCTATACATCCAACTTTCACTTACATTTCTGTCCATTATCACACGAAACACATCTACACTGCAATGATGTCTAACTCCCTATGCCTTGAGATCAGAAAGAGGCTTAACAAGGTATTGGAAAAAGTGATTCCAGAATAAAGCAATAATGAAGCAAGCAATAGAGGATATTAAAGAGCTATCCCAGGTACAGACCAGTCATATTTCTTCAAATGGAAAAGTTAGAGCCCCAAAAACTAACACACTCTGGATGGCAAAAACAATAAAAGTTAAACTAAAATAGGAAAGAAAGAGTACAACAAATGTGAGGAGCAAGATTTAATTAATAACCAGGAAGATTGTCAATAATTTGATAGAGAGGCAAAGAAAAGATATGAGAAAAGGTCAGCAGGCAGCATAAAATTGAACTCAGGAACATTTTATAAGCATATTGTAAGCTTAGAAAGAAGTATGGGTTAATCAAGCAGAACCTGCAGACTTTTTGAAGGTAAATTGTGTCTGATTAACTTGCCTGAATTCTTGGATAATGAAGAAGTTAATCAAGATAGTGCAATAGATAGAGTGTATTTAGACTTTTCAAAGGCATTTGACAAGGTCTCACACAGGAAGCTTATTAAAAAGATGGAATTCCAAGATATTAAAGAGTAAATAGAAGCATGAATACAAAATTGACTGATTGACAGGAAGACTATGGATGGTGATAGTTGGATGTACTTCAGTCAAGGAAATGGTTTGCAATTTTGGATCAATGATTCTTTACAATTTTTATAAACAACTCACTTGTAGGGATCAACATTATAAAGTTTGAAAATCATACTAACTTTGCAAAGTAATAAATTAAAATGAGGATTGATATATTGAGGATGGCATAGATAAGATGGTGAAATGGACAGACACATGGCAAATGGAGTTTATTGAGTGGTGAATTGCGAGGTGATGCACTTCATGAAGATGGAAAGTAGTACACTATGAACAACGCAATTTGAAAAGCAGATGAATCTTGCTTCCCATATAGACAAATCTTTAAAGGCTATCAGGCAAATTGATAATGTGGTTAACAAAGCATATGAGTTACTTTGAATTATAAATAGAAGAATAAAATATAAAGCAAAGAGATCATGCTAGAACTTTATAAATCTCTGGTTAGTCCTCAGATGGAATATTGCGAATAATTCTGGACTTCAGAAAAGATGTAAAAACATTAGTAAGTGTACAGGGAAAAGGGGCTTCAGTTATCAGAAGAGCTAGTGGAGGGTAAAAGGTGATCCATTAGAGATTGTCACGATGATGAGAGGTTTTGATAGATTTGAGGTGAAAAGTATTCCCTCTGGCAAGTGGTCAGCAACTGCTGCTGCTGCTTCTATTCCTCCCAGGTGATCTGCTGTCATAGTATGTCACACTCGGCTGTCTAGCCCTATCTTCGTATATCCACAGTAGCTCAAACTGCAACCACTCTGTGACGTCTGTCATCCAGCTACACCTGGGTCGATGCTCTTTCTGCTGCCCTCCACTTTGTCCTCTGAGAAAGATCTCTGTAACTTTCGAGCTGTGATGAAATGGCCAAAATACTGACACTTTCTTTGTCACATTTTAGAAGTTCTTTTCTCTTACAATATTAAGCACATTATGGAATTTTAAGCATATGTCTTAGCGTCCACATTTCGAAGACCTCAATTTTCTTCCACAGATTTTAATGTCCAGGTTTCAGAGACAGCCAGGAAAGTGGATAGAAAGTCATATTTTATGAATTTTTTTTCTTGTTACAAGCTTGAATTTTTTCCTTCATCTACACAGAATCGTTCCTGGTTATCTCTGTTTTACTTCAGCACCACAACAACCATCTTCTGTTATCATTTACTTGCTCCAATGTGACACAATCCACTTCAATATTCACTCTAGTTTCTTCTAATATATTCTTTCCAATTACCTTCGTACCTCAATCCGTGTTCTAAACTCCTGAATATAATTTGATTTAACATGGAGTAATTTAATGCTGTCAGTGTACCATGTGCTTGTTATCATAAGATCGGCGAACTCTATAGTGCAGAAAGAGGCCCTTCGGCCCATCAAGTCGGCACTGAACACAATCCTACCCTCATATCATATGCACTAATCCCTCCAGCTTACCCATTCCTGGACACTACGGGGCAATTTCTTAGCATGGCCAATCAACCTACCCCGCACATCTATGCGCTGTGGGAGGAAACCAGAGTATCCGGAGGAAATCCACACAGACATGAGGAGAATGTGCAAACTCCACACAGAGAGTGATCTGAGTCAGGAATCGAATCCAGGACCCTGGCGCTGTGAAGCAGCAGTGCTGACCACTGTGCTACCGTGCCACCCCCACGGTTATGTTTGGCTTGCTATATTTCCATCATGGCACTAGGTTCTGAGAGCATTAAAAGTATTTTATAAATGCATGTCTTGCTTTCTTTATTTATTTACCCTGACCATGTTAACACTGTAATGTACATTTAAGATCTGAGATCCGAGATCACAGTTGTATTGACTTGGTGCTTTTGAGCCTGTCTGTCTGAGAATAATATAAACTCAGGAAATCAGAGAGAGAAAGAGAGACTGACAGAATTGCAGAGTCCACATAATGCTGTCAACTTCCTTTCAGTAAATCATAAATATATATGTTTTGCTGCATTCATTTTTTGTGATGTTGTGGTTCATTTGAACCTTCTCCTCTGAGACAGAAGGAAGAACCATTAAATGCCCTTTGAATTGGTGTGCTTTCCATGGGTGAGGTATTTCACCGGATTTCATTACCTTTATAATTAGGGAGGGATGATTAGAGGCAATGCAGTGTAATGGCCAGTTGATACAACAAGGCAATTACGGTCATGCAATGATTTATTTATTTCTCCATGACTTTTAATTGAAATCAAAACTATGGTTCCTATTCGCTTATAAACCACGCTTCCAAAGTGGTCCTGTGATTGTTGCATTCTCAAGCCAATTAGATGATAGGTCTTTTCAACTTTTGCATTCTATGGTGGCAGATGATAAATTTTCTCCCCATTGGAGGCTTTATAAAGAAGAATTGGAGCAAGAAATACTGCAGCAACCTTCCTCCAATTCGCAACACTGTACTCCTCTTCAAACTAGTGCTGTGGGATATTTTATAACCACCTGAGAGAGCAGACAGGCCCTCGGTTTGAGTCTGTTTGTGAAAAATGGGTACATCCATCAGTGCTGCACTCTCTCAGTAAATCATTCCAGAGTTTAGCAAGGCTGTGGAATCAAAAGCTGACATCCAGCACCTGAGGGTGGATGTGAGGTTCCCTGGTGAATTCCTGGTCAGTGATATTTATGGGGAGGGGAGGTTCCCAAAGCTTTCACCATGGTGGTTATTTATGCTCTCATATCCTGGGTCTATTCTGGACTAATTGGTCAACTTCTCAATGAAATGCTTCCCCAAATTTGTTCTCGAATGGCCTCACTCTAATATGAAAGGTGACTCCCCCGGCCCAGAGACATAAGTGAAGGCTGCTTACCTGACTCCTCGTTAGGCGTCACGGCCTCCATGCATCTCTGGCCGCTGAGTTTCTGGCATCCTGTTCACGTGTGAGAAATTTCCATATTTAAATCAGCATTTAAATCTAATTAGTGGGCCTAAGACTGAAGTCTCCTGCTAGGAGTGGTTCACTCCACAGAGATTTACAATAGCTTCCCACTAATGGGGAGCTGGGGGCCCGATGCCGCTAGAGTGAAGGGAGACCAAGGAGACCCCCCAAGGAGGATGAGAGTAAGGAGACTGTCACCATCTGGAAATTGCCAGCCTGACCCAGTGGCATTACCCATGAGCAAGGTGGCAATGACTACCTTGGCACTGCCCACTAGGCATCAGGCAGTGTCAATGGGGCAGGGCCAGAGGGGACAGGGCCCATTAAAGGCAGGGCCGATGTGGGGGGTATATGGGGGGAGTGGGGCTCCTCCTGCCACTCAGCATTGGGATCAGTGACAGAAGGAGGGTAGGGCAAGCCTTTGAGATGGTGGTGGGGCGGGGGGAGGGAGAAGGGGGCATGGTTTGATCTGCTAGGGTGGGCCTGGGCTGCCGGTGAGAAGAGGGGGTGACTACTGGTGGTGCAGGTAGATCCAGATGGTCTGGGGGTGGCGGGGCAGGGGGAGAGGAGTTGCTGCAGGGGTGGTGGATTTGGAGAGGGGGACAGTCAAAGCTGGCCCGGAGATGATCAGAAAGCCAGTGATGGGAGGGGCCATTCCCTTTGTCCTCCATGTTCTAGATTCCACTACATGACAAAGTAATTTCTTTCTAACACCTCAGTTAGATCAGTACATAAGAAATCCAATCCAGTTTATACTGCAAACCCACACAATTTTACATTTTTAGTCCCACTCTGGTGAATCTACGTTGCAAATCCTCTCTAAAGGATGGGGTTTTCTGTTACCCATGCAGCATCATTTCCAGTGGTGGACACATTCACCATTGACCAGCAAGGCACTTTCCAATCCCTCCAATGTCTATGGGATTTTACAGACCCTGCAGCTTCTGCCACTGTGAATATGTCGCGGAATGTCATGCTCAGCAGGACCAGAGGAAATCGCCAGTGGATCAGTCCAGATAATTTCAGTCCAGAAGTTATGCAATAAGAACATAAGAACTAGGAACAGGAGTAGACTATTTGACTCCTCAACTCTGCTCCGCTTTTCAATAAGATCATGGCTGACTTTTTTATGGACTCAGTTCCACTTATTCACCCACTCACCATAATTCTCAATTCCTTTACTGTTCAAAAATGTATCGTGCTTTAAAAACATTCAATTGCTTCAGTGGGCAGGTAATTCCACTGATTCATAACCCTTTGTGTGAAGAAGTTCCTCCTCAACTGAGTCTGCTCCCCCTTATTTTGAGGCCATGCTCCCTAGTTGTAATTTCACGTGCCAGTGGAAAGAACTTCCCTGCTTCTATCCTATCTATTCCCTTCATAATCTTACCAGTTCCCATAGAATTCCTTCATTCTTCTGAATGCCAGAGTATAGCTCCAGTCTATTCAGTCTCTCCTTATAAGCCAACCCTCTCAACTCAGGAATTATCCTACTGAATCTCCTCTGTACCCCTTCAAATGCCAGTCTATCCTTTTTCAAGTAAGGAAGCCAAAACTGTACACAGTACTCCAGGTGTGGCCTCACCAGCACTGTATACAGCTGGAACATAATCTCACTGTTTTTAAACTCCATCCCTCTAGCAACAAAAGACAAAATTCCATCTGTCTTCTTAATAACTTGCTGCACCTACAAACCAACTCCTTGAGATCTCTGCACAAGGACACCCAGGTCCCTCTGCATAGCAGCATATTGCATTTTTAACCATTTAAATAATAGTCCATTTTACAGTTATTCCGACCAAAATGGATGTCCTCACATTTTCCAACACTGTATTCCATCTGCCAGACGTTTGCCCACTCACTTAGATTATCTATATCTCTATATCTAATACCTATAGTGGGCTCCAGGCTCAAGAATAACCTCCATATTTTCCAGCTATGGTCACTGGTTAATTTTCTGTAACTAACTCAAAAGGTAATCTTCCTATTCGTTGCCACATAAAGCAAACGTTGGAAACAAACCACCCATACTTTTTTTAAAATATCCTTTCAGAAAGGCTGTGCTCAGTCAGGCTATGCTTCAATTTCAGGTGGGGTTCCTGAGCTCTCTAATTTATCCTTATCCACAGAGATTTATGACTGTACTGAATTGTTCGAAACAACTGGCAGAATTTAATGGAGGCAATGGTCTCATCTGCTGTTGGAGAGCCAGAGAGAGTCCTGTATCATCTCTCTTAGAGAAGGATCATCACATGAAGTATCAATCGTTCACCAAACTGGGCAAAGGAGGACCCTCTATGGGATCAAGTACTCCAAGGTCAGATGTCTTGCCAGCTGAGAGTTCTTGGCCGATCAGAGCAGTGCCATGGAGGAGGTGATGGCTTCCACTGATGATGTGCCCAGCCCGAGACCCAGGATTACAGAGGGATCCTAATCACAGGTGAAAGATGACAGAAGGTGATCACAGGGTGGAGGTTGTGAGGACAGCTGGTTGGCAGCAAGGGCAAGGCCTGGTTCCTCCTCCCCTCTCCCCTTCCCAACATCAGCTCCCTTGATCAGGAACTGAGTGCCTTAGAATGAGGGAGACTCCCACATACCCTCCACTCTGCGGAAGCCTCCAAGCATCCATGATATGGGCTGCACTTTTTGGCTTTCCTGCTTGGTGACTATTCCACCCATTGTTGATGAATACACATGTAAGGGTCTCATCTTGCATCTGGATGGGTAGACCTTTCTGCTATGGACTGAATCAAGGCAGAGACAGGGTCCCCCTCCACTGTCTCCTGCCCAATTAAAAGTCCTCCTGACAGAAACTTACCATGGAAAAGGTATGAAATTCTAGCCAACAACAACTTGTATTTATACAGTATACTAAAGTAAAAAAATTATTCAAATGCACTTCACAGGAATGCTGAACAGCAAACTTAGACACTAAATCATGTAAGATGATATCAGGGCATGTGGCCAATAGGTCAAAGAACTGGGTTTTAAGGAGCTTCTTAAAGGAGGGAAGTGAGGGGGCATGTTGGATACAATTAGGGAGGAAATTCCAGAGCTTCAAACCTTGGCAACTGAACATACAGCGCAAATGTGGGAACGTTTACAATTGGGGATGCTCAAGAGGCCAGAAATGGAGGAGGGCAGGATCATCATGGAGTTACAGAGATAGTGAGGGAGTAAGATCTTGGAAAGATTTGAAAATAAGGATGAGAATTTTAAATTGAGGTGTTTCTTAATCAGGGACAAGCGAATGTCAGTGAGCATAGGATGTTGGGTGAATAGAGATAAGAATGTACATAGGCAGCAGAATTTTGGATGACTTCGAGTTTAACTTCACTGCAATGGAATGTAAAAACATGGCTAAGATAACACATTAGAAAGTAATGTCAATATGAAGGGCCGTAAGTTGGTAGGGCTGGGTTTCTCCCCCACCCTCCACCATTAACATGTCACATTCATCTATGATCTTAAGCAAGCTTATTGTTAAACGTTCATGAAGGAAGATGGGCGTTGTTTGGTGGGGGTGGGAGGTGGGGGGTGGCGTGGTTTGGATTGTTTTAACTGGCAGGTTGGGACACAGTAAACTGAACACAGTACTCCTGCGTGTAAACTCAAGCCAGTAGTGATATACGAGAGAGAGAGAGCAAGAAATACAAGAGCATGATAAATCATAATGCAGAGAGTTAATAGGAAAGTTAGAGAAAATAATATAATCTATGTCAGTATTGCCAATTGGAGCTGGCACCTTAGCAGTGAGCACAAAACAATTTGACGCAAACAGAATATTAAAATGAATGCCAGTTTGCAGAAGTCACTATATTAATCTCCTCCACTGCCCCCTCTGCTCAACCACAGCAGGTCAAAGGGTAAAGCTAGACAGGCTGCTTAAATGAAGGATAGGATTGTTGATTAAATTAATGTTAGATCACGTGCCTGCACATAATTAGTTTACTCCATTCTTTGCAATGGATTGCTAAAGGAAATAAGCACTTTAGTCTTTAGATAAGCTCTGGCATCTCATTAAGATGTGAAGTCATGTGCTTTGTGTAGAAGTCAAATGATTGTGAGCCTTTCCTACGACCAACAAATTAAATTGAAATGATCATTCTTTCTGCCGTTCTCTTGGCTCTATCGAGTCTTTATCTGGGAAACAAGAACGTTTATCTTCTCATCATGTCTGCTCCTAACGCTGGCATCAGTTGTAGCTAAAAAATACCCCTAATACTCAAACTGAGTCAGAATGTTGTGGGCTCAAGTCCCAAGCACAAAATGATGGTAGCTGTGTCACACTGAAGGAGCCCTACATGGTTAGTGATTCTGTTTCCACAAGAGACAAAAAAAAGACCAAATGTCTGCCTGCCCTCTTAGCTGGATGTCTCCACAATGTTGTTTTGCCCAAGGAGTTCTATAGTTCTGGCCAAGGTTTAATCCCCAACCAACATCAATAGTTTATATTGCCATCCATGGTACCTTGCTGTGCTCAAATTGATTCCACCTTGCAGTACAATTAGCTGTCAAGCACTTCATGTCCTGAGGTTGTGAATCCACTAAATACAACAGTCTTTCTTTCTTGGCTTGACAGCAGCACAATGAAAAACATTTCCTTGCACAATTGGCTTGGGAGACTACTCCTTTAGGTTCCCTAAATTCAACCTATATTTGGTGCTTAAAGTGAGCTCGTGTATGAAGCTGTGGATTCATTCATTCAAGGCACGTGGGAAACCAGCGCACTATCAGAAATTTTGGAAGCTCCATGCCATAATTAATGGGATACAGTCACTGAAGGACTGTTTCTCTCCCAGGCTCAATATTGAGGCTAGTGAGAGGAGTTCTAGGGCAAGAAGGAAGCCTGGGAAGTAACCCTGTTCAGGCCTCGGGAAGGGGTTGAGTTCCCCAATCTGCAGCATCATTTAGCACTGCAAAACTTGCGTCCATAAGACTAGTCCATTCAGGTACTCCTAGGTCATCCAGACTCTCTGCCAATATTACCACTGCCCACCCTCTGGGGCCCACCATCCCAACCACATTGAGACCTGGACAAACTATCTGGTCCTGGACTCCTGCCTTTGTCATGAGTATCACAGTGAAGCAGTGTGTGAATGATGTGCTCATAGTCAGCACTGTAGTGAAATAGTCTGGGAATGGTATGCCTATAGTGATATAGGGATCTAGGAATCAGACTAAAAAACAGGACCCAAAAGGTAGTAATCTCTGGCAAATTCTAGTGGCACGTGCTAATAAGTGTAGAAATAAAAGATTAGTCCAGATGAGTGCGTAGCTGGAGAGATAGTGCAGGAAAGATGGCTTTAGATTTATGGGACATTGGGATTGTTCTTTGGGGAGGGTGGGACCTGTACATGGTGGACAGGTTGCACCTGAACAGAAATGGAGCCAGTATCCTTGCAGGGAGGCTTGCTAGTGCTGTGGAGGAGGGTTTAAACTAACTTGGCAGTGTCATGAGATCCTGTGGAAGATTCAGCAGGGGGGAGATGCACAACCAAAATTAGATGAGACAGCAAAGGAATCAGGAAGGCACAGAACTTAAAGTGGCCAGTGTGCTAACTCAGAAATCAGCTGTAAAGGCACGGTGCTTTATTGCATAATTACAAGCCTGTGGTGAATACATATAGGTCCCAACTGGGATGATACAATAATGGACCCAATCAGAAGCATACTTTATAAAGGGCTCTGAATACAAGTTCTTTCTATTAAGGTAATTACCTATCACCACAGGAACTCATATTCTACAAGTTCCACTGAGAGGTCAATCATGGATTTTCCAGGTAATTCCCAGAGGTTATCACAGCCACTTAAGAACAAGGGAGTTTGGCAAGATTGGACAGTATCTTTCTCAAAGCAAAGAGTCTGAAGAATAAGGCAGATGAATTGAAGGCACAAATTAAAACATGAGTTATAATGTAATTCCTGTCTCTGAGATACGATTGTGAGAGGGGCAAGATTGACAGCTCAGTATTCCAGGATGTGGGGCTTTCAGACCAGGCAGAGAAGGAGGTAAAAGAGGAGGGATGTCGCAATTTTGATCAGGGAATCAATTTCCACAGTAAGGAGGGGCGATACCTTAGAAGGATCTTCAAATGAAGCCATGTATATAGAACTTAAAACTCAAAAAGGAGCAATCACATTGCTAGGAATATTCTATAAGCTCCCTAACAGTCTAAGAGAAATGGAACAGCAAATATATCAGTAAATTTCAGAGACATGAACAAGTAATAAAATAGTAAATTTGGGGATTTCAACTTCCCCAACATTAATTGGAGTAGTCATATTGTGAAATGTTTACAAGGAGTGGAATTCTTAAAATATATCCAGGAATATATAGAAGATCATGTACTTAATTTTAGTTTACAAAGCTGAGCAAGTGGTTGAAGTATCACAGAATTATAGAAATCATCGAATCATGGAAAACCTACAGTCCAGAAGGAGGCCATTTGGTCCATCTGCATCAACAGCAATCCTACTCAGGCCTTATCTCTACAACCCACATATTTATCCTGCTAACCCCTCTAACATACACATCCCAGGACACTAAGGGACAATTTAGTATGGTCAATCAACCTAACGTGTACATCTTTGGACTGTGGGAGGAAACTGAAGCACTGAAAAGAAACACGCGCAGACACAGGAAAATGTGCAACTCCACATAAATTTTTGAAATGGAAATCCACCACAATTACCCAGGTATCAATTGTGCTGGAATCATAGAAATTCTACAGTGTAGAAGAAGGCCATTTGGCCCAACGGGAGAGTATTTTGCAGACAGTGATCTAACTTTATTATATTCAAGATTATTATGGGAAAGAACAAGGATGGGCCTGAAATCAAAGTTCTAAACTGGGGGAAGGCTGATTCTAATAAGATCAGATATGATTTGGCCAGAGTGGACTGGAAGCAGATACCTTTAGGTAAATCTGTGACAGAACAGTAAACTCATTCAACAAAGAAATAGGGAGAAAACAAGGAAAGAAAAGGGGATCCAGTGAACCCCTGATATCGAGAGGTATATAACATTTGATAAAGATGGCAAACATTGAGGGTTCAATACAGTATAAGGCCTAGAGCATACAGAATATGCAAAAAGGAACTTAATAAGGAAATTAGAAGAGTGAAAAGGGAACATGGAAGGTGTAATAAAGAAAAATTCTAAATTGTTTTACAAATTCATTAAGGGAAAAAGGATAATTAGGGAAAGAATTGGACCTATTAAGGACCACAGTGCTAATTTGTTTGTGGAGTCAGAAGATGCTTCTAAATAATACTTTGTCAGTGTTCACTAGTGAGAGAGATGTGTGTATAGAAATCAGGGAGAACGACTGTGATATAATTAAAGAAATGAACCTAGACAGTGAGGAGGTTTTGAGTATTCTGGCAGGCTTGAAAGTAATTAAACCCCCGGGGCAGATGAAATGTGTCCCAGGTTGTTGATTGAGACAAGGAAGGAAATAGCAGGGGTGCTGGCAATTATTTCCAATTCCTCTCTAGCCACAGGAGATGCACCGGAAGCTTGGAGGATAGCCAATGTGGTACATTATTTAAGAAGGGAGGAAGGGATAAACTGGGGAACAACAGACTAGTCAGTCTAACCTCAGTGGTGGGGAAGTAATTTTATGAAACAGAATTAATCTGCATTTGGAGAGACAAAGATTAATCAGGAACAGTCAGTATGGTTTTTTTTTAAGGGAAAGTCATGTCTGACCAACATGACTGGATTTTTCAAAGAGATGACCAGGTGTGTAGAATGCATTTGCTGTAGTTTACCTGGATTTGAGCAAGGCTTTTTATAAGGTCCCACATAGGAAATTGATAGCGAAGCTAAGAGCCCAGGGAATCTAAAGGAAGTTTGGCCAATTTGATACAGAATTGGCTGAGCGGCAGAAAGTAGGGAGTAATGATCGAGGGATGTTTTTCTGACTGGAAGACTGTGGGATTCCACAGGCATCAATGTTGGAGCTGTTTGTGGTTTATATATATTTAAACTTGAACATAGACTGACCAGTTAGATGACAAGTGGAATTCAATCCAGGTAAGTGTGAGGTGATGCACTTGGGCAGGAAAAATAAGACAAGGGAATACATGATGAACAATAAGATCCTGGGAAGAACCGAGGATCAGAGAGACCTTGCTCTGCATGTACATCGGTCCCGAAGGTAACAGGAGAGGTGGATAAACTGTTAGGAAAGCATATGACATACTTGCCTTTATTAGTGGAGATATGAAGTTTAAGAGCAGTAAAGTTATGCAGGAAGTGTTGGTTAGGCCACATCTAGAGTATGTGTGCAGTTCTGGAATCCACATTATAGGAAGGGTGTGATAGAACTGGAAAGGCTCCAGGGGAGAATTACTGGGATGTGGCCTAGGCTGGAGAGTTTTATTTATAAAGAGAGATTGGATAGAGGAGACTGAGGGGAATATGATTGAGATATATAAAATTGGGCGTCGTAGATAGAGCAGACAAGAAGAAACATTTCCTCTTGGTGTAGGGGTCAAAACTAGGGATATAGATTTAAGATAAGAAGTTTAAGACAGATTGAGGAAAAATATTTTTATCAAAGGGTGGTGGGAGTCTGGAACTCGCTGCCTGAAAAGGTGGCAGGGGCAGACACCTTCATAACATTAAAGAAGTATTTGATGTGCACTTAAGATGCCAAAACATAGAAGGTTTGGGCCAAGTGCTTCAAAATGGGATTAGAATAGTTAGGTGCTTGTCTTTGACTGGAACCGACTCAATGAGCTAAAAGGCATTTTACTGTGCTATATTCCTCTATGATTTTATGGGTGGGACTTTCCACCCTTCCACAGCATATTTCACGGCCATATGCACTTGATGCTTGGTGGGAACTTATGGTCCCACCGTTGTCAATGAGGTTTCCTGTTGAATGTACCCCTAGTCCCCGGGAAACCTGCAGCAGAGGTGTGACGTCTGTAGGACTGCTGGCATGAATGACAACAAGATGTCAGCAAATGGCGCTACAATTTAGGAACTGCTTGCAGTACCAGCCTTGTCCACCGTAGGGACCAGAGAGCTAGCTGGCCAACTTGGTTGACCAGTGAGCTCTCTGAGGCAGGTTTCCTCCTGAGTGAGCAACAGAGGTCCTGCCTCCTGCCAATTAATGTTTGCTGGAGTGCTAAATGGTTGTGGGGTAGGCAGTATCGATGGGGATATGTTCTCTGCTGCCTTCTCGAAGGGCAAGGAGGGAAAACCGCCATCATAAAAATCTGGGCCATGGAATAGTATCAACAAAAGGAGGCTTTTCAGCCTATTAAATTTGTATTGGACAGTTGGTCTTACTGCATCACTCTGTCCCCATATCCCTGTGAGCTTTCCTGCTTTAAACATTTTTCCAATTTCCTTTTGAAGGTTACAATTCAATCTGTGTCCACCTCCTTATCAAGTAGTGCAGGGGGTGGTGATCACATTCAGTGGGACTAGAAGATCCCACAGGAGGGAAGGAGTGGAAAATTATGCCCTTCTCAATTTTTATCATCGATCATCTTAAATCCGTGTCTTTTTATTATTGACCATCCAGCCTTTGTGAACAGTTTTACTTTATTTACTCTATTTAAACCTTTGGTTGTTTTAAACACCCTTCCCCCACACACCCAGTATCAGCTTTCCTCTTAATGTTCTTTGTTATAGGAGCGACACAGTGACACAGCAGTTAGCAATACTGCCTCACAGCACCACAGACCTGGGTTCAATTCCTGGCTTGGTCACTCTCTGTGTGGAGTTTGTACATTCTCTCTGTATCTGTGTGGGTTTCCTCCGGATGCTCTGGTTTCCTTCCACACTCTAAAGGTGTGCAGGTTAGGTGAATTGGCCATGCTAAATTCTCTCCCAGTGTATCCGAACAAGCCTGGAGTGTGGGGACTAGAGGATTTTCATATAACTTTATTGCAGTTTTAATGGAAGCCTATTTGTGACACTGATAAGTACATAAACTTTTAAAGAGAACAACCCCTGCTCCTTCAGTCTATCCACATAACAGTAATCCTTAATTTAATTGGGACAAACCAAATTCACAATGCCCAGTCTGGCATTGATACCAATGACATCTATGCCCTGAGCAACATTCACCACTTAATAAACACCATGAAAAACAGAAAATGCTGAAACTACTTGGTAGATCAGGGAGAATGTATGGAGAGAGAAACAGAATTAACGTTTCACATCGAGGATCTCTCATTCAGACTGGGGAAAGTTAGAATTATGAATGGGGAAGGAGAGTAGAAAAACAGCAAAATGGACAGTCTGGGCACGGATGGAAAAGAGCAGAGATGAAATGACAAAAAAGCAATGAAGGTACAAGGCCAAAAAAAATGGTAATTGAATAAAGAGAGGAATGAAAGATGATGTCAAGACATGGCTGGTGTCTGGAAGCAATGGCAAGAGAAAACCAAAACTTGCAGAGAAAGAGGAAACAAGATGGGGCCAAAAATTATGTGTTCAATAGGTTGAACTCGATGTTGAGTTCAGAGATCTATAAATTGTCTAATCAAAAAATGAGTTGTGCAATTTTCTCAAAAAAATCTAAATGCCTAATTGGTGGGAGAATTGAAGGTTTATGATATTCTGTGCAGCACAAAGGCCATCAGGGGATTTATGCCAGCGGAGGGCTTGGGACAAAGCCTGATCCCACTCTCAGGCTGGTAGCAGACTCCCAGTATACCGCCTTCCTTGTGGCCACTGACCTCCCAATTGTTGGTCCCAACCACACCCTCAGAATCTGAACACTACCGGCCCCAACCCTCCACCCCCCAATCACAGGCTCCAATCCCCCTACCCCAGTGGCCAACTTTCTGATGGCAGTGTTTTTTTTTCTCTCTCCTTGGTATTGGAAATTTTGCTAGCTAGCTGGAAGCAAGGTTTCTGGCTTTCCTGGAGTAAAAATTCTGTTGTTGGTGGTTTGGTAGCGAGTAACTAAAGTCTCCCTCTCTCTGGTGTTTGGGAAGCTGTTCTGACTTCAAACTTCAAGTGTCTAAAAGTACTGCAGCATCCAACCAAAGGACTGAGTCCCAGCAACACATGAGCATTTGTATTTACTGTATTAAACCTGTGGCAAGGGTTTTGTTTCTGGGATGTCTTTGGCTGGATTGATGTTTCACTGTTAAGGTTTATACAATAGCATGGTTGCTTTTGCTTTCTTCTTTATAATTGGTAAAAGTTATTTCTAATTTTCTTTCCATACATATTAACTGTATTCTTAAATAAACTTTGTTTGATAAAAGCTCCCCAGTGGGAGCTTTGAATCATATCTGAAGTGAAACATTCCATGCTCACTTAAGCCAAATTCAAAGTGCAAAATCCAGGCAGATTTCATAAAACACTTTGGAGTTTCTGACTTAAATTATAATAAAAGATAAGACAGCAGATAAGCAAAGGCGGATATTTAAGGAAGTATCTCATAGCTCTCAACAAAAATATATTCCATTGAGAAAGAAAGACTTGATGAACAGGATTCATCATTGGTGGTTAACTAAGGAAGTTAAGGGTGATGTCAAACTGAAACAAAAGATGTACTCTGGTTCAAAGATAAGTGATAGACCAGAAGATTGTGAAAAGCATAGAAACCTGCAAAGCATAACCAAAAACAAAGGGCCAAAATATAATTTAAGAATGGACTAGCACAAAGCATAAAAGCAGCTTCTATAAATGTTTAAGGAAGAGATTAACTGGGCATTGCCAGGCTGGTTTTCTGGCACTGCCCAAGGGACAAAGTTGCAATGCCCAAGGGGCACCTTGACATTGCCAGAGGGGATTAGGCATTGCCAAGGGAATGGAGTCAGTGAGGGGGGGCCCTACTGAGTGAGGTATGTGTGGGGGGGAGATCAATGGAGGTGAGGGGGTTGCCATTGCCATTCTGCAGTGGCAGAGAGAGAGAGAGAAGGGACGTATCGGGGGGGTTGGTCATCGGGGTGGGGAAAGAGGATCATTGGAAATGCAGGGGGGGGAGGGGAGGTCAGTACTGTAGGGAGAAGGTGTCAGGACTGCCATTGAGGAGAGAGGGAAGTAGGAGATCAGGACTGCCGGAAAGTGGAGGGAGACAAAGATGGGCTGGAGGGGAGTCGGTGCTCGGCCAGAGATGTCCAGAAGGCCAGCAATTGGTGGAAAGTGTACTGGGGGGGTTGGGGGAGAGTTTGGAGGGGTAAAGATGGGGGGTTGTAGGGCTGACCATCAATCGCGAGGCTAGCAGTGTGGAGCTACTGTGCATATGCCAATCTTGGTACTGACAGATCAGAGCACGTGCAATGGTTCGCTTATTGCTATGCTGCCGACCCCACCCCTGATATTTATCATGATTAACGCTATGGCACTTGGTGATGCACAGAGTGTGAAAGATTCATTTTGAAAATCCAGCTTAAAAAATCAGCAGGATTTACTCCAATTTTTACGTGAATTCAGCACTTAGAATTTTTTTGAGGGAATCCCAGCCCCAGACTCTATATTGACGTTACACTTCCAAAATACTGCAGGCTCAACCTGGGACAATTGGAGGAAAGTTTTCTCAAGATGCAGAACAGCTTCACATTTACATGAGATGGAACAGATCAGATCAGTACTTTATGTACTGGGGGCTATTATAGATGGCATAGCATTGAGACAGCAAGCTGGTGAGACTTCAACCTCAAATAGAGTTATAAAGTCATAGAGCTTATAGCATGGAAACAAGCCCTTTAGCCCAACTTGTCTACACCACACATTGTTATTAAACCCTAAACTAATCCCAATTTCCATTTTAGCCCCTATCCCTCTATACCCCTTATAACAATGTAACTATCTAAATGCTTTTTAAAAGACAAAATTGAGCCTGCTGATGAAATGATTAAGCTGTCCAGGCAGGCATTTGATTTGTTTTTGTTTTCAAAAAATGTGATAACTGAATAAGAAAAGATTAACTGGGTGTATGTATGGATTCATTCATAAATTACCTGTACAGGCTAGCAGAAAATTGGGACCACAGGATCCTCAGTAATGAATTAATACACAATTGTACAGTAGATGGGATATTAGGTGACTTCTTGCAAAGGAGGAAAGATTTAACTCACACAAAGACAGTACAGATAATGTCCCAGACTCAGCTTAGGAAGTAAAACAGAGCAGTTGTTCAAGGGAAAAGTGATGCCTGTTGGAAAAGCTTGAGTGAGGCCCTTCAATAGAAAAAGGAAGGTGCGTTGAAGCAAAACCCTGTTAGATAGGAGGAAAGCACACTTGCTGCTATCTTAAAATGCCTTTTGCGAGGCAGGAAAACCCGGTATAATAGGGAAGGATGCACAGCAGGGGATCTGAGTGCCACAACTGTGGAAATTTGGGACATTATAAAATTTTCTGTGCTCTAAATACAAGTAGCTTACCAGGAGGAAGAGAAAATAACAAGGCCAAGTCAAATCCAAAAAAATCCTCCCCCTTCCAGTATGTTTCAAGGACATCATTTAGTTGAAAAAGTCAAAACTGATGAGGGTTAAACTAATACTATGCTGTTTCACACATCTATTCAAAGTCTGGAGTTACAACACAATCTTGGGCCTAATTCCTGATGAATTTACCTGGAGGCTAAATTAGACACCTGCAGGTTTAGTATTCAAGGACTGATTGGAAGCAATTTTCAGAGAACATTCAATATATGTGTGCTCCATGCCCCCACTTCTATTGAAAGTATTAAATGTGCTGGTTGAAATGCACCACACTTTTCAGAATGGCTCAGGGACTAAGGCAAAAGATGCACAATTTCTCAAATGTGGCTCTGGAGGTCCTGTCAGGAGAGAACTGGAGGAGAATGGGGGAAAGCATTCAGATAGGAGGAAATCCGAGATGAATTGCTCTTGGGCAGATTCTGCTCTTTAATTACCTTAGAATGTAGATCCCAAAGGCGCTAACCATGTGGCCTTGATTCTGAATGACTGCTGCAAAATATTATCAATCCATGAAGTGCAAAATACCTTCAGGACACAATCTTCTCTAACCCTCTGCTACCAATTACCACCATTGGAAAGCCTCACAATCCTGGCTCTGAATCAACATTGGTTTGTTGAGTTATTGAGAGCCAAGAGCCTTTGTCCTGGGCTCCCATTCTTATTTACCGTGTGGAGAGGGTGGTGTTTTGTCAAGAGAATACTTCCCTAAGGCAGCAAATAATGCTTTTCTTTTATCCTCTTCCTCAGATGTTTGAGAATGAACACTGATTTTGCAATGTTTTCAAAATAGACAATGTTCTTTGATATAATTGTTATAGTGATAGTTTCTAGGGAACAATGTGCCATAGTGAAATCAATACAGAGGTTATAGAATCATATAGGAGAGAAAGGTGCATACTAGAAATCTCCAATCTTGTTTGCAGTTGGGATTCTTGAGTGTTGCTGCAATGAATGAAGTTTTGGCTGATACTTGTTGGCAGCAAAGGTAGGACAAACAAGATCAGAGAATCCCACCTTCAGTTTAGCTAACTGTGTCAATGTTAGCTCTCTGATAGAACTTCCAAAGAATCCCACCCCCCCTGCTCTTATCCTACAGCCTTGGAAATATTTTCTTTTTAAATATGCATCTTCGGAGCTGACTTCTGAACCTTTCCCTTTCAGGAAATGCATTGCAGACCATATGAACTTGGCAAGTTAATAAAAAATCTCCCCATTTCTCATTTGGCTTATTTTTCAGCTAATTTAAACCTGTGTCAGTGGAATGGTTTCTCCCTGTCCACTCTATCAAACTTTTCATATTTTTGCACATCTCTATTAAATCTCCTTCAATAATCCAAATTTTCCAAGCCTCCAAATATTGAAAAATCTCTGATCTATGATCCCTTTCAATTAAACCTCTTCTGCTCCTTTTCTATCTTGATATTCTTCAAAATACTATTCTTGGAACTGGACACATTATGCTCGCTGTGGTCTAACCAGGAATTCATAAAGGTGTACGAATTTTTGTATTCAATACCCCTATTTATAAAGCTAATGATTTCATGTGTGTGCATGTTTAGAACAGTTTTATTAACTTGTCTTGCCATCAACAAAGATTTGTCAGTGTGAACTCTTAGGTCTTGTTATTGCTGCAATCGCATTCAAATTTTGCCATTCAGTTTATTTTGCCTCTTTATTTTTTGTCTTCCAAATTGCAATGTTTCACACTTCTCTGCACTAAATTGCATTTGCCTTTTCACCATTCTGCCTGTGACCTCCTAAAGTTGCTTTCTAAGCTTTCTGTCATCTCCAAACTTTGGAATTATGCCAATTTAATCATGTTTGGGTCATTAATATATATCAAAGAGAGCAGTAGTTCTAATAATAACATCCGTGGGAACATCAGTATATACTTCCCTCCAATCTGGAAAACAACCATTCACTTCTCATCTCCACTTGCTGTTACTTAACGAGTTTTATATCAAAGCTGCCATTGCCCATTCAATACTATGGGCTTCAATTTTGCAAACAAGTCAAATACACATTTTTAAAATTCATTCATGAGATGTAGGCTGGGCCAGCATTTATTGCCTATTCTTGAGATCTTTTAAGAGTTAACCACATTGGTATAGATCACATATAAGCCAGATAAGGCAAGGATGGCAGATTTCCTTCCCAGAGGACATTAATGGACCAAATGAGTTTTTACGACAATGGCTTCATGGTCAGAGTATTACTCAGGGTCTCTGATTAGTTGTCTATTGACAATACCACCTCACCACTGCCTCCCTGTTAGCAAATGCCTTTTGAATATTCACCTATTCAACAGCAAAGTTCTACCTTGATCAACCCCCTCAATGACTTAATTAAGGAACCCGATCCAATTATTCAAACAGCAAGCGGAATTTTCCCAAAGTGCTTGCCGCAGGAATCTTAGTGGGCAAGACAGAAAATGTGGCCAGCCATTTAAAGTCCATTGACCTTGAGTGGATTGGATGGGAATTTCAGTTTTGGGCCATGGGCAGCTGGAAAATCCCACCCATAATTTCTGTGAATAAATTATATGCTTGTAGTCATTTATTAATCCACGATTGTTATGGGTGACAGTTCATTATGTCCCCATTGAAACCCACAGTTATGGGGAATAAGGAGTCACAGACTGAGTTATAATGGAAGACGACCCATTGATGTGGTGAACTATTTGTCACAGAGTTCTAACAAATGATGATCTTCAGTCACAGTGAGCACATACATCCCACTTAATGTCTTATAAGACCATAAGATGCTGGAACAAATGTAAGCCATTCAGCTCATCGAGTCTGCTTCGCCATTCAATTAGATCATTACTGATTCAAAATGATAATCCTCAACTCCACTTTCCTGCCTTATCTCCAGAATCTTTAATTTCCCCACTGATTAAAATTTATCTTTCTCAGTTTTGAATGCGCTTAATCATTCAACTTCTACAGCCCTCTGCGATAAAGAGTCCTATAGATTTACTACCTCTGAGCGAAGAAATTCCTCCTCAATTCCATCTTAATTGGGTCACCCCTTACCCTGAGATTATGCCCTCTGGTCCTGGACTCTCCCACAAGGGGAAACAACCTCTCACCATCTATGCTGTTAAGCCCATAAAATCTTCTATGTCTCAATAAGATCACTTCTCATTCAATATTCCAACATATATAGTTCCAACCCACTCAATCTCTCTACATAAAAAAATTCCTCCACACCCAGGAACAGATTAGTAAACTTTCTCTGGACTCTCTCTAATGCCAGTATGTCTTTCCTTTGACAAGGAGACCAAAACTGTTCACAGCATTCGAGGGTTGATCTATCCAGTGCCTTGCATAGTTTTAACAAGACTTCCCAATTCTTATATCCCATTCCCTTTGAAATGAAGACTAATATTCCATTTGCTTTCCCCATTAACTGCTGAACTGCACGCGATCTTTCTACAATTTATGTACCAACACCCCCAATTCCCTCTTTGTGCTTCAGCTTTCTGCAGTCTTTTTCTATTTGAATAAAATTCAGCTCTTTTATTCTTCCTATCAAAGTGCATAACTTCAAATTGTTCTACATTATATTCTATTTGCCCAGATCTGCCCACTCAATTAATCTTCTGTAGAATCTTTGGGGCAATCTTATGGACTCATCCTGCCAGTCAATCAGTGTGGTGAGTGGTAAGATTGAGGGAGAGGCAGAAAATCAGGATCGCACTGAGATTTTCCCTCTCGTGAGCTTACCAGCCCTAGGCCCCCACCCCACCAGAACAAATGATGCCTCATGTTTTTCTGTGTCCAGATTGCCAGAAAATCTGGTCTGAATACTCAGCTGTGCATCTGGAGAGACACACACTAGTTTTCAGTCTAAACCTGACACTCTGACAAATTGTGGGAAAATTCCACCTTACAAGGGAAAATCATGCCTGACAAATTTATTAGAATTCTTTGATGTGGCAATAAACAGGATATATAAAGAGGAACCAGTAGATTTAATACACTTGGGTTTCCAAAAGCATTTGATAATGTATCATACAAAAAGCTTTTTAATAAGTTAAGAGCCCATGGTGTTGGGAGCAGTATATTAGCATCGATAGAGGATTGGCTAACTAACAGAAGACTGAGAATTGGGGAATATTTTCAGGATGGCAATTTGTAACTCATGGAGTGCCACAGGGATAAGTGCTGGGCCACAATTATTTACAATATATATGAAGACTTAGATAAGACAAGTGAATGTATTATGTCAAGTTTGCTGGTGACACAAAAGTGGATAGGAAGGCAAGTGGTGAGGTGACATGTGGGGAGGGGGGAACTCTTACCAAAAAATTCTAAACGCTGATCGAGTGAGAGAGTGGGAAATTCATTTTTCTACAAGCGTCCTTCAAGGCAACCTTTACGACACATGATAGCACAGAGTCGCTGAGCAGAGACTGAAAGCCAAATTCTGCACACATGAGAACGGCCTCAATCTGGATCTTGGGTTCATGTCACACTATCTGAAATGATTTACCTGGGCTTGCAAAATCTCACTGACTGCCTTGTCTAGAAACAGTATACATCTCTTTAACCTGTGCTTAACGCACTCTCTCCTTTCACATTGTCTGTATCTTTAAGACTTGATTACCTGTAAAGACTCACATTTCAATCATTACTTAATAAATGGAGTTTGTGTCTTTATATCCTCTGTTTGTGAATAGAACAACCACTCAGCTGACAAAGGGGCAGTGCTCTGACAGCTAGTGAATTTTGCTACCAAATAAGCCTGTTGGAATTAAAGCTGGTGTTGTGAGTCTTCTTACTGCCTTGTATCCTTTGCCAAGGGTTGGGCGATGCCATAGTTCTGCTCACATTCTATTTCATAACGATGGAAAATGAGAGACCATAAAGTTGCATTAATAACACCTGTCTCTCTTGGCTCTCCTCCAAGTCATTCACTAACCTGATTTGGAAATATATCACTATTCCTTCACTGTCACTGGGTCAAAATCCTGAATTCCCTCCTTAACAGTGCTGTGCATCTACACCTCATGGACTGCATGGTTCAAGAAAACAATTCATTGATAACTTCTTAAGGGCAATTAGGGATGGGTCACAAATACTGGCCTAAACTCTGAAAGCCAGATGTCATGAACACATTACCAAAAGGAGTTGCCAGTTTTAGAAAGTGTTTGCTGTCTTAGACTTGAAGTTAGAGATGCAGAATGAAACTAATCTCTGGCAGTAGTACAAATCAGGCTCATTGCAACCCTGGAGCCACATTTTAAATGAACCAGCTTTTATTTTCCACTGGAAGATAATGGCAAACGTTTAATTTCAAACCAGGTGATGATGAGACTTAGGAACGGAGTCTCCAAAAAGAGTTTAAATATTCTTCAGCAAGAAGATGATGAGGTGTGGTAAAAAGTCAGTGATCAATTTGCTATGAGACCATTTTGCACTCATTGATTGATTTCACCCCTGTAATATTTGATTTGATGACAGTGCTGAAGAATATTTCCCTCCTGCCCTTTTTCCCTGTCTGTTCAGCACACTGAGGGAGTGGGTAAAGATCAACAATGGTTATGCTTCATTCTTGTCATTTGAGCCTGGGTAGAAGGGATGCAGGAATGGACTTGATTCTGGACAGTAATACAAACTGTGTAGCCAAGAATTGGCAGCTTGACTTCAATAGAAGAAGGAATTAGGCAGGGTGTAAGATAAGCTGCCCATTTGCTCTCATCCATTTGGCATAATTGCCCAAGACCAACCTCAGCAAGCTGAACATAAAGGGCAGCAAGAGGAGGATAATCATGAGCTCACATGACATGCATGCACATGTAAAACCTCACTCAACATGTTAAAATTATAAGATTTGTATAATTATTGGGTGGAATTCTCCCCAAAAAATTCTAAGTGTTGAAGTCACGGGAAAGCTGAAGTAATTCACACTGCTTTTTTTTAATGGGAGTTCACATGAGAATCTATCACATTCTGTTCACTGCTCAGGCCACCAATGCAAATATCATTAAATTCAGGGGATGGGGTCTATTCAAACTGTAGAGACTGAAACCAGTGGGACTCTGAGAATGCACAGTGGCCCCAAACTATCAGCCTTTCCGTTTGCTGACCAACTCAATCAAGCTGGCCAGCCCAAGACTTCCACAGTGCTGCCAATCCAACACCCCCATGGCCCAATTGCAGGCCAGCTGTGAACGCCCCTCCCCGATTACAGCCAGCCCAATCTTCTGCCCCTTCCCCAGCAGTGATGATCCCCGCCCACAAGCAGAACCACCATCCCCACACCCAGTTAACCCTCTCCACTCCCGACCCCTCCCTCCAGCCCATATAGAGTGGCAGTGGGACCCTACACCCCTCCAGTGGCCCATAGGCCTCTCCCCAGCGGCTCTGCTCCTGGATCCCATCATAATAAGAACTGCCCCCTTAGCACTGCCCCATGCCCAATGGAAAGTGCCAAGATACCCCCCCTGAGGTTGGATTCCCGCCTTGAGTCAGTGTCTCTGTGGAGTTTGCACGTTCTCCTCATGTCTGTGTGGGTTTCTTCCGGGTGCTCCGGTTTCCTCCCACAGTCCAAAGATGTGTGGATTAGGTTGATTGCCATGCTAAAATTGTCCCTTAGTATCCTGGGATGTGTAGGTTAGAGGGATTAGCGGGTAAATGTGTAGGATATGAGACTAGGGCCTGGGTGGGATTGTGATCGGTGCAAACTCGATAGGCCAAAGGGCTTGTTTCTGCACTGTAGGGTTCTATGTTCTATGTTCTGAGCTTGGGCACTTTGTCCCTTGGGCAGTGTCAGGGAGCACAAGCTGGTACTGCCAGAATGCCCAATCCAAGGGGAAAACACCACCCCCACGCCCGGCTCCCTGGCAGACCCTAAATGCCCCCTTTCATTCCAGTGGGATCAGGCTGCTAATTCTCCAAAAGTGGAGAGTTATTCTAAACCTCACTGGAGTAAAATACTCCTGGCGGAGTGGGAGATGCTAGCTGGCCCGGAGAATTCAGTACTGGGCCAGCAAATAACATTTAAATGGTATTCAAAATACTATTGCGTGCAGTTCTGGTTGCCGCATTATAGGAAGGACGTGAAGACGTTGGAAAGGGTGCAGGGGAGATTTATCGGATATTGCCTGGTATGGTGGGAAGGTCTAATGAGGCAAGGCTGAAGGACTTGAGGTTGTTTCTGTTAGAGAAAAGAAGGTTCAGAAGTGACTTAATAGAAGCATATAAGATGATAGAGAATTAGATAGGATGGACAAAGAGAGCCTTTTTCCTCGGAAAGAGATGGCTAACACGAGGGGACATAGCTTTAATTTGAGGGGTGACAGATATAGGACAGATATCAGATTTGTTTACTCAGAGAGTAGTAAGAGCGTGGAATGCCCAGTAATGGATTTGCCATCATTAAGGGCATTTAAATAGTCATTGGATTTACGTATGGATATTGGAATAGTGTAGGTTAGATGGGCTTTAGATTGGTTTCACAGGTCAGCACAACATTGAGTGCTGAAGGGCGTGTACTGTGCTGTAATGTTCTATGTTCTATTTAAATGCTAGGCCCACCTTCTTTCTAAATTCTGGTGCTGCACAGGTTTTCCAGGCCTGGGAAACACAAGCGCAGTGCAAACACTTGCAGGAATCCCGCGAATTGGCCAATGCACGATTCTCACAGCCTGGGAGATGGGAGAATCATCCCCATTATATTTTGGGACTGTAGCACAAAATGTAGTATCTATGAAACGGGTCATGACAATAATCCTAGTTGGTGCAGTTGTTCAAGGTTAAAGGAGGGCATAGATTGTCTTACCGAGAAGACATTCCAAAGTCTTTATGCTTAGAGACAATTGCAGATATGCCTCTATGGGAAGAATTTTGAATGCACGTTCACCGTTAGCGAGAACAGCGATACGGGTGGAAATATTGCAAGAGTCAGGAAATTTGATTTTCACCCACGGAGGGCAGGAACCTATTTCAAATGAATCTGTGTATCATTAAAGGGCCCACCCATCACATGAGCCCCCTCCCTTACTGAATACCAAACCTCACTGATGCGATGGTTTACAAAAGCTTTATGAAAATGGGGAACAGTCAAGGAGATCATGCCAGGAGCACCAAGTTAAGTATGGCCTCTGATGGGCGAGGGAAAAACCTGCGATGTGCCCCAGCACTGCCCTCTAGTACAGATTGGTACCGCCAGGTTGGCACTGTCACTGGCACCTAGGTGAGGGACAGGGGGAAAATGCCAAGGCCTTTGAAAAGGGAATTTGGCAGTGATGGAAATAGTGGGCAGTGAGAAGGGACTTGGCATTGAGGGGAAAAGCCTGACTGTGATCAGGGTGCGCTGTCAATGCAGGTTGTTGGTTGTAGGGGTGTGGGGAGAGTCTGCGATAATTGTGCTGTGGGTGGATGTGGAGGAGAGGGGAGAGCCCCCAGTGGTGGTGGGGTTGTGGGGGAGGCGGGATGTGAGATGCTGCTAGCGAGAGTTTCACCTCAGGTCTGATGGGGCGTCCTTTAATACTGGCACCCCAACTCTGCAGAGTTGCCTTACCAGCTCTCTCTGGCCTCACCCCACCAAACTGACAGAATAAACCACTTGCCCCGATTTTCTTTTGTTAGAGTGACTCAAAAATTCAGCTGCGCATCTGGCAAAATACATGCTGGTTTGACACTCTGACAAAGTATGGGAAAATTCCACATAATGTCTCCCAAACTCCCAAAGGTGTTGTAGATATTGGGTTGCAAACATTTACTTCAGAGATGAGAGGACATTGAGATGATGGATAGCTAATTTACATTTCTACCTCAATACAAGGCTAATGCTTTTCATGTTGAGGGGAAGGAATAGCTCAGTGATTTTGTCACTGGATTAGTAATCTAGAGACCTAGAATACTGCTGGGGGATCTTGGTTCAAATCCCACCACAGCAGATGGTGAAATTTGGATTCAATAAAAATCTGTAATTAAGAGTCTACTGATAAGCATGAAACCATTGCTAATTGTTATAAAATGTCCTTTAGGAAAGGAAATCTATCATTCTTACTTGGTCTGGCCTACATGTGACTCCAGAGCCACAGCAATGTGGTTGACCCTCGAGGATGAGCAATAACTGTTGGCCCAGCCAATGATGCCTACACCCAATGAACAAATAAAAAAACAAATTAAAAAGTGTTGCCATTGGGAAGAGAGCATAGGAAGCCATTTTTGAGATCAGGTCACACAGATTTCCCTCAGATAAGTGTGTTTCCAGGACAGACAGCAGTTTATGTGGTCAGCAGACAGAAAAGACTGTTTGGCTTTGTGAGTTACTACAGCCAGATATGAAAGAGTCACTTTGTGATTTACTAATGTTACTGTTTGATTTAATTAGATTTCTATCTGAATTAATTAGATTATTGTCAGATTTAATTAGATTGCTGTCAGATTTAATAGGTTTTTCTGTCTGATTTGGAAAGTTTTATGTCTGGTTTAGGATTACAGGGCTGAATTCTGCCATTTTCAGGCAAAGTGTCCACACAGGTGGGAAAACGGGAGTGTTTTCCACTGGTGCTGGCAGCGTTTGTAAGTGGAATTCACCCAGATGAAAGGTGCTAGTGAGCCCATCTTGGGGAACTCGCTGGCCAGCCGAGCTGCCCAGAGGTCGGGCACCCCAATATCCGTACTTGGAGATAGGCACCCCCTTGCCCCAAAAAATAAATGGTAACTCTCCCACACTGAGCAGGGAAGCACCACCAAACCACCACCAAAGCCAGATCATGTATAAAAGTCACATTCAGGTGCTTGAGCAGAGAAGCTGGGCGAGGAAGTAAGTCTCTGTTTTCAAACTGCTCCCTGCTGCTCAGAGGGGGTTGTTTCATGGTGGCCATATTTGCATTTCGAGTGGGGAGGGGTCCTGCAAAGGTATGGAGGGAGTGAGGGGGGTTGCCGTTGTTCACGGGGTCCGATGTCAGACTCTCAGCACGGACCCAGCTCACAGTGCTTACCTCAGATCCTACTGCCGGCAGCAGCAAGCCCTGATCTGGTGGGGGATGGACTGGAAACTCTCTAAAATCTCAGGATTTGTCAAGCAGCACTATCTGTGGCCACAACTGCATGGATTTTGAGTGTGTGTTTGTGATAGGCGCAGTGGAGGGGGACTGTGTTGCCACTCTGAGATCAGTTGGAGGGGGTGTATGGGGAATGAGTGTTGCTGTGTGGATTGGTATGGGGAGTGTTGCTGGGGGTCAATGGGTGTAGGAGAGAGTGTGTTGTTGGGGGGTCTGTGGGTTGGTGCATGGGGAGTGTGTGTTGGGGGTCTGTAGGGAAATGGGGAGTGTGTGTTGCTGAGGGTCTGTGGAGTAAAGCATGGGGAGTGTGTGTTGGTGGGGGTCTGTGATGGGTGTGGAGAGTATGTGCTGTTGGAGATTTATGGGACAGTGCATGCGGAGTGTGTGTTGGTGGGGATCTGTGAGGGAATGGGGAGTGTGTGTTGCTGAGGGTCTGTGGAGTAGTGCATGGGGAGTGTGTGTTGGTGGGGGTCTGTAGGAGGGAGGGAGTGGGAGTCTGTGTTGTTGGACTGGAAGTGAGCAGAATTCCTTAATCTCTCCATCTGTCTCTCCCCTTCCCGAAATCCACCACCCCACTTTCAGAATGATGAGATAGTATTTGCTATGCAACACGTTGACCTTGCTGTTCCTTTGGTTGCTGCTGAAACTGAGAAAAAGCAGGGGGAGGTGAATTGCAGGCAACGAAGGCCCAGTCCTTACACTCACAGGAGTAGAGGTAGATAGCCACCTGAGACAGGATGTGCTTGCCATTCGCCCTGAGAGGAGGGAGGGGGACAGGAGAAGGAGGGAACACAGACTCCAGACGTTCTGCACGTAAGTGTCCTTCAAGCAACTCTCAGGCATCGCATGCTGCTGACAGTTCCAGTGCTGGAAGGAGACAGCGTGACACCTGGGCTCTTTGTTGCAAGACCTGGCACCTCAGGGCATGAGGGTTGGGGAGGGGGGAGCTGAGAACTATTCCCGGTGGCTGTAAAAGTGATGGCAGTCTTAAACTTTTAGTCACTGGGTTCTTCCAGGCTGGCAGTGGAGACCTTTGTGGCATTTCCCAACCATCTGTCACAAGTGTGTCAAAGAGGTCACGGACATCCTGTATAACTGGGCTGGCCAGTATATTACATTTGACCTGAACCAGGCCCAGTAGGAAGCCAGGACTCAGGATCCACGGCCATCAAAAGGATGTCAAATGTGCATGAGGCCTATACATCGCACCCACATCACCCGCAAGGCTCCAGTGAAGAATCCAGGAAGATTCATGAACATGAACTCAACACTTGTGCAATTGGTGTGTGATCATCAGCTGAATGTCATGCACGCCTGCGTCGGACATCTATATTTTTATATTGAAGAGTTTTGATGTTCTGAAGGTTTTTGAGGAGGAGCTCAGGATGCAAGGATGGAGGACATGGGGTACCGACTTTGGACATGACTGATGATGCCTGTGCAGAAGTCTGAGATGGTTGCGGAGACCTGATATAACGCAGCCCACATTGCCACCCATTTAATAGTGAAGTGGTGCATTTGGCTCCTGAGAATGCAGTTCAAGTATCTGGACCACTATGGCAGGACCCTCCAATATAGCCCCCTGATATCGTGCCTCATTATGGTGGTGTGCCGTGCCCTACAAACCTGGCACAGCTGCAAGGAAACCTTTTGGAGGAGAAGGATCGGGGGGCCAACCAGCAGGCGTTGCTGAGGAGAGGAAGAGGAGGAGGAGGAAGATGATCATAAGCAATACCACACAGGCGTTGCAGAGTCGATGGTAGCAAGGATTAAGCATGTGAGGATGACGAGGAAGACCCTGATCATGATGTTCTTTGGTCACTATGGGTCTGTGCTCTGGCACATGGATTTCGTTTTCACCCTCCCCTCCCCTAGGAGTCCTACAATCTCCTGCAACACTAGAACACTAGAATGGTGTACCTGGCTACGCTGTGTTAGTGAGATTTTTTGGCAGGCAGGAGGGCGATGATGACTTACTATGTGCCATTATTATTGCTGGAAACTAGTCTGACTCCTACCTGAACTCTGTACGCACACTGGCACCTGGGCCCACATCTGGCTAGTGAGTAAAGGAGCATTAAACTGCAATGCAGGAACCTGGGATGGGTGTGGTGGAGGGAGGAAATGTCTTGTGAGTTTTGGGAATGCTTTGGCAGATGCTATAAGTCGCTGTCAATGACTACCACCCTGTGTAGCCAGTGAATTATTTCAGTGCCTTCATTTTCTCAGTGACACAGTGTTGAGGGGCGTCCCCCACTGATGTCAACATGAAGACGACCTCCAGTGACCATCAGAGTAAGTATATTTCTATTAAAGGCTAATCAGAGACAAATAAGTCACAGATGAAATAACATTTACTGTTGCCAATAATAGTGCTTTCAGAATAAGTGTTAATATAAAAAGATGTGACAGTGAGTCTTCAAAGACCCTAAGTTTCTAACCTACCTAGTGTTGCCTATCACCCATGCCATTTTGGTGCCACTACAACTTCCTAACCTTCTATGGCCTACCACTCCGTCTCGGTGTCTCCCCAGGATGTAAGAGATGGAGGGGAGCAGCTGCCTACAGCGCTCTGTGGCCTGTGATGCCTTGGTGATCATTCTCAGGAGGGCCTCCAGCTTGAGGGCCCTTGCTGGTTTCCAGGTGTCATGGACTTTTCCATGGCACTATCTTCATCCTGCTGCATCTGAGATGCCCTGGTGTCAGAAAAGGGTTAATTAGAAGATGTAGCCACAGTTTGCAATCACCTGGGTGGAAGACTCTAATACAGGCTCGAGCCCTTCCTCCTCCCTCAGTGCTCCTGTGGGCTCCTGGATCACTCCATGGCACAATAGTGGTTCTGCAATGAGCTCCAGAAGCTCTGGTGTCGCCTGGCCCTGCCAGTCCTGGAGAACCACTTGCATTTTGCCAATAGTGGCCGACCCCTCTGCGATGGCCCTCTGAGTCTAGGGCCACCTGTCAACGGCGGCAGCCTCTTTCCCTCTGACTCTGGGCCACACTTTCCTGCCCCTCAGCCATGACCCTCTGTGACTGGGCCACATTCTCAAGGCTGTTGCCATAGGCTGTGTGTTTCGGCACTATCCCACTGGATATCTTACAAGTTCTGCATTCTCTCCGTCATGGGCCACAGAATCTCAAGAAGCCTGTGAGGCCTTCAGCTGTGGCCTGTTCTTACAGGGTGTGACCTTTTGGGACTTTGCCATGACCTGCTGTGACTCAGCCATTGTTTGGAGCCTGCCACTCATGGTGTAAATCCCCTGCCCCAAGTTTTCCACCATGAATGCCACCTTAGCGGCGTTGGCCTAGAAACCATTAATGACAGGCAATAGCTGGTCTGCCTGAAAGCTTTGAGACTCCTCCCAACAGCCTTGGAATCAATCCAGTGTTGCTATCAGGCCCTCCTGCATTCCAGTCTCCAGGTGGAGAGAGACATGCTGTGGTGGGGGGGCAGTCACTCTGATTTTTGTGGCGGGGGGATGGAGAGTGCCTGATGTTAGGGGAGGGTACTATATTTCTTGAACGGTTCCCCAATGTCCGTAAGTGGTTGAGGGTGTTTATTTTTAAACACAGATGGAGACGTCTTTAAAAATGGCACCCCGATCTCTGTGGAGTTGACATTGTCAGCTCAATCAGGTGTCCCACCATTGCGAAGGCAAAAACCACACCTCCAGTTTATTTTTCCACGGACTGCAGTAAAATCTGGAAAGAAAACACGATCTTGGTGTCAGAGAGTTACACGCCAGGTTTCTGGCCCCAGCCAACACTTGTGCAAAAATGAGAAAATTTTGCCCAATGAATTGAATGCTAAAGTCACAAAATATAACATTCTTATAATTTTCTATTTGTAACATTTTGAGTGAGTGTTTACATGTGTGTGCGTGTTATGAGAGCACAGGATTAATCTCCACTGAGTGTTACCCTCTGTGTTAATTGTCTGGATTTGTTGAGATTGGTCCTGGGCAGACATGCCAAATGGCTGATAGGGCAGCATATCGTACACCCTGACTAAATCCTCTTTCTACTGAAGCCAAGCTGCCAATTCACAGTTTGTATTGCTGTCCAGAATCAAATCCATCTCTACTGCCCAGACTCAAATGACAACCACTGCTTGTGCTTTTGACACAGCAACCATATGTTGAACAGCCAAGGGAGGGAAATGGGAGAAGAGAGAAATATCCTTTAGCACAAAGACCGTGATTCTCCCATCCTGACCCACTAATTTTTTGGCAGCTCGAGCTGGGAGAATCAAGTTTTGTCAATTCGCAGGATTCATACATGTGTTCCCAACACGTGCATATCTCCCAGCAATGGATATCTGGCACAGTCAGGACCAGAGTAGAAACTGGTGGAAACACCAGGTAAGTTATTTTAATCTTATTGTAATGTAATTTAAATGTGATTATTGGACCCGGCTCTGAATTCTCCGGGCCCGATAGCATCCCCCACCCCACCAGTACAATATCCCTCTGATGGGTTTAGAATAGCTCCCCACTTTCGGGGAACTTGTGGAAGACCCTGCTGGAATGAAGGGCAAGTTAATTAGGCCCCCCCCCTCCCAAGAGAATCAGGAGGTGGGGGATACAGTGCCTCGTGGGCATTGGCACTCTGGCAGTGCCCAAGAGGCAAAGAGGCCATGAGAAGTGGGCACTGCTTATCAGGCATTGGGCAGTGCCAAGGGAGTGTGACCTAGGGGTGGAGCCTCAGGGGTGGGGGGGCAGCATTGTGGGGGTCCTGGACTAGCCAGCAATCACCCTAGCCAGCAAAGTATCGGCTGACAGTTCGCAGAAGCCTGGAGCTGTCAGGTGTGGTGTGAATAGACCCCGATGCCCAAGCTTTTAATGATATTCATGATTGTGACCTCTGCTTTGCACAGATTCAAGAATGAACTACCACTGGAAAAATAATCATGATTTAGATTAGTTTCCCACGAATTCAACATCTAGAACTCTTTTGGGAGAATTGCACCTCCCCAAAGCAAACATTATGCAATAAAACAGACCAGCAGTGTAAAATTATCTCATAGCAAAGTGGTAGCTGCCTTTTCACTGCACCTCATCATGTTTCTGCTGAAGCTCACAGGAGGATAATTCAAACTCCTTTCAGTCACTTGATTCCTTGTCTCACTGACACTTTTGCCTGGTTTAAAATTTGCCCAGTTAAAAGTAAATAATTATTGGCGCAGTGAAACATTGACTATTTTGCTATGATTTGCACTAATGTTGGGGACCAGATTCATCTTTGTCTTTAATTTCAACTTTAACAACAGCAAATACATTCTGAAACTGGAAGCACTTTTTTGTCTAATTTTTGTGAACACAGCATAAGCAGAACTGTGGCATCTCTGAGCCTCAACACAGGAATCAATAACTAGAATGAAACCCTGCAGCCCCTAAAACACCACCCCATTCCATAATGAAAATAATTTAATCCTTGATGTATTAACAATGTGTCCCCAGCCCCTTATCCTTGTTGGAGGAAACATACTTACAGCTGCTTACAATTGATAAATTCGAAACTATAATTTTATATGACACATTACTCACTATAACTGAAGGTCATTGCCTATTATAACTCTGTGATAAATTGATTGTCTTCCAATATAAATCTGTCTGCAACTCACTGCAGTCCAATTGGAGTCCAATGGAAATTTTGAAGAAAAATGGGTTGATAAATGACAACAAAAAAATGTATTTTCTTCAACGTGGATTACGTTTGATAATTGATTTAGGTTCTCCAATGAAGTAATGGAGAGGATTGATGAAGGTAGAATAGTTAGAGCTGAATAGGTAGATTTTCAAAAGGCGTTTGATAAAGTGCCATTTAGTGGACTTGTTTGCAAAATTGAAGCCCATGGTATCAAATGGGTGATGGCAGCTGGGATATAAAACTGGCTGAGCAACAAAAAGCAGAGAAGAGCAGTGAATGGTTGTTTTCCAATTGGAGAGAAATATATACTGGTGTTCCCCCAAGTGTTATTATTAGAACCACTGCTCTTTTTGATGTATATTAATGACCCAAACATGATTAAATTGGCATCGTTCCAAAGTTTGGAGATGACAGAAAGCTTAGAAATGAAATAAGCAGTGAGGAGGATAATTGTAACATTTCACACTTGACAGCCAAGGGCCTTTGTCCTGGGCTCCCATTCTTATTTATCATGAGGAAAGAGTGGTATTTTGTCAAGAGAATACTTCCTTAAGGCAGCAATCAGTATTTTTCTTTTATCCTCTTCCTCAGATGCTTCAGAATGAACACTGATTACACAATGTTTTCAAACTCAACAATGCTCTTTGATATAATTGTTATAGTGATGGTCCATGTTTCTAGTGGGCAATGTGCCACAGCGAAGTTAATACAGAGATTCGCAGAATCATATCAGACAGCAAAGTGTAATTTGGCCCAATATGTCAGCGTCAGCTCTCTGATTGAACTTCCAATTAATCCCACACGCTTGCTTTTTTCTTACAGCTTTGGATCTTCAGGAGATCATGGACAGACTGGTGAAAAGGCAAATGCAATTTAGTGCAAAGAAGTACGAAACGTTGCAATTTGAAAGATCAAAAAATAAAGAAGCAAAATAAACTGAATAGCAAAATTTGAATGGGATTGCAGCAAGAGAGAGAACTGGGAGTTGACACTGACAAATCTTTGTTGATGGCAAGACAAGTTAATAAAACTGTTCTAAACATACACACATAGAATCATTAACTTTATAAATAGGGGTATTGAGTACAACAACAAGATTATAAGTCCTTTATGAATTCCTGGTTAGACCTCAGCTAGCGTAATGTATTCAATTGCAAGCATAGTACTTTAAGGATGTCTCTGTAGAAATGGTGCAGAAGACATTTGCTAGGATATTATTAAGGAAGAGAGACTTTGGATATTAAGAGGCTCATAAAATTGGGATTATTATGATTCTGTGAATCTCTGTATTTACCTCACTGTGGCACATTGTTTCCTAGAAACATGAATCATCACTATAACAATTATATCAAAGAGTGTTGTCTAGCTGGAAAACATTGTGAAATCAGCATTCATTCTCAAGCATCTGAGGAAGAGGATAAAAGAAAAGCATTGGTTGTTGCCTTAGGGAAGCATTCTCTTGACAAAATACCACTCTCTCCACACGGTAAATAAGAATGGGAGCCCAGGACAAAGGCTCTTGGCTCTCAATAACTCAACAAACCAATGTTGATTCAGAGCCAGGATTGTGAGGCTTTCCAATGGTGGTAATTGGTAGCAGAGGGTTGGAGAAGATTGTGTCCTGAAGGTATTTTGCACTTCATGGATTGATAATATTTTGGAGCAGTCATTCAGAATCAAGGCCACATGGGTTAGTGCCTTTGGGATCTACATTCTAAGGTAATTAAGGAGCAGAATCTGCCCAAGAGCGATTCATCTTGGATTCACTCCTATATGAATACTTTCCCCCATTCTCCTCTCGTTCTCCCCTACTAGGACCACCAGAGCCACGTTTGAGAAATTGTGCATCTTTTGCCTTAGTCCCTGAGCAATTCTGAAATGTGTGCTGCATTTCAACCAGCACATTTAATATTTTCAATGGAAATGGGTGCATGGAGCACACATATACTGAATATTCCTTGAAAATTGCTTCCAATCAGTCCTTGAGTTCTAAACCTGCAGGTGTCTAATTTAGCCTTCAGGTAAATTCTTCAGGAATTAGGCCCAAAATTGTGTGCTAACTCCACACATCAAACAGATGTACCGAATTAGCAAAGAACCTTTTTAGTCCCCATCTGTTTTCACCCTTTCAGTTAAATGGTGCTCTTGAAATTTATATTTAGTACTTCACGATGAGGAAGTTTCACTTTAGTGCTCAGAAACAAACTCAAAATGAGGTTTGCGGAAGGAAATCTGCTTGGTATTTGATATGGCATCAATAACATTGACGATGTTTGCATTGCAACTTTAATGTTATAAAACAGTTTGCTTCACAATTTGGCCAAAATTATAGCCAAAAGATATTTTAAGATGCCTTTCAAAGTTGAGGAACAATGTGACAAGATAAGAGGTTATCAAGGCAACCCCATAGAGTGAGATCAAGCTGAAAGCCCCTAAGTATTAGCTATGATTCAGTGATGGTATTCTTGTCTTTGACAGGAGCCTGTGGGTGCCTATGTTGCATTAAACTCACCAACCACAAAAACAGAATTGATAACTCAGTTAAGTGGGTTCTTTGACTTGTAGAGATGAAACAACAATATTTATGAGGTTAATTAAGCATCTAGATTTGCTCTTATCATCTACCTGAATATTGCATGAGTATTTGCATCATATCCTGTCTGGTAATGTATAACAATTTTAGATACACCCCTTAAAGGTATACTACAACATCCCCCATTTTTTCAAAATTAAAGCTGTACCCTTAAACAATCAGAACTATGTGCATTACACTAAAAGAAAACTACTACATGTTTAAACAAACTCTACAAAGTAGTAGATTGAGTCTCAAACATTATGGTGATTTGGTTTTAAGCCCAGACTTGGTTGCCTTGTAGTAGGTTTGAGATTGCCCAATGTTCTCACAATTCTGATTGTCTGAATGAGTGTTGTGTTTAGGTTGTGTTTTACTAACAATAGGGTTACTTGGTGTTGCTTGCACTGATGCTTCATTGATTTAACATTGGCTTCTTCACAGTCATGATGTTGGGTGCTCGTACATGATGTGATCATGGTTCTGGACAAATGGTGATCATTTCTGCTGGATTCCATGTTCTATCGATTGGATGTTGTATTCATTGGTCAAAGTTGATTAATTCTCTACCTCCATACCAGTCATGACTGCTCTTCACCCTGTCCTCTTTCTCAATTGATGCATACCATAATTCTAGGAGTATCAACAGATGATGATGGGGATGAGTTGTTTATACTTGCATGCTGCCGCTCCATTGAATCTGAGATATTCTGGTGATGAGGTAGTATGGACAATTCCCCACTTTTTGCACATTGCCTTGAACAATATTCCAGTTTATTGGAGTCTGTTGTCCAAAACAACTTCTTGCAGTACCTCAAACTGTCAGTAATGGCCATTCTGGATGAATCTTCTAACTGACATATGATGGAAAATTTCAAGAAATAGTCACAGCCAAGAAATTACCTCCACAAATGCTGAAGAGATCAGCAATTCTGGTCTATGGACACATAAGTGCTTCACGAGGAAATAATGCTTCCTTGTGGCATTTGGAACATGTAGACTTCACATGCCTCAGATTCCCTCATTCTTGTTTTGATTCATTCTTTGTTGGTATACTATACTCTAGCCAGTTTATTGGTTCTATCTATTCCGATATACACCTGATGCAATTACTGTAAAATGGTAAAAAATGGTAAAGTCGCCATGGTCCCAAATAACCATAGGGAGAGGTGGTGATTTAACTTGAAGATCACCACACTTCAGGTGAGAGGCAAGGTGGAAGAGAAGGCGAGGTCTTTATGAATAACATCAGCAAGACCGGAAATGGAATCCATGCTGTTAGTATTGCTCTGAATCACAAACCAACCATACAACTAATTGAAATGACAGCTTTAAGAGATTCTTGAATAAAGACTTGCTTGTCCTTGAAGATAACACCTTGGGATACCCCATGTTAAGCTCTACAAGGCCAAAATTAATTGGAAGATCTTGAAAGGATTGAGCACACACCATTTATGGCCTTTCATAATTGTTGCAATATGGGATCATTGGACATTTCTTGTTGCAATTTTTGACATTTCTACGGCCCAGAACCTTTGAGGTCAATACGTAAGATGTCGTTTATTCTGATACCAATTTAATCTACATGAAGATCAAAGGAAATATCTGTAGTTTTAAATGGGTAAACAACTTAAACTATCAGATGCAACATAGGAACTACACAACTTGTAGCATAGGTCTCAGTCATAACCTTGTATTTTGACACTTAACTGTTTACATCAGATCGTCTCGAGGATATTGTGATCTTGTAAATAGCTATGGATGGATCAGTTTTCAAAACCAAGGCTAATGTAATGCATTCAAGAGTTGATTGCTTGGCTAAGATTGTTGATAGGCTCTTAGAAGCAAAGATGATAAACTTACCTTTTTACAGGATACACACGCCAAGGGCTTTTTGAGGTGCATCAAAACTCTGCTGTAGTTTCCTCCACTGAGTCATAGAATTGAAGTATTAATGATCCCTCAGTCAATTATTTCTTGAGGTCATCAAACATGTGTTCATGATCCTCCTGCCAGATAAAGAATACTTCTTTTAGATTTTCTGTAGATCTGGCAAAAGAAAATTAAATAAACAAGAACAATGTTGAAAATCATTTTTATCTTGCAAGTTAGACATTACACTAAACATAGGATTCCTACAGTGTAGAAGGAGGCCATTCTGTCATTGATTCTGCACCGACTCTCTGACAGAGCATTCTTCCCAGACACAATCCCTGCCCTAACCATGTAACCTCATGCATTTACCCCACTAATCTTCCTAACATACACATCTTGGGACCCTAAGGAGCAATTTAACATGGCCAATCCAACTAACTTGCACATCCTTGGATTTTGGGAGGAAACAAGAGAACATACAAGAAACCCATGCAGATACAGAGAGAACATGCAGACTCTGAATAGACATTGAACCAAGGCTGGAATTTATCCCAGGTCCCTGGCGCTGTGAAGCACAGTAAGTCTGTAGTAAGTAGACTTCTTACAATAAGTAAACTTCTTACTGTACTTATTCCAATTTAACACCAGCATCTCCCCATCATGGCTACCATTGACACCACAAACTGCCAGCTCCAAATGGAGAAGGTCTCCAACAAGAGTGCACATATCAACACAGATATCATGATGCAGGAGCTTGAAGCTCCGAAAGCCAGTGCTACCAAATAAATCTGTTGGACTTTAACCTGGTGTTGCGAGACTTCTTGCTGTGCTTACCCCAGTCCAACACTGGCATCTCCACATCATGGCTGTGAAGCAGCAATACTAACCACTATGCCACCAAATATCCTCCAGTTTGCTAGATCAGGATGAGTGCTTGTGTCTGAATATATTGATCCAAAAATATTGATCCTTTGTACATTAATGTTGCAATTTTGGCAATTGAACTCATGTCTCTCTCAAAGCGTTCCTTGATGCAGTACAAATTTCAATCAAGCTTTCATTCTGTTTGGCCAACAATAGCGATGTCATCTGCTACCCAGATGCATCCTGATATCTCACACATGTAAAGATCATATGTTGTTGGAAAAGATCTTGGCTTTTGGAAAGTCCGATTGGTAATTGTTAGAGACATTATCTCCCAATGGGAATGTGGAATGTCAGAAGCTCCCAAGAGGCCTTTTCCAATGTACACACTAGTATCCATTTTAAGTCTCATGTTCAGAGAAGAATTTGGCAGTTTGCTTCCTCAAGTGTTACAATTTTATGAGCGTGTTGTTTTATTGCCACAAACAATCATCTTGCATTTAAACAAACTTATATAGCCATTGTTTTTGGCAACACATGATGGAGCTGCAGCAGTTGGCATCATGCAAACATTTGCAGATTAGGCCAACATCTTTCCATTTTATCCAGTTCTACTTGCATCTTCATCTGAACATAGATGCTTTATTTCTGTGGGGGATTGATGGAAGAAATAGCATGTGCATGAATATACGATACCACATCATTTTTAAAACTTCCAATCCTGTCATGCCTTTCTAGATAGAATGATGTTAGGTCAGCTACAGAGATGATCAGGGTTGTCCTTATTGTATGTTGCATTTACCAGTATCTTTTCAATGTTATGAATGATAACCAAGGTCAGGTCTCTGTATGCTGGTCAATCTGCAATCTCTGGGCCCTTGTTGGCCACAATGGAGAATGTCTGAGATAACCACGGTGAGTTGTTATAGCAACATTCAAGTGTGATGGATGCCAGGGATCAGATATCCAAGCCATTGTAGGCTGTGAGCTTGGCAGCGGTTGACTGAGTGATAACTTTCCATTTTTGCTGATACATGCTTGTCAGGATGTAAAGTAGAAGAATGTGAGCACTTGCACCCATATTGACTTTTGACCACTATTATCTTTTCCAGATTTCTGTGGGCATACAATGTGAATAGTGGCAAAAGCTTTGGATTGTACAATGGTATCAATACATTCTGTGACAATGACTGTGTAGAAGACCTGCTCACCATTTGTGTTAGTGTTCTAGTGATGAGGTCATCCTCATCATTCAGCCTTGCAGTCTGGCTGATCATTTTCAAGGATTTGCTGTTTTGGTGATATTTGGTATGCTCCCTATGTTTACTTGCATCCAACTGTGTTTGTCACAATGTCGAGCTGCCATCTGTTCTGGCTTTGACATTGATGCTTCCAGTGTCCTCCCGTATCACATACCTTGCTTATGTTGTGGAAAGCTCGACAATTCTGAGAGCATGTATGAGACCACATTGCTAAAAGGAGTTTTGTTTGAATTGGCTATCATGCCAATAGTGAAAATACTATGGGTGGCACGGTCGCTGGCACTGCTGCCTCACAGCACCAAGGACCTGGTTCGATTTCTGGTTTGGGTCACTGTTCTGCACATTCTCCCATTGTCTGCGTGGGTTTCCTTTGGATGCTCCAGTTTCCTCCCACATTCCAAAAGATGTGCTGGTTAGGTGCATTGGCCATGCTAAATTCTCCCTCAGAGTACCCGAACAGGCTCTGGACCGTGGCGAATAGTGGATTTTCACATTGCAGTGTTAATGGAAGGCTTACTTGTGACACTAAGCAATAAGCTAAACTGGACAGAGCCTGTAAACTCTGGGCTGAAATTATGGTACGTTTCAGTAGCTGGAGCTCGCACCCGGAAATGGGTGGGTCACTGACTTCAACCTCCACAATTATCCAACTGATGGCTGCAGGGGAAGTTTTCAGCCCATGACATTGCTGGATTGGATGGTGGAGTAGGCTGTCCGGCAGTTGAATTCACGGATTATGACCCAAATGGAGGTAACATCAGATGGAGGTAACAGCACTATTTTAAATAGGACAGTGTGAGGTGCCCTGTGATCTACTGCAGTCAAAAGAAATAAATCTGTTTTTGATTTCTGCATTGATTTCAAGCATTGGCTTAATTAAATTTTATTAATCTGAATCACTCTTGAAATCCTGCTCTTCCTCCTCAGCTCCAGCAGCAACCAAAAGTACAACAAGATCAATGGTGGCATTGCAAAAGCCATCTCGTCAATGTGAAGTGGGGAGGAAGGGTGATTTGTGGAAGGAGAGAGACAGATGGAAAGGTTCAAGAACTCTGCTCATCCCCAACCCAGCAACACACACTCCCCATACTGCCCCCCTTCCAGCAGCACATAGTCCCCATATCCCTATAGTATCCAGTATGGCAACACAGCACCATCCCATTCCTCCCCAATTCACAAATGCAAACCCAGATACAATGCAGTAGTAACCACAGAAGATGCTATTGATAAGTCCTGAGGCTGCAGCACTGCCACTTCAGAGTTTCCAGTCCATCCCCCACCAGCAATAGGGCTTGCTGTTGCCTGCACTAGAACCCAGAATCAGCACTAAGACCCAAGGCCAGCAGCTCCCTCCCGATCACACACTCTTAAGCCTCACTTGATCTGAAATGCAACATCAACACCACGAAGCAGCAGGGAGCTGTTTAAAAGCAGACACTTACCTCCTCACTCACCCTCTCTGCTCAAGTGCCCGGATGTGACTTTTATACATGAAGTGTTTTACTAATTGATTCGGCTGCAGTGAACGAGGTGGTTATGGCAGGTGAACTGGGATGATTGGGACTGAAGCTCACTAGTTACATTCTGATGAATGCAAGAAAAAGTACAGATTGACATTTCACCCTTTTTGGGCAGGATCCCATTCACACCAATTCTTTTTCTTGGTAAAATGGAAATCAGTGCGCAAAGGGGCACCATTTCTGCTAGCTGCTTCATACTAGATTTAACGACTTTTTCCCACTGCAAAACAGACACAATGAGGTTGTAAAATTCTGCCCACAGTGTTTACTGATGTTTGGGTGTGTCTTGGGAAATCCATGGACACAGTCTTGATCGCATCTGCCATTGATCTATTTGTTTTTGACAAAAGCTAACAGCTGAATCCAGTCTGTACTGATAATTGGAGTTAGGGGCAGACAGGATGAAGTATTACAAAACGTGTTAAACTATTCTGCATTCTGACTTTTAGCACTCTAGAGATTTGAGTGTCAATATACTGTGATATCTTGGGCATGAAACAAATGTCTAATGTGGTGTTTGGTCACAGCTGCCTGTTAATTCACATGTACTCATACTTGGCCCTGAATGTTAAAGAATATTATAAATTGTTTTATCTTTCCAACCTTGTATTGTAAAATTTATTTTTGACTTTTCAAAACCCTTGGAACTTGGTGGCTTTCTCCACTTAACAAATGACTTAAATCTCAAACTTCAAACAAAATGCAATTGGGTCCTAAATAGATCTAACAAACAATTTGAGAATCTGGTCAAGGATCATAACAACATTGAGCAGTTGAACTGTTCTATATTTTACTCCTCCATAGATTTTAAATTTAAGCTTATTTATTAGTGTCGCAAGTAGGCTTATATTAACACTGCAATGAAGTTACTGTTAATCCCCTAGTCACCACATTCTAAAGCCCTACAGGGTATACTGAGGGAGAATTTGATATGGCCATTGCACCTAATCAGTATGTCTTTCAGGGTAAAGTGCCAATACAGGAAGAGAAGAAGGTTCCAAACCACCTTGCATGTTGATGATGACTCCCTCCAAGCTCTCGTCCAGGCTATATCCACCACATGTGAGGTTCTCATACAAATGGGCAAGAAGACTTCATTCAATGACCCAAGTGCCTGGATGAAAATAGCTGCAGAGGTCAGCAGCATTGCTGTGGTACCACTAAGCTGAAGGCAACATCGGGAAAAGGCTAACTAACCTTTTGAGATCCACAAGGGTAAGCCTACATTCTGTCTGACATTGTACATGGGAGCAAGAGAGAAGGCTCAAGAATTCCCCAGTGCCTCTCCAGAGGTAGTTTTGTGGTTCCAGAATGGGTGGAGGAGTGCTGGCCTTCGATCTGAGGGATGTGCTCAGTATGTTGGCTGCCAATCGGTGTACAGACTACGCTTTCTTAACAGAGCTTATTCACGAGTTGAACTTAATATATCAGAGAAGGAAGATCATTGCAATGTCACATCTCATTTTAGGAACAGCAGCCCCCATTACCCAGGAGAGAAACTGAACTAGAGGTAGCATGTTCAGGTTGAAAATCCTCACAAAACTGCACGCCAAGGTTCTGATAGTGTCCTCCACAGAATGGAGCCAATCAATAGGTAGAGGACAAACTGGAGGAGTGCCTTGGTTGATATACCAGAATGGTTGCATCCATGTGCACTATAATCATCCATTCTTCAGAGACTCATCTTCATCTCTGGGCAGACTGGCGACTGTCCGGGATGGGCCAAACACACTGTATTGCAGAAACAATCCTGGTAATGTGCTTTGACCCACACATGATTGCCCTAGTTCAAAGCTCAGCAGCCCACAGCCAGGAAGACTGGGAGTCTGGACACTGAGCTATCTTCTGGGACCTCACTGGTAGGCAGAAAGGCCCAAACTATCCTTATGGCAGAGGATGTGCAATAGCTGCCTCCACCTCAGAGCATCTCTCAGGGCGTTTCCAATGATTGAAATTTCCATCCGTCAGCCCACCTCAACTGTTGTAACAAACATCATGATAATCATGGAACTGATTGCCACTCAGCAAGAGTTTTATAAAGAAGTGGGGCCCTCAAGGCCTCAGCTACACAGAGGACACCCACCAAAGCCCAGCATAAGGGACAAAGCAAATCCACAGCCTCTCTTCAGCAGAGCAGCACATGACAGGGAAAAAACTAAACTGTTTCATGAGCAAAAAAAATTAGGATAAATTCACAAAATTGTTCACATGGGAGCATCCCATAGCTGTTTTCATTATTTGGGTCATTGGCGATTTGTCTATAAACCTTCAATATCCTCTTGCAGAGTTTGAGTTTATCTATAATTGATGTATGAAATGTTTGGAGAAAAGATTCGTCAAGATCTTTTGATCACCTGAGGTGATCATACCTGAGGTGGTGAGACTGCTGACAGGACTACATCAAAGAGATCACAGTCTAGATGGAATGACTGTGAGACACATGCATCTCTGAGGCCAAGGATGCTAGAACCTCAGCCTTATTCAGGGCTACTGTGCGCCTCAGCCATGTAGACCTTTCCAGTGCTCTGTAAAGATATTCCCTCACCTCTTCATCAAACTTAACATCAGTGGAAATGCCCACTATCCTACAACTCCTCTTCATCCAGGGCATCCCCTCTTTGAACTGCAAAGTTATACAGAGTGCAGCACACAACAACCATTGGTGAAACTTTGGATGACGTTTACTACAATGCTCCTCCTGATCTATACAGGCATTGAAGCTTCACCTTTCATAGCTCAATTGTCTGCTCCACAATGGCACTGTAGTGCTGTGGCTGTCATTATAATTCCGCTTTGTATCTGTTTTAGGGCTCCTCACTGGCCATTACTTCAAAGGATATCATTTCTCATCCCAAAGTCAACCCTCCATGGCATCAGTTCCATTAAACATGTCAAGCACCGAGCAGTTTTGGAAGATATCGGACTTGTGTCTGCTATCCAGATACCGAGCACAGGCTTGCGCAATTCTTCAATGGTGGTCATGTATGAACTGAACATTTAAAGAATGATAGCCTTTCCTGTTAATGAATATGTAGGACTGGCCTGCTGGAGCCTCTATGGTGATGTGAATACAATCTATTGTTCCTTGAACCCTGGGGAAACCTCTGATCATCACAATGTCTCCTATTCAAGTTGACTATGGTGATGCTGTGGTGGTCCATGAAAAATGCAACGTATTGACCTGTCCTTCAGAACATTACACTGTTAAAGACCTTAACGTAGAAGTGTGCAGCAGACTGTATTGCCACTAAGGTTTCCATTAAGGCCTGAAAGAATCCAATGGCAAAGAAATTCACTGCCACAGTTATCTTGTTAGCTACTAGAATTGGATGACCAGCCACACAACTGAAGTTATGTCCACTGCTACTATCTCATAGAATGAGGCAAGTCATTGTCGCTGACAAGAGCCTGAGACTCCTCTGGACTGTGTTTCTGACATTTGAAGGTGACTCATTCTCTGCCTATAATATTTGATTGCAGCATATGTCCTTGCTCTGTGTCTCAGCAGCCCACCTTCATCAGCAATTTGCTCTGGCACAGGCCTGACACTCTCAAATCTGCCATCCTCAGGCATCATCAGTGCATCCTGGTCCTGACAACCTGGTCTCTCCCCTCAGTCTGTGCCTCCTCCAACTCCTCAATGGAAGATGTGTCTCCCATAGAAACTACTATCCCCATGTTCCTGCAAGCAAACAGGCTGAAGTATAGGTGTGGCACTAACTGCACATTTCTGCAGGCTCATTCAAGCCTTAGAAAAGCAAAGATATACCCTCAAACCACATCTTCCAATAGCAAATGCTAATAGCACTCGCAAAAGTTTGAACTGCTGAGGTCAAACAAAACTGCTGACTTTTAACTTGCTGTTACGATTATTCAGTGCAGCTGATGAGCAACATTCTGTTGCTGGAATAGGCCATCAGGCTCTGAGGTCTTATCTGTCTTTAATCCCAATGGTTTTCTCAGTACTTTTCTCATCATGATGACAATTGTTTTAAGTTCCTCCTTTTCAACAACCTCTGCATTACTTGTTACTATTTGGATAGTTCTAATGTCCTCTACTGTGAAAACTGAGGCAAAATATTGATTCAGTATCTCTGTCATTTCTGTGTTTCTCCTTTATTAATTCTCCAGCCTTATCCTTTAAGGAACTAATGTTGACTTTAGCTACTCTCTTCCTTTTTATATTCCTATCTAATCTTTTGCATTAAATTTATTTCATTATTTATCTTTTCAATGTCCTAACTATGTTGAGGGTTATGGTATTTAACAGAAAAAGCAGGGTAGGATTTTCCAGCTTCGCTTGCCAGAAAATCCCACCTGAGGTCAACAAAGCTTTGCATGGTCTATGTTTCACCTGCTACAATTCCCGTGGCAAGTGGGATGGGAAAATTCTGCCCTTGGTTTGCACATTCTGCACTGCATCGAGTATAAAACCTTATGTAAAACAGAAGTCTAAACACACAGCTTGATAATATCTTCAACAAATCCATGTGATCAGCTCTTAAAGTGACCATGTAATCGTTTTTAAATATTAACATTCAAGACAAAGATGAATTTAGATTTAAGAAATAGGATGACATGTGACGGTACAAGATTTCAATCAAAATTTTAACAAAGAGCAGAACAGGCTCAGGAGGCTGAGTGGCCTATTTCTATTTCATAAGGCTGGTATTTTTGACGAAAAATACCATACCAGGCAACATCCTGGTAAACCTCCTCTGCACCCTTTCCAATGCTTCCACATCTTTCTTATAATGCGGCGACCAGAACTGTACGCAATACTCCAAGTGCGGCCGCACCAGAGTTTTGTACAGTTGTAACATAACCTCACGGCTCCTAAATTCAATCCCTCTACCAATAAAAGCTAACACACCGTACGCCTTCTTAACAACTTTATCAACCTGGGTGCCAACTTTCAAAGAGCTATGTACTTGTACCCCAAGATCCCTCTGCTCGACAACACTATTAAGGGTCCTTCCATTAGCCCTATATTTCATATGCCTGTTATTCCTACCAAAGTGAATCACCTCACACTTATCCGTATTGAATTCCATTTGCCACCTCACGGCCCAGCTCTGCAACCTATCTATGTCCCTCTGCAAACTGTAACATCCATCCTCGCTGTCTACAACTCCCCCCACTTTGGTATCGTCAGCAAATTTACTAATCCAACCCTCTACACCCTCATCTAGGTCATTTATAAAAATGACAAACAGCAGTGGCCCTAAAACAGATCCTTGAGGTACACCACTTGTAACTGCACTCCAGGTTGAATATTTCCCATCAACCACCACCCTCTGTCTTCTATCAGCTAGCCAATTCCTAATCCAAACTGCTAAATCACCTTCAATCCCATGCATCTGCACTTTCTGCAGTAGCCTACCATGGGAAACCTTATCAAACGCTTTGCTAAAATCCATATACACTACATCAACTGCCTTACCCTTATCTACCTCTTTGGTCACCTCCTCAAAAAACTCAATAAGGTTTGTGAGGCACGACCTACCCTTCACAAAACCGTGCTGACTATCCCTAATCAATTTATTCCTCTCTAGATGCTTATAAATCCTATCCCTTATAATTCTTTCCAAGACCTTGCCCACAACAGAAGTCAGGCTCACCGGTCTATAATTTCCAGGATGGTCCCTACTCCCCTTTTTGAACAAAGGGACAACATTTGCCATCCTCCAGTCTTCCGGCACTATACCTGTAGCCAACGACGACATGAAGGTCAAAGCCAAAGGCTCTGCAATCTCCTCTCTAGCCTCCCAGAGAATCCTAGGGTAAATCCCATCTGGCCCAGGAGACTTATCAAATTTCATACCCTCAAGATTCGCTAACACCTCCTCCTTATGAACCTCAATCCTGCCCAGTCTACAGCTTGGTATCGCAGTATTCTCCCCGACAACATTGTCTTTCTCCTGCATGAATACCAACGAAAAATACTCATTCAGTGTCTCTCCTATCTTCTCAGGCTCCATGCACAACTTCCCACTGCTATTTCTACTGGCCCTAATCTTGCCCTAACCAATCTTTTATTATTTATATACCCGTAGAAAGCTTTAGGATTCTTCTTAATCCTATCCGCCAAAGTCTTCTCGTGTCCTCTTCTAGGTCTTCTCAACTCCCTCTTTAGCTCCTTCCTGGCTAATTTATAGCTCTCCAGTGCCCTAACTGAGCCTTCACATCTCATCATTATATAAGCCTCCTTCTTCCTCTTCACTACAGATTCAACTTCCCTAGTACACCATGGTTCCCTCACTTGACCACTTCCTCCCTGCCTGGCAGGTACATATTTATTATGGACGTATGGGGTAGATCAGCTGGTCTCTTCCTCTCATGTTCATGCATTCATACCTAAATATTAATCCAATAGAATGAAATTGATATGAAGCCTAATTTAATCAAACATATATAATTCTGTGAAGTCCCTAATTTCTTGCCTTATCTATAAAAGCAATTTTAAGCATTTGTTCTTCCCAATCTTATGTCTGCTTTAACTAAGTATTCCTGTCAAAAGTATTTAATTTTCAAAAAATATTCTTTCTTTATTTCACTGTCTCGTTTTCCACATGTTGCCTGGTTGTCACTGTTCATGGATGAGGAGGAAATGATTTCTTAAAAACTGGTTGGTTGAAAGCAGTTTAATGATGCTTTTTGTTCAGTCAACCAAAAATCTTTAGTTAAGTGATTAACGTGTGGGATTGTGGTGAATACGGACCCTCCTCACTTATTATCATGGCTGATCATTGATTTTAATTTCGCTTTCCCACCTGACCTTCAGAACAGGAATAAGCCACTTGGCCTCTCAAGCCTAATCTGCTAAGATCATGGCTGTTCTTATTGTGGTCTCAACTCCACTTTCTTGTCAGTGCCCCATAACCTGGCCAACCCAATCATAAAGTCATAGAGTAATAGAAGCTTACAGTACAAAAAGAGGCTCTTCATCCTATCATTTGTGTGCTAGCCATGTATTCAATTCCCATTTTTCTATACTTGATCCATAGCCTTGCATGCTGTGGTGTTTCAAGTGATTATCTAAATGCTGTGAGGACTCCCATCTCTATCACCCTCTCAGGCAAGAGTTCCAGATTTCTACAACCGTCTGAATGAAAAAGACTTTTTTTTTAAATCCACTTTAAGGCAGGCACAGTGGTTAACACTGCTGTTTCACAGCTCCAGGGACTTAGGTTCAGTTCTGGCCTCAGCTAACTGTCTGTGTGGAGTTTGTACATTCTTGTGTGGAGTTTGTACATTCTCTCCATGCCTGTGTGGGTTTCCTCCAGTGCTCCAGTCTCCTCCCACAGTCCACAGACATGTGGGTTAGGTAGATTGGTCATGCTAAATTGTCCCTTAGTGTCAGAAGGACTGGTGAGCAAATACTTGGGATTACGGGGAAAGGGCTTGCGTGGGATTGTTGTCAGCAGAAGTCTAGTGGGCTGAATGGTACCCTCCTGTACTGTATGATTCAATGAAATCTCCTGTCTCTTACCTTAAATTTATAGACTCTTTTACTAAAAGGAAAGTTCCTTTCTATGTCCTTCATAATTTTACACACTCTAATGTCTTAACTATGTGAAGGGTTGGGGGTTTTAATTTTTTTTTAAATCTGGTTTGCACACATAGATTCGAAATAACAATAGGTTTATTGTAGGAACTGTTGTTTATACTGAACAGAAAATGAAACTAAAGTAGGATCCTCTAAAATATTCCAAAGGCATCATCATCAAATCATATGACCATCTCTTAAGGCAATCATGCAATCACTTAAATATATAACACACCTCCTCCTTTACTTCTGTGGTCATGACAACCAAATTATAACAATGTCACACATACGATCAGTAATACTCTAGACAATGTAGTATGCCCCATTAATCATTAAATCAATAAGAAAGTCAATCAAGAGGACTTTTTTTTTGGTTGTATATGACATTCTGAAATTTGGTCATCTTGACCCTAAAAATATGATTTAGAACTTCATTAGACATTTCTTCTCTTGGAATTTATTCTCATATGGTAGAGCAGCAGAGACACAATCATCAGGTTCAAGTAAGTCTTCCACAGCAGTATACACAACACCAGGGATTAAAAAGTTGATATTTCTGGAGATGATTCTGAGGAACCATTTCAAGATAACAAAAGTGGCCAGCATAACAGCACCAAACTAGCTGATCTTTAGTTTGAACTGTGTAAGAAATTGGACTTGTTTTTCCTAAAACTATGGTTGTTATTCATTTCTCACTTGTGGTGTAATTAGATACTACACATGATCTCCATATTGAAATGAGACTTATGTTACCCTCGTGTCCCATCCAGCAATGTGTTGTTAATGCTCTATTGGACCCTATTTTACCATTTTGATTCTAAGTGCTGCACAAATTTGAAACTGGGAGTGTTTGAGATCCAACTTTTAGACCTGTTCTCAGGCACACCCATACGCACTCTGCCTACAAAAATATCAGCAATTCGAATCGCACTGCAAAAGCCTTTGGGCAGAGCTTAACGTGCCCAAAATCCTACAGCTCTGATTGGCGCCTCCAACCGCACGCAGGAAAAATATAGAATGTGACTCTCTCTGTCAGATCACTCCCGAGCTGGAGAATGCCTGTCCCTGGCTCCCACAGACATTGCCCCACATCCCCAAACATTACTGACCCTTTTATCCCCCACCATCCCCCCACCACCCAGACCAATTGCAGGTCCCTCTCCACCACCGCCCCCCCCCCAACAATCACAGGCAGAGTTGCAGTGGGCTCCTCCTTCCCCCTTACTGATCACAGACAATGTGGCATTGGATAACCCCCCCTCCCCCCCCCCCCCTCCGCTCTCCTCACTGATCACAGGCAGGGTGGCAGCAATGCAAATGCAGCAAATGCATGCAAATGCATTTAAATGACCGTCGCACCTGTTTTGGGTGTGGTCCTGATTGCAGCCATTGTCGGACTTTGGTAAAGGGGGAATCGGCGCAGAGGAGGCGCAGATCATGCTACTTGCCTCACTCCCAACTTGACCACATTTTTGCATCTGAAAATGGGCACAACTTGATGGTAAAATCGGGCCCGCTTTCTCTGAAATTTCTGAGGTAATAACAAATCAAATTTGGTTCTTGACTTTCTCTTTAAGAGTAGTAATGCAGGTCAACTTTGGGTAATCGCATGAGTACTGTTTCTATAAGATGCCAAAAAGCTATTCACATAACATGATAACCTTGATCTCTTAAAGTTTTAAAGAATGTTTCAAGGATTGTATGAATCTTTGAGCTAATCAATTGCTTGAGGTAAGGTAAGGATTTTAAATGCTGAATACCGTTTATTTTGGAATAATCCTCAAACTCTTGTGAAATAAACTGTGAACCATTATCACTAAAAATCTGTTCCTCTTTACCAAATCTGGCAAAGATTTCAATCGTTTGTACAAATTTACTCAATCTCACAATAACAACTTCTGGCCACTTTGAGTGTTCATCAGTCATGACTATGTACATGTAATCTTTAACTCGAGCAGCAAAACGTACATTCAATCATTGCCATGGCATTTTAGCCCACTTCCAAGAGTGTAGAGGAGGCAACGATGGTGCATTTCTTATTAATGCATAGGATTGGCACTGTTTTATACATAATGCATTATGCCTCAATAATGTAGCTAAAGTTAGAAAATAAATTGTTGCAGTAATTCACTAATCCTAGAAAGGACCTCACTTGTATCACATTCATTGGACATGATGCTTCTCATATAGCTTATTAGGTGTTTTATGTGTGCCTTTATGGTAAGTAACATAATTCAAATACTGAATTAACATCTAGAAAAAGTCGCACTTTTCTTTCTTAAGACACAGACCAAGATCTTGCAGTTGTTCCAATGTTGTTTCTAAATTATTCAAGTGTTCTTATTCACTGGACCCTGAAATCAGAAAATCATTCCAGGTAATAGTAAACACCAGGCAGACCACTTATAATCTGATCCACCTATGTTTGGAAGAGGGCTGGAATGGGTTTTATTCCAAAAGGCAATCTTTAATAATGAAAAAGACCTTTATGAATAATGATGATAAGCACTGGTTGAGATATGGTGGCTAAATTCATCTGTAAATATGCTGTGAAGGATCAGTCTTGCTGAATTTCTGCCTGATAACCTAGCCAACACATCTTCAATTAAAGGATCTAGATAGTGATCGGCACACAACACTGGATTTATGGTTGTTTTAAAAATCACCTCAAAACTGGTTTCATGACATGTACAATGCGGGTAGCCCAGTCACTCATTGCCACCAGCTGTCATACCCACATGCCAATTAACCAGTCATGCTAATTCTCCTTCAATCTTGGGAAGAATTGCATATGGTGCCATTCTTGCTTTGAAACCCTTTGATTGACTATGAGGCTTTATTTTGAGTTTCTTTTGAACTCCTTTCATTGAGCTAAGTGTGTTTTCAAATATACTCTTATATTTATCTAGATGATGATGTAGGTCTGTTTTGGCATTGACCAATCTGTTGACAGCATTATCTTCTCTAACCACAATATTTTAAATATAGCTGGGAAATTACTACAGACTGCATGAAGAGGCAACTCCACTGTTTATCCACTTAACTCTATGATAACAATGATATAACACTGTAGTGTCACAATATCTTCTGCGTATGGCCTTAAAATCACATCAGCTTATTTTAAGAATTACTTTAATTCTTAGACAACTTTTGTCTAAGAATTAAAGATACAGCAGCACTACTATCCATCCCCATAGATTGTCCATTTAATTATGGAATCACCCAGAATCCTTTTGATTCACCCTGGATAAAACGTTTAGTTGAAGCTCTTCATCATATTTCTGGATATTCTTTTCTTCACAGTTGTAATCATTTTCTTCCATGTTACAAATTGTTTTTAAAGATTGCAACTTGTTCTTCTTCTTGAAGTACTCAGATTTGTCTTCTGAACATTATTCTCAGGAGAAGCTGGTCTAGTCCAATAACGTTTTCCAATGTGACCCATTTTGCCATATTTCTTGCATTGACTATCCTTGTTCTAACATTCATTCACTGAATGGTCTATTTTGACACATTTGTAACATGCTTCATGCTGTTTTGACTTCTTACGAGCAGTTCCCAAATTGTGGATCTATATTCCTATACTGAATTGTGAAGCCGGTTTAGTAGCCAGTTCCATTGATACTGATTTCTACTGCTGTTTTTAAAGTCAAAATATGTTCAGTGAGCAATCTTCTTTGGGTAGCCTCATTTTAGACAGCACAGACTAGACAATCTCAAAGAGTATCTTCTAATGACTTACCAAGTTCACAATGTTGTGCCAGCCTTTTTAAAGTTGCTACAAATGTGAGCAACCTTCCACTTGATTCCTTCAATGGAATCTGAACCATTCTGCAAGATCAGTGGCTTTGGAGAGTAATGCTGTTCAACCACTTTGTCAAGTCAATGCAAATTTTGGTTCCTGACTTTGATGGATGAACCAAGCTCTGCAGTAAATGGAAAGTTTTACTTCCTATTGCACTGAGAAAGACTGGCATGAGCAACTCGTTTACAATTTTATTTGCTTGTACAATGCACTGAAATCATTCTGCACAGGGACTCCATGATTCATTTTCCTCATTGAAAGGACTTATTGCATCTAATTGACCATCATTTCTCTTGCAGACACCAGTGACTTGAGACTGCTCAGTGTAAATTTTCTTTACTCCTTCTTAGTACTCCCCATTTCACCTTGGAGACCATTGAGGTGATTTTTTTTTTCAAATGTCCCATCTGTACTGCAGAGCATCCGTTCTTTTGAAATATGCCGGATACTGCCTGGAATCTCACCCTTCTCTGATATTTTCATAAACCAACATGAACAATGACCATTACTGTTTTCTAGCAGAAACTGTTGGTGGAATTGCCTTGTCTTCCTTGAACAGCTGTAAAAATGGCTTATGGGTTGTGGTGATAATAAAACATCTCCTGTAAATGTATTGATGAAACTTCTTGATAATAAAGATAACAGCCAGGCCTTTTTTTTTCTCCCTGGAAGTATCATCTCTTCACATAAGGCGGGGGGATGGGGTGCAATCCTCCATGGCTAGCCATTGGGTGGGGGAGTTTGGGGGGGGCGAGGTCTGCCGGGTGGGGGAGAGAGGGGGGTGAGAGATCAAGGTGGGTTGGGGGAGAGTGGGGCTGGCCTAGACACATCCGGGAGGCCAGCGATGGGGGATTGCACAGCCAGTGATGTGGGTTTGCGGGGCCAGCCAGTGAACAAGTTGGCCTGCAATTGGGAGGTCGGCAGTGCGGGACTACTGCGCATGCGCCAATCTTGGCGTTGACAAATCGGCACATGCACATTGGCCCACTCTGCGCTATGCTGCTGGCCTCTCCAGTGGAAATAGGTCCCGTGTGCTGATTTTCATCGTGATCCACACAAGGGCAGATTTATTTTGAAAATCCCGCTGAAAAAAATAGATTCACTCCAGTTTTTCTACTCAAATGGCCTTTTCTTCTATTCCCAAAGCACTCTGCTCCTCTAAATCTGTAGTGAACAGACCTACCGGTATCTTAAAGAAAGAGTTCAAATCAATCAACACGTCTGAGTGTGGCTTCCTCCACATGGGAGGAACCCCCCTCTCTCCCCCACCCGGCAGACCTCGCCCCCCCCAAACTCCCCCACCCAATGGCTAGCCATGGAGGATTGCACCCCATCCCCCCGCCTTATGTGAAGAGATGATACTTCCAGGGAGAAAAAAAAAGGCCTGGCTGTTATCTTTATTATCAAGAAGTTTCATCAATACATTTACAGGAGATGTTTTATTATCACCACAACCACATGTTCACTGCGTGAACGTGATCCCAAGCCCTCATTTCTGGAATAATTACTACTCACGGTTTCCCACCATAACTGGTGGATCTTAATGCTTTGTTCAATTTGTAACTCCTGGGTTCCTTTCTCAGTGCTTTCTATCACTATCACTATTTCTTTCATTTTAAATGTCAACTCAAACTCAGCCAACAGTTTTCTTTGTATAGTTGCATTATTTACACCGTACATCAATTGATCTCTTAACATGTTGTTTAAAGCTAACCCAAAATTGCGATATTCTGCAATCTTTTTGCTACAAAAGCTGAAAGGCCTCCCCTGGGCTCTTCTCCACTGAGTTTTACATATTTTTGCAGTGTTACTGAGGCTTTAGGGTGGTAATGCCTCTTTGCTAGCTCAACAAACTCTGCAAATGTCTTCATATTGGGAGCATCCTGGGAGGTTAAACTTCAAATTAACTCTGGGTCATACATGTGGTAAGTAAACTTCATTTTTCCATTTTTCATTTTTATTTTTCATTTTTAATGAAATACTTCATTATTTTTCCCCTCTATTCCATTAGCCCTAAAAAAAATGCTCCAACTGGAAACTGTGCCCATTCTCAGTTGTCATGTCGAAGGCTTTTAGCTTTCTTTTTCCAGGTTTGGATTGGCCTGATTCACTCTACAGTTTTGCGACAACGTTCTCTTTGAATTCCTCACTGCAAACAAAGTCACTCTGATTCATCTCTTGTCATCAATGTAATAATTGCAAGGATTGGCAATCACCAGTTAATATAATGAACTACAACTATTTAAAGCAGATAAATATACAGAGTATATTCATGATGTTAACAATAACCATTCCAGGAACTACTCTGGTTGCAAAAGCTTGTGCTTCGCACTGAGATCCCTGCACTCATTCCCCATTGGGCGATCGGGTCACATGACACTCCCAATATAACCTCCTTACAGAGGCCAATTACTACACACCCAATAGTTGTGTCAAGGGTCTGACATCTGTGCAAAGTCTGGCTTGGGATCAAGAAATGTCCTGATGTTGGATCAAAAATCTAACCCGATCTCTCATCCTCTGAACTCCATATAGTATAGACCCGATCTACTGAATCTTTCATAATTGGTCAATCTTCTGATCTCAAAAATCAATCTAGTGAATCTTCACTGCACCATCTCCTTCTTTAGATATGGAGACCAAGGTCAGTGTTTTACAGATAGTAGATTTTTCCTACCCATTATCAACGAGGTGAACGTATTGTTTCTGATAGTTGTTCACCTTACTCGGGAGGAAGTATTGCTTTAAAGAGCTGTGAGCCAATCTGATTGGACAGTCGCTTTCTAATCTCAGAAATGCCAGAAGTTGCCATGGACAGGACTGGGACTGCAAGCAGAACCAGTGCGATTCTGAAGATGGGGAGGAGAAGCAAGACCTGAAGAGGATGGACAGAGTGAGGTTGATGTGTTTGTGGAGAGGCCAATGGGGGGTGCGATAAAGGGGAAAGCACTGATAGTGGTCAGGCTTTTGCAGGGGGCACGTGATATTAAAAACGAAGCCGTTGATAGAGATGTCCTCTTTCTCTCCATTTCCCACCCAAGGCCTGAGCAGTGTCATTCTTCAGGCATCTTAGCTATCGTCAAACCCCTCCTGCCAGACTGAAAATTGAGACTGAACATGATGTGACAATTTAGTGCTGGCTTAAGGGCTTCAATTGAGCTAAGGGCATGGGATGGAGCCGAGGCCTCATGTGTCCCATCACAAAATTGCAGAGAATTTGAGGCAGGTGAAAGCCCAATGGAAGAGGCAACCAAAGAAATTTATAGGCAACTCCCTGCCTATAAATCTGCAAGCAGGGGACTATAGAATTCTGTCCCAAAATTGTATGCAGCAATGCACATTCAATCTCACCAAAACTCTACACAATTATAGCAAGTCTTCCTTGCTCTTATATTTCAATCCCCTCCAATAAAGAATGGCATGCCATTTGCTTTCAGAGAATCATAGGATCCCAACCATGCAGAATGAGGCCATTTGGCCCATGTCACATTTCCCCACATTATACTCTATTTTGTTGACCACACAGTTAACCAATCTGAATACTTTGCAGCCTTCTTTGTGTCCTCTTTTCAGCTTCTTGTTCCAGCTAGCCTTGTATTGGTAGCAAACCTTGATACATTAATCTCTGTCTCTTCATCAAAGCCATTAATATGGATTGTAAAAAGCAGAGTTTCCAACATTGATCATTGCACCTTACTAGGTACAACCTGACAACTTGAAAATGTCCCATTTACCTTTCCTCTCCACTTGCTGTAATTTAACCAATCCAATATCCATTTTAATATATTTCCGCTTCATAAAACCATGCCTAATAAGGTTATGATTTTCTAACTACCTTGTTAGCACCTCCTTAACAATAGATTCTAGCTTTTTGTATGAAACTGATATGAGGCCAATTGGTTTATGTTCCCCATATCTCCTCTCTTGCACAGGGTCATATTTGCTCACTTCCAGTTCACTCAGACCATTCTGGAATCGAGGGAATTTTGAAAGATCAAAAGCAGTACATCAACTATCTCTACAATTACCTCTGCTACAGCCAAATGAAGTATAGCTTCAAGTGCTGAGGTAGCCAAATGAAATATGCAACCATAAATTAATGGTCTTAGGCTGGGCCTCTCAGCAACATAGGAAAACCTCTGGGCTTATATCAAAACAGGGAAAAGAGACTGGCAAACAAATTTTATTGTCACGGACTGGTGGAGTTTAACAGCTACCAGATGAGTAAATCATGACCAGTTAACTCTTTATTCTCTGTGCCACTCTTTGCATCTTTAGCATCCCCTGTTATTCTTCAGGTCATTACATAAGATAGATCTCTATTTATGCAGCACCTTTCATGACCTCAGGACATCCCGAAGCGATTTGCAGGCAATGTCATACTCTTAGAGTATGTTGTAAGCATATTCTAATGTAGGAAACATGGAAGCCAATTTATGCATTATAGAGTTCCACCAACAATAACGTGATAATATCCAGGTCAATTGTTTGTAGTGATGTTGGTTAAAGGATAAATATTGGCTTGAGCACTGGAGAGAACTGATTTTACCTTCTAAATAGTGACTATGGGATTGTTTACTCCCAGATGCAAGGACAGACAAGTCCTCAGTTTAATGTCTCACCTGAGAGAAGGCATTCAGCAATGTAATACTCTCTCAGTACTCCAATGGACTATCAACCTATTGTAAAATTCTTGGACTGACTCACAGGAAAGTGAACTGCCACAGAGTCACAACTTACACTCCAGACTAGGCAATTCAGGAGAAAGATTTGGCTGGAGTTAAGCACCCCAGGCCCAAACACTGTGATAGACAGTGTTGCTAAGGGTTGGAGGCACTAAAAAGGTTGCATCATATGCTAGTACTGCAGCAATGGATCATCAAAACATAATGACTAACCTGTGGCATTTAGCCCTGCAAACTTTCCCAATAATAAAGATTCATGGCTTAATTTGTAAAGAAAATAACACAGCAGCTGGAAATTTATGGTGATGGAGGTAAGCCAAAAAATATCAGTGCGATTGCATGCTTAATTTAGTGAATGAATTATTAATAAGATGGTTGTTCTCTGGCCAACACCGGCAATCTTTACAAATAGAGTACAGATCCTGGGAACAATTGTGGAGAGTGAGGTGTTCCAGCCTTTAGCTATGGGGTGGGATAATGAGTTTAAGAGGACAGAGTTAGATAGCACACTGATGAAGTTACTCAGCAATGTCTATTACCAAAGACTAGAATACATAGTGCATCCGATTTTCCTAATAGGTTAACAGTGCCAAGAAAAGGAAATGGAAATGGGCTTGGTGCATTATGTTTCCACTTATTGGATTGTCAGCTAGGTCAAACCACTTAAGCTAGAAGGGTTTTGGTGAATTGGGTTTAGCTCGTCCCAACCCTGTTCCTAGTGGGGACATTTTTATAATTTACCCACAACACAAGTTGCTTGAATCTGATAGCTGGTCAAAGAGAATGGTAGCATTCAACACGGTGGGACTGACTTTAGAGTTAAGACTAGCCAATAGTAGCCATGACTCAGTGCACTCATTTCTGAGTTACATCATCACAAGTTCAAATACATTTTTTGATTGCACTCAAATTCATGCCCATTCAGATCATGTTGGGTAAGACTCCAAATTTGTCTACCTGAATCATTTGAATGATTTGATGAATCTTCAGTGCTGTCCTCTCCATTTCAGCACTGCTTGCTAGTGCACAACAGGAGGCCCCTGTAACATTGCTATCAGCCATGTAGTACAAACAACCTGTTCTTTCTTAAAGACAGGCTACTTGTTAAAGGGAAGCTCCATGAAAAAATTGCTGCAATGAAAGATCTTGCAAGCTGAATTCAAAGGCAGGTAATAGGACCCAGGTTAGCATATACAGTGCTGGGGGCATTTGTTGTGCACGTGGGCAAGAGGAGAGACGGCAACCACCCAAAAGATTGGTCAGGGAGATCGGAAGGAATCAAAGACCATCCTCAGAAAGGAGTGGGAGCAGGTAGCCAGACAAATCAACAGCTGGAGTGTGGACCCAAAGTCTTAGCCGTAGTGCCCCAGCAGCTCTTATGACCTCACCCAATCTCATTGACTACATCTGTACATGATATCTTCTGCCCATCACAATATCACCCTCTCCCATTTCATAATTTCCCCATCATTCACATTTCAGCAGTCCTGGCACTCAAGGCTAACATCTGGTATACAGATCCTTGACTTTACCATTGCACACTTGTAAAAGCTGCCAACTTTACAACTATCTTTTACCACCATACATACCTCCAGCCATTTTGCTGTGGTAGGCACTTCGCTCTAATGGCACAGTAGCATAATGGATGGCACAGCAGTTAATATTACTGCCACACAGCACCAAGGATCTGGCTTCAATTGTGGCCTCAGGTAACTATGTGAAGTTTGCATGTTCTCCCCAAGTCTGTGTGGAATTCCTCTGGGTTCTCCAGTTTCTTCCCACAGTCCAAAGATGTGCAGGTTAGGTGGATTGGCCATGCTAAATTGCCCCTTAGTGTCCCAAGATGGATTAGTCATGATAAATGTGTGGGGTTACAGGGATAGTGTGGGAAAAGGGTCAGGTAAGATATTCTGTCAGAGAGTTGGTGCAGACACAATGGCCTAATAGCCTCTTTCTGCACTGCATGAATTCTGTGAATCTAACACAGTGCTATACAATCACTGACATTCCTCCCTCTCTCTTCCAGAACAAAGTGGCACATTGTAGAAGACAGCAGAGCAGAGATAACAGGGGAAAACATGCCTGCATTGCCTAAGTCCTATATAAGATTTGACTGTCTATGTAATGGAGATAGCTGCAATAGAGCCCATAGCAAACAACATAATTGAAAATATCTTCATGCCTTATGCTTCCTCTCAACTCCCAGCTCACCTTCATGCTAATTATCTGGCAGAATGCACAAACTGTTAATGATGGGAGCACGAATCTCTTGCTTCACACCACAACCCCTTTCCCTCAACTCTTTCTTTCCACCTGAATTCTATTTTCAGTCTCAGAAATCCTAGGAGGAGGAAAGAAAGCATCAGCATAGCACTGATAAAGAAGTCCCGTCACTCAATCTGACACATGCAGCCACCAACTCAGTTACCAGTACAGCACTCATCCTAGAGGCTGTGATAAAGTTGGCATCTGCAGGCATTCTGACTAAATGTTACCCCTCTACCAATTACTAAAACAAATGATCTCCTCATTTACTTCATTTCTGCTTATGGCAACTTTCTGTGCACAAACTGGCTTCTGTGTTTCATCCCAGTGACAACAATTGAAGGCTACATCATTCGTTGTAAAACACTTTGGGACTTTCTGAAAAAATAAAAAATGCTTCATAATTGTAAATCATTCTTTTATCAAATAAGAAATATAATATGAGCTTTGCAGTACATTTTGGTTTCCTGGGAGCGCTGTCCAGAAGACTGATTGCATTTTGGGCAACTTGCGGACTTATGCCTCATCAGGCCTGCCACTGTGTGCCTGCAGTGAAGGAAATGAATCCCAATGTGAATAGAATGCAGATCAGACAGAATGCTTTCTGGGATGAAGTCAAGCTTCCTGAGTGCTGTTGGGACTACATTCATTCAGGCAAATATCCCATCACACCCATGACTTCTGCTTTGTAGATGGTGAGATATTCAGTAATGGTATTGTAGTTGAATTTCAAGGAGGGATCGTTAGATTCTCTATAGTTGTAGATGGTTATTGCCTGGCACTTGTGTGGCATGAATGTCTTTTGCCCATTGTTACCTCAAGTCTGAATGTGCGTGGATCTTGCTGCATGTTGGCATAGGTTGTTCCATTATCTGAGCTGTTACAAATGGTACTGAGCACTACACAGTCGTAATTGAACAATTGTCACTTTTGATCCTACCATGGATCAAATTTGAAGCAGTTGAAGATGGTTCAGCCTAAGATGCTACCCTGAGGGACTCCTGCAGAATCATTTTGGGACTAAGGTGATTAGCCTCCAATAATTACAACCATCTTCCATTGTCCTAGATAAGTTTTCAACTTGTAGAAACTTTTCTTCCTGATTCCCATTGAGTTCAATTTGTTTGGGTTCCTTGATGCCATAGTCAAATATTGTCTTGATGTGAAGGGCAATCATTCTTACCTCTGAAATTCAACACTTTTGTCCATGTTTGTACCAAGTGGCCTTGGCATAACCCAGACTGAACGACTGTGAGTAGGATATATCCTGGATACTGAAGTGATGCTTCATAGGATCGTCGACCACACTTTTCCATCACTAACCTGATAATGGAAAGTAGATTAATAGGTTGTAAGTGGCCCTGTTTTTTGTGGAGATGGTAATTTTCTATGCTGTTGGGTAGATGCCTGTACCCCTCTGACAGATTCTGCTCAAGTTTTCTATTGGAACATCTTGTGGGAGTTAGCAGATTAAGTTTTATTTTGTTCTGTTATTTTCAAAATCCAACAGTTCACATTTATTAAAATGAATATGAAACTAATTCCAGATGAGTTTCTGAGTCCAAAAACAATGGGATATTGGTATAAAATCTACAAAAATGTTTCTTATGTAACTTGGTTATTGTAAGCAGATGGATAATCTGATAAAATAGTGAGGTTCTTCTAAAACTATACAAGAATAATTTCCACCAACGGGACTTTGATTATATACATCCATACCATCTGGTCCTTCTGATATTTTGATGATTTCCTTTGGGCTAAAACTTTTGGTGAAATTTTCCCGATATGTTGCAGTGTGATAGAGCGGATGGGATAAACAGAATGGAACCCATTGTTTTAAAGAATGCCTTCTTTCACTTCCTCCTCTGATTGAGTCAGCCCTTTACTTTTTCTCTGTACCTTTAAGACTTGATTACCTGTAAAGATTCACATTCTAACCATTATCTTGTAAATTGAGTTTGTGTCTTTATGTGCCCTGTTTGTGAATAGAGCTCCCTCTCACCTGGCGAAGGAGCAACAAGCATTCCAAAAGCTAGTTGGACTTTAACTTGGTGTTGTGAGGCTTCTTACTGTGTTTATCCCAGTCCAACGCTGGCATCTCCACATCATGAGTCAGCCCCACTAGCAACTCATATTGTTAAAAGATAGATTCCATTTTAAAAAGTAAAAATATAAACACCCCATCGCCATACAACCAACCTCACACTCCCACTTCCCCAAAACTACGAAATGCCCACTCCCCAACCACAGAGCGGCCCCACAGACATAAAACCAATTGCTCCTCCCCCAAAACTGTGGAACTTCCCCACGTACGAAGCTGCTCCAGACACAAAACCCCCACCCCACACGGAACGCCCCACTGGCGTGGTCTTGGTATTGGGGCAGTGTCCAGGCAGTGCCCAGGCATGACTCTCTCCCTTCAGGGGCTGTACTCACCTGTACACCTCTGACAGATTATGTTCACCAGGTGCATGTCATGGGAGACCTATTGGGATTTACATCAACATGTCCTCATGCCGATGTGATTAGACAGTTTAATATGGAGAGGGAGGTGGTGGTGGGGGGGGGGCATGGTTGGGGGATGTGGGGGACTAGCTTGATAATCGTAGACCCCAATATTAAAGGACAGTATAGTATACCTGTTACATCATTGGCAGGGTTGTCTGGACAATTGATCGGGGAATTCAAGCCAGCACAAAGGTTGCTTTGGGAACCCATGGAATTTTCCTCATGTTACCATTCCTGCTCCTCTCTCGCAAAAATGGGAGTGGAAAATGCATGCCTTAGATTCTTTCTGTCTAATTTGCCTCTTTCCTGGACCCTGATTCACATTTCACCTGGTCTCTGATTTCTAGATTTCTTCAACATAGACATAATGATTCTGAGGTAATTCCCCTTCTAATCCTTGGATTTGGATCCTAGAGATTCAGTCAAAACTCTGCTCAGTATTCCGAGAACTTGGACATTATCAATTCTGCTATGATACATACACCCTCTCTACAATCTACGAGTTTGGATTCTATAGATTTTACTGTGATTCCCTTCAATAATCTATGAATCTGGATCCCATAAATTTCACTCTGATTCTTCACAATCCATGGATTTGGACCATGCTGATTTTGCTGGGATTGCCTTCAGTAATTCACAAATTCAGTCCATATAGGTCCACTGTGATTCCTCAAAATCCTAGAGGCACAGCAGTAATTCTGTTCAATAATCCATTGCTTGCATCATTGATCCCCATGTTCACCAAGATCCTGGCTGCCCCATTTGAGAGATTTTCAGTCTTTTAGATGAGATGTTAAATCAAAGCCCAGAGAACACTTACAGGTAGTTATAAACGATCTGATGGCACTATCTGAATAAGAACAAGGGCATTCTTCCCAGTGTTCTGGTCAAACAATATCAATTAATCAATTTATTTGATCATTATCACATTGCTATTTGTGGGAGCTGTGCAAATTTGTTGCTAGGATTATTCCATTACATAGAACATAGGACATTACAGGGCAGTATAGACTCTTTGACCCTTGATGTTGTGCCAACCTGTGAAAACCAATCTAAAGCCCATCTAACCTACACTCTTTCAATATCATCCATATGTTTATCCAATGACCAATTAAATGCCCTTAATGTTGGCAAGACCACTACTGGTGCAAGTAGAGCATTCCACATCCTTACTACTCTCTGAGTAAAGAACCTACTTCTGATATCTGTCCTATAGCTATCACCCCTCAATTTAAAGCTATGTCTCCTCATGCTAGCCATCACCATCTGAGGAAAAAGGCTCTCACTGTCCACCTTATCTAATCCTCTGATCATCTTGTATGCCTCTATTAAGTCATCTCTTAACTTTCTCTCTAATGAAAACAGTCTCAAGTCCCTCAGCCTTTCCTCATAACACCTTCGCACCATACCAGGCAACATCTTGTGTAACAATTATTACACTTGCAAGGTATTTTATTGGTTGTAAAGCACTTTTGGACATCTTGAATTCATGAATGGTGTTATATTGGCACAAATCCTTTTTTCTTTAAGTCTTCGTAACTGTTATAAAAGATTGGTAAAATGTTAAATATGCTAAATATGTCCTCCCTCTACTAATTAATCTACTGTGTTTTAGTTAATCTGTCCCTCTAAAGTTAATCAGACTGAAACATATATTCCAACCAGGCGTTCTTAACATTCTATCTTCAAAAATACTCTCCTTTAATATAAAAATTCCACAAACCACTTAACACTGAGTATTTTCTTGTATAAAATTTTGTTGTACAATTGAACATGTATATTTATTAGTATTTCATTCATTGTAACAATTATGAAGTTTTTAAGATTAGGTGGGATTTTCCACATCCACCTCCCAACACCACCCCCCCAACCACACACACTCCCCCATCTACAATTCCCCCCACAGTATGCTTTGCAGCAACGAAGGCAGTCTGCCATTAGCCAGTGATAGGATCTTTCAGTCCCACCACTGTCAATGAGGTTTCCAGTTATTTGCACTCTCCACTGCCAACCTAGTGCCAAGTGATTCCACCGATGAGAAAGGCCAGAAAATCCCGCCCATTGTTGCGTCTATTTAATTTAGGATAAGATGGAAGAATAAAAGGGGTAATGTGATCTGCTTTGAATTCTGCTGGCAATAGGTCTAGTGGTTTTATTGTAAAGTCAAAGGTTGTTTTACTGGCAAGAAGATGCGAGATATTCACACTAATGAACAATGAGCTCAATAACTGTGTTCACAGCAGACAGACTGTTCATCCTCAAGTCACCAGGAAATAGTAGGAGCATCAGATTGTGTAAGAAGTTATCCATTATACTATTTACTTAATTTCAAGTTAGAAGCAATTTAGAAGGTATATGGATAGATAATTAGCATTACTACCTATTTATAAGACCCATATGATTCATTTTGCCATGGAGATGTGCTCAGAGGGAGGAATAATCCACAGGAATCCATTGAAGATTTTGCTAAATATCACTGAATCTTATTGACACAATCCACAAGAATCAAGAGAAAGAGAGCAAGAGACTAAGGTAGCAAGTCTCTATCATCCTATTTGAATCTTCCACCCATACTCCATGAATGAATGTCTTCGCAGAATATTACACATCCGATGGCAAGACAAAGTACCAGGCGGTGGAGAGTGCAAATAACTGGAAACCCCATTGACAGTGGTGGGACTGAAAGATCCTATCACTGGCTAATGGCAGACTGCCTTTGTTGCTGCAAAGCATACTGTGGGGGGAATTGTAGGTGGGGAAGTTCTCTCTAGGGCAAGTCTACCATCAGATAACATTCTGTGATGACAGCGCAGACCCGTTAGGCAGATCACGTCAGCCGTATATCAAACGAACGCATACCCAAGCAGCTCCTTTTTGGGGATCTCTCTGCTGGAAGACGCTCGCATGGAGAGCAGAAGAAATGTTTCAAAGGCACATTCAAAGCTTCCCTGAAGTCGCTTGACATTGGCACAACCACTTAGGAAATGCTGGCACAAAACCACCCTACCTGGCACTGCCTCATCCACAAAGGCTGTCAAGCTCACAAAGCAAGATGCACAGCTTAAGCACAAGCTGTGCAAGTCCAAAACCACCAGTGCAACAACTGCAGTGTTTACACAAGTCTGTCCAATATGTCTCAGGACATTCCGTGCCCGAATTGGCCTGATCAGTCATCTTCGGACACATCGCAACCAGCCTCAAAATGACAAATGGTATCAAAGTCCTCATTGATGACGATGGACGAATAACATGAATGAATAAATGAAAAAAATGAGACGTAGCAATGCTAATGGTCTATCCCTTCTCCTAATTCCCATGTTCCTCTATCCCTATTTTCAAACAAGGAAAGTATTGCCCCCAATTACTTTTAATTTAAAAGTTTATTTATTAGTGTCACTAGTAAGTTTACATTAACACTGCAATGAAATTACTGTGAAAATCTACTAATTGCCACACTCTGGCACTTGTTCGGGTACACTGAGGGAGAATTTAGCATGGCCAATGCACCTAACCAGCACATCTTTCAAACTGAGGGATGAAAATGAATCCCACATTGGCACAGGAAGAATGTGCAGACTCTGCACAGACCCAAGTCAGGAATCGAACCCAGGTCCTGGCACTGTGAGACAGTAATGCTAACCACTGTTACACCATGCAACCTGACACATAATGTAAGAAAAACAAAAATAACAGTGAAAATATATTTAGTTGTAATAATAAATTTAATATAAGAAATATAATTGTGTTGTCTTTGGGTGATGCGGTAGCATAGAGTGGGCATCAAGCAAATAGCGTGAGATCTATTGAGAACTGGTATTTGTGAAGTTGCTTTACGGAAGCTCACTGGCTCACTTTCATAGGAGCATTATCAGACAAAAATCATATTGCGCCAAAGAAGCAGATGAAAAGTCCTGATGAAAGAGGCAAGCATTTTGCGTTGGATGTGAGACAGGAAACTGTCAGAAATGAGTCTGTACTGCAACAGCTACACCTGCTCATTTGGCCTACATCATCAGATTAGAGACCAACTCATTAAATGTCCAACACTATCAATGCACCAACAGAGTAAAGATTAAGAAAATGATGCTGCAAATGTGGAATTTTCAACTTGATTTAAGCAATGAGATAAAGCAGCAAAATGGGAAGGCAACACCTGAATAACTTTGGATTATTAAATCATCTGAATTGAACATCATTGAGTGCTGGGATCCACAGAAAATTTAAATGAGCCAATTGACCTGTCAGTTTGATTCCTTCCAGTGTCATATAAACATTTTTTTATTATTAATAATAAAGGTGATTGCTCAAAACATGCTGCATGTCCCTGGAGGTCCTTGAGTGCATGGGACAGGTTCCTGCTAGGTATTGATTTCCCTCAGTGTCACACAGCTTTTGTAGGAAGATGCATCTTTAGCTATGCCCACCCTGATCTGGGGGCTTGCTGTGGAAACACTGAGTATGATCCAAAGTACCTATGTTGTTCATCTGCCAAATACACCACCCCAAGTAGGCAGGCATCTAGTACACCTGGCAGTTGCTAAGTAACAGCATAAGTAATTATAGTCGTGCTTCTGTGGTACATTAATACATCTAAGCCTTAAAGCACCTTCAACAACAAACAATCTGATTTTCACACCTATAACAAGGCAAAATGACATTCCAAATCACCTCCCAGGAGTGTGATCAGGCAAAAATCAAAGAAGGAGATAGAAGAACAGACAACCAAAGTCTTGATGAAAGAGATAAGTTTCAGGAATGTCTTAACTGGGAAAGTGGGTTTGAGCAAGGAATTCTGAAGTTTAAGATAGATAGTTGAAGGCACCATATTTAGCAGGCCAGCTAACAACTGTGTAAACAGATCTCTCTCTCTATCTAAGTAGTTGAAGTCCTGTTGAATGCTTCCTTCATTTTCCCTTTTTATTTCTTTAGAAATAAAGACTAGCATTTATGATCTCAGGTCATTCAAAATGCTTTAGTGCAAACATAGTACTTTTGAAGTGTAGTAGTGCTGTAACTGGAGGTGACTGCAGCCAGAGCATGGTTAATGCTGAGTATCATGGGTGGCTGAGCTGCACAGGCAGGGAGGAAAAAGAGAGGGAGAGTGTCAGTGAAAGGGGATTCCATTGTCAGGGGATCAGACAGGCATTTCTGTTGCAGTAAATGTGACCCTATGTTGCCTCCGCATTCAAAGGATCATCCTCCATCATTTTTGCCAGCTGCACCACAATGCTACCACAAAACAGATATTCCCCTCATCCAGCCATCAGCATTCCACAGGGATCTCTCCCTTCATAACTCCCTAGTCCACTCCTCCATCATGCCAAACTCCTCATCTCCTCCCTATGGCACATTCCCTTCCAATCACAGAAGGTGCAACACTTTTCACTGTTCAAAGCCCCAAACACTCCATTCAGATTAAGCAGTATTTCATTTGTATTTCTTTCAATTTGGTCTACTGTATTCACTGCTCCCAGTCTCCAGTACACTGAAGAGACTAAACACAGATTGGGCAATCGCTTTGTGGAACACCTTTGCTCAGTCCGCAAGTAAGATACAAGCTTCCTGTTGGGTACCATTTTAACTCAGTACCTTGCCTACATGTCAATCCTTGGCCTGCTGTAGTGTTGCAGTGAAACCTGGCATAACATGGAGGAGCAACATCTCATCTTCCTATTGGGCATATTGCAGCCCGTGGAACTTTGGCAGCTTTAGATCGTGACTTCTGTTCTTAATGTTACTACTTTTTGTTGCAATCCCTTACAGCTCTAAAACATTCTCCCTCCATCCAATTCTGATGAAGAGTCAAAGGACTCAAAACATTAACTCTGTTTTCTCTCGTTACTAATGATGCCAGATCTGCTGAATTTTTCTGACTTTATCTGTTCTTGTTTCAGATTTGCCTCTACCATTTTCCTCTTACCAAATCCTAACTATTCGCTGTGTAAAGAACTTTTGGTGCTTTTGCCAAATACTTCAGATCTCTGTCATTTGTTCCTTGAGCTTTCTACCAATAGTAACAGTTTTTCTCTATCTTTTCTCTCTACAACAGCCGTAGCTTTTCCAACATATTTTTCTTAATATCTTTGGTAGACAATAATCTATTATTGTTAGTTTTAAAATCAACAATTGATTTCACCTCAATTGCCATTTGTGGAAAAGCATTCCAAACTTATACCATCGTGATGCATAGAATTGTTTCCTAAATTCACTCTGAAAAACCTGGCTTCTAATCTGAGACTCCTCAGCCAGAGGAAAAGGTTTCTCGCTATCGATCTGTTCCTCCTTTTCACTTTGTCAAAATATTTTTCGGTATGTTTGTGCTGAGAACATTTAGTTATAGTTGAAAATACTGGGTTGAATTTTCACTCCCAAGTCAGATGTGCAGAGTCAGGAGAAACTAATTTTCATTCCGGGGATGTGTGCTAACTACCAAACCTGAAACAGTGAAGGGGCAATACAGGGACTGCTGAGTGCAGATGCAGGCTTGTTTAAATTGTACCAGTAACAATAAAAACAGTTGAACAAAAAAACATGCCTCTGGTCTTTACCTCTCATACCCACTCACCCCCACACACTACATCCATTCCAACACTTTCCATCTTATAACCACCCTGACCCTCATCCAACTCCATGGCCACTCTAACTCTCTACCGATCCTCATGGCTCTTTGTAGCCCATATGCCAACTAATTCCTAGCATAACTTTGTGCCAACTTATGCCAACCCATAAATCCCCCCATCCATCACTCTTTTCTTTTACACCCTCCATGCCAGCTCATCCAGTATGCACCATAGGCAGTTCTCAGCATTCATGGTGAGATGAAATATAATAAATCTCTAAGTATCAATTGCAGACTTCACTAAATTTAAAAAATACTCTCATTGATGAAAGCCAATTCAATGCATTTAATTTTCTTCAAGTACTTAATCCCTTGTAAAACAAACATTTCCTTCAAATACTCGATCCCTTATAATTGCAAACATTTGCATTAATATACCTCCAAAAGGGTTACTGACCTCTCCGAAGAACTCTAGTATATTTACACCTTTTCTTGAAATGCCTAAAACCTATGAGCCATGTTTTGCAAATCCCAGTTAACAGAAATTACTTCTGATTAAAAGCTGCTGCATTTTTAAACATGCTGCTGGCTCTATGAACTATGAATATGTGAAATACATCTCACTCCCCTCAGCGCTTTCCCAACCTTCCCAATGCGTAAATGGTGGGTACCAGTTCGGAGCATGAGACATCCAGATTCTAGACTCCTGTGCTCCTTTTTTTCAGGCAGTGAGTCTATTTTTGCCTACAAACTTTCAGGCCTGTGCATTTTCTTGATGTTTCTCATTAATTATAACTCCAAAAAATTGATTTACACTTGGAGTAAAATGACAGTACATTGGAAAAATATTTTTCTTTGATGGACAGTCAAGAATCATCTAATCAGTTAATTAAAATGTTGGAGTACCTCCAAATTGGATATTCCTTTCCTCCTGATAGCCAGTATTTTCCACGTTTTGCAGGCAGAAATTGATACTAATAAATCAGTGCTGTATAACTAGAGCTGATTAAAAAGAAAGGCATACATTTACATAGCACCCTTCACAGATTCTGGGGATCCCAAAATGAATGCTTGTAGTTTCAATATTTAGTTATCATCTTAATGTAGGTAGCCTGACAGTTTGCACACAGCAAACGATAGGGAAAAGGCATTAAATCACAATGGTCATCTGGTACAGACATGTTGGACCAAATGCTCTCCTTCTGCACCATAACAATTCTGTGATTCTGGGTCTGGAAGAAACTTTCTAATAGGGTGGTGAAGGCAGGGTCAATTGAGGTGTTCAAAATGGAACTGGATTGCCATCTGAAAAATAAATAATATGCATGGTTACAGGGATAAGCAGGGAAGTGTCGTTAGGTCAATTTCTCTTTCAGAGAGCCAGTACAGACTCAATAGACTAAATGGCTTCCTTCTGTACTTTAAAGATTCTGTGATATTGTGCAGGTCCCACTAATAGTAATATATAATGACCAGATCATACATTTCCACAATGTTGGTTAATGGATAATATTGGCCAGGACACCAAGAAAACTCTCCTTATTTTACATCAGATAACACTAGATAAAACTTGTATGGCCAATTGAGAGAATCTCAATTTTACATCCCATCTGAAATAAGTCATTTTTGTCATTACTGTATAGCCTTCCCTTAGTGCTGGACCAGGGGCATCAATCTAGATTTGTCACCAGAGAAGAATCTGAACACACAACTGCTAATTCAAACAAGGTGATGTTACCCACTGTGATGTTAATGTACCTTTAAGAGTTTTTTTTTAATTCGTGCTCACAGCATGATATCATTTTTGGGAGAAGAAGAAACTGTGGGCCAGTCAGGTGACATGGATTTCATTTCCAGTTTGGAGCTGCAGATTTGAGTTTTTAGTTTTAGAAGGGACAGCAAGTAAGGAAGTGATTTCCCTCTCTTCCCTGTTGTTTTGAAAATTCTGTTGGTTAGCTGCAAACAAGATCTTGTTTTCCTGCAGGATGAAAACTCACTGTTGTTGAAGGCTGGACCATGATCTCTCTGATGTTTTGGGAATCTGTCTTGTCTTCAAACTGAGTCTCAAGTGCATTTGACTGCAATTCAACTAACAGCCTCAATCCCACTATCATATGAGCATTTGTCTCTGTGTTTAATTTGTGAAAAGGGTCTTTTATCTACAGGATTGATTTGTTTGGGGCAGCTGATATATATTCATTAAGAGTGGTCCATCATCATGATTATTTGTTTCTTGTTTGACTGTAATTGGTAAATGGTCTTGTTTATTTTCTTACTGTACGTTACCTATATTCTTAAATAAATTTTATTTGATAAAAGCTACCTAGTAGGTCACTTCAATCATACCTGAAGTGAAACATTTCATGCTTCTCCTAACCAAGTTCAAAATGCAAAATTAGGCTTCATAAAACACTTTAGAGTTTCTAACTTAACTCATAACACTACTGAGCCAAATTCTGTTTGATAATCATATCTTCCTGTTGGGCATTTCATTATATTAAAAGTGCTGTAGGAATACAATTATCAGTGCAAGACAACATCGACTCAATACATTAGGACAGACATGATGCACACAGAAGTCTGCCTGCCTGTGTAATGAGACTGCTTAAATCCAGAGCACCTACTATTGTATTATCCATTAGCTGTTGTATCATTTACATGGTCTTTCTGTACTGCAGGCAATCATTAAGGTAACACATAAAAAAAGGTTTGCAGTGCACTGAAGCCTAGCATGCATAGGGTGGTTGGTGAAGAAGTTAATTTATGGGGTGGGATGCAGGATATTGCCCAACCGCCCTCCCATGCTTGTCGGTAGATATTCCAGCGCTGCTGATTTCTACACCATATAGTTTACCCATCCTGCCACAGGGAGTATTTTTCAGCAAATAAAAGTATTTGCTAACACATCAAGAAACGTTCTCTAACCTTCTCTCGGTAGCAGAAGGCACCCCGTCACTGACCAGAGGCAGGGTCCTCTGCTCCTGCCACTATCAATGGGATTTCCCATTAAAATCCACCCCACTGCCAAGAAACCCGCGGTAGATGTGAGCCATCATTGGGACTGGAAGATCCCACCAGTATGAACAGCCAGAAGATCTCACACATCATCAAGGGAATAAGAATGACTATAAAACCAAACCTAAATAGCTACAGATTGAATTCTCAATTTTTGTTTTGCAAAAATATACTTTATTCATATAAAATCTGAAAGAACAGTTCAAAATATTTCAAATTGTTATAACCGAAAAGTGTAATGATATTTACATTTTCTCCAGCGATCAAAATGCACTTGGAGATGCTTCAGATTAGTAATGAGAACATTACGTACAATATTTTCATTACTGAGAATAAAGTTCTTTACAAATTATACGCATTGGTCATATTGCACTCTGTATTGCTTCAATGTAGTTATACAGTTAAAATTAAACACACGGTCCACAGGGTTTTATCTGATTACTAGGGTATATTGACTAAAAGGCCTTACACAGTGACCTTTCCCCATTGTGCCTTGGCACCGGCTGCCACAAGCTTGTGTGCGTCTCTCAGCTCGTAGTCGCGGACTTTGGAATGTGCCAGTCTGCAACACTTGGTCAGGGACAATTCTTTGCACTGGAAGATCAGCAAGTTTCAGGCAGACCAAAGAACAACTTTCACCAAATTGATGATCCTTCAGAAACAGCTGATGTTTGCCTTGATGTGCGGACCTGGGAACAGCCCATAGAACATGATCTTGTGTCACAGACTGTTCGGGATGAACCTCAATAAATACCATTGCATCTCTCTCCAGAATTTCTTTGCAAGGAGGTGGACAACAGGTCTCTTCCCCATCACCGTCACCCTAAGAACAATGTGCAGTGGCCCAGAGACTTTGGGCATGCGTGAAAGATCTCACATACTGGGCTTTTGTCACCACCAGCCAAGCTGAGCCTTGGCACTTGTTTGAAAGTTCTGCTGATGAAGCATTCTGCCAAATGAGTCTGTGCAGTCTGCTTAAAAAATCATCTGGCAGGATCCACCGTCTCCTTTTGTCTCGAGGCCTCAAGGACTTTACGTGTAGACCAGTGCTTGATGGACTTGTGGTCAAATGTGTTTTACTGAATAAAGTTTTCCACGAGGGATGGGGGATACAGCACAGTGCTACTACTTGGAGCAATTCCCAGCAATGGTCCTTTAGATAGCTGCGCTTATCCCAAGACTGGAAAATCCAGCCCAAGGCCAACAGACTTTTATATGGCCTATGCCCTACCTGCTACGATTCCCGTATCGAGGATCTATGCAGCTTTATGCAGCCACACGCAAAAATGGCCATTATAAGGAGAGCGGCTCTGTGTACTTTTTTTGTAAAAGATTTATGCTGGTGCCCTATGGACACGATCCATCTCGGATCTCCAGATGAACTTGAATATGGCTCAGGTGACTGCTGTGGTAGGGTCTGGGCCAGAATTGCACCACTCACATCTGATAACCACAATGAGAGGGAGCATTGCTCCCACATGTTCAATTTGCAATGTGCTCCTATCAGTTTTTGGTGCACACCCCAGCCATTCTGACACATAACCCCACCACCTTCAGGTAATCTGATTTTATAGTGGAGGGGAGTGAAGATCAGCCATCCTATCTCCTAAAGAACATGGTCTCACTCTTGCCATGGTTTGAACTGGTTGCGGATGTCTAGAAGCTTGCGCATTGGTATTGGGTCTGAGTAGAAGATGGTGACATTGTCTATGTGCGGGGAGGTTTTATCTGAGTGCCCACACTGCCTGGGATCATCACTCCTCTTATGCCTGGATTCCATCTAATGGACACAGCAAAAGGTTTCTAGCCAACACACAAATAGACACGAGGAGAAAGAGCAACCTATCCTGATGTCAGATTTAGTCTGAAAACTTTCTGATTCCCAGCTGCAGATTGAATCTCTATTGATGTTTGTTAGAGCAATTGGATCTAATGGTGGATTCTTTTGGGGAGCACATCCATTACATGGATGATATTCTGTCAAATACATTCAGATGGTCCTGACTGATGAAGCAGGTATCCACTTTCCTGTCCTAGGCATTGGCGATTGCTTCCCTGAGTAGAGTGAAACTATCAAAAGTCATCCTGCTGGGTATAGTACAGTCTGGTCAAGGTGGATCACTGATTCCAGAGCTGACTTGACCTGATTGGCGATGACCTTGGCTAGAATTTTACAATCCACATTCAACAGTGAAATGGGTCACCAATTTCTAATTCCTTCCCTTCTGCTTGTAGATAATGGTGATGAAGCCTTTCTTCATGGATTCTGACACACTCCTGACATCTCCTTTATTTGTATCAGGTCTAGGCCAATCCAGTACCAGACAAATCAAATACAATTCATTCGGTAAGCCAACATTTTGGGAGTTTTTCTTGTCTCAAGGACTTGATTGCCTTTGTCAACTCATCCAGAGTTAGCAGCTTGTCCAGGTTCTCCCACTGGCTGTAATCTTAGACCTCCATGGTAGATGACAAGAAAAACTGGAAGACCGAGTTATCTGTTGGCTTCAGGTCATACAGTCTAACAAAGAAGAATTTGCTGATCCTCAGAATGTCAGACTGCAATGACTTTACCGAGCCACCTTTTTCCTTCAGGTTGCTGATCAAAGGGTTCTCGCTTTTGGGAAAAAAACACAACCACCTGCTCTACAGAATGGACTCCAGACTGGAAGATGACCTTGGAAGCAGAGAGTAAGACTGGCTGACCCTTCATCTCCAGGGGATTGTCCTTGACACTGACCCCCATCAACTGCAGCTGGAACAGATTCTTCATGTTTTTTGGGGTCTGAACATTTTCCCCATTTCTCTCTATCTTCTGAACACCTTAAGGGTGTTTAAATCAAAACAACAGAGACTCAAAGAGTGGTTTTGCAATTCTCCAATTTTTCTGATCTTTTTTGACTTCCTCAAAATTCTTTGGGGTCAACAATTTTGCATTTAGCTTCCATTTGCCCCTGTCCACCCACTGATTTTCCTGTAGGTGACAGTTAGCCAGTCAGAGGTGGTGGTCAGAGAAGAACACCAGCTTGGCATCAGTGGATCTGATTATGAAAGCAAGGGACATAAATAACAAGTCTTATCGTGGAGCGGAAGGAACTTTCTGGCTGTGACTAGGTATATCTAAGCTGTGCTCCATCTGCATGGATGCTGAAGGTGTCTTGCAGTTAGCATCTTTCACCGTTTCCATCAGGAATCTGGACATGGTGCTGAATCACCAGCTTGGAAATGCTTTTCTATTCATTCGTGGGACATGAGTGTTGCTGATCGGTCAGCATTTATTGCCCATTCCTAGTTGCCCTTGCGAAGGTAGTGGTGAGCTGCCTTCTTGAAATATTGTAGTCCGCATGCTATGGGTTGGCCCATAATGCCATTAGGGAGGGAATTTCAGGATTTTGATTCAACCACTCAGAAGGAACACATTTCCAAGTCAGGGTGGTGAGTGGCTTAGAGGGGAACTTGCGGGTGGTGTATTTCCATGTATCTGCTGCCTTGTCCTTCTAGGTGGAAGTGGTCATGGGTTTGAAGGTGTTGTCTAAGGATCAGTGATGAATTGCTGCAGTGCATCTTGTTGATTTTGACATAAAAGGAATAGATGTTTGTAGATGTGGTGCCCATTAAGTGGTTGCTTCATCCTAGATAGTATCAAGCTTCTTGAGTATTGTTGGAGCTGTGACCATCCAGGCAAATGAGGAGTATTCCATCACACTCTGACTTATGCCTTATAGATAGGAAATCAGGACATGAGTTACTCGCCACAGTATTCCTAAGCTCTGACCTGAAGGACAGCTAGATACTCACTCTTTAGGGCCAGACGCAGATGTTAACCAGCCTGAGGGGAGCACTTTGTACATGACATCTGCTACGAGGAAATATCCATCCACCACCTCCTTAACTTTGGTGATGGTGAAGTTGCCATCCCACAGCAAATTACCAGGCCGTAGGAAAGGAAATCGTTTCCTCCTGACCAGGTGGATGGCTCATGGGACCACCAACTCGAGCAGCGTCTCTAACTGATGAGCTGTGGTATCCACATACCTGCAGACTTCAATGTTGGCCAAGTAGACATGCTTAGCTACACATGTGAAGTACCTTTAATGCTTCATATGTTGATAGAAGCAATTTTTAAACCCATTTTAAAATATAGATTTATCAGTCCCAAAGTCTAGAGTCTATTCGCTTGCAGGTTCAAGTGCTGGTTGTGTTCCTGCATATCTGTAGTGTTCATAAATTATTTCAGGCTTGCAAATCAAGAACCGCACTGGCATTTTGAGAGATCTATCAAGGTCAGACTCACAGACAAAGCCCTGGTTGTTGACCCAAGCAGTACCAGCACTTCCAGAACTGTTCTAGCCAAAGTGACCATCAATAAGTTCTTCACTAGGATTAAAATACTTCAACATATTTGTCCTGCTGCATTTGATTTTATTTATTACCTATGTGTTTTAGAAAATTATGAAGCTAGTCTGTGAGCATGAAGCTCATTGCGCACTAACTGGTGTCTATGGATTGAGGGAGGCATTTTTTTCCAATATTCTATCATGGCATGTGGGTGCCAGCGGTAAGATCAGCATATGTTGCCCATCCCTGATTGCCTTTTTACCGAGGGCAGTTAAGAGTCAACCACACTGCTGTGGATCTGGAGTAACATGTAGGCCAGACCAAATAAGGACGGCAGATTTCCGTCCTTAGAGGAAACCAGTGAACCAGATAAGCTGTGACAACAACTGACGATGATTATCATTACTTAAACTAATTTCATATTCCAGATATTCACTAGCTACTATGATGGGATTTGAACCCACGTCTCTAGAGCATAGATCTCTGGATTACTAGACATTAACACCACACCATGGTCTGTCCATTCGTGGTCCTATTTTGTAAGAACCGGGAAAAACTGGACATCATGAATTACAAGCCTGTCTATTTGACATCAGTTTATAATAGATATATTAAATGTCATGTATTTTTAAAGAGGATGTACAGTAAGTATTCAAGGTTCTCAGCATGGCGTCAGGAATCAAATTAACTTGAATGAATTATTTCAGGATGTGGCCAATGATGATAATGATAGTACTGCTAAAGTTGTATACCTAGTATCCCAAAAGGTTTTTGGCAAAGCAAAACATGCAAGAATTAATGATTAAATTATATAAAACAAGAAAAGAATTGTATTTACATAATGCTTTTTACAACCCCATAATGTCCCAAAGCATTTTAGTTGCAAGTGAGGTGATTTTGAAATTTGATCACTTCTATAATGTAGAAAACAGAACAGCTAATATTCACACATCAATGTTTCACAATCATCTATTTTAGGTATTGTTTGAGGGACAAATATTGGTCAGGACATAGGGGAACATTTCATTTCTTTTATTCAAATAGTGCCATGAGGTTTTTACATCCACCCAAGACATTAAACATGGTTTAATATTTCATCCCAAAAGGAGGAACCGCTGATAGCGCAGCGCTCCCTCAGTACTGCAGTGGAGGTGTCAGACTCTGATTATCTGATCAAGTCTTTGGAGTTAGGGTTTATTTCCACAACCTTCCAATTCAGACATAAGAATGCCACCATGGATGAATGGCTGATACCTTCAACAGCTATTAGATCTCAAAGACACACCTCATTGTAACTTCATCAAACTCTGCCTTGCCTCAACCCATCTGTGCTGAAATTCTCATCATGCCTGTATTGCCTCTGTGTGTGACTATTACAAAACACTCCTGGCTGGCCTCCCATTGTTCATCTTCCATCATTTTGAGATCAACCAAAATTCTGCTGTCCATGTCCAATCGTACATCACTCTTGCTTTTGCTGCTACACTGACTTCTAGTTAGGTAATTCCTCAATTTTAAATTTTCCTCCATATTTCTGTAAATCTTTTCGTTCCTATTATCTTCTATACTCCTTTACTGCTGGTCTCTTGATCTTTCCAATTTTAATCATTCCAACATTCCGTCCATTCCTTCACTGCCAAGGCCTAAAACTCTGGATTTTTCTCCCCAAACTGTCCCACCTCTCTTTCCTCTCCCTCCACACTCTTTAAAAATGATCCCTTTGACTGAGTTTTTAGAAATCTGCCCTAATATCTCCATTTACGGCTTAGTGTCAAATTCTGTTTGGTAATCTTCCTGTGAAGCCCTGTTGAGTGTTTTATTATATTACAAGTGCTATAGAAATATAATTAGTTGTTATTGTTCTCAATCTAAAGAAAGATTGGCTCAATACATTGGGATAGGCCTGATGCACTCACAAGCTTCCCTGCCTGTGTAATTAACTACACAAACACAAAGCATCTATTAGTGTATTATCCATTAGTTGCTCTGCCATGTGTATAGTTTTTCTTCACTCCAGGCAATTATTAAGGTGAGATTTTAAGAGATTGACCTGAATTACATTTGCCTACAATCCCAATCAATAGGCAAAAAAAAAGCGAATAGAAAGATTAAATGTTCTCCTGAAGCGTCAGCTGTGGCTCAATTGTAATTCCTTTCAGTGTTTTGGGAGACTGTTATAGTGGCTTTTGGATGAGGTATTAAACCAAGGCACCATCTGTTCCATCAGACGAACGTAAAAGATCCCACACCACTTGTGAAGGAATGCAGGGGAATTCTAATATCCTGATATAATATTTAACCTTCATCTATTGTAAAGTTGTTTGGTGTCTCACTAAAAGGTGTGGACTTTTGCACGGTTGAACGTAACCTGTTTGTTAATAACCAACAACTATACACATATCCGAGGTACAGTCCTGCATGAGTGCTGTCTCCATGCTTACTCCTTCTGGTCTCTACTCCAGTCTACCATTATGCAGCTTCCTACATCATTGTGTGGACGATATTGCTTCCTGTACTTTGTCCAACACCCTAATATTACACCAACCACCACTACCAGAACCAATGATCCGGTCAGAGCTGTTCATGAGAGTTTGTTGCATGAAAATTCATAATTTCATACCCTATATTACAACAGTGGCTACAGTTCAAAAGTACCTCATCAGCTGCAAATATTTTTGGAACGTCTTGAGATCATAAAAGCCGTATCATAAGTGTAACTTTTTTATTTTTTTTTTGTCCTTTGCTTCATGGTTTGGATAAGTTGTGAACAATCTGGCCTGGAAAGATTGTATATTTGCGAGGAGCCCATCAATGTAGCCATACTTTTAAACAATTTGACAAGGAACACGATAGAGGCTGCAGATAACCACTTGAAACTGGGTTGATACTTGCCAGAGTTGTATCTATGAGGTACCTTTAAGGTTAAGATTTGAATGAGAAGTTTAGAGTGGTAAAGCTTGAATTCCTTACACTTCTTAAAGCACACTACCTTGCATCTAAATAATAATGTTATCCTGTCAAACTGTAGTCATTTTGGATTGCCGCAGTACAGCCTTGACTTTGGAAGTTCCATTTTGCTCACATTGGAATAGTTTGTGTTGAATATTACTCCCTGTAAAGGCAGATTGTACAAGGAAGGTTCAAAAGTACTTCAATTAAACTTAGAAGCTAGCCCTGTTTCACACCTTGCTACTGATGAGTAAGCTTCATTTTTACTTAACAAAGAAATCAAAATCATTTTCCACTTACCTGATGATTTAATCTTAGAGGTGAAAGTGCTCAGGCTTAGCCAACTGTGACATTCAGTATCAATAAATTCGTTTTAGTAAACTAAGTAGAACTTTAGTACAATTAATTTCCAGCAGAATTGACTTGGACTTGCATTCAACTCTTTCAGAGAATTTAGGGGCCTCTCTTGATGCCTGCGCCAGTTCTATTCTAACTTTATTATCCTAATACATTTTAAATTGATTTTAAATTAAATCTTCTCAAGTTTTTAACCAGGTTTCTAGAAAAATTATTTCATTTCATACATGACCTTCAAATTGGCATCTATTTATTCTGATGTTCAATATATCAAGATACAACTTTTACATTTAATGATCTTTGCTGACAGTTATTAGTTCTTTTTCTTGAAAACTCTGACCTACTGACATGTCCTGGCTGCTATTCATCTTATAGAGGAATAATACAAACATATTAAGATAGCTGAAGTCAGCAATAAAATAAACAATAGTAATGAATTCAAATCTGACCGTAGAGGAGAGTGGCTAAAGGTTATTCAGTGTTACTGGGCGAATAGATAACTGAATGAAGATAGGAAGGGAAACTGAGGGGTGAGGAGGCAGCTGGGAGACAAGGTGAGAGGAGGTTGGGGGCAGATGAGGCAGGCAGTAAGGAGTACAAAATGGAGGAGTAAAGTAAGAGGCTAGATGAGGGGCTGGGGGAGAAAAATCAACAATGTGGGGGAGTGGGTGGTGGTGAATAGAGAGGCAGATTGGAGGAAATGGAAAAAGAGAACAAAGGACGGGAGAGGTGGGAGGGCAAAAGAGAGAAGGAAGTAGAAGAGAGGAGAGAGTGGTTGTGCAGGGAGAGAGGAAGGGAGAAGATGAGGGCAAGGGATAGGGAGAAGAGCGAAGCTTTCATAAGGAAGTTACAGACGTGTAGGTAGATGCTGTTTTAGCAGAATGGTAGAGATGCAGTTTTACTGGTACATCTGATCTGTGCTCCATCTCCTGTTGGATGTGATACATGGGTACTTAGTACTGTGGAAATGGTTTTGTGAGTTTGTCTCTGTAGGATCCTAAATTATTAGTGATGTCATCCAAAATCTTTACTTCTGAAAATTCTTCAATACTTCTAACCTTTCAACTTAGAATCAAATCTTTAGTTCAATCTTTTGTGTGTCTACCATCAAGATAAATTGAGCTTTTTTCTTTTTATTCTTCATGAGATGTGAGCGATATTGGCAAGGCCAACATTTTTTCCATCCCTTCTTGTCCTCGAGGAAGTGACGGTGAGCCACTGTCTTCATCTTCTGCAGTCCGTATAGGTATGGCCACAGTACAGTTAGAAAGAGATTTCAATGTTTTTGACCCTGTGAAAATGAAGGAACAATGGTTTATTTTCAAGTCAGGATGGTGAGTGCCTTGAAAAGGAACATGCATGTTGTGGTGTTCCCATGCATTTGTTTCTCTTGTCCTTGTAGATGATACAGATCATGGATCTGAAAGATGGTACTGATGGAGCCTTGGTGAGTGGCTGTAGTGAATCTTGTAGATAGTACACACAGCTGATACTGTGCATTGATGGTAGAAGTAGTGATGTGTAAGGTGGTGAATGCGGTGCCAATCAAGCTGAGTCTTGTCAAGTTTTTTCAGTGTTGTTGGAGCTATGCACATTCAGGCAAGTACAGGGTATTCCATCACACTCCTGATTTGTGACTTGTGGATATTGGACAGGTTTTGAGGAGTCAGGTGGTGAGTTATTCACCACAGGATTTCTAGCCTCTGTCTTCTCTTGTAACCACAATATTTATATGGTAGCTAAAAACAGAACAAGCATTTATTGCCCATTCCAAGTGTATTTAAGAGTCAAGCCATATTGCTGTGGATCTGGAGTCACATATTGGCCAGGATGATAGATTTCCTTCCCTAAAAGACATTAGTGCACTAGATGGGATTTTTAACCACAATGGTTTCATAGTCATCATTAGACTTTTAATTCCAGATTTTTATTGGAATTAACTTTCACCATTTGCCATGGTGGGATTTGAATCCAGGTCTCCAGAGTATTATCTGGGTCTTTGGATTATTAGTCCGGCAACAACAACATTATGCTATATCACTGCCTTCCCCTTCCTCTCATTTTGCCTCCCCCTCCCATCTGCCTCCCCAACTTTGGAGTCCTGGGGCTGAGACGATTGGCCTCCAACTACAACCACCCTCCTTTATGCTAGTACAACTCCAGCAAGTGGAACGATTTCAACTGATTCCCATTAACTTCAATTCCCAAAGTTCTTTAATGCCATACTTAGTCAAGTGCTGCCTTGATATCAAGGCCAGTTATTCTCACCTCACTTGGACCAAGGCTATAACGAGGTTCAGAGCCAAATGGACCTGGTCTAACTCAAACTAGTGACAGCGGCAGTACTAGCACAAATACTGGGGAAAGACAGAATTGTACAGTTGGGGTAGACTTTGAATCCAGTAAAACTGAAGGAAGGAAGTTGTAGCTGCATAGCTGAAGTAAATTGCAACATAACATGCCATTTAAAAACACATATCTTCTGTAAAAATGGCTGGAAATATCAGAGAATCTAATGCACAGTGGAATTAAAGAAATCAGCATATCCAGACAATCAGTACCAAATTATTCACTGATTGCAGTAACTGCTCAGTTTTAATGAGCAGAATGTGTTTGAATGGGAAGAGGTCGGGGTGAGCTGATGCTGTTGGGTTAAAGGAAAGAAATGCAGGAAGATAGTCTCGAATGATTCGTATTTAGCTAATATATACAAAAGACTGATGTAAGAGAGAATTGTACAGCCAAGCCCATCTGTTGCACATCAATATTTTAAAATATCTGGATGACTGTGTGCATAACAACAATATAGATGTTATCTTCACTTATTCTGGGGAAAGGCCCCCTTAAGCATATCCACTTAAATTCGCAAACCGGCCAACTTCTACCTTACGTCTTTGGCTCTGGCTGGTGTGTGTTTTCATAATGATAAAAATCACAAGGTATTGTGTAAACACATTATATGGTCATTTATTAAGACAAAGTACATGGGAATATATTAACAAAGGTATAAGGGTGGAAGACATCAGGAACAGAACTGACTGCTGTGTGCTCTGTTTAAAATCAAAAGTACAACTTAAACAGGATTGCCTTTTCGTGAAAGGCATGCTGTTATCCATAAAAGGCATATTACAACATCCCTCTTTCTTTTTCAAGATTCCCCTCTTCTTCCAAAGAAGTATAACGATTTAACATGCATGTTCATGTTTGGTTACTATTGTGTATGGATCTAATGAACCTATGAATTCTAAAACATGGAGGTAATCTGCTGGTATATCCAGATTTTATAATGGTACCTTGTCTGTTAGTGTCTTTAACTGCTCGCAGTGATCTATGGGATTGCTTTTCTTAGATGTTGCTCCTGATTGCTTTTCAGATTTTGTCATAATTGCAAAGGACCACATGGCTGTTGAGGAACTAGAATAACCTGCTTTGTCCATGGTTACTCCACACTGTTGCATCTTTGTATGTAATGACTACATAAGACCTTGGGTTTCAAAAGAATTCTCACCTTGACTGGTTGGGTACCAAGTACCTTCTGTGGGATCCTGGGTGCAAACTTTTTGTCCCAACTTTAAGCAATGCAATTTTCTACTCCCATTTTTTTATTTTCACTTGGAACATCTTCTTTTGCAGTTTTAAAGGTTGCTCTCCCAGTTACTGAGAGAGGGGAATGAATTAGAGTAAGTAAGTTGATACACACTGGTCGTCCAAACATGAGCACTGCCGGTGATGGTATCACTCATAGATGTAACATTGCAATGTGTAAATCTTGCTTGGCCTGCCTACATTTGAGAAAAAGGGATTTCACCGTATGAATCATTCATTTAGCTAGGCTGTTGAATCAAGGGTAATGAGGTTTAAGAGGTAATGTGATTGATACCCTGCTTGCACAAAATGTACAAATCAATTGATGGACTTGCGTTCTCTTACAACTGTAAGATTGCAGCTGCTTTGAAACTGCCCAGAAATTCAGGATATTTTGATGTTACATTGTGAGCTAGGGTGATAGGTTTTGTTTCTGAGGTTAATCTGCTTTCTAAAGTGGGACTAATTCCATGAATGTCACTAGTGTGAGATCACGGCATGCCAGTAGGCTGCAATCACTGGGCCTTTAATCTCCATAATATAGAATCACTGTGACACCCAGGAGAGTTGATTGTTCATGCACTCCAGGACTGTGCAACCTACACATGGAATTAGTGAACCCACTGTAGGTTTTAGACTTTCAGAGCAATAGGTTTTCCCATGGCCCTCTGTGTCTTTTAGAATGCTCAGGGCAAGTAGTATCTTGACAGTTGATCCTGTGTCAATCTTAGCCAATAACAAGTAGCTATTAACTTACTTAGGGCTGATAATTTGAATGTTTCAAATGATGCAAAGGCATCTATGTTCTCCATGAGATTCTGTGAAGCATCTTGTAGATGTTACACACTGCTTCCACAGCACATCAATGATGGAAGGAGTGATGTTTAAAAGTGATTGAAAGTGTGTCAATCAAGCAGGCTGATTTGTCCTTGGCAATGCTGAGCTTTTTGAGAACTGTTGATGCTGCCCTAAGCTAGGCAAGTGGAGAGTATTCCATCACACTACTGCCTTGTGCCTTGTAAATGATGGACAGGCTCTGGGAAGTCAGGAGGTTAGTTACTCTCTGTAGAATTCTCAACTTCTGATCTGTTGATGCAGCCATAATATTTATATGGTTGGTCCAGTTCAATTTCTGGTCAATGGTAACTCCCAAAAACCACAGAAACTTTTCATCCTGCATCATTAGGATTGCTCAAAAGAAAAACCAACAATTTATACTGCATGAGGAAAGAGTGCTGATCGATTAACAAGGGACTGTGATTTCTCCATTAAAATGCTTATTCGTGGTAGAGTGGTTAGTACTGCTGCCTCACAGCTCCAAGGATCCATGTTTGATTCCCAGCTTGGGCCACCATCTGTGCGGAGTCTGTACGTTGTTCCCATTTCTGCATGGGTTTTCTCCAGATGCTGTGGTTTCTTCCCACAGTCCGAAAGAATTGCTGGTTAGATGCATTAGCTGTGCTAAATTCTCCCTCAGTGTACTCAAACAGGTGCCGGAGTGTAACAGCTCAGGGATTTTCACAGTAATTTCACTGTAGTGTTATGTAAGCCTAATTAATAAATAAATTTAACTTAAATTAATTTAAATCTCAGCTAATAGACAGTGTCTGACAATACAATAACCCCTCAATTTTATACTATGGAGTGCCCACATGGATCACATGCTGTGCTCAGGTCTCTGGAGTGCGGCCAATTATGGAAGTACGCAGTTTTCTTGTGGGAATTAGTTGCATTGAGCAGAGGTTACTTTGGTTTTCCTCCAAGTATCTGAGATGAGATTACGTCATTGTGTTATCTCTCTATGTAAAACCACAGATTCGTTCATATAACCAGGATGTAAGCACAAGAACAATACATGATCTCTGCGGCAGGAGCTGTCACACCAGCTTACAGCCTTAACAGTGGATATGTAACTTAAGTTTTCAAAAGGCAGTGCATTGGGCCATGAAGATCTTGCAGCATAACTGGCATTTTAAAAGGTTCAGCAGAAGAGTTTCTGTGACATTCCTCACTGATTTAAGAGTTTAGTGCTGAGGGATGTTTCCCCTTCTCTTGTACTTGTCTCCAGAACATTGCTGGCCTTCGACTAGCCTCTCCTGACAAGACGGTCAATATCTTCAGCGTTGATCTCAGACTCATGAAGTTCCATGACAACAGGGCTAAACACATGCTGATTGCTTCCCATCTTCCCTCAAGTAATCAATCAGTACACCTCCATATTGGTCACCACTTTGGAAGAAACACTGAGGATAGCAAGATGGGGAAATGTCATTGGCCAGTCCCAAGAGTGGTTTGGTAGCAGCACTACTGACTGATCTAGCTGAATGTTAAAAGACATATCTACCAGAAATCATAGAAAGAAGTCTCACAACACCAGATTAAAGTCCAAAAGGTTTATTTGGTAGCACAAGCCACTAGCTTTTGGAGCTCTGCTCCTTCATCAGGAAGTTCTGTTCACAAACGGGACATATAAAGACACAAACTCAATTTACAAAATAATAGCTGGAATGCAAGTCTTTACAAGTAATCATGTCTTAAAGGTACAGACAATGTGAGTGGAGAGAGGGTTAAGCACAGATTAAATAGATGTGTATTGTCTCCAGTCAAGACAGTTAATGAGATTTTGCAAGCCCAGTCAAATTGTGGGGGTTACAGATAGTAACCCTGATAGATGATCCTGGTTGAGGCCATCCTCATATGTGCGGAACTTAGCTATCAGTTTCTGCTCAGTGAATGTGTTGTTGTGTGTCATGAAGGCCGCTTGGAGAACACTTATCTGAAGATCAATGGCTGAATGTCTGTGACCGCTGAAGTGTTCCCCAACAAGAAGAGAACACTCTTGCCTGGTGATCGTTGAGCAGTGTTATTCATCTGTTGTTGTAGCGTCTGCGTGATCTCCCCAATGTACCACGCCTCGGGACATCCTTTCCTGCAGCGTATCAGATAGACAAAGTTGGCCGAGTTGCAAGAGTATGTACCGTGTACCTGGTAGATTGTGCTCTCAGTCTTCAATTACTTCACCCACTCTCTCATTCTCTTGAACCTTAATGGCACCCAAGTGCATGGAATCTCCTCAAGGAGCAAAGAAGCAGAAAAATAAGCTTCAAGATATTGAAGTATCTTCCACGTGGGGTTCCTGACCTCTGCCATAAGTTATCAATCTAAGTAGTGAAAATGAGTTAGCTGCAAAAGTTCAAGTAGAGAACTGGGTGAGTTGTTGTGATTGAAGACATCTCACCTTAGTTCAGTGGGTTAGCAGGAGCTAATGATTTCAATTCCATGGTCTCTTGGCACCAAAATGTTTGCTCCCTAAGTTGCAAAGGAGTTTCTCATAAGTTTATTATCCTCCTAAAATAGCAGAGCTTTTTATTTACTAATGCTTTATCCAAGAGATAACATGGTCAGAAAAGTGGATGACAGGATGGATCAAATTGAATGAGCTGATATTATTGGGAATGGATTGGGTCTGGCATCATTACTACATTCCTTTTACACCTATGACTGAGAGGTCAAATTTCGCTCCAATTCCATTTTCAGGTTTGCTGATGACACCGCCATAGTGGGTCGGACCTCAAACAATGATGAGACAGAGTACAGGAAAGAGATAGAGAATCTAGCAAAATGGTGCAACAATAATAATCTTTCCCTCAATGTCAATAAATCAAAAGAGATAGTCATAACTTCAGAAAACATAGAAGAAAACATGCTCCTGTCTACATCAATGGTGGTGAAGTGGAAATAGTCAAGAACTTCAAGTTTCTAGGTGTCCAGATCACCAACAATCTGTCCTGGTCCTTCCATGCTGATGCTATAGTTAAGAAAGCCACCAATGCCTCTACTTTGTCAAGAGGCTGAGGAATTTTGGCATGTCCACTAAACTCTCACCAGTTTTTCAGGTGCATCATAGAAAGCATCCTTTCCAGATGTATCACAATTTGGCATGGCTCTTGCTCTGATCAAGACCGCAAGCCCAGTCCATCAGGCAAAATAGCCTCCCATTCATTGACTCAGTCTATGCTTCCCCAATGCCTCAGAAAAGCAACCAATTTAATCAAAGACACTAGACATCTCACACAAATTCTCTTCCACCCCCTTCCACCGGGGAAAAAATCTGAGATCACATACCAACGGATTCAAGAACATTTCTTCCCTGCTGCCATTGGATTTTTGAATGGACTTACCACATATGAAGCTGATCTTTCGCTACACTCTACCTGTAACTATCACACTATATTGTGCACCCTCTCCTTTGTTTCTCCCCTATGTACTCTATGAACAGTATGTTTTGTCTGTATAGTACACAAGAAACAAGAATTTTTCCAATCCATATGACATTAATAAATCAAATCACTTTGAGTCCTATGATTATTTATGTGATAGGACCAGCTGAAGAGCTTCTTGTGTCAAGATGGAGCCATACGCATCTGGTTGAATTTGAGCTCATTTTTAACCTAATGTCGGGGCAATTTGCATTCTACTCCTGCTGTACTGCTGTCTCTCTGTTATTCTAATAAAGAGCAATTAGCTCTAATCAATATAACTCAATATAGAAATGCCTTTTGGAGTCTTTCACTACCCTGCCCATTTAGCTAATGAATAGCACACGGACCTAATTATGACTCTGCTTGATGTCGATGTTTACCTCACAAAATCAGTCTGCTTATGTTCGTCAACCGAGCAAATTTCTGGCAACCAGCCAAAACCATTGACAATTGTGCAAAGCAAGCCAGCCACAGTTAGATTCCATTGCTTGTAAGTGAGTGTGACCTTGGCGAATTTAGACAAGTGGAACAATTCGATGAACCTTCCAAGCAAATCTCTGAGTCTCAAATCTAATCAACTGCAGTGTTACTTAAAAAGAAAATACCTTAGCATCTTCTATCGAAAATCTAATCTCACTGTTGTACAAGCATGACCTTCACTCCAGGGGGGAGCATTACAATGCATGGCTATATCCATCTGTAAAGGCTGTAATTTCCGATTAAATCTAATTAGGAGTTAGATATTCCTAGCAAGTCTGACAACTCAACCTTTCGGAGGTACAAGACAGATTGATCGTTTCATAATCCTTACCATCTCCTTCCCCCACATATCTTCACCCTTGTATTCAACACCCATATGCTAGTCGAACCTAGATTTTCTGGGATCTCTTTAACACTTTCAGACATCCTTTTCTCACGTAACCTAGAACCTTTTAAACTTCACCCTTTCATCTCTTCGTAATTACCTCCCAGTTCATTTCATCTTGAGTTTGATATATTCACTTTGATTGACATTTTAATTCCAATCCATATGAATTCAGATTCCTTTGCAGATTTGCATTTATATTCGATAGGATGAGACTGGAGATGACAATAGATTTAAAATTCATGCACATCATTTTATGAATAACCTTGTACTTAAACTTTATTCAATAGAATTTGCAGATATCGTGCCACAATATTTGCCTGATTGTCCCCATAACACAATTAGTCTCCTACACTGTGTCAACTTGACTGAAGGTTGATAATGTGTGGATTTTATATGCTGAATACCATTTACTTTGAGATAATCCTCAAACTTTTGCGAAATAAACTGTGAACCATTATCACTAACAATCTTGTTCTGGTTTACCAAATCTTGCAAAAGTATTGTCAAATTTTTCAATGGCTTGTTTTCAGTTGTAGTAGATCTCATGGTAACAAGTTCTGGTCATTGTATGTTCTCTTGGTTGTTAGTAACAGCAGACTCATAAAAGTAGGAGTAAATTATTTAGCCCTCTGAGTTTGTTTCACCATTCAATTATTTGACCTGTAAATCCATATCTTTATTTTCTCTTTTGTAACAATTCTACCCACCTCAGTATTTAAATTTTTAATTGATGCACACCCCTCTTCAGCTTTGACAGTATTTTGGGGAGAGGAACATCAATGGATGGCATGGCGGCACAGTGGTTAGCACTGCTGTCTCTTAGCACCAAGGACAGACACTCTGGAGTTATTTAAGAGATACTTAGATGGGCACATGAACAGAATGGGAAGGGAGGGATATAGAAAACTGATTTAAAATAGGGTTCATGAGCCTTGAGAGTTCCCTGGGAAGTGTGTAAGTTGTCGATGATATTTCTGTTTTATTCTACAGGTACTTCAGTCCGCCTTGTTGTCTAACAAGAGGCATACACGCGATGGGTCATGAGAGGGCTGCTCTTGGATTTTTTGAGAGTATAGTGCTTCATGTCATTAGTATACACTTGACCTGGACCATTTGATGGGCAACATGACAGTTCAGTGACGATTGCTGTGCTGTGCAGATACATGGATTTGGGCCTGTGTCTGTGGGAGTTTGCGCATTCTCCCCGTGCTTGCGTGGGTTTTCTCTGGGTGCTCCGGTTTCCTCCCACATCCCAGACATGTGCTCTTAGGCTGATCAGCAAAACAAATTTCCCTAAATTGCCTCACAAATTTGGTTCTAATGCATAGATCTATAAACATAGACAGGGATCATGGGTAGAAGTGGGAACAAGCGCGGGCTCGTTGGGCCGAAGGGCCTGTTTCCCATGCTGTTTTGTTCTTTGTTCTTTGACCCAGGTTCAATTCCACCTCGGGTTACTGTCTGTGAGAGTTTGCACTTTCTCTCTGTGTCTGTGTGGGTTTCTTCTGAATGTCTGAGTTAGGTTGATTGGCCAAACTAAATTAATCGTAGTGTCAGAGAGAATTAGCAGGGTAAATGAAGGTTATGGGAATAGAGCCTGGGTGGGATTGTGGTTGGTATAGACTTGATGGGCTGAATGACCTCCTTTAGTACTGTAGGGATTCTATGAATGTTGCAAGTAAGATTATGGATTTAAAGCAGAGTTGAGAAGAAACTACCTGTCCTGAAGGATTGTGAATCAATGGAATTCGCTACCACAAAGTGTATTCGATGCTGGGACAGTGAGTAAAATTAAGGAGGAGTTAGACAGATTTTTAATTGGTAATGGGCTGAAATGTTATGGGGAGAAAACAGGAAAATGAGGATGAGGAGCATTTATCAAATGGTGGAGTGGACTCAATGGGCCAAAATGCCTACTTCTGCTCCTATATCTTATGAACCTCAAACCTATGGTTCAGTCCCAGTATCATAAATGCATTCTCCTTGACACCAGTCTGAGAATTTCCATTTGTTCCACCAGCTAATCTGGGGCTTGGAAGGCAGTTAGAAATCTAATATTGAAAAAAAAGAATAAAGTCAGATTTACAATTATATAGCACTTTCGCGATCCTAGGACATAAAAGATCAAAGAACAAAGAAAATTACAGCACAGGAACAGTCTTTCAGCCCTCCAAGCCTGCACTGGCCATGCTGCCGGACTGAACTAAAACCCCCTATCCTTCCGGGGACCATATCCCTCTATTCCTAGCCTATTCGTGTAATTGGCCAGAAGCCTCTTAGAAGTTGCTATCATATTTGCTTCCACAACCTCCCCCGGCAGCGAGTTTCAGGCACCCACCACCTTCTGTGTCAAAAATCTTGCCTCGTACATCTCCTTTAAACCTTGCCCCTAATTGCACCTTAAATCTACGCCCCTTAATAATTGCCCCTTCCACCCTGGGAAAAAGCTTCTGACCATCCAAATATCCATGCCTCTCACAATCTTGTAGACTTCTGTCAGGTTGCCCCTCAACCCTGTCATTCCAATGAGAACAAACCAAGTTTTTCCAACCTCTCCTCATAGTTTATGCCCTCCATACTAGGCAACATCCTGGTAAATCTTTTCTGTACCCTCTCCAAAGCCTCCATACCTTTCTGGTAGTGCGATGACCAGATTTGAACACTATATTCCAAGTGTGGTCTAACTATGGTTCTATAGTTCTATTGGTTAGGCCTCACTTGGAATACTGCGTCCAGTTCTGGTCGCCGTACTATCGGAAGGATGTGGAGTCCTTGGAGAGAGTGCAGAGGAGGTTTACCAGGATGCTGCCTGGTATGAAAGGACTGTCTTATGAGGAACGATTAAATAGACTGGGGTTGTTTTCCCTTGAAAGACGTCGGCTTAGAGGGGATCTAATAGAGGTGTATAAGATTATAAGGGGTATAGATAGAGTAAATGGTGGTAAACTTTTTCCACCTTCAGAAATGGATAGGACGAGGGGTCATGGCCTTAGGGTGAGGGGGGCTATGTATAAGACGAATATTAGAGGGCAGTTTTTCACACAAAGGGTAGTGGGGGTGTGGAATGCACTGCCGAGTAAGGTGGTGGGAGCAGGCACGCTAGGGCTGTTTAAGGGTCTCTTGGACAGCCACATGAGCGTTATGCAGATAGAGGGATATAGTAGGACTGTTTAACTATGGCTTTTTTTTTCCACAGGTAATTCGGTCCAACTTGACCAACAAAGAGCATGCATTCGGCAGGTGGTGCGAGGACAGCTCTTGGATGTTGATTCATGGGTTGCCTGGTACTTCATGTCGTAAATGAGTGCTTTATGTGGACCATCTGAAGGGCACCATGACAGCTCAGAGACTATCGATGTGGCTGTGCAGACACTTGGAATTGGGCCGGTGTCTGCGGGAGTTTGCGCGTTCTCCCCGTGGTTGCGTGGGTTTTCTCCGGGCACTCCGGTTTCCTCCCACAACCCAAAAATTCGCTCTTAGGCTGATTGGGAAACAAATTGTCCCTACATTGAGATTCTTCCATATTAGGAATAACCTAAAATTAGAATAAGAAAGTGGAATTGTTACTATAAAGTTATGACGGCGGCGCGGGCTCATTGGGCCGAAGGGCCTGTTTCCCGTGCTGTGTTGCTCTAATCTCTAATCTCTATAAAGCTGCAACATGACTTGCCAATTTTTAAATTCAATGGCCCCGGCCAATGAAGGCAAATATGCTATCTGCTTTCTTGACTATCTTCCCCATCTGCATTGCCACTTCCAGTGACCTGTGTACCTGTACACCCAGATCCCTCTGCCTATCAATTCTTTTAAGGGCTCTGCCATTTACTGTATATTTCCTATTTGTATTAGATCTTCCAAAATGCATGACCTCATATTTGTCCAGATTAAACTCCATCTGCCATCTGTCCACCAACTCTCCAACTGATCTACATCCTGCAGTATCCTCAGACAGTCCTCATCGGCCTCCACAAATCCGCCAACTTCTGCGTCGTCCGCAAAATTACTAATCAAACGAGTTACATTTTCCTCCAAATTATTTATATTTATACATATATATATATTACAAACAGCAAAGGTCCCAGCACTGATCCCCAAGGGACACCACTCATTATTGCCCTCCATTCAGAAATTGACCCTTCCACTGTTACCCTCTGTCTTCTATGACCAAGCCAGTTCTGTATCCATCTTGCCAGCTCACCTCTGATCCCATGTGACTTCACCTTCTGCACCAATCTGCCTTGAGTGACCTTGTCAAGGGCCTTACTGAAGTCCATGTAGACAACATCCATTGCCCTACACTCATCAATGATCTTTGTCACTTCCTTGAAAAATTCAATCAAGTTAGTGAGACATGACCTCCCCTTACAAAATCATGTCGCTGCTTGCTAATACATCTACTTATTTCCAAATGGGACTAAATCCTGTCTCAAAGAATCCTCTCCAATAGTTTTCCTACCACTGGCGTTAAGCTCACCGGCATATAATTACCTGGATTATTCTTGTTATCCTTCTTAAACAAAAGAACAACATTGGCTATTCACCAGTCCTCTGGGACCTCACCTTTAGCCAGTGAGAATACAAAGATTTCTCTCAAGGCCCCAGCAAATTCCTCCCTTACCCCTCTCAATATTCTGGGGTATATCCCATCAGGCCCTGAGGATTTGGCTACCTCAATGTTTCCAAAGAACTCTAATATCTCTTCCTGTATGATCTCAACATGACTTAAGCTATCCCCTCAGCCTTTCCCAGAATCATCATTTACCAAGTCCTTCTCTTTGGTGAATACTAATGCAAAGTACTCATTTAGTACCTCATCCATTTCCTCTGGCTCCATGCATAGATTTCCTCCCCTGTCCTTGAACGGGCCAATGCTCTCCCTGGCTATTCTCTTGCTCTTTACATAGTATAAAAAGCCTTGGGATTTTCCTTAATCCTGCTGCTCAATGCTTTTTCATGACCCCTTTTAGCCCTCCTTCTCCTTGCTTAAGTTTCTTTCTACTTTCCTTGTGTTTCACACTTGCTTCATGTGTTCCCAGCCTTCTTGTTTTAACAAATGCTTTCTTTTTCTCTTTGATTAGACTCACAATATCTCTCGTTATCTGAGTTTCTCTAAACTTACCATACTTATCCTTTAACCTTACTGGAATGTGCCTGTCCTGAATTCCTGGCAACTTACATTTGAAAGCCTCCCACATGCCAGATGTTGATTTGCCCTCAAACATAGACTTACAATCTGCATTCTTCAGTTCCTGCCTAATATTGTTATAATTAGTCTTCCCCCAATTTAGCATCTTAACTTGAGGACTACACCATCAGTACCTTAAAGCTTATTGAATTGTGGTCACTGTTCCCTAATTGCTCCCCTACTGAATTGTTGACTACCTGGGCATTCCCCAATACCAGCTCCAGTATGGCCCCTTCCCTAGTTGGACTTTCCACATACTGTTTCAAGAAACCCTCCTGGATGCTCCTTACAAACTCTGCCCCATCCATGCCCCTAGCACTAAGTGAGTCCCATCAATATAAGGGAATTTAAAATCTCCCACCACAACAACACTGTTACTTTTACACCTAACCAAAATCTGCCTACATATTTGTTCCTCTATCTCCACTGGGTGTTGGGAGGCCTACATTAAAACTCCAAAATTGTGACTACACCCTTCTGAACTCTATCCATATTGCCTTGCTGTATGAACCCTCTGAGGTGTTCTCCTGCTGTACAGCTGTGATTTTCTCCTTAACCAGCAGTGCAATACCCCATACCTTTTACATCCTTCTACATCCTGCCTGAAACATCTGTATCCTGGAATATTAAGCTGCCAATCCTGTCCTTCCCTTAACCAAGTCTGTGTAGTAGCAACAAAATCATAGTTCCAAGTACTAATCCAAGCTTTAAGTTCATCTGCCTTACCTATTACACTTCTCACTTTGAAACAAATGCACTTCAGTGCCCCCAGACCCTCTGATTAGCAATCATACTCTGCCTGTTCTTCCTCTGAGTCTTAATAGCCCTACTCTCTAGTTCCCCTTCTGTTAATTCGTCTTTGCTTCGACTTCCAACTTCCTGCCAAACTAGTTTAAATCCTATCATGTGACACTAGTAAACCTCTCAGCCAGAATATTTAGATGCAACTTGTCCTTCTTGTATAGGTCCCACTTCCCCGGAAGAGATCCCAATAGTTCCGATATCTGAAACCCTCCCTACACAGTTGTTTAGCTACTTGTTGAGCTGTATTATCTTTCTATATCTCGCCAGACTGGCAAATGTTGAAATCCTGAGATTACAATATTAGAGGACCTGCTTTTTAACTTTCTATTTGACTCTGTAAACTACTGCCGCAGGATTTCATCACTCTTCCTACCTATGTTGTTAGTGCTAATGTGTACTATGACCTCTAGCTTTTCACTCTCTGCCTTCAGAATGCTTTCTGCCTATTTAGAGGCATCCTGGACCCTGACACCAGGGAGGCAACATACCATCCTGGAGCCTCTTTCACATCCACAGAAGCACCTATCTGCACACCTAACTATAGAGCCCCCATAAGTATTGCTCTAGTACCCTTTGTCCCTCCCTGCTTAACAACAGAGCTAGCTGTGGTGCCACTGCTCAGGCTGCTGCTGCTGCTGTTACCCTCTCATAGGCCATTCCTCCCCCCAATAGTATCCAAAACAGTATACTTGGGATACTACCTCTGACTGCATGCCCCTTCTAGTGGTTATCCATCTATCTATCTGCACCTTAGGTATGACCATGTCTCTAAAGCTCTAAAGCTAAAGGTATGATGTTTTCCGCCACCTTCATATTCCTAAGTATCCAGCTGCTGCTCCAACCTATTCATGTGTTCTGTAAGCAACTGCAATTGGCACTCTTGCAGGTGTAATCATGCTAAACACTGGACGTATCACAGATCTCCCACATCTCACAAGTGCAAAACTTAAACCCCGCTGACTGACATTTCTAGCAATAATTAAATTTAAGAAAATTTATAAAACTCTTACCTTCATTTTTACTTCTTTTTTTTACATTTTTTTGTTTTTTTTATATTCTTTATTCCAATTCAATCCGATCAAATCCAATTCAGAGTCTCAACAAGTTGAGACATTTGTGATCCAAGATGACAAGACAGGGCTCTCACTTCCTGAATTGGGCTTGTTCAACATAGTCCAAGCTGATTGGAGTAGGTGTAGCTCCTCCTCCAAGTCTTGACCTCATTTGCATCTTAGCCAAAAGGCCGAGATATTGCTTTAAAAAATTGCTTCAAACGAAGCTAAAATGTAACCCAATGACTTCAACCAAATACAACATGTCAATACTATGCTTGATCTTAGCCAAAAGGCTGAGAAGCGATGTGGCCTTTTCTTTGGTTAGAGGAGGAGGTGGAGGGGGGAACACTAATGTAGTGTTTCGGGCTTACTGCTTCTTGACATCAGATCTTCCGCTTCCCACTTCTTAGACAATGTTGCTGGGCCAACTTCTCGCAGAATGCACCAAGTGAAGTCCCTCAGTCACCTCTATTGGATGCTCTAACTCCTGTTTATCAGATCAGATCTATACAGTAAATTATGCACTTTTTGAGACATAGTTAGTGCTGTAGGAAACACAACAGCTGAGTTGTAGTCAGTGAGGTCTCACAAACAGCAATGTGATAAACAATTTAGATAATCTTTTTTAGTGATGATGGTTAAAGGTAAATATTAAACAGGACATCAGGGATTATACCTCTGGTCCCTGGTTCTCCCTAACTTATTTAGTTGAAACAAACTGTCTGTACAGAAATAATCTTCCCTTTTCATCCTCTTGTTCACCTCGATCAAATCAACCCAAGGATATAAACTGCTCCAAAGCAAACGGATTCAGCTGTTTGATCCTCTCTCGGTAACCAAAACAATTTTAACTGAGAGTTAATCTTTACAGTCTCCTCTGGGCTCCTTTCAAAAGCTCCTGAGTACATGATGGACATTTTTATCTCAAATTGCATGTCAGGAAGCTGTCCATTGGGAGTAACACTGCTTTTCCATACCACTCATTCACTATCTATTGATATTAATGGTGAGCAAAATTCAAGGGAGTCAGGGTAAAAGTATCCCCTTGGATTCTGGTCTCCAATCCTATTTATATTTCTTAATCACTAGCTTGTCTCTTTGGCAGATAATTCCTAAATCAGATCTGTTGGTACCAGTTCTTAGAATAAATGTAGATTAATGGGAACATGGATTTAAACTTCAGAGGTCAAATAATGAAAACAAACAGTCTTCAAACCACAAACCTGGATATCCCTATCATTGATGACTAGCCCATTCCCAACCAAGGTCTTATTTGCCAGTTGTTGAAGACATGACATATGATTCATTGTGTAGGGTGTCTGGGTCATAATTCTGACTTTAACGAACATCACTGAAACAGGTTGCCTGTCTGGTTATCTTATTATTGTTCATAAAACCTTGTTTTATACAAAATGATGCCTGCATTTACCCACAAAAGTTACTTCATTTCAAATTTCCCAAAATACCTCATAGCATTATTGAGACACGGGAAAGTGGGACATAAATTCAAGCTTATCTTCACTTCAGCAGACACCTGACTTCAATTCCAGCTGTTTACAAAAAGCTTAGGAACTCCATTAGCAGCATTCTCATTTCCAACTCAAAAGATTGTAGATTCAAGTACCACTCCAGGGATTTAAATGCACAATCCAGGATGACATTCTAATGCAGCACTGAAGCAGTGCTCAATGTCATCTTTTGGATCAGATGCTGAACCAAGGCCTCATTTACCTTTTCAGATGGATGTAAAGCGTTCTATGGTGCTACTTTGAAGAAGTGGAATTCTCCTAGGTAGCACGGTAGCACAGTGGTTAGTACTGCTGCCTCACAGTTCAATTTCAGCCTCAGGTTACTGTCTGTGTGGAGTTTGCATGTTCTCCCTGTGTCTGCATGGGTTTCCTCCAGGTGTTTTGGTTTCCTTCCACAGTCCAAAGATGTGCTGGTTAGGTTGACTGACCATGCTAAATTGATCCTGGTGTCAGGAAATTACCAGGGTAAGTCTGTAGGGTTGTGGGAATAGGGCTTGGATGGGATTGTGGTTGGTACAAATTAGATGGGCCAAATAGCCTCCTTCTGTACTGTAGGGATTCTATGATCTATGATCGTGACTGCACTGGTCAATATTTACCCCTCAGCTAACAACACCTAACAAAATAAAAAATTACTGATTATTAACAGTGCTGTTTGTGGGTTCTTGTTGTGTGCAAATTAGCTGCTGCCTTTCATTCATTACAACAGTGATTACACTTCAGAAGTAATTAATTGGTTATGAACTGTTTTGAGATGTCTTGAGATTATGAACAGTGATGTACAAGTCTCTATAAGTTCTTTCCTTTTTGGTGATACCATACATACAAAAAGCAAAGCCATTCCACTTGTCAGAGCACCACAGTACAGGACAGCCGAGTTAAGAGTGGAGGTACACTATTGAATGGAAAAGTAAAGGTGCAGTAGACCCAAACAAAGGGTTGCCTTAATGAACAAATTAATCTACAATTGTGCAGACTAACAGAAAATGTTTTCAGCGGGAATTGAGGAACTAAAATGTGGTTGCAGTCATTGAAAGCAGACACCGTAATAAACAAGTGCTAATGTGAAATTAATGGGGGGCATGGCCATTATGAAGAGTAATTAAACCAATGGTAATGACAAGTGAGGTTTTAATGCATTTATTTGCTGACAGAACATTGCTGAAGGGCTCGTATATAGCTTAATGTGAGATGAGGGGGAAATTAAGGCTCGTAGAATTTGTTAACCATTTAAGATCTGTTAGCACAGCTACATTTGTAACAACGGTTTGCTTAGAATCTTTTGTGGGAGAAATTCAAATCTGTAGTGTTTGCTTTTGAAGTGCTAATTGGTCTCCTATAGATTAATATCAGGTGCTATTATAATATCAGGAAGCAAAAGCAAAATTACTGGAAAATCTCAGCAGGTCTGGCAGTATCTGTAAGGAGAGAAAAGAGCTGACGTGACTCATCGTCAAAGCTAAAAAGGCATAGAAAGTGGGAGATATTTCTAGGGAATGAAAGATGAGTTGACAGATGAAGATGTTGGGGATGGGGGCGGGAAATGGATGGGACTGAGGTAAGATTTAGAAAAGAAAAAGCAAAGGAGGAGAAAAGGTAAGGGAAGGGGGATAAAATAGGGGGGGAAACTGGGAAATGGGGGAGGGAAGAAAAATGAAGAAAGACAATAAAGAAATAAAAGGCAGAGAATTACATTAAATAGAATGAAAACAAAAGAATCGAGGTGGAATAGGGATAATCATCTGAAGTTGTTGAATTCAATGTTGAGACCGGAAGGCTATAAAGTGCTTAGCTGGAAGACGAGATGCTGTTCACCAGTTTGCATTGAGTTTCACTGGAATATTGCAACAGGCCAAGGTCAGACATGTGGGCATGGGAGCAGGATCATGTGTTAAAATGGCAAGGAACTGGAAAGTCAGGGTGTTGACTGCACACAGACTGAAGGTGCTCGCAAAGCGATCACCTAGTGTATATTTGGTCACTCCGATATAGAGGAGACCACATTGGGAGCAGCGAATTTAAAGAGATGCAAGTCAAATGTTGCTTAACCTGGAATTAGTACCTTGGATCTTTGATGATAAGCATAGAAGAGGGAAAGGGGCAGGTGTTACATCTTCTGCGATTGCATGGGAAAACGCCATCAGTGACAGGAGAAGTGCTGGGTGTAATGAAGGAGCGGACTAGGTTATCCCAGAGGGAACGGTTTCTGCAGAATGCTTACAGAGAGAATGAAGGGAAAGTGAGTCTGGTGCTGGCATCATGCTGGAGTTGGTGAAAATGGCAGAGGATATGCTTTGCATGCAAAGGCTGGTGGGGTGAAATGTCAATCCTGCTAGGATCCAATTCCAGAACTCCAAAGTATGTTATAAAGTCAGATCAGACTCCAACAATTTTTTTATTTTGGCATAAATGTAAGGGAAGGATGCCTCACTCCAGAAGTAATTCCACTGACAAATTATCAAATCAAGCTTTATTCATAATACAATTTAAGTATAACTCTAATAAAACGAAGCAGTTGAATTCTTAAGTTGAACAATCTTTAAACATGAAAAGAAATAACTCTCATTTCTAATTTTTACGATTTCTGTTCCAAATAAGCCACTGCCTTCCGAGAGACTTAAGTACCACTTTAAATAGTTAGCAAATCCAGATATATTTGCTTTAAATTAGTGTGGAATGTGATGAAGCGATGGAGAGAGATGCTTCTTTAAACAGCTCCAATTAGCAACTCACTTTAGAAAATAAAGAGAAACAGATTCTCTGCTACGAGCCTTGCTTGTCCCATTTACCTGGTATCACATAACTCTGTATACCTAGTCTGCAATCCCAGGAGAGCATCTTGTCCAAACACCAGCCCATTAACTCTACAGGGTAATATACTCCTAGCTAAAATTAATTATCCTGCTTTTTTAGAGCGGCATTCCCCCTAGACAAACCTATTCTCTGTAGAAAAAACTGAATCTTAGATCATTCTACAGAAACATCTCTTCAGCCTTATCTTTTGCACAGACATACTGGACGTCTCCATCATTGAAGTTGGGGATATTTGTGGAGCCATCTCCTCCAGTGAGTTGATTAATTGTCAACCACTATTCACAGCTGGATGTGCAGGTTGAAACTGTGTTTCCTTACTTCTTCCCCATTAGACTGCTGTTCCTTTCAATGGCTCTGCTGCCTCCCTGCTAAATAACTTTACTTTATACCTAAGCTCTCATGACCTAATTTTAAGTTGAAATCTTTGCAGCTGTAGTGTATGGTACAAAGATTGGTATTTAACTGTCTGCTGGTGCAATCTCAAGGAATCATTGCTCATACCTGGCACAAAGAAAGATGATTGTGGTGATTGGAGGTCAATCATTTCAGCTCCTGGACATCACTGCAGGAGTTCCTCAGGATAAGATCCTAGATCCAATCATCTTTAGTTGCTTCATCTAAGATTTTCCTTCCATCATAAGGTCAGAAGTGGAATTAGTCGCTGATGATTGCACAATATTCAGCACCATTTGCAACTCCTCAGATACTGAAACAGTTCATGTTCAAATATAGCAAGAATTGGACAATATCCAGGGTTGGGCTGACAAGTAGCAAGTAACATTCACACCACTCAAGTGCCAGGCAATGGTCACCTCCAACAAAAGATGATTCAGCCATCACCCCTTAACATTCAATAGCATTATCATCACCGAGTCCCCTACTATCAACATCCTGGAGGTTACTGTCGACTAGAAATTAAACTGAACTAACCAAATAAATAGTGTGGCTACTAGAGCAGGTTAAAAGCTAGGAATCCTACAGCAAGTAAGTCACTTGATGACCCCCCGCTCCCCTCCCCCAATCTCCAAGGCCTGACCAACATCTACAAAATACAAGTCTGGAGTGTAATGGAATACTCTCCACTTGCCTGGATGAGTGCAACCCCACAAAACTCAAGAAACTCAGCACCATCCAGGTCAAAGTAACCCACTTGATTGCTACACCTTCCACAAACATTCAATCTCTCCACCACTGGTGAATATCCATGAGTGCCATCTATAAAATACAATGCAGGAACTCACCAAAGTTCCTTAGGCAGCACCTTCCAAAATCACAACCACTGCTATCTGGAAAGACAAGGACAGCAGATACCTGGAACCATCACCACCTGTAGATTCCCCTCCAAGTTACTCACCATCATGAGCTAGAAATACATCGTGCCATTCTTTCATTGTTATTAGGTCAAAATCCTAGAATTCCATCCCTAATAATACTGTGGGTATTCGCAGTGACTGCAGGGTCTGCAGTGGTTTAAGCAGGTAGCTCATCACCACCTTCTGAAGGGTAACTAAAGATGGGCAAGTAATGTTGACCTCGCCAGCGATGCCCATATCCTGTGAATGAATGTAAAAAAAAGCTGACACTAAATTTGGCATTTTAAGAATCAGGAGACTATGGGAGATTGGAAGGCCCAGGAAGTTAAGAATTGCCACATCTCTTTGGCCTTGAGAAAAAGTGAGTTAGAGCAAGAAATTGTGTGAAGAGATTGTGTCAACTCAGTAAGGATATAAAAAGAAGAGAAAGTATTTATTCTAAAAGCTAGGATGAACAAGAATGAATTCCAATGAATTCCAAGGAGCAAATTAGTGACAAGTTGGGAAGAGAAACAACTGAAGCTGTGTTGATGGGGGCAAGGTGATGAGAGAGAGAAAAAGAAACATGTTTTGAGAGGTATTCAGCTCCAAGTCAGAGAGAATGACAGAAACAGAGAGAGAAAAAAATGGGGTGAGCGAGAGGATGCATGAAAATGAATGATTAATGTGTGACAGAGAGATGTGGAGCTACAGATGGGAGGATGAGAAACATGGAGATGAGGGAAGAGAAGGGGAAATGAGGCAGAGAAGGGATGATAAAAGAAAAAAGGTGTTAGAGAGTGATGAAAGAAAGGGCTGAGAGAGGAGTAAGAGTGAGAAAGAAAAGGTCAAGAAAGAAGAGTGAGAGATAGAGTTGAGAGAGAGTAGGGAAGAGTGAGGGAGTTGAGAGATGGAGGAGAAAGAGGAGGAGAGAATAGGAATGGTAATGAGAAAGTGATGAGAGAAGAGTGATAAAAGAGGGGAGAGAAAAGGAAGGGGGAAGGAAAAAAGAGAAGTAAGGAGGAGGGAAAATATAAGGTCCAAGATTGGAGAGAGGGGTTAGAGTGATTGGTGTGAAAGGTGTCAGAGAAGAAGGAAATGAGATGGGATGAGATAGAGGTGAAAGACAGGGTGAAAAACAAGAAGTGAAACAGAGGAAGGATGGGGAAAGATAAGAGAGGATAAATGGGGTTAAAAGGGTAAAGAAAAGAGAATAGAGGTGTGTGGAAGTAGCAAGATATAAATGAATGTAGAAAATGTTGGAGAGAAGAATGCAAGGAGGTGAGGGGAGAGGCACAAACAAGGGACAAGAGGAAAGAAAGAGGAGAAGAGTGAGAGAAAATAACAGAGTCAGGAGGCAGATAAAGAGAAAGTTATGAAACAGTCAATGGGGATAAAAGACAGAAGGAAGCAAGGAAATAAGAAAGAGAGGAGCAAGAGAGAGCCAGCAGGACAGAAAGAGGAGAGGGGTGAAAGTAACGAGAGGAGAGAGAAAATGCGGTGACAGTGAAATGGATAAGAGGGAAGAAAAAGAGAGCTGTGAAGGAAAAAGAACTGAGATGGAGGAATGTGGAAAAAGTGGGATTGTCATAATTCAGGTCAGAAACTCCAAAGTGTTTTATGAAGTCTGCCTCAATCATAGGTTTTGTAATTTAAATTTGTTTTTGACTAGGGTGAGCATGAGATGCTTCCCTTCAAGTATGATTCAACTGACCCACTAAGGAGTTTTTATCAAGCAAAGTTTGTTTAAGAATACAGTTAACATGTATAGTAAGAAAATTAGCAATAACCTTTACCAGTTACAAACAAAAAAAACAATCATGATATTGTATAACCCTTAATAAGCTTACAAAATGTTCCAATCAAACAAACTTCCCTACACAAAACCCTCGACACAGGTTTTGCTCAGAAAAAAAAATGACGCTAGAAATTAGTTTTTTGGATGGAGGATTGAAACTTTGACTTCCTAGTCTTGTAACTTCTAGCAGCCCTCTTGATATACACACTGACTAGCTTGAAATTGGAACAGCTTCTCAAAACACCAGAGAGGGAGAGAGAGAGAGACAGAGAGAGACTCCAGGAAGCCAATCTCCAACAGCAGATTTTTTCATTCCAGGAAAGCAAAAAGCCTTGCTTACAGCAGAATTTCTAATACCAAAGAGACAGAGAAAAACACTGCTTCTCAGTCTGTTGTTCACTCCCTTCTAAACTAAAACCAAAAATGAACCCTTTGATTTTTCTGGGGAGAAACCACTAACTTTGACTTGTCAATCAATCTTCCCTCTCACAATGCAGGGTCACAAAAGGTCACAGGAAGTACCTGAGGCCCAGAGTAAAAATAAACAAACCCCATTTAAGTCATTGAACCAGCAATAAAATGACTTCTAACTAGCCTGGTCAAAAAAACCCAAAGCTGTTTAACTGCAAAGAACATGATTATAAAGAAATACATTTCCTAAAAGTATACTAATGTCACAGGTTTGAGAGGGTAAAAGAATCAAGAGAGCATGGATTTGAAGCGATTTTCAGAAAAAACAAAAGTGATCAAAATAAAATATTTTTCACACGAGTGATTTGGGGTCCGAAATGCATGAGGTGTGGTGGAGGCAGGTTGAATTGAGGCATTCAAGAGGACAATAGATGATTATTTAAATAGAATGTGTAAGGATACGGGGATAAGGCTTGAGACTGGCACTAAGTCATTCTACTCAATTGGAGAGCCAGTGCAAACATGCTTGACCAAATGGTCTCCTTCTGCACCATAACAACAATATTGTAAATATTGTAAAGAGGAAGGGGATGAGGGAGTATGAACAAAGAGAGGCTGAGACCAGCTAACTCAGCTTTGGCCTAGATTCCAGTATTGCTGAGTACTTGTGTACTTAACCCCACAGAACCATAGGTGACCAGCATCAGTATCTGAGTGCACCAGACAATTGAGCACAATGTAAACCATTGAAGAAACAGAGCTATCCTCAAACAAGTCAATGTGGCAATAAATGAGAGAAGCCAAACTTTTCTGTGGCTACTGCTTTGTGTGAGCTCTATGGTTTGTGAACATTTAACAAGTTCACATGTACAGTAGTAATCAATAACCCACTTGAGAAAATGGTTTTCCTTGTTCAAACTGATTGGCATGATGCCAGAGTAAATATTCATATACTGTTTCAAAATGTAGCAGACAGGATAATTATTTACTCAAATAAATTGCCTTTGCCACAGCGCATAGAAATAAATCACCTCTCCCTGTTACTATCCTCATCTGTTTGCTCAGGATATCGAAAATGTAATGCAATTTAGGTCTGCAAAAGTTCAGACTGTATATTGGAAACATCCCACGGGGTATTTTCTGCTGTGGACATTGCAAATAAAAAGCATCAGATAAAACTTCCCTTCCAGAGAACTGTACACATGTTTTGGTGCTTGAGGACAGAATAATTCAGACATCTGAACCACTTACTTTACCCATGCTCTTCACTGACACCCAATCCATCAATGTCTCGATATCAAGATTCTAATTCTTCCTTTCAAATCCCTTCATGGTCTTGTCCCTCCCCATCACTGTTATCTCTCCAGCCCCACAACTGAGATCTTGATACCCTCTAATTCTGACATTTTCAGCATCCCTAATCTCTCTACCATTGGCAGCCATGCTTCAGCCCTAAACTGTAGAATTCCACTCCTTGAATCTCTCCAATTCTCTTTTCTTCCTTTAAGGTGCTCCTTGAAACCCATCTCTATGATCATTCTTTTCATCTTCTAGTTCTTATGTGGCTCAGTATCCATTAAGCAACTTGGGATGTTTTACTCTGTGAGAGGCACGAAATAAATGCAAATTATTGTTTTTGTCTTCTGTTTATCTTTCACTACCACTGTTTGACCAACTGTTATTTTCCACTCGGGATGCTCAGCTACGTTATTAAAGCTCCCAAATCTGATTCTCGGTCAATGCTAAGCTGGTTGGTTTCAGCCTGAAAATGAATTGGCTCCCAATCCTCATGCATCTTGTGCATAGTACACACCACGACCTGGCTGACTCCTTTCACATCTGAAACAGGATTAAACAAGGTTGTGTGACCATCCCTATCTTGTTCATCATTTACTTGACTGTCATCATCCACCTCACCCGAGATTATCTACCACCGGATATCAGCATCCGATATCATCTAGACAGGAAGCTTTACAACCATGGTTGCTTCCAGACAAAAATAAAACTGACCACCGTGGACATCCACAACTTTCGTGGCTCACTCTATACAAAAGATGCAAAAAATGCTTGACCTCGTAAACACTTCCTGAAAGGGGCTTGGCCTATTTTTAACATTGCCTTTCCAAGGATCTTTGCTCAGAGCTTTGCATGTTCCTATGAATCCGAGAGCGATGGCAACCAGAGATCATGTTCCCGGTAGGGCCTCCCATGGTGGCTTGGTGGAGAGAGAGGTTCAAGACACAAAATGATCCAAAAAGTTCTCAATGGCAGAGGAGATAGAGGAGTAGTTAGGAAGGCAAAAGAGACTTCAGCGGCGAAGTGGCCCCAGTTGTTGTGATCTGTCATGCCATGGAATCTGGCCATTAACTGTCAACACTTGGTGGAACCTGACTGTGCACCAGAGCCCCCACACTAAACATTATGCACAGGCCTCTGTCAAGGAAAAGCATGGCCTCCTCTGTAACTTGAAGACTCACGAAGCCTGATGGTCATCCAGACAAATCGGACTCAATTTAGAGGGATTACTGAGGACCCACTGCGACCACTGTGCACTGGTGGTAGAGGGAGTGAAGTTTTAAAGAGGTGTATGGGATGCTGATCAAATGGGCTACATTGTCCTGGATGATGTTCAGTTTCATGAATGTTGCTGGAGCTGAACTTGTGTGAAGAGTTTTCTACCAAACTCAAGACTTGTGGCATGTACATGTTGGAAAGACTTGGGTATTCACAAAGTGACTTGCTCACCATAGGATTCCCAGCTTCTGATCTGTTTCTCTAGCCATTGTATTTATGCCAATTTAAATGTCATTCACCTGAAACTTTAGTTCTGTTTCTCTCACCACAGATGATGTATGAAGTGCTGAGTGTTTCCAGTATTTTGTGTTTTTATTTGTGTGACTGGTCCAGTTAGATTTCTGCTCCAGAAAGCCAGTAGATAAAAGAGAGAATGGGAACCAATATTTACAGAATTTATATTTATTTAGGCTTGCATATTGCAAGCATTGCCCTCCTAACCCAACAACCACAGTTTTATTTTGTTTCTAATTAAAGGAAGCTCAAGTGAATGCCCAGCTAATATTCACTGTCTGCATGTAATTAAACACAGTTAATGATCTCTTTGTCAATGACACCAAACAAGAAGGATTGACAAACAGTACATATCTCTGTTAATAGTGAGTGACTACAATAGGACACAGACAGACTAGCAGAATGGGCAGACAAGTGACAGATAGAATGTAATAAAGAGAAATATGAGGTGATGTCTTATGGCAGGATTGATAGCGAGAGGCAATGTAGACTTAATGACATAGTTCTGTGCCATTCACAGATTTGTTTGAATCCTACAGGACCTGAGTGAAAAGTTACTGGTGAATAATTGCTGCTGGAATGCACAGTCCCCGAAAACTTTTCGCTGGAGTCGACAATGGCAATCAGAGGAGAATTGAATCGATTGGATTTGTCCTGCTTTTCTGAGGACAAAAGCAGATGCAGATGACCATCTTCCACATTGTTGGACAGACGTCAGTGTTATACTGGAATTATACTGGGACAACAAAGCGAGGGGCATGCCAGTTCTGGAACACAAATCATAAGCCCTACCATCAGACTATTCTTGGGATCCATAGCCTTTGCAGTATCCAATAAGTTCAGCTGTTTCTTGGTATCACATAGAGGGAACATGTGAAGTTGTGGACTTTAGGAAGAGGCCTAGATGGACAATTCCAGGTGAAGTGATTAAAAATGCTTCAGCGTCATCTTTTGTATTCTCTATGTTTACTGGGAGTCGCTATCAAGACTAACAGCGAATTATAGGTGTGATGGAGATGCATCTGTGAAAAGGTTCATTGGTGTAGAGTCAAACCATCATGAATAAGAGGAGATAACACATTTGAGAAGGTGCAGCTATCATTCCTTCTACTGCCTCAGATGTAAGCTTCATATTAACTGCACAATGAGTCCTTGTCATATTGTACAATATCATGAGAGCTGAATAACAAAAGACAACATTGAAGGGTTAAAGATGACGCAGTATCCATTCGTTTTAATTTGGTTATCCACTGAACAGGAAAGGCACTCAATAAATCTAAATTATATTCAGCAAGGAAATAACTGATTCAACACTGGCAGTAATTGCTTCTGAATAATCTGATATATGTCAAATTTTAAAGAGAGTCTGGCTCCATGTAATTACACAGACGCAGCTCATGAGGCAGTAAGGAGTAGTTATAAAAAATTAGTCTCGCTCCTTTGAGGCAACAACACAGTTACTGGGATGGCTCAAAGGGTTTGAATCAACTGCACAGATGTGCTCAAGAGAGTTTTCTTGTGATCAAACAAAAAATATAATTAAAGACTCTCAACTCAGACTTAGACTCATTTAGGCTTAGACTTAATATCTCTCATGTCTGTTGGTAAATGAAGTAGACAAAAAATTCCATTCTCCCCCTTGATCACAGCCACTGTTCCCATGTCACTCCAGTGTGTGGTGACCAGCTGGAGATTTCTACTGAGAATTTGGCACCAGTTCATCTTGGGTCATCCCCTTCTTCCGTGTTTATTGCATGACTTGAAGGGCAGGCCACAATGATAGAAATCAGGCCACATGGCCAAGTCATCTGGACCAATGGATAAAACTAGAGACTGCTATGAACATTTTCTTCCCTCTTCTCCCTCAAATCTTTAAAGGCCAGACACCTCAGATAAATATATCTCGCTCAGCCACAGGAAAGAGAAAAGTATGACCAGAATTTTCCCGTCCCACCCACCATGTGAATCATAGCAGGCAGGGAGCAGACCACGGATAGATCCATTGATCTCGGGTAAGACATTCCGGTTTTAGGGTGAGCACAGCGGGACATACAAGTCACCCAAAGAGAAATAAGGATTGAATGGCCAGAAAATTCCAGCCTCTGTTTCCTGTTAGTTAGTGGTCTTCTATCCATGCTAACAGATCACCCCATGAGCTCCTATTTTGTGTAGGAACCTTTTATGTGGCACTTTATCGAATGTCTTTTAGGAATCCAAGAACTGGTTCCCCATTATCAACCCTGTTCTTTACATCCTCAAAGACTTCAAATAAATTTGTCATAGTTTCTCTTTCATGAAATCATTTTGTCTCTGCTTGGTTGTACTATGATGTTCCAAGTATTTTGCTACTACTTTCAACATTTCACAATGACAAATGTTAGACTAATTAGCCTATAGTTTCCTGCTTTCTTTATCTCTCTTGAGTAAAGCTGGTTTGTGGTTTTCCAGTTTGATAGGACCTTTCCAATGTGTAGGGAATTTTCGAACATTACAACTAATACAGCCACTATCACTGCAGCAATTTTTTTTAAATCATTATTAAATCACAGCTCATTAGTTCCAGGGCCTTTAGTCCCATTTGTTTTCCTGCTGTTTTTTCTCTGTGCTAGTGATTTTTTTAAGTTTCTCCTTCCATCTAGTCCTTTCACTTTTTACTACTATTGAGATGCTTTTATTTTCTTCTGCTATGAAGACAGATACAAAGTATTAGGTCAAAGTCTCTGCTGCTGTCTCTGTTGTTGACTCACCAGTTTCATCCTGTAAGGGACCAATGTTTACTTTAACTACTCTCTTCCTTTTTAAATTGTTCTGGAAGCAATCTGTTTTTATATTTTACACCACTTACTCTTGTATCTACATTCTCCCTCTTTATTATATTTTAGCCATCCTTAGGAAGTTTATAAAATTTTCCAAACTTCTTGGCCACAGCTTGTCTTCACAACATAGTATGCATTATTTTAAATTTAATACCATCCTTTACTTCTTTAGTTAGCCACTGACAGTGCATATTTCTCAGAGTTTTTCTTTCTCAATTCAATATATCTTTTTTGAGAATTATGAAATATCTCCTTAAATCTCTGCCACTGCTCATCTATTGTCTTTTAACTGATTTTCCCAGTCCACTTTAGCCAATTATGTCTTCCTTCATAATTCAAGTAAAAGACACTAGTTTCAAACCAAAGTTTAGCACCCTCAAACTGAATATGAAATTCTGACACATGCCTACAATATAGACAAAATAATCAGGAATAAATTTAGCTCTTGCCAGGCATATGTGAGCCCGACTGTGGTTTTATACAAGATCTCTGAATGTCACAAAACACAGATAGTCACCACACCAAACATTAGCTTGAACCAAACCTAGTGACCATAAATCTAAGACAGTCACCAGTAAACTTTATTTGGAATTTAGCAGAAACTACTACAAGAAAGGCTGAACTGAGACTTTTTTTTAACCAGAAAACAGGAATGATTGTGATCTAATAGGGAACTTTAAAATTATGAACAGTTTTGATAGGATGAACGTTGAGTAGTTGGTTCCATTTGTTGGGGAGATCAGAGCTGTAAGAAAATCATCAATGAATCCAAAGGGAATTCAGGATGAACTTCTTAAACTAAGGTAATTAGAGTGAGGAACTTGCTATCATTAGTAGTTGAAGTGAATAGCATAAAAATAGTTAAGGGGTAGATAACTGCATGAATGAGGACTGGAAGAAATACTGATAGGGTGAGATGAGGTTGAATAAAAGGCAGCTTGTCTTGCACACACCAGTTGGATCAAATGGATTGTTTCTGTGTTATAATTTCAATGAAATTGACTTTATCAATTTTCTGCAAAGTTTCATGATCTAATCATGGCCTCAGGCAAAAGCTTGAATGTGTTAAGTGCACATGGTGAAATTTTAGCCTTTACTCAGGCTATCTGGTCCAGTTGTAAGACAGGTGAATAGGTAGAAAAGAGATTCATAGAATCATGGGATCATAGAAATCATTTTGCAGCTATTATTCCACACCCTGATAGGTTATGGCATTTCAAGTGCTTTTAACTGTGGTGAGGATTTCTGCTTCTAGCATCTTTACAGCAATCACCATCCTCTGTGCGAAGGATTCTTATTGACCACCTTGCAATAGTTACTTTAAAACTATGCTCCATGATACTAACTACTTTCTGAAGGAAAATAAATCCTACCCATTGAATTCTGTCAGGGCCCATCTTCATTTTGCACATCTCAGTTAACTCTCTGCTTGGCAATCCTTCTGAAGAAAATAACCCCAGCCAATACAACCATGGCTAAAAATTGCTAACCACAGCAATCTTTTCATAATCTTCTCATTGTACCACTTCTATTCGTAACATTCAGGGATATGGGACAAGTGTTGGTGACTGACTTTAGTGGTAGTTATAATAATAGTTATTGTCGAGTGCAGAGTTAATGGGCTGAAAGACCTTTCCTGCTTTGTATGATTTTAATATAAACACATCCTTCCTGTATTTTGGTGACCAGAGTTATATACCATCTTCGGCTGTATTATAACTAGTGCTTTAAATACTCCCAGGAGAAACACTCTACCCTTATACTCCTGGCCTTGGCTAATAAAGAAAATTACCCCAGATGACTTCTTAGCTATTTTATCTCCCCATCCTGCTTTAGCTGTCTGTAGACATACACTCATGGTCCCCCTGATCTTCTACACCTCTGAGTACATAGAAACATAAAAGATAGGAGCAAGAGGAGGCCATTTGGCCCTTCAGGACTGCTCTGCCATTTATAATGATCATGGTTGATCATTCAATTCAAGAGCCTAATCCAACTTTCTCCCCTAATCTTTGATATTATTCACTCCAAGTGCTATATATAGTCACCTCTTGAATACATTCAATGTTTTGGCATCAACTACATCCTGTAACTCAACACAGGCTCACATTCTTTGGGTGAAGAAATGTCTCCTTATCTCCATCCTAAATGGTCCACCCTGAATCCTCAGGCTGTGATCCCTGGTTCTGAACTCCCCCACCATTAGGAACATCCTCCCTGCATCTTCCAGGCCAGTCCTGTAAGAATTTTATAAGTTTCTTTAAGATCCCCCCTCATCTGTCTGATCTCCAACAAAAACAATCCTAACCTAATCAATCTTTCCTCATACATCAGTCCCGCCATCCCTGCAACGAAGGCCAACATACCATTGCCTTCTTTGCTGCACCTTCGTGCTTACCATCAGTGACTGGTGCACAAGGACACTTAGGTTCCACTACACACTCCCCTCTCCCAATTTATAGCCATTCAGGTAATAATCTGCCTTCTTGTTTTTGTTTTGAAAGTTACATTTATTCAAATTACACTATTTCTACCGTTGATTAGCCCACTTACCCAACCTGTCCAGATCATTCTGAAGGAGCTCTGCATCCTTGTCACAGTTTGCACTCCCACCCAACTTGATAACATCTGCAAACTTTGAGGGATTACATTTTGTTCCTTCACTCAAATCATTAATATATATTGTGAATAGCTGGGGTCCCAGCACCGATCCCTGTGGCATGCCACTAGTTACTGCCTGCCAATTTGAAAAGCACCAATTAATTCCTACTCCTTGTTTCTTCTCTGCCAACCAGTTTTCTATCCATCTCAATAGACTTCCCCCAATCCCATGCATTTTAGTCTTACACGATAATCTCTTATGCGGTTCTTCGGCAAACACTTTCTAAAATTCCAAATATACCACATCGCCTGTCTCTCCCTTGTCAACTCTACTAGTCACATCTTCAAAGAATTCCAACAGATTTGTCAAACATGATTTTCCCTTCATAAATCCATGCTGACTCTGCCATTGCTTTTTAAATGCTGTGCTATAAAATCCTTGATAATGGATTCGAGAATTTTCACCAGCGCCGATGTTAAGATTACTGGTCTATAATTCCCTGTTTTCTCTCTACCTTCCTTTTTGAATATTGAAGTGCTATTAGCTACCCTCCAATCTGCAGGAACTGCTCCAGAGTCTCTAGAATCCTGGAAGATGACCATCAATGCAGCCATTATTTCGAGAGCCACTTCCTTAAGTACTCTGGGATGTAGATTATCAAGCCCTGGGGATTTATCTGCCTTCAATCCCATCAATCTTCCCAGCACATTTCTCTACTCATATGGCTATCCCTCAGTTCTTCCCTCTCACTAAATCTTGCATTCTCCAACATTTCTAGCATCTGATTTTTGTCCTCTTTTGTGAAGGCAGAACCAAAGCATGTATTCATTGCTCAGTCATTTCTTTGTGCCCCTATTATACATTCCCCTGTTTCTGTCTGTAGTGTATCTACAGGAACTTGATGTTCCCTGCAAGCTTACTTTCATACTATATTTTCCTCTTCTTAATCAATTCTTTGGTTCTTTTTTGCTGAATTCTAAACTACTCCCAAACCTCAGACCTATTATGTTTCTTGGCCAATCTGTATGTTTCTTCCTTGGATCGGTTACTCTTTCTATTTTCCTTCATAAGCCATGGATTGGCCTTCTTACCCATTTTGCTTTTGTGCCAGACAGGAATTAACAGTTGTTGCAGTTCCCCCATGCGTTCCTTGAATGTTTGCCATTGCCTAGCTCCTGTCATCTCTTTAAATAACTTTCCCCAATCTATCAAGGCCAACTCACGACTCATATGCTCATAGTTTCCTTTATTAAGATTCAGGATCCTAGTCTCTGAATCAGTTACTTCATTCTCCACCTTAATAAAAAATTCTATCATGTTATGGTCGCTCATCCCCAAGGGGTCTCATACAGTTAGATTGGTAATAATTCTCTTCTCATTACACAGTACCTAATCTAAGGTGGCCTGCACTCTAGTTGGTTCCTCCACATATCGGTCAAGAAAACCAACCCATATGCACTCCAGGAATTCCTCCTCTACAGCATTGTGGCTAATTTGATTTGTCCAATCTACGTGCAGATTAAAATCATCCATGATCACCGATATTCCCTTATCACATGCATCTCTAATTTCATGTTTAATGCCATTCCCAATATCACCACTGCAGTTTGAGGGTCTTTAAATGACAATCATTAGTGTTTTTTTGTCCCTTGGTATTTTTCAACTCTACCATACAGGCTCCACATTGTCAGAGCTAATATCCTTTCTCATTATTTTGTTAATTTCCTCTTTCGCAAGCAGATCCACTCTACCACATTTTTTATTATGCCCATCCTTCCTAAATATTGAATATCTTGGGACATTCAATTCCCATCCCTGGGCATCCTGTAGCCATATCGCTGTAATCCCAATTATATTGTACCTGTTTACATCTACCTGAGCAATTAATTCCTCAACTTCATTGCAAATGCTCTGCGCTACAGAACCTTTAAGCTTATCTTTTTAACCTTGTTTGTCCTGCTCCCAATACATTTCTCTGTAGCTCCGTTTGAATTTTGTCCTTGGTTTCTCTGCCTATCACTTTTCGTATTACTTTTCCTCTCTTTTCTTTTTGTCCTTGCTCCCTCTTTCTCTGACTCCTTTCATAGGTTCCCATCCTCCCAGCATATTAGTTTAAACCCTCCCAAAATGCTCCAGCAAATAAATCACCAGGACATCAGCCCCAGTCCTGCCCAGTTTGTAACCTGTCCAATTTGTACAGGTCTCACTACCTCCACAATCGGTCCAATACCTCAGGAATTTGAAACCTTCCTCCTGACACCACCTCTTCATCCACATGTTTACGTGATGTATCCTATCATTTTTACTCTGACAAGTGCATGGCGCCAGTAGTAACTCTGACATCACTACCTTTGAAGTTCAATTTCTTAACTTTCTTCTGAGCTCCCTGTATTCTGCTTTGAGGACCTCATCCTTTTTTTAATCTATATCTCTTGTACCAATGTGTACCACGACCACTGGCTGTTTATCCTCCCCTTCCAGAATGTCCCATACCCACTTCAAGACATCTTTGACGCTAGCACCAGGGAGGCAAGATACAATTGTTTGCGGCCATAGAAACGGCTGTCTATTCCCCTCTACAACCATTGCAATGGCACACTTCTTAACCTCTCCCCTCTGCAGCAGAACCAACCATGGTGCAATGAGTTTGGTTGCTGCTACTTTCCCCGGAAAGGTCACTCCCCTTAACAGTATCCAAAATGGTATATGTGTTTTGCAGAGGAATGGCTACACCTGCTTATCTCTCTTGCTCTGTCTGGTGGTCTCTTCCTGCCTGTGGAATCTGAGCTTGCGGTGTGACTGCCTCCCTATATGTTCTAATCCATGATACTCTCTGACTCCTGGATGCTCCACAGTGTCTCCAGCCATCACTCCAGTTCTAAAACTCAAGCTTCCAGGAGCTGAGGCTGGAGACATTTCCTGCACACATGCTGACCAGGGGACTGGAACTGTCCCCAGCCTGCCACATGGAGCAAGAGAAGCAAACCGCTGCTTGGAACTCTCCTGTCATGTATTAGTCCTTTAAATTAAACATTTGAAAGATGTTTTGTTTCAGATTATATCCAATTCTCTCAGGCACATCTTTCCTGCTCCTACTGAATATAACCTTTACAAACTATAAACTGCAGAAATTATATGGAAACACTATTGTAGTGTACAACAACAACCACAATGCCAAGAGAAAAGAAGAAAATACTACTTACCAGTCATCAGCCAATCACTTACCTGCTGTCTGTGATGGCACGGTTTGATTTCCTTCTATCTTTCACTTGCCCTCAAGTCTCCCTTGTAGGTCCTCCTCTCCGCTTCTCCCGAAGATGAACACCCCTTTCCCCACACCACTGAATTCCCACTCATGTCCAAATTCCTGATATTCTCACTCTGGCTGAAATTCACTCCAGCTGCAGTCTCTCTCCCACTGGCATGCACTTGCTAAAATCACTATTTTTGTTTGTCCTTGCCCAAATGCATAAACCCGCACTTCTCTGGATTGAATTCTATCTAATATCCTCCTGCATTCAACATGTTTTCTTCCTCACTATCAACTTCATTACCACTCCAATCAATTTTTCATCATGCTCTCTACATTTAAGTCTAAATCATTGAAACATATCATGAAAAGCAAAGGACTTAGTACTGCACCCTGCAAAAGCTCACTGGAAAAAGTCTATCAATTGCAAAAATACCCATTGAAGAAAACCCATTGCTTCTTATCACTGAACCAATTTTAAATTCATTTGTCACTTCACCCGGATACCAGCAGTTTCTTATTTTCTAATAAATCATATGGAACCTTGTTAAAAGCCATTTTAAAATACATCAAACGCACTGCCCTCAAAAACCCTCCTTGCTATCTCTACAAAAATTTCAAAACAAATAAGTCAGATATACTTATCTCTTAACAATCCATGTTGACTGTCCTTGATTAATCTGTGCCTTTTTAAATTGTCATTTAGACCATCTCTTTGATTTGTTTTCCAATAATTTATCCATCACTGAGATTAGAGTGACTGGATTATTTTCTCCCTTTTGAAACAATGGTATAAAATTAGCAGTCTCCAGCATCATGCTTGTAGCCAGAGAGGATTGGAAAATGGTGGTCAAAGCCTCTGCTATTTCTCCCTTTGTTTCACTGAATAACATTCATTAAACTATCTCTTAAGAAGACAAAGTTGCCCATTATCAGACATCGAGTTTGGTGTCTTCATCATGAGGTGCAAGTTGCCATCATCCATTCCATTTGCAGAAAATGTTGAGTTGAGTTGGAAGGATTAATAGGCTCCCTCCAAAGGCTGCCAACTTCAGCCTGGACATAGTTCACTGTGACTATATTCAGAAAAGCACTTTGGTCTTATTCACAGGCCCAATCCAGCTTAGGCACATTGTGTATGACATGTTTAAAATGTTTTCCTTTAAAAATCAGACCTGCTGGGCACGTAAAGGAATTTGTCAAGCTCGGGAATGTAAATTTGGAACTGTGGGGTGGCTTTGTGGTAAGAACAAGTTGCACTAGGGAGGGCCCATTTGCACTATCCCATCATCAGGTGCTCTGGGTGAAGAAAAGGAATCAAATTCATGGTCTCCTGCAAATTCTTAAATTTTCTTTTTCCCAATCACTGGTAGTTGTGACATTAACCACCTCAGCCCTAGCCGCGGAATTCCCTCTAAAAATCTCTCTTCCAACATGATCCCTATTAAAATCTATCCCTTTGACAGAGGCTTTTGGTCACTTGTCCTAATATAATTTCATGTCAAATTTTGCCTGATAACATTTCTGTTAAGCTCGTTATAAAATTTTACAATGTTGAAGTCCATATATAAAATGTAAGTTGTTCTTAGAGTGCAATATGCTTCTCATTCCACTCAGAAAGATCTTCTTTCATTGTTGCCCACCTAGCAAGGTGCCAAACCCAACGTTATTAATTGTTTAAAGACCTTTAGCTTCTTTAAGAAATTTGTGATTACAAAATGGCAACCCTGACAGTGGGTGTTGACTACTACGTAGGGCATACTTCTAATCCAATGGTAAACTACTCAACAAGGTGTACTTGTTGACCAGACATCCTGACTCATTAATATTGTCTGGGAAGTGCAGATCTGTCTGGTTTACCATTGGATTACTGTGGCATAAGGATTCTTCTCATTCAGCTGCAGATAACCTTCTAAGCAATGCCCTACTTTACAGCAGCTTACCAGTGTTCTCTCCTGCCAGCTTGCAAATTATTAGCTAGTAATATATTATACATTACTGACATACCAGCACAGTACTGAGGGAACACTGACTTGTCAGTGGCACTGTCTTTTGACTGAAATGTTAAACCAATACTTCTCTTCAATGGTCTCACGTCATTCAGAGAAAAAAGGGAGATTTTTCTCCAGCCTTTTGGTCAATAATTATCCTTCAATCAATTCTCAAAACAGATTACTTGACCATATTGCAATACAGTTTATGGGAGCTTCTGAACACAAATTGTTTGCCCATTTCCATTACGAGAATGACTGCACTTCAAGTGTACTTCATTGACTACAATATGTGTTGGAACAACCTGAGGTTGTATACGTGCAATGCAAGCTCTTTCTTTACTTTAGACCAACTTCAAAGCAGGACATATGCCAACACTTGGAGAGTGTGTGGTCTGTGTCTGGATTCAATGGTTCTAGGAATGTCAGCAAGTTCCCTATAGTAAAAGACTGTTTGCAATATTGCGCAGACAGAAACTCTACAGGTTTCTCAATAGTTTGAACTGGAGAGTCTTAAACATGGTGATGTGTCTTCAAATGGCTCAGTCAACTCGCCAACCTTTCAAAAAAAAACAATATTTAACTCAGTTGTATTAAATCATGTCAATTAGCAGATAATCTCTTGCATGAGAGTGACCTTTTAAGAGGATTGCATGCTGCTTCTATATATGCAAGCTGGTTCTCTTTATTTCTTAGTCATCATAAACTTGGATGTCATCATAATGGAAAAAGTTTAAAGCATTATTTAGTGAACGCCTTAGTATAGCCAGATATTTTAGAATCACAGAAGAGTTCACAGCATCTAACAGCGGAACAGGTGGCCATTTGGCCTATCATGTCTGTACTGGTTTTATCAAAGAGCTTTCCAATTAATTCCACTCCTTTGCTCTTTTCTCCTGGCTCTGTTAATTTTGCCTTTTCAATGTTATATATGTTATATAATCCTTTTCAAAGTCACTATTGAACCTGTTACTGCTACCCTCTCAGGCAGTACATTCCACATTGTAACAACTCATTATATTTAAAGAATTACCTTCACTTCCCCATCATTCTTTTGCAAATTACCTTAAATTTGAGACTTCTCATTACTGGCTCTTCTTGACAGTTGAAGCAATTTTTCCATATCCTTATATCATTTGAAGACAAGCTTTATCTGATAACATTCCTGTGAAGCATCTTGTAAAATTTTACAATATTAAAGGCCTCTATAACAGTGCAACACTCTACCAAAACCCTTGACAATTTTGAATTCCCCTTAACTCTCTGCCATGCGGATAACAATCTGAGCTTTTCTAGCTTCTCCACCTAATCCCTAGTCCCTGGAACTATTCTGATAAATGTTCACTATTCTCTTTAAGGCCTTGTCATCCTTCCTAAAGTATGGTGTTTGGAATTGGGCACAATGCTCCAGCTGAGGCCTAACCTGTACTCTACGTTACTACTTGTAAAGATGTAGAGATGCCGGCATTGGACTGGTGTAAACACAGTAAGAAGTCCCATAACACCAGGTTAAAGTCTGTTCCTTCATCAGGTGTGTGGAAGGTTCTGATCAGAGAAGGGCCTATAAAGTCACACACAGTTTACAGAATACTTATTAGAATGAAAGTTTTTACAGCTAACCTGCTATTCAAGTCTTAAAGATGCAGACAATGTGAGCGGAGATAGCGTTAGGCATAGGTTAAAGAGATGTGTATATCCTCCAGACTGGACAGTAAGTGAGATTTTACAAGCCCAGACAAATCATGAGGGTTACAGATAGTGCGACATGAACCCAAGATCCCGGTTGAGGCCATCCTCATGTGTGCGGAACTTGGCTATCAGTTTATTTGATAGTAAACCCATAAGCTTTCAGAAATGCTGTTCCTTCAGATGTGTGGAAGGTTCTGATCAGAGAAGGGCATATAAAGTCACACACAGTTTACAGAATACGGATTAGAATGCAAGTCATTACAGCTAACCTGCTATTCAGGTATTAAATATGCAGACAATGTGAATGGAGATAGCATTAGGCCAAGATTAAAGAGATATGTATTGGCTTCAGACAAGATATGAAGCCAATACATATCTCTTTAATCTTTAAAAATGAGATTTTGCAAGCCCAGGCAAGTCATGAGGGTTATAAATAGTACAATATGAACCCAAGATCCCGGTTGAGGCCATCCTCATGTGTGCGGAACTTGGCTATCAGTCTCTGCTCAGCGACTCTGCGTGTGTCGTGTGTCGTGAAGGCTGCCTTGGAAAACGCTTCCCCGAAGATCAGAGACAGAATGCCCATGACTGCTGAAGTGTTTGCCAACTGGAAGGGAACAGTCTCGCCTAGTGATTGTCAAGCGATGAATGAACATCACCCTTCAGTTGTCGAACACTTCAGCAGTCATGGGCGTTCTGCCTCTGATCTCCGGGTAAGCGTTTTCCAAGACAGCCTTCACGACACACGACAGCGCAAAGTTGCTGAGCAGAGACTGATAGCCAAGTTCCGCATACATGAGGATGGCCTCAACCGGGATCTTGGGTTCATGTCGCACTATCTGTAACCCTCATGATTTGTCTGGACTTGTAAAATCTCACTTACTGTCCAGCCTGGAGGATATACACATCTCTTTAACCTATGCCTAATGCTACCTCCGCTCACATTGTCTGCATCTTTAAGACTTGAATAGCAGGTTAGCTGTAAAAACTTTCATTCTAATAAGTATTCTGTAAACTGTGTGTGACTTTATAGGCCCTTCTCTGATCAGAACCTTCCACACACCTGATGAAGGAATAGTATTTCCGAAATCTTGTGGAATTAATATCAAATAAACTGGTTGGACTTTAACCTGGTGTGAGACTTCTTACTACACTTCTTGTAAAGCCAAAGATCCCATGTGCTTTTTAAATGGCCTGATCAAATTGCCTGAAGTAAGCTCAGATCATATCTATTCAGTGCTTCTGTGAAATATCCTGTTCTTCCCTTTGAGTTTCAGGCAGACATTATTTGTCCCCTATGTTCAACTTACTGCAAAAGCAAGGTACTAAAGATACAGAAAATCTGTAATAAAAAATAAACAATGCTGCAAGTGCTCAGCAGGTCAGGCAGCAACTGTGGAGAAAGAAATAAAGTTTCAGGTCAAGGTTACCTTTGTTCAGAACCAAACAGAGGTAGAAATGTAAAAACAGAAAATGATGGAAAATCTCAGCAAGTCTGACAGCATTTGTGGAGAGAGAATAGAACCAATATTAGTTTGTCTGGACCATCCAGACTCGAAACATTGGATCTATTCTCTCTCCATTGTTGCTGTCATACCTGCTGAGGTTTTCCAGCATTTTCTGTTTCTGTTTCAGATTCCAGCATCTGTGGTATTTTGCTTTTTATTTATTGTTAGAAGTGTAATCAGTTTTGAACCAGTGAAAAGTAGAGACAGAAAGAACAGAAGGGAAGGTCAGTGAAAGAGTGGGGGGGAATCGGCCTCTGGCATTTTTGCCAGTGCCAGCATGATGTGACTATCAAATACATCTTCCCCTGTGCTTCCATGTTCAGCATTCCAAAAAGGCATTTCCTTAGTCATCCCCCAACACCTCCTCCCCTCTCCGACAGCATCTTTTCATGCAAGCAAAGGAGATGCAACAACTGTCATTCTATCTCCTCCCTTCTCACCTTCCAAGTGAAACATCAATTACTTCTACTTGTCTATTATATTCATCACTCACGATTCGATCTCCTCTACATTGGGCAGAGCAAACAGTGACTGGGTGACCACTTTGTGGAGCATCTCAATTCTGAAGCATGTATGACCACAAGCTTTTAGTATTTTAATTCCCCCACAATGTTCCACAATGTTCCTTTCTGCCCATGGCCTGCTGCAGTGTTCCAATGGAGGTCAACACAACCTCCAGGGACAGCATCTCAATATTCAACTCAGCATTCTATAGCCCTCTGGACTTCTCATGATGCATTCTCACAGACTTCACCAGAAACACAAAGGTTATTTATTAATTTTAAAAAATGTATAGAGGACAGCACTCCCTACAACTGCGCTAGAGTAGCCCACCAGCTGCCCCAGTCCCTACATGTCTGCTACACACCATCTAGAGGTATGATTCTCCCATTTAAACCTGGTAATTTTTTGGTGGGTCAGGTTGGGAGATAGGCACGTGTGCCGATTTGTGCATGCGTTCCTGATGCATGCACGTCTCCTAGCGCCAGAGAGCAGGTATGGTTGGGACCATGCTGGAAACTAGTGGGGAGACCAGGTAAGTACTTTAAATCTATTTTTAATGAAATTTAAAGGTGGTTATTGGGCCCGGACTGAATTCTTTGGGCCCATTAGCATCTCCCACCCCACAGTACACATCCACTCTGACAGTGTTTACAGCCACTCCCAACATTCAGGGAACTAACAGGAGATCCCGCTGGAGTGAAGGGGGAAACAATCAGGGTTTTTCAGGTGTCAGATGGAAGTGGTGTAGTGCCTGCTGGACATGAGCAAACTGGCAGTGCCAGCCTGTGCCCCCTGGCACTCCCCAAGGGGCAAAATGCCCACATCCAGCCATGGGCATTGGGCAGTGCCAAGGGGGCAGAACTTATTATGGGTGGGGCCTAGGGGTGATCCATGGAGGTGGGGAGTCCTGCTGCCATTCTACATGTGGATCAGTCGGGGCTGGAGGGAAGCCAGTGATTGGGGCAGGCCTGCCATGAAGAGGTGGAGGATTGCTGATGATGGGGACACTCCAGGATTGGGGGTTGTGGGAGGGGGTTGAGGGGGATGTCGGGGCTGGTCTGAGAATGCTTGTGCATGCCATGATCAGACTGTGGGAGGTTTGGAGGGGCAGCACTGTGAGGTTCCTACGCTGGTCAGCGATTGAGATGGCCAGCAAACGAGGGGCTGACAGCTCAGAGACACTGCACATGCTCAGAGTTCCTGAAATGTCAGACTCTGGCACAAATAGGTCACCTCCCACCTCCTCTCCACCAAGCTTTTAATTATAATAACAATTGTGACCTCTGCAGTGCACAGAGTGTGGGAGACTCAAGTCTGAACTCCCACTGAAAAAACAATTGCAAATTACACTATTTTTCCTGCCAATTCAACACTTTGAATTTTTTTTGGAGAATTGGCCCTTAGATGTCTTTTACCTAAGACTAGACTCCATTCCTTGGGGTAATTACCCATTTTCAGTTCGAATTGGTCCCTCAGGCCAGATTACCCTCTTCTTAAAGGGTCAATCACAATAGGACTCAACAAATTTTGTACATACTGTAGACGTGCTTTCAATCTCCATGGTGCATTGCGGCCCTAGGGTCATTACCTCAACAAACAGAATTATCCTTCCTGTAAACATTGTTGACCAGAATAGTTATGCAAACCTCGCACCTTCTTTGATTTAACGGTAGGTCTATTGGCAATCGGACCTCAATATCATAGGGCTAATGCAACAATATCTGAAGGAAATGTGAAGAAAAACTGTGTGTGCACTTCCTATTAATCATTTTGAAACCTTAAGAAGCCTTGTAGCAGATGTAAGATGGACAGTATGTAGTCCAATTTTTGGCTAATGTTTTCCATGAGACTGCTTCAAAACGAAAAGATTTGCATTTATATGATTATTTTTCATGGGGTGCAGGTGTTGTTGGTAAGATCAACTTTACATTGCCCATCCCTAATTGACCTCAAACTAAGTGGCTTTCTAGGCCATTACAGAGGGCAATTAAGTGTCAACCACATTACTGTGGGTCACTATTACTGAGATGAGCTTCATATTCCAGATTTTATTCATTAAATTTAAATTCCACCAGTTGCCATAGAATCACAAAAACCCTACAGTGCAGAAAGAGGCCATTGGGCCCATCAAGTCTGCAATGACCACAATCCCACCCATGTCCTATCCTGACATATTTACTCTCTAACCCCTCTAACCTACACATCTCAGGACACTAAGGGGCAATTTTAGTGTGGCCAATTAACCTAACCAGCACATCTTTGGACTGTAGGAGGAAACCGGAGCACCCGGAGGAAACCCACACAGGAACGAGGAGAATGTGCAAATTCCATACAGACAGTGACCCAAGCCAGGAATCGGACCCAGGTCCCTGGAGCTGTGAAGCAGCAGTTCTAACCACTGTGCTACCATGCCGCCCCAATCGTGGAAATAAACCCATGTTCCCCAGAACATTAGCCCGGGCCACTAGATTACTGGTCCAGTGACATTTTCGTAGCATCTTTCACAACCTCAGATGTTCCAAAGTATTTTACAGCCAATTAAGTAATTCTAAAGTGTAGTCATTGCTGTAATTTAGGAAATACAATAATCAAGGGCACACAGTCAACTTCCACAAACAATATCATAATCTGTTTCAATGACGTGATGAGAGATAAATATGTTTGTAAGCAGCACAGCAGAAAGAATTGTTCTGCACTTCCTTAAACGTTATGTGATCTTTTATATCTACCTGAGGGGGCAGACAGAGCTTCAGTTAATATCTTCAGAAGAAGGCATTTCCAGCAGTATAGTATTCCTTTGCTCCTGCACCAGAATGTCACCCAAGATTTTATGCTCAGGCCTCTGGCAGTCAGGAGTTCAGTTTAGTGTGTCATCCTAAAGGTGACATTTTTTTGACAGTGCAGCTATCCCTCAGTATTACATTGGAGTTTCAGCCTCAATTCTCCAGAGTGGGACTTGGATCCACAACTCTTCCTCAGACACACATAGCTGTCACACATTTAACCAGTTTGTGAAATTACTGGGCCAAAAATTCAGGATGTTAAATTCAGAGTAGCTCTAAGCTAACAATTTGTTCCTATACTGCCTCTGTTTAAAAGTTCAAATATAGGCCTGTACAACCACACAGCAGCAAGGTGAGGTGGTGAAGGTGCAGACATGCCCTTTTAACATGTGATATAACCTGACATTTCATCACAGTGCACTACTTCTTTCAAATAAAATCCCACTCAAACTCTGCTTTTCCAATTAACGATTAATGACTGAGATGGAAATGACTTCACTATCCTGCTTGTCAGTGCTGACAGTTTATGACCCTCCTGCTTATCTGGGTAAATGGGACTTTCTAATGGCACTGCAACCGTGCGGTGCTGAGCCGTTCAAACTGTGCAGCATAATCGGTTCTGGGGGGACTCACGAGCTGAGCTCCACAGTTAGCTCTGGCAGCCGAGGTTAATGGCTGGCTCAGTGACACATCAGCCTTTATTAATGGACTCCTTTCAACTTCATTACTGGGGCCCAGAGTGAGCTTTGATTAACTTGACAGCTCCACTGTCTAACAGAATTATCGGCGGACTCCACCGAGTTAAAGATCCAGTGACCCATGAAGGTTATTCAACAGAACTGGTGACCCAGCTTTCAAAAGATCTTCTGTTTTCCGTGAGAGAGAATAATAAATGAGCTACATGAGGAACAGAACTTCACGGCTTGGACATTGCAAAGTACATTACAGCCAATAAAGTGCTTTTGAAGTGTAGTCACTGTTCCACATAAGAAATAGAAACAGGGCAAAGCCATACTGCTCCTTGAGCTGCTCCTTCATTGAATAAGATCATGTCTCACCCTTAACCTCAATTCCCCATATCCCTTAATTACCTCAGAGCCCAAATAATCAGTCGTCTCAGTCTTGAATGTATTTAATGATGGAGCATTCATTGAGAACTCTAAAATTTCACAACAATGAATGAAAAAGAAAAGCTATTCCCATGGAGCAAGGTACATGAAGTAGTGGGGCACAGAATTAAGGTTGTGGGCAGGAAATGCAGAGAAGATATGAGAAAGAACATTTTTACCCAGCAAGTGACAATGACCTAGAACTCATTGCCTAAGAGGGTGGCATGGTGACACAGTGGTTAGCACTGCTGCTTCACAGCACCAGGGATCCAGGTTTGATTCAAGGGCCACTGTCTGTGTGGAGTTTGCACGTTCTCCCTGTGCCTGCGTAGATATTGTCTGGATGCTCCGGTTTCCTCCCACATTCTGAAAGACAAGTTGTTTAGATGCATTGACCTGAACAGGCGCTGGACTGTGATGACTAGGTGAGTTTCACAGTAACTTCATTGCAGTGTTAACATACGCCTTACTTGTGACTAAGAAATAAACTTTAAAAAAGGGCGATGGCAGCAGAGAAGACCCGTGGCTTCAAAAGTAAATTAGATTGTCATTTGAAGGAAATAAATTTTCAGGGTTCTGGAGATAGAATAAGGAAAGAGGATTGGCTGGATTGCTTGACAAAGAAAACTTGAGGGATACATTTTTACAATTTATATAAATTATTTGGATGAAGGGGCTGAAGGTATGGCTGCTAAATTTGCTGATGACATAGAATAACTATGCTTCAGTTGTACAGGATATTGGTGAGACCATATCGAGAGTATTGTGTACAGTACTGGTTTTCTTCTGTATGGGAAGATATGAATGCATTAGAAAAAGTTCAGAGAAGGTATACTAGATTAATACCTGAAATGGATGGGTTGTCATATGAAGAAAGGTTGGAGAGGTTAGGTTTGTATATGCCAGAGTTTGGGAGAATACAAGGCAACTTGATCAAAACTTTTAAATTCCTGAGGTGTACTGGCAGGGTGAATGTGGAGACGACATTTATTCTCAAAGAACAAAGAACAAAACAGCACGGGAAACAGGCCCTTCGACCCAACAAGCCCGCGCTGCCACTCCGATGTTCCCATCTCTACCCGTGATCCCTGCCTATGTTTATAGATCTATGGATTAAAATCCAAATTTGAGGCAATTTAGGGAGAATTTGTTTTGCCAATTAGCCTAAGAGCACATTTTTGGGATGTGGGAGGAAACCGGAGCACCCGGAGAAAACCCATGCAAGCACGGGGAGAATGTGCAAACTCCCACAGACACAGACCCAAATCCATGTATCTGCACAGCACAGTGATAATCACTGAGCTGTCGTGTTGCCCATCAAAAGGTCCAGGTCAAGCGTTCTAGAATCTAGAACTAGGGGGTCACTGTTCAAAAATAAGGGGTTGCTCAATGAAGATAGGGATAAGAGAAATGTTTTCTCCCAGAGGACTAAGAGTCTTTGGAACACTCTTATTCCAAAGGCAGTGGAAGCAGAATCTTTGAATGTCATAGAATCATAGAACACCTACAGTGCAGAAGGTAGCCACTTGGCCCATTGAGTCTGCACTAACCATAATCCCACTTCGGTCCTGCTCCTGCAACCCCACATATTTACCCTGCTTATCCCCCTGTCACTAGGGACAATCTAGCATGGACAGTCAACCTAACCTGCACATCTTTGGACTGTGAGAGGAAACTGGAGACCCAGAGGAAACCCACACTGACACATGGAGAATGTGCAAATTCCACACAGACAGTGACCTGGAGCCAGAATTGAATCCGGGTCCCTTGTGCCATGAGACAGCCATGTCACCCCCATGTCTTCAAGGCAAAGTTAAATAGATTTTTGATAAGGGAGTAAAAGGTTATTGGGGTGGCAGGGATGTAGGACTGAGGTTATAATTAGATCAGCCATAATCCTATTGAATGGCGGAACAAGCTCAACGGACCTATTATGGCTCCTAATTCATACGTTTGTGTGTAAGACACTAGGAAGCATTTCCAAGCTCATCTTCTAAATAGGCGAATGTAAAAGATCCCATGGCACAATAAGAGGAAGATAAGACCCAGCGTTAAAGTTTCATTCAGAAGCAACCATCTCTAAAACTGCAGCATTCCCTCAATGTGGACTGAGACTGTCAACCTTGATTCCTGTATTAAATCTCTGGAATGGCACTTAATCCCACCATTTGCTGAGTCAGAGACGAGAGTATTACTGCTGAGCCACAGCTTTCTAAGTGCCTTTCATCACCATAGGGCTTCTCAAAGTGCTTTCGAGCCAATGAAGTTCTTTTGAATATTCAATTCCTTTTCGCACTCTAGCGAGGCTCTGAAGTGAGTGTTGCTCGCTTTCACATGTTGCGCCACCTTTCATCATGATCACGTAGCAGTTCACCTTGACAAGTGCCAACCTTCTGAGGTGGAAGAAGGCCTCTCTTCCCTCCTGAACCAGTGCCATCAGCATCTTCATGACTGTACCTGAAAATATCAGGGCCTTGTTGGCACATCTACTATATCTCAGATTCCTTTCTCAGACTTCACCTTTGCATACTTCAACGCAAATCTTTTCTCACCTACTGACTGGTGATTTAGTTTTGGGACAGCATATAGAAATGGCAGCTTTGTTTAGCAATGAGAAATAACCTAAACAATAGATTAAGCTTCCTGCACTTTACCCTGATAACTCAGGGTGTTTCATCGTGAGGTTGGAAATTGGGGGGACCTCCATCGGGAACCCCCCTTCTGACTAGATTCCCCCACCCTCAAGAATATTTCCAGACCTCCCTCTCCCCCACCCCAAACCTAACCCCCGATAAATCAATCCCCCCATCCGTAACCCTACCAGGAGTCCCCTACCCACATCATCCCAAGACCATGTACCTTCACACTGGCTGCCGACATTTAATCTCAGACAATCTCATTAGCTAACAGTTCTCCAAGGTGGGTCTTCCTTCCAAGTGCAGATGGAGGTCCCGCTTGCTACCAAGCTACCAAGGGTATGAAAATTCATAAGTCCCCTGGGCCAGATGGGATTTACCCTAGGATTCTCTGGGAGGCTAGAAAGGAGATTGCAGAGCCTTTGGCTTTGATCTTCATGTCGTCGTTAGCTACAGGTATAGTGCCGGAAGACTGGAGGATGGCAAATGTTGTCCCTCTTTTCAAAAAGAGGAGTAGGGACCATCCTGGAAATTATAGACCGGTGAGCCTGACTTCTGTTGTGGGCAAGGTCTTGGAAAGAATTATAAGGGATAGGATTTATAAGCATCTAGAGAGAAATAAATTGATTAGGGATAGTCAGCACGGTTTTGTGAAGGGTAGGTCGTGCCTCACAAACCTTATTGAGTTTTTTGAGGAGGTGACCAAAGAGGTAGATAAGGGTAAGGCAGTTGATGTAGTGTATATGGATTTTAGCAAAGCGTTTGATAAGGTTCCCCATGGTTGGCTACTGCAGAAAGTGCAGATGCATGGGATTGAAGGTGATTTAGCAGTTTGGATTAGGAATTGGCTAGCTGATAGAAGACAGAGGGTGGTGGTTGATGGGAAATATTCAACCTGGAGTGCAGTTACAAGTGGTGTACCTCAAGGATCTGTTTTAGGGCCACTGCTGTTTGTCATTTTTATAAATGACCTAGATGAGGGTGTAGAGGGTTGGATTAGTAAATTTGCTGACGATACCAAAGTGGGGGGAGATGTAGACAGCGAGGATGGATGTTACAGTTTGCAGAGGGACATAGATAGGTTGCAGAGCTGGGCCGTGAGGTGGCAAATGGAATTCAATACGGATAAGTGTGAGGTGATTCACTTTGGTAGGAATAACAGGCATATGAAATATAGGACTAATGGAAGGACCCTTAATAGTGTTGTCGAGCAGAGGGATCTTGGGGTACAAGTACATAGCTCTTTGAAAGTTGGCACCCAGGTTGATAAAGTTGTTAAGAAGGCGTACGGTGTGTTAGCTTTTATTGGTAGAGGGATTGAATTTAGGAGCCGTGAGGTTATGTTACAACTGTACAAAACTCTGGTGCGGCCGCACTTGGAGTATTGCGTACAGTTCTGGTCGCCGCATTATAAGAAAGATGTGGAAGCATTGGAAAGGGTGCAGAGGAGGTTTACCAGGATGTTGCCTGGTATGGTGGGAAGGCCTTATGAGGAAAGGCTGAGGGACCTGAGGTTATTTTCATTAGAGAGAAGAAGGTTACGCGGTGACCTAATTGAGGCGTATAAGATGATCAAGGGATTGGATAGGGTGGATAGTGAGAGCCTTTTTCCTCGGATGGTGATGACCAACACGAGGGGACATAACTTTAAATTAAGAGGTGGTAGTTATAGGACGGATGTCAGAGGCAGGTTCTTTACACAGAGGGTGGTGAGAGCGTGAAATGCCCTGCCTGCAGCAGTTGTGGACTCGCCTACTTTGGGGGCATTCAAATGTTCGGTGGATAGGCATATGGATGATATTGGAATAGTTTAGGTTAGAGAGTCCACTGGCCGGCGCAACATCAAGGGCCGAAGGGCCTGTACTGCGCTGTAATGTTCTATGTTCTATGTTCTATGTAATCAATGCTAATTTAAATATAAAATGCAGTAGGCCTTTCCTGAGCCCCACCATCCAAAAAATTCAGGCCAGTAAGTTGAACATACATTTAAATCCCTTCACGGAGTTCTCTCTGGTTGTTTTGGCCAATTCTTATCCCTCAGTCCACATCATAGAAACAGATTATCCAATCATTATCACATTGCCGTTTTTGGATCTTGCTGAATGCAAACATGCTGCCATGTTTCCAACTTCACAACAAAAACCACACATCAAAGTTACATTTATTGGTCGTAAAGTATATTAGGCAGTCCAAAGATCATGAAATTCATTGTATAAGCACAAGCCTTCCTTTTTCTTAAGTTAAACCCTTGCCAAAGAGATAAAGGATCAATCCCAGTAAAACATTCTTTTTTGCATATGGTGTCTTAAAACTACACTCAATACTCTCAACTCACAAACACAACTAAATGAACCATCTAACACAATGGGTTTTATCACAATGTTAAACCAACCATACAAGCAGTTTGGACAATTAATCTTTATAATGAGCTGTTACACGTCCAGAATTCGTGGTTTATTAATCAAAGTGCTCATGAAGAGAACGATTATCACATTCCAAACAGTTTATAGGGTAACCAAGCAGAAAATGTGCATTAAAGGCAGGTCGTAATGCCAAAAGGATCGAATACAGCTTTAGGCTTCAATCTTATTGCATTTAATCAGCTTTTTCCTCTTTATGGAAGCTGAGCTGTCATTGGCAGCAAATCACAGTATTGTGCATGTTCCAGGTTATTAACACTTACTATGTAAATACGTTCTTCCTCATATTCTCTTGCAGCCCCTGCCCAAAACCTTATATCTGTGTTCCCTAATCCTCGTGCCTCGTCAGTGTAATTGTTATATCGTTGGGCTAGTAATCCAGGAGCCACTAATACAGAGACTGAGAGTACAAAATTACACCATCCTCCCCCACTCCTCAGCCTGCCTTCTGTATCAACCCAACCCCCATAGTGTTTTGAAAACTTGAATTCAGTTTAAAACAACTCAAAATATTAGAGTAAAAGTGACCATAAAAGTTTTGGATTGTCATAAAAAGCTAATTCTTTTTTGGGAAGGGAATCTTCACCTGATCTGTCCTACATGTGACTCCAGTTCCACACTAGCTTTGCTGTCTCTTAAGTTCCCTTTAAAGTAACGAAAAGTAAATCGACCTCAGGGAGTGGAGGATTGGGGGACAGTGAAAAATTGAATTAAGAACCTGGTTAGAAAGAATGAGAGTTAAGGACAATTTCTCAGAGAGACTGTAAGTGCCCGCAGGGGGGGGCCATTTTTGTTTGAAAATAGGGCCAGAGGGAGTGGTATACACATTTGCAGATGATACTAAAACATGAAAAATAACTGAGGATGAAGTAAGCTGAAAGAAGATAATGGTAAGACGGTGGATGGAATGGAGAAGGTGGAGGTATCGTAAAGGGTGACAGATGGAATTGTCAGTTAATGTGAGGTTTTTGATATCTATATGCCAATTGCTCCCCATACTGAAATAAACCCCATTTTTAAGGCATAAGCAGCTATATTCCAGCTAATAAAGAGTTTAAATGTCCCAAAGTTTCTTAGAAAACAGCTAGAAAGAAGGAAAGTGGGTAAGCAGGTATGGTGAGTGAAAGAGGAGTTGCAGTGGGAGGGGTGGGGGGGTTTAAGGTAAGTAGTAAGGGCATAGGGTGAATGATATATAGGATGGGTAAAGAGAAAGGTGAGGGGTGAGGTAAGGTGGTGGGGTGGTAGGTGGGTAGGATGGTGGGTGAGCAGGGTGAAAGGTGAGTAGAGTAAAAAGTGGGTGGACTGGTAGGTAGGTAAGTGGATGGATTAGGGGGTAGTCAGGGTTAGTCACTGCTAGTTAGAGTTTCAGGGGGAATTGCGTTCAGTTAGTCAGGCTGGGTTCGGGGTGATAGTGGAGTCACAGTGGGTAATTATGGTGTATAGTTCCCAGAAGTTGCACCCTGCTTTTTTTATGTCTAAAATTTCCTATTAAGTGAGAACTGTCCAAAGTCTCCAACTCTTAACGTACAGTTTTAGTCCCCTTCCCTGAGAAAGGATATAGCAACATTGAAGGAGATTCACCAGGCTAGTTCCTGCGATGAGGAGGATGTCCTATCAAGACAAACTAAACAGTCTCGGTCTGTAATGCTTGGAGTTTAGAAGAATGAGGGATGATCTTATTCAAACATATAAAATCCTGAAGGTAGATGGTGAAACATTTTCATTAATGAGACAGTCTCGAATAAGGGGACATAGCTAAAAGATAAAGGACCAGTCATTTAAAACTGAGGTGTGCAGAAATTTCTTCTTGCAGAGGGTGGTGAATTTCTAGAATTCTCTGCCCCAAAGGGTGGTGGAAGTTGAATCATTGTAAGTATTTAAAGTGGAGGTGGATAAATATCTGATAGATCGAGTAGAGGGCTATGGCGAAATGGTACAGAAAAGGATTTGAGGCTTGCGAAGATTAGCCATATTCGTATTCAAAAGCAGGGCCCAGTAGCCTTCTCTCGCTTCTATTTCTTGTGTTATGTATTCTAAATCAGAGCTGGAGACTTTCCCAGGGGGTCCCAGGGAGCAGGCATTTGCCCATTAGTCATTCAAATTTGAGGGAAATTCCCAGAATCCTTGTACTGGGACTTCTCAGGATTCTATAACACATCTTCCAGGTTACATCCAGTCCTAATCATCTGGTGACCTGATGAGCCAGGTCATTATATTCTCTTGATTCCCAACCAGAGGAAAAAGCTTTTCTTTATCTGCCCTATCAAATCTTTGAACATTTGAAATACTTCAATAGATCATCCCTCAATTTTCTATATTTAAGGGAATACAAGAAAGTGTATACACTCATATACAAGTGAACACAATCTGTCATGGTAATTTTATCCTCGATGCTCCAATGACTTTCTGATCACTGTACCACTTCCAAGCCTGATACATCATTTCTCTGAAACTGATGCCCAATATCGAGTGCATGATGGGGTCTAGGGCAGTAGGTGAATTTCATTACTTTTCTTCAAATTTAACATTCACCAGAGGTGGCAGATGGGGCCTCAGTCTAACCTTTCATTTGAAGGGCAACACTTCTGGCAGTGTAATACTCCCTCGATACGGCACCAAATTTTCAGGCTGTATTCTGTGCTCAAGCCTCTAGAATGGGACTTGAACCTACAGTCTTCTGACTCAGAGATGAGAGCACTGTTTGCATGAGCTAAAGGCAACATCTTAGTTGGCAGAAGGACACTCAGTGAAGCTTTAAAAACATGAAGTGCTGGCTACCCAGCTCAATGCTGAGACACAAATGAGATCCAGGGAGTTGTGCCAACAGGAAGCAGGCTCACAATCTATGGGTACAATTAACAGTGGGAAACAAGAGTGCTTGTCAGCACTGCTTTACTAATGACAGAAGTAGGTTTGAGTTTTGAGAAATGGTAGAGAATGCATGTTGCCCATGTCTTTCGTGGATTCACTGGAAACAAATCTTAACATTTATTTGTATGTGTCTTCTCATTTTCAATTATTTGATTATTTTGCTGGAGGGAGGCAAAGATAAATACTTATTTTCCAATGTAATTACAGCTATTGTCATATGTACTGATAACTAGTTAGCTCTTAAATTTGAAGTTCTTCAGCCAGTTGGTAGCCTGGTGTAGGGTAGTGAGGCCACCATCAATTACGTACAGCATGGTTTGCACTTCCCCCAAGCTGCACAGGGGTGAATCATGGTTGTCCCCAGTGGAAGAGGTTGTTGCAGCAAGTTCCAACTCCAAGTGAAACTGGTTTAGTTTGAATCTTTCACTGCACTGGAGGTTGAAGCCTGGGATTTCCAACGTAGATTGTCAAGTGGGTGCTGATTCTGGGCTCTGTTAGAACTGAGTCATGTTGGTGTTGTGCCGCAGGTCCTTCCACAGGCCCACAGCAGAACTGCCTGGTTCAGGCAGGTTAGCCACCTAGAATGGGACACTTGAATGATGTCTTCTGCAGGTCCAGATTTTTATGCACCTTTTCTAGCAATTGCACTGAGATAGCTTCACGATGGATTTTTGATAACACAATGTTGCAGGGCACAGGTAGCTGATTTGTTGAGTAGATTACTCCTGAGATGTTCCTCATGCTCCCATTCAGCTGGACATTTGCAGTACACAGAGTTCTTCCAGACAGAAGTACATTACTCAGCTACTGAGCAGCTGACAGCCAAAGAGGATTTGAGTGTTAGCTGTCGGAGAGGTTCCTATTAATTTGCTGATGAGATTGTTGCAAATCTTAATTTTAGCTGAGACTTTCTGGAGGTCTGACTTGAAGGTCAGTGTGCAGTCCAAAATGACACCAGGATAGGTAGCTATAGGGTGGTGTTGCTGCCGTTCAAGTAGAGATCAAGTTCTTGGTGACACACGTGATACAGATTTGGCAGCGTTTGGTTTGTGGTACCAACTTTGATAGTACCCAAGGAGTTTACTGAAGTCATTCATCATTGTTAGTCCATGAAATCTTTTGCTTGATAAGCATTGCTGTTGTCATCTGCATAGGTGAACTTGTGGCTGGCAGGTCTTTTATGTTTAGGTTAAAAAGGGTGAGGGACTGTACTGATCCTTGACATAGGTCATTTCACTGCCTCTTCCAATATGCTGGCTTTGGGTCCCATATGGGCTCATAATAGGCTACTTTGAAGAGAAGTGATGGTATCAATAACCCAAGGTAGTAGAACCCTAGAAAGCCAGTCAGCCTTTGTGCCCATAGGCTGCAATGAGATTGATTTTTCAGGCACTTCTAAATGTCATTTTCAACGTGGGTGGTGAGGGCAAGTACCTGCTCTTCTGTGTTGGTCAATGGACAGTGTCCCTTCCACAGTTGGTTGGATATGGTGCGAGATGAACATCTCTAGCAGCTTATAATACATGGATTCCACTATAATTAATAAACTACTAACAAAATCACACTAACGTGTAGCTCTGGAATATGTAGTTGAAAATATGCTTTTTAGTTTTCATTAATTATGGAGAAAAACCGCAGGGGGGGAGCAGTAGGGGCGAGATGTAAAGGAGCCAGTGGCAACATGGTGGGAGGGAGCAGGCAGACCTCCTATTTCTGGGATACGACCGTGAAGGCTGGAGCAGGGCCAGAAGTGGTGCATGGCTGTGCCAGAGAGAGGGGCCTATAGCAGGGAAGCTATGTGGTTGTTCCAATGAACAGTAACTTCTAATGGTTGAATAATGTTAAAATTAATCTTACGTGCAGGTGACATGAAAATCACAGCAAAATATGCGCAAGAGGCTAATACATTTGGAATGCAGAAAGATTGATAGAAGCATATTTAATGGTCACTTTCAAGTAGAAATTGGATGCATGCTTGAGACCACGGGGAAAGAGCGGAGAAGTGGAACTAATAGAAACAGGCATGATAGGCTGAATCCAGCTCAGGACCAGATGTTACCCAGCAAACGGAGTCGTAGCTTTACTTCCTTCCTCCTGGGAAGCTGATCATCCAGAAGGTTCAGGAAATTGGAATAAATGTATGCAATGAATTTTCCAAGCAGGGGCACAAAGAATTGATGTACAGCTGTCAGGAGGTAAATAGAACCATAAAATCATAAAATGCTTATTGGACAGGACGATGCCATTTGGTTTCATGTGTCCATGCCAGCTCTCTGCAACTTAGCTGGACCTGACACCCAACATTTTTTCCCAGTAGGCCTGCAAATTCTCTGCCTTCAGATGCCTATCCAATTCCCTTTTAAAAGTCTCAGATAACTGTGTTGCCACTACCCTCTCTGGCAGTGCATTGCAGGTCCTAACCATTCCTGCATTAAAAAATGTTTCCTCAAGTTGCTTCACTTGCCATTCACCTTATATCAGTGTCCTCTGGATCTTGGCCCTCCTGTCAATGGGAACAGTTTCTCTCGATTGACCCTGTCTAGATCACCTATGATTTTGAACACTGCTATCAAATCTTCTCTCAACTTTCACTTCTCCAAGAAAAACAACCATTGTTGCTTCATAACTAAGTCCCTCACCCCAGGGAACCATGTGTGTCATCTCTAAAGTTTCAAATATTTCTAAAAGTACACTGCCCAGAATTGGACATAATACTCCAAGTGAGACTGAATCAGTGTTTTATAAAGATTCATCATAATGTTCTTGCCCCTTGCTTAAAAAGCCTATGAATCCATACGCCTTTTTAACCATTTCCTCAAATGTCCTACCATCTTCAATGATTAACTCCCCTGCTCTGTTCGTTCCCTTCACAATTGTGTCCTTTATTCTATATTTCCTACCTTCATTTGTCCTCTGTATGCACATCACTTCACACTTTCCTGCATTAAGTTTCATCTGCCACTTATCCATCCATTCCATCAGAATGGCTGTGTCCACTTGAAGACCATCACTCACCTACTCAGTTCAGAATACCTCCAAACATTTTGTCATCTGAAAATTTCAAAACCATGCCCTGTGCATCCAAATCCAGGTCATTAACATACATCAAGAAAAGCAGTGATACAAGTCCCAATCTTTGGGGAACTTCACGATCCACAGTCTTCCAGTCGAAACACAGCCTTCACCACTACTCTCTTTCTTGTACCTCTGCCAACTTCAGATCAATGTTGCTGCTGTCCCTTTTGTTCCATGGATTTCAACATTGTTAGCAAGTCTGTTATGTGGCACTTTATTAATTGTCTTTTGGAAATTCATGTTCACCATATCAACCACAATATCCTCATCACCTGTTTTGTTTTTGGAACGTCACCAAAAATGCATTCAAGACTGTTAAACGCAATTTCATCTTTAAGAAATTCATGCTGGCTTACTTTACTTAATCCACACTTTCCACGAAACATGCAATTTTATCCCAGATTATTGTTTCTTAAACTTTCCCAATTATCAAGGTTAAACTGAGTTCTAGTTGCAAATTTATCCTTACATTCTTTTTTAAACTAGGATGTAACATTTGCAATTCTCCAACCCTTCAGCAGCACTCCTTGATCCAAGAATAACTGGAAGATTATGACCAGTCCTCTGAAATTTCCACCCTTATTTCCCTCAGTTTCCTCAGATGCATCCTATCCGGTCCTGGTGATTTAATCACTCTAAAGTAGAACCAGTCTTTTTAAGGATGCAGGCATTGCTGGCTAGGCCAGCATTTATTGCTCATCTCCAATTGCCTCAAGGAGATGGTGGTGAGTTGCCATTTTGGAGTCCAGAGATTCTGATGAAGGGTCATCCAGTTTCAAAACATTGGCTCTATTCTCTCTCCACAGATGCTGTCAGACCTTTTGAGATTTTCCAGCATTTTCTGTTTTCATTTCAGATTCCAGCATTCGTTTTTGCTTTTACGTTACAGAAGCTCTTGCACATTTTTTTCTTTAGGGTTGACCATTCTCAAAAATTGCCCTCTAGTCTCCAGGATTCAAAGATTAATTTCTCTGTCATCACTGCAAGCAATCTCAGGAGAAAAATCATGGGGACTCCAAAGAGTTATGTCTCTTTTTGTCTTGTAACACTTCTGTAAACTAATGAAAATATTGGAGATGGGAAAATAGAACATAGAACATAGAACATAGAACAATACAGCACAGAACAGGCCCTTCGGCCTTCGATGTTGTGCCGACCAAAATAAAAAGCAATGCCCCTCCTAACTAAACCATTCCCTTCTCATCCATATACTTATCAACTAACCTCTTAAACGCCACCAAACTTGGCGCATCTACAACAGCTGCAGGCAGGGCATTCCACTCCCTAATCACTCTTTGAGTAAAGAACCTACCTCTGATATCCGTCCTATAACTCATACCCCTTAATTTAAAGCTGTGTCCCCTCGTGCTAGCTTTCTCCATCCTAGGAAAAAGGCTATCACTGTCCACCCTATCTAAACCTCTAATCATCTTATATGTTTCAATAAGATCCCCTCTTAGCCGCCTCCTTTCTAACGAAAACAACCTCAAATCCTTCAACCTCTCTTCATAGGACCTGCCCTCCATACCAGGCAACATCCTGGTAAACCTCCTCTGTACCCTCTCCAATGCCTCCACATCTTTCTTATAATGTGGCGACCAGAACTGCACACAATACTCCAAGTGCGGCCGCACTAGAGTTTTGTACAGCTGCAACATGATGCTGCGGCTCCTAAATTCAATCCCCCTACCAATAAAAGCTAAGACTCCATAAGCCTTCTTAACAACTTTATCCACTTGACTGCCTAGTCAAATAAGGCTGTTTGAGTGAGTTTCGTGGGAGGGGCAACAACTGTTTGTATTTTAAGGGATTAATCTTTATTTTGATTGTTTGTCCCAGGGACTCCTTTTGTCCCTTATTTCTAGGACAGCTTATGGAACATTAAACTGGGAAACTCCTCTTATCTTTGCCTCTTTTTTTGAGAGCATATAAATTTGTGGCTACCAGTGGGCGCATTATGATCACCAGTACCACCCAAACCCTTCTCTTCTGGTCACCAATACTTCACCTACCTAGTCCCATGGTCAAATAACCCTTTTCCTAATTTGTAGAAGTTAGTCAAGCTGGCTGTTGGAGTGTGATGTCACGTGGTGAAACCTCCAGGAATACATCAAATGAGTCGGCAACAGGAGGTTCATAGTCAAGCTACGCTTCCAGAATCTGGAAGCTGATTGTCTTCCCCCAACTACGAGTTTTCATGGGGCTTCTATTCAAATCTTTGGCTCACAGATTTAACAGCAAGTCATCTTATCTCTTTAGTTTTCATGGTCACCATTACCAAGACTAGCTTTCAATTTCAGACTTTTTCTTGATTTTTTCATGTGAAGTAGGCATTGCTGACAAGACCAGCATTTTTTGCCTACCTCTAATTCTCCTGAATTGAGTGACTTGCTGGACCATTGCAGAGGGCAATTAAGAGTCAACCACATTTCTATGGATCTGGAGTCACATGTAGGTCAGACCAGGTAAGGATGACATGTTTATGAAACAGATGAGACAGTATTAATCACCATTGTTTTACTGCAAATTTGAGGAGGCAATTGAAGGGGCTTAGAGAAATAGGTTTATGGAGAAAGAACAGGGTTTGGGGTAGAACTATTGAAGAGTTAGCCAACACAGGCACGTGAGTAGAATAGTCTCCAGCTCTGCTGCAAGAAAACAGGAAAGGTCCCCTTTGGGCAGCAGGAACTCATAGAACATTATAGATTGGGGGCAGATGACCTTCTGACTTGCTTGTGGTTCCTATCATTGTAAAGAATAAAAATAAGAGATACTTGTGTTTTATCTGACATGGGTGTTAGGGAGAGCAACAGATACAAAGATACCTTGAAAAATTAAAATAGACAAGCAAAGGAGTAACAGATAGTGTCTAATATGCTATACTTCTAAAGGTAAAGCTTGGCTTGTGTTTATTCAGCATGTTAATATAGAAAAGTATCTCAAAGCCCATTCAAAAGGAAGTCAAGAAAAACTTGTGTGTGTACAACATTTTTCACTACCTCGGACAATCCAAAATACTTTACAGTTAAGTTGAAATGTAGTCACTGTTGAAATGTAGAAATACGATAGTTTAACGTGTGCTTGGCCAGATTCTACAAACAGTACTTTGTTAAATGACATTTTGGTGATGTTGGTTAAACAGTTGGTATTTACCAGAACATTGGGAAGAACTCCTCTGGTCTTTTTCAAAATAATGCCATGAGATTTCTGCATCCACCTCAGGGATGATGGACAGTCTCCTCCGCACTGGGGAGACAAAACGTAGATTGGGTGGCTGCTTTACAGACATCTCCACTCAGTCTGCAAGCTTGTCATTTCAGATCACCGTCTTGCCCTCGTGCTCATTCCTGCCCTTGGCTTGTGTGGTGTTTCTGTGAAGCCCATCACAAGCTGGGGGAAACAGTACCTCATCTTTTGATTAGGCATTTTACAGACTTCTGGACTCAACATTGAGTTCAACAACTTCAGACCATGAACTCTGTCCTCCGTTTTGATATTTTTTACCAAGTATCAGGCTTTACCTTGTTTTTGCTTTGAGCCAACTTTTATCCTGCATTTAACATTTACTCTGGACCTAGGTTTTATTTCTTTACTAAAACTGTTACCACTCCCTTTGCCCTTTGTTCCATGACATCTTTGGTATTTATATCACCTCCCTCTAACTCATCCCTGTTCATTTCCTTGATTCTATCCCTTTTGAAACAGCATAAAACCCACCACGTTTCAACATTTCTTCAATTCTAAGAGTCATATTGAGCTCTGTTTCTCTCTTTACAGATGCTACCAGACCTGCTGTGTTTTTCTAGCACTTTCTGATTCTATCAGGGAAGACGGAGCTTCTGTTTAATGTTTCATCTGAAAGACGGCACTTCTGACAGTGCAGCATTCCCTCAGTTCTGCACAAGCCTAGTGGTGAACAATTTTAGGTCATAACCATTTTCTTGGAGACCGGGTGTGGTAGTGGTTCCCCTGTAATACCTCGATTCATCTTTGTAAATAAATCTGAGCTCATCAAAAGTTGCACCTCGACCAGTTCATCCATTACTCTGCTATCCTACAATAGGGTCCTGGTCCAACAATTTTAAAACTCTAACTCCTTGCCTTACTTTCTAACCTCCAGTCATTCCTCCAACTCTGGATTCTTAAGCACCCTCAATTTAGAACTCCCCATTGTTGGTGCTTGTGTTTTTCATTGCTCAGGCCATAAGCTCAGGAATTCCCTCTCTAAACCTCTCTGATTCTCAACATCTGATAATACTCCTGCAAAGTGCCTTGAGATGGTCTACCACATTAAAGGCACTATATAAATGCAAAATTTTGTTTCTTCACTTGCCACATCCCATCACTTATTTTGTCCTTTTAAACACCAACCTTTCTGCATAATCATGATCTTTTTGTTCTTTCAGTTTCCTCTTTTTCCTGACTCTCTAGTCATTCAAAAGCTGTTAAATTCTTAACTTCCAGTTTGCTTGAAATGTCATCAAGTTGGAATATTAATTTTGTTTTTCTCCATCAACGCTGGAGTGTTTCACATTTTAATGGGAGTTACAAATCTATTTCACAACCTCTATGGATGGAAATTCATAGTGGGGGAGAGTATACTGTTACAAATTGCTCCACATGAATGGATGCTCCTCAGCAGTGACATCTGCGGCAAATTTGAGGCCAGTTCTTTGGAACCCACAAAAACAAAATTAAAGAAATATGTTACAAAGGAGGATGAAAGAAAGCAACAAAGGAACAAATTTGCATTTACATAGCCCATTAAGGCTAACGATAGTCAGAGTTTGGCATGAAGAAACAAAATGTACAGACTTAAGATGTGCCAGCAAATAATGCCCGAGGTTGCAAAAATTTAAAAAGAATTCAAAACTGAAGGCTCTGTTTTTGAATGCGTGTCATATTCATAACAAAAAAAAATGAACTGACAACTCAAATAGAAACGAAAACATATGATCTGACAGTCAATAAAGAAACATGTTATAAGGTAAATAAGACTGAGAAGTGAATACTCAAGGATACTTAACATTTCAGAAGGACACAAGACTCGGAAAAGCTGGTGGGGTAACTCTGTTAATTAAGGATAACATCAATACAAATAGTGAGGGATGACCTTGGTTCTAATTTGATTTGATTTTAATTTATTGTTGTCACATATATTACTACACAGTGAAAAGTATTCTTTCTTGCGTGCTATGCATACCATTCATAGAGAAGGAAACAAGAGAGTGCAGAATGTAGTGTTACAATCATAGCTAGAGTATTGAGAAAGATCAACTTAATGTAAGGCATGTCCATTCAAAAGTCTGACAGTAGCAGGGAGGAAGCTGTTCTTGAATTGGTTGATATGTGACCTCAGATTTTGTATCCTTTTCCCGACCGAAGAAGTGGAAGAGAGAATGTCCAAGCTGCATGGAATCCTTAATTATGCTGGTTGCTTTGCCGAGGCAGCGAGAAGTGTAGACAGAGTCAATGCATGGGAGACTGGTTTGCTGATGGATTGAGCTACATTCATGACCTTTCGTAATTTCTTGCAGTCTTGGACTGGAGCAGGAGCCATATCAAGCTATGATACAACCAGAAAGAGTGCAATGGTGCATCTACAAAAGTTGGTGAGAGTCATACCAAATTTCCTCAGTCTTTTGAGAAAGTAGAGTTGTTGGTGGGCTTTTGTAACTATAATGTCAGCATGGGAGAACCAGAACAGATTGTTTGTGATCTGGACACCTAAAAACGTGAAGCTCTCAACCCTTCCTACTTCTTCCCTGTTGATGTAGACAGGCACATGTTCCCTTCTACGCTCCCTGAAGTCGATTTCAATCTCCTTTGTTTTGTCAACATTGAGAGAGAGATTATTGTCTTCACACCAGTTCATCAGATTTTCTATCTCATTCCTGTACTGTCTCATGATTGTGTGAGATCTGTCCCACCATGGTGGTATAATCAGCAAACCATTCAAGATGTACAACCAGATTGGATAGAGATAAGAAATAGAAGAGATAAGAGGTCACTTGGAGGGCTGGGTGTTTTACAGGTCCGCTAATAGTAACTTCACTATAGGACAGGCATGGAGATAAAATAATGAGAGTTTCTAAGAAAGGAACCACAACAATCATGGGTGATTTTAATTTACATAGATATTAGACAAATCAGATTGGCAAAGGCAGCCTGGAAGACGAGTTCATGGAGTGTTTTGGGGCAATTTCTGAGCTCAGTGCATTCTAGAGCCAACCAGACAGCAGGCTATTTCAGACCTGGCAATGTGCAGTGAGGCAGCATTAATTAATGATCTCATAGTGAAGGAGCATCTGGATAACAGTGAACATAACAGGATTGAATGTTGCATTCAGTTTGAGACTGAGAAGACTAAGTCTAAGACAAGTGTTTTAAACTTAAATAAAGGCAATTACAACGGTTTGAATGCAGAGCTAGATTAAGTGAACTGGGAAATTAAGTGAAAGGGTGGAACACAAGACAATGTTGATATTTATGCAGATATTTTATAACCCTCAGTAAAGATGTGTTCAAGGAGAATGATGCACTACCCCTGGCTAAATAAGGAAGAGTCAAATTGAAGAAAAGAGCACACAATTCTGCAAAGAATTGTGCTGGGATAGAAAACTGGACAACATTTAAAATTAGCACAGAATTACAGTAGAAATGAGGGAAAAATTAAGAGTATGAAAGCTAACTACATTTGTATATAAACAGATAATAAGATTTTTTTACAAGTATTTAAAAACGAAAAGAGTAACTAAACTGAGCATTGATCCTCTGGAGAGTGTCAAGAGAATTAATAATGGAAAATAAAGAAATAGATAAAGCATTCAGCGGGTACATTAGCTGGAATTTTACCAGCACATCTGCCCCAAAATTGGGGCAAAAAATTCTCGCAGAATAACATTTTCCATTGGCCTTGGGCAGGATCTTACAAGCCTCAGGTAGGCAAGATGGTAAAATTCCAGTAATTATGTCAGCCTTCACTGTAGAATCTAATAAATACTTGTAAATCAAGAGGTGAAGAAGGAAGAATTTAAAACAATTATAATCACCAGGGAGCAGGCACTGAGAAAACAATTAGAATGAAAGGCTGACAAGTCCCCAGGACTGATGGCCTGCATTCCAAGGTCTTAAAAGAAATGTCTTCTGGGATAGTAAATACATTGGTTCACATTTTCCAAAATTCTCTAGATTCTGAAAAGGTCATGGAAACAGATGTAGGCCATTCAGCCCATCAAGCCTCAATCGCTATTTAATGCGATCATGGCTGATCAGATACTTCAATGCCTTATACACCCACTAGTCCCACAAGCCTTTATATTACATGAATCAGAATTCTATCAATCTCAGCTTTAAATATACACAGTGACTGAGCTTCCACAGTCTTCTGGGTTAGAGAATTTCAAAGATTCCCAACTGTCTGTGAAAAGAAATTTCTACTCATTCGGTCATAAATGGTTTTCCCCCCTTATTTTGAAATGTGGCCTTGGTTCTAGACTACCCAACAGAGGAAAATATTTGACCTGCATATACCTTTTCTACTCCTTTAAGCATTTTAGAGGTTTCAATGAGATCACCTCCATTCTTTGAAACTCTGGCCCGGTTTGCCAGTTTCCACCATCCCTGGAACAAGTCTAGTGAATCTTTGTTGTATTCCCTCCACTGTAATATTATTCTTTCTGACATAAGGGCACCAAAACTGCACACCATACTCCGGGTGCAGTCTAACCAAGCTCCTATGCAATTGAAACAGGACTTCAAATCTTTTTGCAATAAAGGTCAACATTCCATTAGCCTTCCAAATAGCTTGCTACCCATCAATGGCTTTTGCTCACTTGGTTTAACGACTATGTGCAGACTGAAGTCACCCATAATCACAGTATTGTCCTTGCTACATGCTTCTCTCAACTCCTGATGGATACTATGCCCCACAACACCATTTCTATTTGTGATCTATGAACAACGTTTGCTGCCTTTTGCTGTTTATTAACTCAATCCAAACAGATTCCACATATTGCATTTCTGATCTGAGATCCCTCCTCACTGCTGCACTTACACAATCCCTTATCACCTCAATTCCACCTGCTTTCCTTCATTGTCTGTCTTTGTAAACACTGAATCATCAGATTGAAAAATAATGCATGAGATTCCTATATTTTAAAAAGGAGGGAGACAGGAAGCAGGAAACTACAGGTCAGTAAGCCTAATATCTGTCATAGGGGAAATGATAGAATCTATCATTGGGAAATGCTAGAATGTATCATTAAGGAAATTATAGCAGGACACTTAGAAAATCCTATTGCAATCAGGTACAGTCAACATAGTTTTGTAAATGGGAGATGAGTTTCGACTAACTTATTATGTTATTTGAAGAAAAAACATGGATAAAGAAGAACTAGTAAATGCAATGTACTTGGATTTCCAGAATGCATTTGATAAAGTGCCACTTTAAAATTTATCACACAGGATAAGAGTTCTTGGTGCGGGATAGGAAACAGTAGAATAGGGATAAATAGGTAATTTTGAGTTGACAAACTATAACTGTTGGAGTGCCATAGGGATCAATGTGGAAGCCTCAACTATTTAAAATTTATAACAATTAGTTGAATGACTGAATGATCACTAAGTTTGCTAATGACACAAAGATAGGTAAGAGAGTAAATTGTGAAAACACAAGGAGTCTACAAAAGGAAAAAGATGTTAAGTGAGCAAACAAAAATTTGGCAGATTAAAAATGTGAACTTGTCTATACTAGCAGGAAGAGTAGGAAACAGTACATTACTTAAATGGAATGAGGTAGCAGAAGGGTCTGGTGTCCTGGCACATGAATCACAAAATGACGGCATGCAGGTACAGCAAGTGATTTGGAAGGCAAATGAAATGTTGCTGCTTACTGCAAGGGTAATTGAGTGTTAAGGTAGGAATGTTTTACGGCAGTTGTACAGGGTGCAGGTGAGACCACAAATGGAATACTGTCATTTTGATCTCCTTACTTAAAAAAGGTTAAATTTGCAATTTGGACACTGATTCTTAAGATGAACATGGTTATCTTGAGGAAAGGTTGAACAGGTTGGGCCTATATTCATTGGAGTTTAGATGAAAGAGTGATGATCTTATCAAAATATACAAGATCCTGAAGGGACTTGACAGGGTGAATGACAAGAGGATGTTTCCCCCTCATGGGGGAGACTAAAACTAGGGGAGAGTTTAAAAATAAGGGGTCTGCCATTGAAGACAGGGACAAGGAAAGGTTTTTCTCTCAATCATTAGTCTGTGGGATTCTCTTCCCAAAGAGCAATGGTGACAGGCTGAGTTAAATAGATTCATGATCAGAAATCAAACGTTATCAGGGGCAAACAGGCATTGAAGCCATAATCAGATCAGCCATGATCTAATCAAATGATGGAGCAGGCTCAAGGGCCAAACAGCTTGCTTTGTGCAACAAGTTCATATGTCCCTAATAACATTTGTGCCACACAAGTACCAGGCAATTATGATGTCCACTTGACATTCAATGGTATTACAATCGCTGAATCACCTATTATCAACAATGAGGATTACTATTGACCAGAAAATTAAATGGACCTGTTGGTTAATTTTCTGGTTGTGGCTGCAAGTCCAGGTCAGAAGCTTGGAATTCTTCAGTGGATACAAGTCAGAAATGTGATGGGATACTGTCCACTTTGTTGTCTGTATGAGTGTGACTCCAACTAAACTCAAGAAGCTCAACACCATCCTCAACAAAGCAGCCCTCTTAGTCAGCATCCTATCCACCAATTTAAACATTCACTCCCTCCAGTATTAATACACAGTGGCAGCAGCGTGTACAATATTCAAGATGCACTGCAGCATCCTTCGACAGCACCTTCAAAGCCCACAACCTCCATCAGGCAGAAGAACAAGAATAGCAGACATACTGAAATGCCACCACCTGAAAGTTAAGTTCCAAATGACACTTCATTCTGACTTGGAACAGTATTGCTGCCATTCCTTCATTATTCTGGGATTAAAATCCTGCAATTCCCTTTCCAGCAGCACTGTGGGTTAGCTATACCACTGGGACTGCAGCTTACCACTATCTTCTCAAGATCAATTAGGTTTGAGTAACAAACACTGGCTTTGTCAGCAATATCTACATTCCATGAAGGAATTTTTAAAAAGTCCCATTGTTTAAATGAATGCAATATTTTTGAAGTTACTTTTATAATGTAGGAATTGCAGCACAAAACTCGTGGACAACAAAGTTCCACAAACAGCAACGCGATAAGAACAAAGGATAAATATTGGCCAGCATCACAGGAAGAATGCTCCTTCTCTGAAGTGAAATAGCACCGTGGGATCTGTTACATCCAGCTGAAGGGGTACACAGGTTTAAACTCTGATCTAACAGTTTGCATTTCCTGACTACTGCACTAGAACAAAGGGTAAATGAAGCCTAGCTCAGGCCTCTGAAGTTGGACTGTCTGTGACTGGAGCTGGAAGTGTAAAGTAATAGGAAAAATGAGAAATTGCAATACAAATGATACTACTTTGAAGGGTTGCAGCAAAAATAACACACAGGTCACATACACAAAACATTGGAAATGACAGAACGGGATAAGGCTATTGAAAAAGCACATGGGATCTTTTGGGCTTATTAATAGAGGAATAGAATATAAAAGCAAGGAAGTTATGCTAAAGCTTTAAAAAACATCTCAGGTCTCAGATGGAGAATTATTATAATTCTGGGCACCATGCTTTAGAAAGGATTTGATAAACTGAAAGAGAACAGAATTGATTTACAAGAATGGTACTGGGCATATTTAATTTTGCAACTTATATATACATATTATAATATAATGCATGATATATGCAGGCACATGCACATGCAGACACACACACACACGTATCTTCAGCATCCAGCAAAGGCTGCAGCGAGACTTCACTGAGGAGTATTCTGCGAGAAATCGGCAGTTATATTACTGAAATGGGAAGCAGGAGCATGGTGTAAAAGAGCAGATTAAGCCCAAAACTCTACATTACTGTTTCCCTTCCTCCTCCTTTGACCAAAAAAAATGGCACAGACATTACAGGTCAGGAAGTGACATGAGACCAACAGATGCAGCTGACTGGTGAGTAAATCCGGGTGGGTATCTCCAAACCATTTTAAATTGAAACTCTGTTTAGGGAATTATTTGCATTATTTTTTAATAAAATCTCATAAAATTTTTAAACTTAAATGGTTTAGTCATGGCAGGAGAACTCAAAGCTTCTGAGCCACTGAACTTTCCAACGCCCGGGGCAAGCATGTGTGCTGGAAACTCGAGTTTCAGAATGGTGCATCCGTGAGTCTGGGAATGTTGTGGAAAGCACATTTAGGGAGGTAGCCATATACTGCAATTAAAGAGACTTGAGGAAGGAAGGATCACCACAGACCAAGAAATGTAGGCTGGTATTTCAAGAATCCCCTGGGGTCTCGCTCACAAATCAGTATTCCATTTTGGAGGTTGGTAAGGGCACTGGTTCTTCCAGAGGGCACAGACAGAGCCAAGTTCCTGGCACCACAAGCAGCCTATCATTTTAGTGATAGCAGTCACAATGTAGTACAATTTAAGTTTGTTATGAGCAAGAGAATAGACAAGTTGCAAAAATGTTTTGGATTGGGAGAGAGCGATTTTAGTAAAATAAGACAGGATCTGGCCAAGATTGACTGGGAACAGCTACTAATGGGAAAATCTACAGAAGAGCACTGGGGGACATTCAAAAAGGAAATGGAGAGGTGCAAATCAGCATGTTCCCTCGAAGGTGATAGGTAGGAATAACAAGCCCAAAGAACCATGAATAACCTGAGGTATTTGGGGTACAACAAGAAGGAGAAAAGGGCTTTTAAATAGTACAAGTGGAGTAAATCGGTGGATGCATTAGTGAGGTATAGAAAGTACAGGGTAGAGCTGAAGAAGGCAATTAGGAATGAAAAGAGGAGATATGAGGAAGCTCTTGCTTGTAGAAGTAGGAAAATCCCAAGATATTCTATATCAATGAGAAAAGGATAACCAGGGAAAGAGTAGGATCCATTAGGGATCACTGGAGCCATCTGTGGGTGGAGCCAGAGGACACTGGAAGAGCGTTGAATGAATACTTCACATCCATCTTCACTCAAAAGAATGAGGACGATAGTCTGGAATTCAGGGAGAGAGACTGAGAGGTTCCTGAGCAAACTGTCTTTGGGAAGGACGAGATATCAGAGGAGTTGGCAGCCTTAAAATAGGTGGCACAGCAAAGTGTGCAGAGGACGCTGAAAGTCTGCAAAGGGATAGTCTAAAAGTTAGTGGGCAAGGGTCTAGTAGATGGAGTACAATGTTGATAAATCTGAGGTCATCCATTTTGGTATGAATAACAGCAAAATCAACTATTTTTAAATGGTAAAAAATTGCAGCATGCTGCCGTGCAGAGGGACCTGGGTGGCCTTGTGCAGGAATCTCAAGGAGTTAGATGCAGCAGATAATTAAGACAGCAAATGGAATTTTCTCTTTATTGCTAGAGGGATGGAGCTTAAAAACAGTGAGATTATGTTGCAGCTGTGTAAGGTGCTGGTGAGGCCACACTTGGAGTACTGTTTACAGTTTTGGTCTCCTGACTTGAGAAAGGATAATACTGGCACTGGAGGGGATGCAGAAGAGATTCATTTGGTTGGTTCTGGAGTTTAAAAAGTTGAATTATGAGGAGAGACTGAGTAAACTGAGACTATACTCATTGGAATTAGAAGAATGAGAGGAGATCTTACAGAAATGTATACAATTATGAAGGGAATTGACAAGATAGAAGCAGGGAAATTGTTTCCACTGGTCAGTTAAACTAGAACTAGGAAGCATAACTGGAAGCAGGTTTAGGTCTGAGCTGACGAGGAACTTCTTCACACAAAGGATTGTGAATCTATGGAATTCCTTGCCCAGTGAAGCAGTTGAGACTATCTCTTTGAATGTTTTTAAGGCAAGAATAAATAAATTTTTGAATGTAAAGGAATTAAGGGTTATCACGTGTGGGCTGGCATATGGACCTAAGTCCACAAAAGATCAGCCATGACAGAGCAGGCTCAAGAGACGAGATGGCCCACTCCTAGTTCTTACGTTCTTATGTTTAAAAATGGATAAATCTCCAAGTCCAGATGAATAGGCTGCTGCAGGGAGCAAGGGAGGAGACTGCACAAGCTCTGATCCAAATTTTCAATTGCTTTCAAGCCACAGGAGAACTGCCAGATGAGTGGAGAACCGGTAATGTGGTTCCACTATTTAAGAAAGGTTGTAGAGATAAACCAGGGAGGTACAGACCTGTGAGTCTCATATCAGTAGTAGGGAAACTAGTAGAAACTTCTGAAGGACAACTTGTATCTGCACTTGGAGAGGCAAAGCTTAACCAGGAATACTCAACATGGCTTCATCATAGGGAGGTCATGTTAAACAAATTTGATTGAATTCATTCAAGAAATGACCAGGTGTGTAGACAGGGTAGTACAGACGATGTAGTTTATAAGAATTTCGGCATAATCTTTGACAAGGTCCCACATGGGAGATTTGTAAAGGAGGTAAATTCACATGGGATACAATATAATTTGATGAAGTGGATTCAAAATTGGCTCAGTTGTAGGAGACAGAGGGTGATGACAGTGGTTGCTTTTGTAACTGGAAGCCAGTGTCTAGAGGCGTATCACAGGGATCAGTGTGGGCACCCTATTATTCGTCATTTACATAAATGACATTGATGACTATGTGCGGGGGTAGGACTAGTAAGTTTGCGAATGACACAAAGATTGGTTGGATAGTTAACAGTGAGGTGGAGTGACTTGGGCTACAAGAAGATATAGATTGAATGGTCAAATGGGCAGATAAGTGACAGATGGAGAAGTGTGAGGTGATACACTTTGGAAGCAGTAATTTGACAAGAAAGTATTCAATGAATGGTAGGACACTAGGAAGTCTTGTGGAACAAATGGACCTTGCTGTATTTGTCCACAGATCTCTGAAAGCAGAAGGGCATGTTAGTAGGGTAGTGACAAAGAATATAGGACACTTGCCTCTATCAACCGAGAGGCATAGATTATAAAAATAGGGAAGTCATGTTGGAGTTGTGCAGAACTTTGGTGAGGATAGTTTGGTAGAACTTTGATGGATAATTGTTCTGACAACTCGCGAGTGACAAAATCCCCTGGATTATATACTCACATCTCTGAAGTGGAACTTCAACCTTCATGGTTTTTAGACTCTAAGGTGAGAATGCTAACACTAATGCCACCCAGTGGCAACATCCTGCACAATACAAGCAACCAGTTATGGTTCCACAACTTTATTTTCCAGTTTTAATTTCTCAGGCCACTTCTGAAGAGATGTTTTCTACAAAACAGTCCAAGTGTGCTCACTTGCAGATGAGCTCTGAAAATCCTTGTTGCTCTGTTGCTGTACCTGATTTATTCATTAGAAGGAGAAAGGTAGAATCAAAGGAGAATTAATGTTTTCCTGGCTCCCAAGACCAAATAGATTTATTAACCAATAACTGGAAAAGTGAACTCAAGTAATAAAACACCATTGACACAATTTTAACCAGCCTTCCTCATAGAAGGTGCAGAAGTAACAATTGTGCTAACTGCACTAAACAACCACCTGACTTTATGCACATTAATTAGCACTGCTGCTCCATAGCACAGGGACCCAGCTTCCGTCACTGTCTGTGTGGAATTTGCACATTCTCCCACTGTCTGCTCAGCTTTCCTCCAGGTGCTCCGGTTTCCTCCACAGTGCTGGGGAGTGCACTGGCTATGCTAAATTTTCCCCTCAGTGTACTCGAACAATGCCAAAGTGTGAAGACTAAGGGCTTTTCACAGTAACTTCACTGCAATGTTAATGCAAGCCTATTTGTGACAATAATAAATAAACTTTAAACTTTATAGCACCATTAATGTAGAAAAATGGCCCAAGAACTTTCACAGGAATGGTAACAGGCAAAATTTGACACCAAGCCACATCAGGAGAAGAGGTCAAATGGCCAAAGACTTGGTCACAGAGATGGTTTAAAGGAGCTTCAAATGAGGATAAGAGAGCAAGATACATAGAAGGAAGGATCCAGGGCTAAGGGTCTTATAGACAGCTGCAGCCATCAGTAGCAGAGCAATGAAAATCCAGGATGCACAACAGGGTGGAATTGCAAGTTTGATTTGATTTAGTCACATGTATTAGTATCTGGTGGTAAGTATCATTTTTTTGCTTGCTGTAAAGACAAAGCATACTGTACATAGAGAAGTAAAGAAGAAAGTGCAAAATGTAGTATGCAGTCATAATTAAGATGTAGAGAAAGATCAACTTGTGAGGTAGGTCCATTAGAAGCCTGATGGCAGTAGGGAAGAAACTGTCTTTGAGTCCATCGGTATGTGACCTCAGACTTTTGTATCTTTTCCCCAATGGAAGAAGGTGGAAGAGAGAATGTCCGGAATGCATGGAGTTCTTCATTATGCTGACTGCTTTGCCAAAACAACAGGGAGTGTTGATGCTGTCAATGGATAGGAAGGTGGTTTGCGTGATTGACTGGGCTTTATTCATAACCTTCTGTAGTTTATTGCATATTGGGCAGAGCTGGAGTCATATCAAGCTGTGATACAATCAGAAAGAATGCTTTCTATGGTGGCATCTGTAGCAATTGGTGAGAACTGTAGCAGACATGCCAAATTTCCTTAATCTCCTGTGAAAGTAGAGGTGTCAATGGACTTTCTTAACCGTAGCATCTGCATAGAGGGACCAGAACAGGCTATTGGTGATCTGGTCACCTAAAAACTTAAAGCTCTCGACCATTTCTACTTCACCCCTATCGATGTAGATGGGACATGTCCTCCAATGTTTCCTGAAGTCAATCTGCTTCGTTTTGTTGACATTGAGGGAAAGATTACTGTTGTCACACCAGATTTTCTATCTCATTCCCATTTTGTCATTGTTTGAGATCCGACCCACAACAGTGATGTCATCAGCAAATCTGAAAATCAAGTCAGAGGGGAATTTGGCCACACAGTCATAGGTGTATAAGTGGTACAAGTAAGGGGTTAAAGACACAGCCTTGTGGGGCACCAGTGTAGAGGGTGATCGTGGAAGAGGTATTGTTGCCTATCCTTACTGATTGCAATCTGTGGGTTAGGAAGTCTAAGATTCAGAGTTGTAGATTTACTTTTGTACAGTATTTTGCGATCCAATGACTCTCTCTGGGATTATTTTATGTGATGACAAACTAGCCAATTTAATAAGACAGTATTTTACGAAAAGTATAAAATCTAAGTGGATTAGGACTTAAACCCACATCATTTCTAAGTCAGAAGCTGACATTATCATAGCATCAGCAATGGCATGTAATTGGATAGTATATTGTATATACAGGGACACATAATAGCTTACATTTGAAATAATCAACTTTAATCTATGCATCTACAATTTTAAACAATGCACAAAGATTTTTGAGGAATCTTTCTAAATACCACTAGAGGTCAGCAAACTCTAAATATTGAATAGCACTTCAGTTCCTTGACTGTGGCACTGCATTCTAAGTGATCCAATGTATCAGGCACAAGGCTTTGCTCAGGGCTTAGCATAGGCGTTCCAGGGAAGAGGAGGAAGCTCAACAGAAAGGCCACATCCAGCTTATTCAAACAAGACATTTGGACAGTGAAACAAACTACTGGCAAGAATAAGGCCTCCAGCTAACAGGAGATTAAATTGAGAGAGACTAGTGACTATTATTCAAATAGTCTCTTCGCCAGATAGTCCCAATCACATGCAAATTCAAGAGCACCAAGTTCTGGCATAGACACTGTGCTTTATTACAATTATACTTTGTCTCATCAATTTAACCTACAACATACACACATCACCTAATAACCCATTCCATTTTCCCTATAACATTTCATGTTTTGAACATTGTTGGGCTCCACTATCCTCCAAAGTAAAAAGGCTCAGCATAATGTGAAAAAGAGCTGTACAACAATGTGGTTAATAGAATAAAATAATTCCAAATGCTATACGGAAGAGTAATCAAACAAAATTTGGCAGTAAGCCACATTAAATGATATTAGGCATGTGGCCAAAAGCTTGGTTTAAAGGAATATCTGAAAGGCGAATCACAGGGGTGTAGATATGAAATTTCACAGCTTACAGTCTGGGTGGGTCAGCGGGGGAGGGGGGGTGTGGGTCAAGGGGTTCAGGGGCGTCAAGGTGAGGGGGGGGGCGGCAAGTGGGAATAGGTGGGAGGGCCACAGGGAGTGGGTTTGGTGGGGGGAAGCAGGGAATGTGCCAAAGGGAAGTGTGTGGCAGGTAAGTTGAGCAAAAAGGGAATGCTTGTGTGTTGAAAGGGCTGCAGTTGTGGGGGCGTTGGGTGGTGTTAACTGAGTGAGAAGTACAGGGAGAGTTAGGAGAGTGAGGCTTAGCGGAGTTAGCATGGGGAGATGCAGAGGATGGAAGGAGGCTGAGAAAGCTGAGGGAGGGTAGAGAGAGTGGGGTGGCAAATAGAGAGGCGGGGAGAGAGAGAGTGGGAGTTTTTGAGGGTGGAAAAAGTCAGATGAGGGCACATCAGAGAACAGAGGGCACTGAGCAGCAGTGGAAGCGCAAATCAGGTTGAAAAGGAGCAGTGTTACAGGGGCTGGTGCATAGGGTGAGTAGCCAAGGCTAGATGTGACATCAATGATGGAATAATTCAACGTAGAGGAGGCCACAGTTAGAGCAGTGCAGAGATCTTGCAAGTTGCTATAGCTGGAACAAGTTAGAGATAGGAAGGGGTGCATTTGAAGACCAGGATGAGAATGCATTGCTGGAGTGGGAGGCAATGCAGCACAGGGATGATGAATGAAGAGGATTTGGTGTAAGTTTGGCCATGAGTGGCAGAAATCTGTAGCAGTTCAAGTATAAGGAGAGAAATGGAAGTCAAAAAATAAGCCAGGAAAGCACTGGAATGGCCAGTGACTGAGAACAGCCTGAAAAATCCCTCGTCTCTCAGCATTCTGTTTTGTAACATGATTGGGAAGTGGAAAATGAGTCAGAGCTCCCTGCCTTGATTACTCTCCAAAGACCACTGCAGGAAAGATATAATCCTGAAAGCCTTGGTTAAGTCAAAGATGGTGGGGAGAGGAGTGGTGGTCAATTGTGATCAAATAATTGTGCTCACACTTACTATCTGGACTCACACTTCAACGGAAGGACATTGCTAAGAACACAGGTTATCTCCAAGTCAGTTAATGGCCCTAGTCAATACTGTAATAAATAAAAACAATGTAATCGGTGGACACCTGGACTAGTAAACATTATAGAATTGTTATGGCACAGGAGACGGTCATTTGGCCCATTGTATCTGTACAGGTACTCCAAATGAGCATCATGACTTTGTGCTATTCCCTGGCTTTTTCCCTTACCCTTTACTCCAGCAATCAACTAATGCCCCCTTGAATGCCTCAATTGGATCTGTCTTCAACAATGCATACGAGCTTGAACCATTCACAGTGTGAAAAAGTCTTTTCTCACATTACATTTGCTTCTTTTACAAACTGCCTTAAATCTTGCTCTCTTGTTCTTGATTCTTTTACAAGTGGGAACAGCTTTCCCTATTTTCTCTGAGAAGAACAGTCCCAACTTCCCCAATCTATCTTCAAAACTGAAACATGAGAGTATTAGTCACATAAGAAAGCAATGTTCGAAACATAAAGCAGGAGTATATTACTGAAAGAGTTCTGGCAGTTCACAAGGCACACTGAAAAGATGATGAGGTGAGTGGACTACAATACTATTAAAATTGCAACTTGCCCAGTAGATTAAGGTGACACCAGACAAAAAGGTCCTTTCTCTGCTTCACCCGAGCAGACTGGGATCTATAATGATCTCATCATGTCGCATCCTGACTAAAATTGGCCAACAGTGTTAGGAATGAGAAGGAAGGCATTCATGAAAGTGGAAAGAGAGAAGTTTTTTAAAGTTTATTTATTAGCGTCACAAATAGGCTTACATTAACACAGCAATATTCCAGTGCCTGTTTGCATACATGGAGGAAGAACTTAGCATGGCCAATGTACCTAATCAACATGTCTTTCGGAGTGAGAGAGGAAACTACAGAGACACAGGGAGAACGGGCAGACTCTGCAGACAGTGACCCATGCTGGGAATCAAACTCAGATCCCTGGCGCTGAGAGGCAGCAATCCCACCCTGGTGGGATGCTCACAGGGAGACAGCGAGAAAGGAAGAAAGAGTCTGATTACCCCAGCAGAATCCCTAGTCACAAGGATTCAGCAACAACCAGAACAACAGCCCCCTCCCATTACATTTACACACTCAAAGCAGAAAATAGACCAGAGTACAAGTTGCAAGAAAATGATGTGTGGGAGGATAAGACTGAGTGGGATGATTGACATGTGAATCAAATGGTTATTTCAGCAAACACTAGGGTTGTATTTAAAACTGTTTAACACAGACTCTACTGCTCTCGGCCAGGGTGAATACTGAGGGGGGGCTTTAATTGCACCGCTGTTGCTGACCTAAATAATCAGGTAAACATCAGACCCCTTATCACCATCCAGCATCTGTATCTAACTGAAGTCAGCTTTGGCTGTAAATAACTAGACCACAAAGACTTCAGCCATGACTCTGTTGGTAGCACACTCCTCTCAGAGTCAAAAAGTTTGTGCTCCAATCCCAGTTCAGAAACTTGAACACAGAAATCAAGGCTGACACAGTGCCTAGCTGAGGGAATGCTGCACTGAGTTTTAAACAAGACATTAAACTGCTCTCCGGGATAAGCATAAAGGGATCAGGGAAGTTCTCCCCTGCAGCCAATATTTATCCATCAATCAACATCACTAAAACAGATCATCTGGTCATTAGCACATTGCTGTTTGTGGGAACTTGCTGTGTAGAAATTGGCTATCAGCTTTCCTACACAACATGACGGAAGTTCAACAAGTACTTTACCATAAAGCACTTGAGACACTGAGTTGGTGAAAAGGATTAAAGTAATACAGATACTGTTGTAACACAGAACAAAATACTTTGAATTAAGTTATTGTTTTGTAAAGGTTTTCGGGAGATGTTGATGCTGATCAATGAGAAAACTGACAGTTTAGGCATCCTTCATCAGCATTAATCACTCAAAAAGTCAGCTACACAACTCTGATCCAAAATAAAGCTCCCCAACATTCTTCAATACTATGCCTCGGCTCCAAATTAAGAAGTGTGACCCTACAGTCTATCCAAATGTCTTCTTTTATTACATCACTCATCTCCTGGGCTTTAAAGCATAACTGCAAAACCATGGCATGATGACACAATGCCTCAAAGTGCCCAGGGCCTTGGTTCGATTCCCAGCATGGGTCACTGTTTGTGTGGAGTCTGCATGTTCTCCCCGTGTCTGTGTTGGGTTTCCTCTGGATTATTATAAGACATAGGAGCAGAATTAGGCTCCTCGGCCCATCAAGTGTGCTCCACCATTCAATTATAGTTGATATTTTCTCATCCCCATTCTCCTGCCTTTTCCACATAACTCCTGATCCCTTTATTAATCAAAAATCTATCTTTGTCTTAAAGACACTCAAAGAGCTGGTTTCCACAGTCTCCTGCGACAGAGTACCACAGGTTCACCACACTCTGGCTGAAGAAATTCCTCCTCATCTGTTTTAAAGGATGGTCCTTTTAGCCTGAGGTTCTGCTCTCAGGTTCTAGTTTTCTCTCCAAGTGGAAACATCCTCTCCACGTCCACTCTGTCCAGCCTCCCCAATATCTGCTAAGTGTCAATAAGATTCCTCCGTCATCCTTCTAAACTCCAACGATTACAGACCTAGAGTCCTCAACTGCTCCTCATGTGACAAACTCCATTTCAGGGATTATTCTTGTGAACCCTCTTTGAACTCTTTCCAAGGCCAGCACATTCTTCCTTAGATATGGAGCCCAAAACTGCTCACAATACACCAAGTGGGGCCTGACCAGACACTTACATAACCTCAGAAGAACATCACTGCTCTTGTATTCTAGCCCTCTCAACATGAATGCTAACATTTGCCTCCCCAACTACCAATTAAACCTCCACGTTAACCTTAAGAGAATCTTGAACAATGATTCCCAAGTCCCTTTGTGTTTCTGATTTCCGAAGCATTTTGCCACTTAGAAAATAGTCTATGCCTCCATTCCTCCTTCCAAAGTGCATAACCTCTCAATTTTCCACATTATATTCCATCTGCCACTTCTTTACCCACTCTCCTCTTTAGGGCTCCAAGTCCCCTGCTTCCTCAATACTACTGGTCCCTCTCCATATCTTTGTATCATCTGCAAATTTAGCAACACTGCCTTCAGTTCCTTCCTCCAAACTGTTAATGTATATCGTGAAAAGTTGTGGTTCCAGCACTGACCCCTGAAACACACTAGTCACCAACTGCCATCTTTTTATCCCCACTCTCTACCTTCTGCCAATCAGCCAATCCCCTGTCTATGCCAGGATCTTACTCTTAACACCTTGGGCATTTAACTTATTTAACAGTCTCCTATGTGGCATCTTGTCAAAGTGCTCTGGTTTCCTCCGAAAGTCTGAAAGATATGCTGGTTAGTTGGATTGGCTATGCTAAATTGTCCTTCAGTGCACCTGAATAGGCGTTGGAGTGTTATGACTGGGGGATTTTCACAGTAATTTCATTGCAGTGTTAATAAGCCTGCTTGTGATACTAATACATAAACTTCAAATCGTTGACTAGCTTTGTACTGAATAACTGGATGGAGAAGGCACAAACTCATTTCATAGCTCAGGCAATTTTTCATTTTCAAGTATTTCTCTAACTCCAAGATTGGAAGTTGCATTGTATCTGCTTCCTTCACTCATCAGAGTGTGCATTCCAAATCATAGCATTTCTGCTCCTCTACCTCATTTGGCAATTACCTAAAATCTGAGTACTTTGCTTGCCTGAGGAATGAATTTTTCCCCATTTTTTTCAGTGGCTTCTCTTAAATTTCCCCTTAGTCCTAGCAGAAAAATCTCAGCTTTTAGTCTTTTCATACAAGGGAAGTTCCTCATTTCTGGTACCATTTCAGTGAAATGGTACCTCTGCAGCCGCTTTCTAACATCTTACCTGAAAGCATGATGCCCCGCATTTAACACAACAGGCCCTATTTTACCATTTCGCTTCGAAGTGCTGGGCGGACTTGAAACTCAGAATCTGACTTTTAGACCCGATCTCAGACGCCCAATAGGCACTCCGCCTGCAAAAATATCAGCAACTCTGAATTGTGCTGCACAAGTCCGTGGGTGGGGCTAAATACATCCGAAACCTTGTAGCTCCAATCTGCACCTCCAACTGTGCATGTGCAGAAATGCTGCTCCCCTGACACATCCTTCCCTGGCTGGATTATGTCTTCCCCGGTCCCCACAGACGTTGCTCCAACCCCACAATATTACTGACCCTCTTATCCCCTCAGACCAATCGTGCCCTCTCCCCAGACAGAGTTATCCACTTTCCCCCTTTTCCTCCACTGATCTCAAGCAGAGTGACAGCAGACACCACCCCTGCCTGCCGCCCGCCCCCCCGCAGGTACAACCTGCTCTGGTGAAGTGAGAGGGGATACAGGAAATACGACTCGCACAACCAGTGCTTTGTTTTTAAGGTTAACAGCAGTAATAAAACATTTTATTTACAAACAGATTGAAAGAATTTTTGGATGATAAAATGGCTTCTGTCACTCAGCTCAGGCAGACAGTTTGCAGATAATCCTTGCTCCACTCTTGTACAAAACTCAGATTGAGTACATGTGAATCTTGCCTTGCGTGGGGATTGAGCTCACATGTCTAAGAGAGTCAAAAGGCACCCACTAGGCTTGAGTCTCTCCTATAAATGGCTGCTTCAGTCCCACTTCATAGTGCCAGCTCCCCACCTGTCACTTTGGTTCAGGTTCCATCTCTGGATTTAGAAGGTCCCCAAGGACTTTTTGTATCCACCTGCGTCTCATTGATGGCAGCTCCTCATAGGTGTCAAATCCACAGGGCGACTCCACATTGGGCTGCTTGAAGTAAAGCAGATGCCTGCTTAGTACCTAGACAAGAAAGGAGGAAATAACTTTCACTTATTTCTTTCACATCCTCAGGACATTTTGAAGAGCTTTATTGACAATGTTGAAGTATATTTGTTGTTTTAATGTAAGAAATATGACAATCAATTTGGGCACAGCACAATCTCACAAACAGTGACAATGGTGAGGTAGTTTTCTTCTTCAGCACTGAAGGATAAATGTTGATGAGGACTTCCCTGCTCCTCAAAATAATGCCACATGATCTTCTTACTGAGAGGGCAAATAAGGTTTTGATTTAAGGTTTCATCTGAAAGATGGCACCTCTGGAAGTGCAACATTCCCTCAGTACTGCAATGCATTTTGTCATAGCGTCTGTGAAGTCGGTCTATAACTTGCAGCCATCTATCTTGGAGGGTACAGCAATGTTAATCAAAGACCAGGGGACTCCAATCCACAAAGCCTTGTGCAAGGATTGTTCGAGTACGTCTTGGTGTAAGGGGGAAGGAGACCCAGATGCACAATGACAAACAGGAATATAATCCCTGGTCTCTCCAGCATGACTCTCACAACACTGAATGCCTTGCATATTTTAATACACAGACATCCTATCCTACTTGAAAGCCTCATGATCTTCTGGAAGAGGCAAAAGTGATAATCTCTGCCCCAGTCAAGCACAGATCCAGCTTTTACCTGAAGGAATTCATACATAAAAACAGCTGCATAAGAGCTCCACCATTCTCTAAAAGAACTACTTTCTGATATCTAATCTAGATCTAGTCTTTGCGATTTAAATTTGTGATCACATCCTCCTAATCTGTTTAGTTAGAACAAACTATCTACTTATACTGGTTTCTACCTTCATCATCTTATAAACCTTAATCAGATCACTCTAAGCCTACATGAAACTAAAGAGCATAATCTCAACACTTTAGCCTAGCTGGATAATTAAGACACTTCATACTGAGAATGTGTCTCATGGCCCTTGTCTGCAACCTTCCCAGACTCTCAGTATTACCCATCATGTGAGAAGACTAAAACAGGACACAGTATTCTAACCAAGGTCTTGTACAAGGAAAGAACAGTATGCTTTCTTTGTACAGGGATAAAATTGCATGCTTTGCCTCAAGAAAACTTAATTCTGTTTTCACCACTCTCTGGGGTGCAAGAACAAGTAGTATGGTTGCTGGAAACCAAAATTAAAAATAAGTACCCACCTTATCTGTTAAGAAGTAAGATTTTCGAAGCATGCTCCTTCTGGCAGCATCAGCCACCTGCAATACAAAACATCATTACAGAAAACATGGAAAACACACAATAAAGCACATCAAGGTTTGAAACACTGCATTATTTTAACTGCTTTAATTTATTACAACTAAACACACAAGTTTTCAATTAATATTTTGGCATATTAGAAATAAACTGCTAGCTCCTTGGACTTTAATCTTCATTGTAACCAGCAGAACAAACATAACATTCCAATTAATGATTAAAATAAAGCCCAATTGACTGGATAAACCCATAAATTCACGTTCGTTCTGGTATAATTGGTATCAATTCTAAGACAAAATCCTGACACTATAAACATACTTTCACTGTAATCCAGGGATGTGCTCACTGCAAACATTAGAAAGCTTTTCACCAAGTTGCAGCTTTTTTGTAAAGTGTTCAACTGTTATTCAGGTTTAGCCTGAGAAACTGATTGATGAGCTATGACTGAGGTTTCAAACTGACAGCTTTATCTGCAGTATGCAGGAACCCTGACCTAAACTTTACATATCTTTCTAAAGAACTGATGCATTTTTCAGGTTTTAGCCATACATGCGCCTAATTTATTTCTGCCTTGGAGATGATGCAAGACATCCAATCCCTGCGGAATACTGAATCTCACCCTGATAATATGCCAGGACTTCTGGTTCACAAAGATTACATATCATTCTGACTCCTTTGAAGGCTGAAGTATTGTTTGATTGAATAGGCCAGCAGTTGAACAGCATTTCCTACTTATTAATAAATTTGTGCTCAAGGTGACAGATTACGCAGACCATACAGCACAAAAATAGACTAATCTGCCTGTCTTGCCACATTGTCATGAATGGTGGTGGACAATTAAACAGAGCTAGGGATGGCATGGCGGTTAACACTACTGCCTCACAGGGGATCCTGGTTCAATTTTGGCCTCAGGAGTTTGCACGCTCTCCCTGTTTTTTTCCTGGGTGCTCAGTTTCCTCCTACAGTCCAAAGATATTCAGGTTAAATGGATTGGCTATGCTAAAATCGCCTTTTAGTGTCCAAAGATGTTTAGGTTAGGTGGATTAGCAACAGTAAACACACAAGTTTATAGGAATGGGCAGGGCAGTGGGCATGGGTAAGATGCTCTTTTGGAGACTTGGTGCAAACTCGACTGGCTAAATGGCCTTCATCTGCAGTGTGGGGATTCAATGGTTCGATCAGCAGAAACTGCACAATTTCACCATCCTCAATTATGGGATGCCCAACACATCTGTGTAAAAGATACAGCTCTAGCACTCACAACAATCATTAGCCAAGAGTATCGAGTGATCTATTTGATCTCTCGATGTTCATACAATACAGGTATCAGTCTTTAGCCAATTCAATTGACTATATTTAGTATCAGGAAATGGCATATGAACTAGGAAAAGGAATGGGCCATTTGACCCCTCTGGACCTGCTCTGCCATTCAATATGACAGCTGATCTGATGGTGGCCTCAAAACCCCTTTCTTGCATACCCCTAACAAGATTCCATTGCTAATCAAGAATCTGTTCTCCGCCTTCGAAATATTCCATGACCCTGCTTCTAGCACTCTGAGGAAGAGTTTCACAGACTCATGACTCTCTAAGAAAAAAAATTCCCCTCATCTCCATGTTAAATGGGAGACCCCTTATTTTTAACCTGTGTCCTCCAGCTCTGGTCTCCCCCTCTGCAAGAAAAGCACTCTCAAGTCCCTCATTGCTTCAATAATATTACCCCTCATTCTTCTGACTTCCAAAGGTGACAGGTCCAACTTGTCCAATCTTTCCTCATAAGGTAACCCCCTCATCCAAGAAATCAGTTGGGTAAAACTTCTTTGTACTGGAACACCTGAGCAAGGGCTACAGCTGTTTCTGGAGCTCAAGTTTTCAGTACCTGGACCTGATGACATCCTGGCTGTGGCACAGGTTGGGCTAGTCACCTTTGGAATTCAGAAGAATGAGGAGTGATCTTATTGAAACACTGAGGAACTTGAGAGTGGATGCTGAAAATATGCTTCCTTTGTGGGGGAGACCAGAGTAAGAGGACACATTAAAAATAGACAGTCTCTCATTTATCTTGGAGATGAGGGAAATTTGCTTTTCCTCAGACAGTCATAAGTGGAACTCTTTCCCAAGGAGTGGTAGAGACAGGGTCATGGAATATTTTGAAGGCAGAGATAGACAGATTCTTGATTAACAAGGGAATCAGAGGCTACTAGGGATTTGCAGGACAGTGGCTTTGAGACCACAATCAGATCAAATATGATCTTACTGAACGGCAGAGCAGGCCCAGGGGAAGAGAGTCGGATGGCCCACCCCTTTTCCTAGTTCATATATACAGCTACAAATTAACATCTATTCAACCATGTGGAAACTTGCCCAGTATGCCCATCAATGGCCTCTCAATCATCAGCAAGGCGATGGAAGGTGCCATCGACAGTGCTATCAAGTAGTATTTACACAGCATTAACTTGCTTGCCGATGGTCAGTTTGAGTTCTGCCAGGACCACTCAGCTGCAGATATCATTACAACTTTGATCCAAACATGGACAAAAAAATTGGATTTGAGGTAAGATGAGAAAACTGCCCTTGTCTTCAAGACAACATTTGACTCAGTGTGGCATCCAGGAGCCCTAGCAAAACTGAAGTCAATGGGAATCAGGGGAAAACTCTTTACTGGTTGGAGTCATAAGTAGGTTGTCATTTTAATTTGATTTGATTTATTATTGTCACAGGTATTAACATACAGTGAAAAGTATTGTTTCTTGCATGCTATACAAAGCATATTGTTCATAGAGAAAGAAACAAGAGTGCAGAATGTAGTGTTACAGTCATAGCTAGGATGTAAAGAAAGATTACTAAATGCAAGGTTAAGTTGTTAGAAGCCGATCATCTAATTCAAAGCAGGAGCTCCTTAGGATAGTATTCTCTACCAAACCACTTTCAGCTGCTACATCAATGATCGTTCCTCCAACATAAGGTAACAAATGGGGATATTTGCTTTGTCAACACCCCACTCACACAATAAACATTCATTTCTGTCCAAACTGGTGTGCGCCATATACAAGATGAAGTAACCCATCAAAAGTCCTTCAACATCATGATCCAAACCTGCAATCTCAACCATCTAAAAGATGATGGGTCGCAGCCACATGGTTATAGCTCTGCTTCCAAGTTTTCTACCCTAACATACAACTCTACGACACATTCTTTCAATGTCGCTGGGTCAAAATATGGGAAGTGTACCCACACTACAGTGGTTCAAGGAAAGGCAGTGGTATAGTGGCATTTTCACTGGACTAGTAATCCAGAGACTAGGATAATGCTCTGGAGACCCAAATTCAAATCCCACCACAGCAAATGGTGAAATTTAAATTAAATGAACGTCTAATGACGATCAGGAAATCATTGTTAAAAAATCAATCTAGTTCACTAATATCCTTTAGGGAAGGAAATCTGCCATCCTTACCTGGTCTGGCCTAAATGTGACTACAAATCCACAGCAATCTGGTTGACTCTTAAAATGCCCTCTGAAATGACCTAGCAACCACTCAGTTCAAGGGTAATTAGGGATGGGCAATAAATGCTGTGCTCAGCCAGTGACATCCCACATCCCATGAACAAATTAAAAAAAGATATTGGCTCACCACCACTTCCTGAATAGCAATCAGGAATGGGCAATGAAAGCTGGTCTTGTCAGCAGTATCCCTAGAATGAATTTTTTTAAAAAAGCTGATTGATGTCAGATCAGATCAGTCCCATCAATATATTCTTCTATTCATTTTCCAATTGTGTTTATTTAGTTTTCCCTTAATGGTATTTATGAATTAACCAACCAGTCCTTGCAATAATGAGCTTTATATTGTAACTATACTTATTGTAAATAAGTAACTGCTGAATGCCTTATTGACTTCATTGGGGGCCATTTATGACCCTTAGTTTTGTATTCTTCTTCAAGTGGAAACATAATCTCTGTCCACCCTACTGAACCCTTTAAAGTAATAAAGATGTCTATTGGTATTATATTGTTAGCATAGATAATAGAAACTCACCATTCAGATACTGTTCATAGAGAGGAAAATCCCTCTGCAAAAGTGACAAGCCTTAGGTTGCATAGAGTATCTCAGCTGCACCTTTGTGACATTATTCTTTTCTACTGCCCTGTAGCCTCCCTGAATATTATGGTTAATGTCAGGGCAGTATTTTGTGTTCTGTTTTCAGGCTAATCTAGATTGAACATTCATTTCATATAAATGAAGCCATTTTGACAGAAAATTCTCAAATACCAATCTTGGCATATGAGAAACAATCATTACTGGTAATTAAGGCATCCTTAGCACTGTCAGGAACACAAAAAATATCTACATTCACATAGTGTCAAACACAATCTCAGGATATTTTGAAGTCTTGACAGTCAAATGAGTGTAGTCATTGTTCTAATGTAGGAAATGTGGCGGTCAATTTATGCACAACAAGGTCCCACAACAGAAATGAGCAGAAAATCTATTTTAATTTTGTTGGCACAATGACAAATAGTTGTTAAGATACCATAGCTCACATATTGCAGAAAACAAAGACTTGGAATTCAGTTCACACACTTACCTCTAAAGGCTTGAGCACAAAATCAAGGCTAATACTTCAGTCTAGTACTGAGGAGTGTTTCACTGTCAGTGGTGCTGTCTTGTAGATGAGATACTAAACCAAGACTCTGCCTGCTCACTCTCGTTATTTAGAGAGGGGAACAGAGATGTGCGCCCCCCCCCCCCACCCCCACCAAAGTGTCCTAGACAACATTCATCCTTCAAACATCATCTTTAAAACAAATTCAACTGATCACTAGTGACATCGTTGTTCTGCGAACTTCCTGTGTGCAAACTGATTTCCACGTTTCCTGCTTTGCAACACCAACTGAAAAACTACTTCATTGGCTGTAAAACATTTAGGAATATCATGAGGCACAGATGCAAGTCTTTCTTTCTTTCCATAACAGATGCCTTCTAATTATAGAAAGTGCAGATTAGTCATTAACACCAGGAGTGTGTGGGGGAGGAGGGAAGATTAAAGGACAATGAGGGCCACTTTATTTCTCAGGGAATTCTTATAACCCAAAAGTAATTGATGAGCTACTTAATAGAAACTGCTACTATGCCTTGGGGATCAAGAGCCATAAACATTCTGACTTTCAGAAGGACACATTCATAGATAAATTGCACATTGCTTGTAGGTCTAAAACAAACATTCGAGCAACTGATTTATCACAAAATGTATTCGCCTCTGTCCTGCTTTCAATTTTAACCCAATTTTCTTGCCTACTTTGCTGGAGGCATTATCGCTTGTTGGGACAATAGATCCCAGTACACAGTCCATTAACAAATCCTCAGGAATCAGTATCAGTAGTAAAGCCCTGTTCATCCTTCATTCTCTTGTTTGTTCATCTAGATCGACTCCAAGTCCAGCAGTATCAAATTTAAAATTGTCACTCACCTGTTCAAATTGCAAATCTTACCATCCTTGTCTTAACCTTTCGTCCTGGCTTTCCTTCAGTCCTATAGCACTCCAAAAGCTTTATACTCCTCCAATTCTAACCTCTTGCCCATCTTCCACTTCCTTCACCCCACAATGCCTTCAGCTGCTCATCTCCTCAGCTTTAATTTCCTCCCTAACCACTCACTCTTCTATTTAAGCCACAGTGTAAAACCAAACATTTTGGCCACTGTCCTTTTCACATGGCTCACTATCAAGTGTTTGATAACATTCCTGTGAAGCACATTTTACTATGTTAAAACTACATTATAAATGCAAGTGATTGTTGCTGTCACATGTATAAATCTTGCTGCATCCCTTGTCCAATACTTATGTAGTAACCATGAGCAGATTTCTCACACTGAGCTCAGTGCAGTTGTGATTTAACCTATCCTTGTTACAAACCTGCATTACTTCTTACTGACTTTCATATAGTGCCAAGGGCTTGCTCTACAGACAAGGCCTGTACCATGTGACATCAATCTATCTTGGAATAACTGGGGGACGTGGCATGGGACCAGAAAGACAAGAAGAAAAATAAATTAGGCAGTTACTTCAGATTTTACTTTCTATCCAACTGCACCAGGTGCAGTCAGTCAGCTCAGATACGTACTTAAGATGTGATAGGCAGCTTCAATCATTACCAAGCTCAGAACAGCAGCTTCTTATGTGAGCAGAAAAAAGACAGACATACCTGCATTCATAAATTGCCTTTCCTGACTCCAGCATCTCCAAAAGTGCTTTACAATTAATGAAGTACTTCGTTGTGTAAAGATAAAGTTAACATAGTCACAAATGACGATATGCAACGATTGGTGGTGATTTAACCTGAGGATCACCAAACTTCAGATGAGGGGCAGTTTTAAAAGACAGGCTATCACAAATTACCTCAGCTGATATGGGAATTGAACCCACGCCATTGCCATCGCTAATTGGCTGTCCAGCATAGTCATTGTTGCAATATAGAAACACAGCAGTCCATTTGCACACAGCAAGCTCCCACAAACAGCAATGTGAAAATGAGCAGACAATTGGTATCTGTGATGTTAGCCGAGGGATGAATTTGGCCAGGACACTGGGGAGAACTCCCCAACTCTTCTTCAAAATAGTGCTATGGGATCTTTAATACCAACCTGAGGACAGATAGGTGTAATGTCCCATTTTAAAGAAAGAAAAATGCAAGTTCTTATGTTACGTGGCCAGGTGTCATAGTGGTATTGTCACTGGACTAATAATTCAGAGACCCAGAGTAATGCTCTCGGGTTTGAATCCCACTATGGCAGATGGTGAAATTTTAAATTTGAATTTCAATTAATTTAATTGAATTCAATAAAAAAGTCCAATAATAACCATGAAATTACTGTCAATTGTTGGAAAAACACAGCTGATTCACTCATGTCCTTTAGGGAAGGAAATCTGCTGTTCTTACCTGGTCTGGCCTACATGTGACTCCAGATTGATAACAACATGCTTGACTCTTAAATGCCCTCAGGGATGGGCAATAAATGTTGGCCCAGCCAGCAACACCCACATCCCATGAACGAATAAAAAAAGGTAAGCTATTATCACGAAGGCTAAAATAAAAACAAAATACTGCGGATGTTGAAATACAAAATAAGAACAGAATATGCTGGAAAGCCCAGCAGATCTGACAGCATCCGCTGAGAGAAAAATAGTTAATATTTCAACAGTTAATATTTCAGAACTCCAACTTGAAACACTAACTCCATATCTGTCTGCAGCTGCTGCCAGGCCAGCTGAGTTTTTCTAGCACTTACTGTTTTGATATCATGATATATATGATACTAAATTTGTATCAAGTTCTGTGCTTGTAAAAAATGGAGAAGGGGTGGGAGGAAACAAAGATACGGTCAAAAACTCCAATACCTCAACCTGAAGCACAGTTTGCAATTCAGAACTAAATTATGAATGCACGTGTGAGAATGAGGGGGTGAGCACAGAAACCTTACAGTCCAGAAAGAGGCCATTCAGCCCATCGAGTCTGCACCGTCCACAATCCCACCCAGGCCCTACACATGGGACCACAATCCCACCCAGGCCCTACATATTTTTCAGGTTTGCTTTCTGCTCCTTTGCCTGAAGTTGCTAAATCCACAGATATAATAGCCATCCAATATCTCACCCAAGAAACCAACATGCATCAGCAGGTAGGCTGTTCAGCTGTAAGGGAATCATAGTGAGCATTATCATGTTCTTACCCAAGACTTTCCAAACCTGTGACTGGTTAGTGTTAAAGGAACTCCACCCGAGCCAACTGTTTCTCTCCTCCATAGCCAATAGTCCTAATGCCAATTCTGCCCATAACTGCGATGGTGCTGGGATCACATCATTATGCACAGACTAGGATGAGCTTGCAGCCACTCTGCTTGGAATGTTTTGAGGCATTATCAGGTGGGCAGTCTTTGGTCCATTGCATAGAAGTTTTCATAGGAATAGAAGTCGTCCAGTTAGTTCTTCGGACTTCTTGCACCATCCAATCAGAATTTAACCGATCTGTACCTCAAATCCATAAACCTTAATACGCTTGTTCGACAGGAAGATAATAATTTTAAATTGGAGATGTTAGGCAACAGGGAGACAACATAGCCCAGGGAATACAGGGATGATGAGTTAGAGGCATTTGGTGTGAGTTAGGGCCTCCATCAAACCTTCGTTGAATCGTCTTTGGTTTGAGGAAAATGACCTCAGCTTCTCCAGCCTAATCTTGTAGTCAAACATCTCCAACCCTGGAACCATTCTGATAAGTCTCATTTGCACCTTCTCAAGGACCCTCACGTTCTTTCCTAAAGTGTGGTGACCAGAACTGTGTGCGATTCTCCAGTTATGACAAATCCAGAGCTTTATAAAGGATCAGCATAACTTTCTTGCGTTCGTACCCAATATTTCTTTTATGAAGATGATCTTTCTCTGCACCCTAGCAGTGACTGTAACACTACATTCCATACACTCACATTTCCTTCTCTGTGAACGGTACGCTTTGCCTGTACAGCTCACAAGAAACAATGCTTTTCACCGTATACTAATACATAAGACAATAATAAATCAAATCAAAATATGTTTTGCTAACGACTCTCTCAATACATCACCTGCAGCCTTCAAAGATTTATGTGCATGAACCTCCAGATCTCTCTGTTCTTGCACATGCTTTAGAACCATGACATAAGTACGTTTTATCTTTCCCTATGTCTTCTGCAAAAATGCATCACTGCCATGTTCTATCAACATTCCCTTTGATTTGGGATGATGCCTTACCTCATCGAGGGCCTCCTGCGAGAAGATGAAGGAGTTGACGTGAGCAACTGCCACTACATACAGCACTGGACACCAACTGAGGCGTAAGGTACCTGTCACCAAGGTCTTGAAGTACTGTCGCAGCAGATCCAGTGAAGTCTCAGTGGGATGGGTGTAATTTTCCAAAGGGATCGGCAACTATTTTGATACACAAAAGATTGCACAAGTTGAGAACTGAACAGACTTGCTTCTTGTTAAGTGCATTAAGGTTTTCAGACATCTCCCCATTGCTGTGGAATATAGCAAAGCCTTGATTCTCACCTTATATTCAAATTCCACTGTAGCTTCACATTTCTTACCTCTTTGATATTCTCAAACCCTATAATCCTCTGAGAATGCTGACCTCTCCTATCTGGATTTTGATTCCTCCACCAAAGACATCCTGTTTTCAGCTCTCCAGGCTCTAAACTCTGGAATTGGCTTCCTAAATCTCTTTCTTTATATTCGTAGATTTATATTCATTCCTTAAAACCTTCCTCTTTGGCTAAGCTTATGATTATTCTAATATGTCCTAGTGTGGCTATTTATCAAATGTTCTCTGCTCACACTCCTATGGAATGCTCTGGACTGTTTTATTATATTTAAGATGTTACATAAACATAGATTCTTCTTCCATTTGCTATAGAATGATAAAGCACAAAGGATATCATTTGGTCCATTGTTCTAAAGGGCATCCAATTCTCCCACATTTCACCATAATTCTATAATATTTTTCCTTCTCGTGTAAATATTTAATTTCTTCTTAATTTTGAAAGTTATTATTGAATTTGCTTCCACCACCATTTAAATCATAATAATTTGGTGTGTCAAAATAATTCTCATTTCCTCTCCTTACTAATTACTCAAATTCATACCCTCTCATTACTTACGGTCCAGGCAAGGGGAACAATTTTTTCTTTGTCCAACACTTACTAAATCTCCCCATAACACTCTCCATTAATTTCACTCAAAATGCAATGCATTGAGAATTTGTAATGTATAAAATATCAGCCAAACAATTCCTTTATACATTTTGTGTTCATCAAGTGGAGAGTAAATCAGGCACCCCGTGTCAGTACCAAACCCCCAAGATGAGAAAGCAACCTCCATTTTGCCCCAATGATTTGCCTGAGCCCCAAACTTACACTTAATTAAATGCTGAACCCTCACTGGTATATAGAATGAGGATGCCCAAAATCAGTTCATATGTATTCATTACCATCAAACAGAAGGTTTTCATCCATCTCAGTTTGAAGGCAATTTGAACTCATGTTCCTGATGCAAGGAGGAAGCATCTAACCCAATGCACCAACCAGATCCTCAAACAAATCTCATACACAGAGTTAAGTCATTGCTAGATGGGTCATCAATAGGTCCAATCTATTCTGCTATGCTGAGGAACTCAACACTGGCCTGAATAGCAAGCAATAACCAGAAACCTCTAAGTATTCAAAACAATGGAAACTGTTTATGTACCTGCTTTAGCTGCACTCCCAATGTCCGTAATACACTAACGTGCTCCCCAAAGACAGCCTGTCGCAGTTGTGTATTGAACTTCCTCTGCAGGGGCAGCAGGAGAAAGCAGCCAAAGAGCTGGTCACCAAACGAGACACTCTCAAACTGCTCAAGGAGGCTAATGTAAAGATCGTGAAAGGAGGTCAGTCCTGGGAGTGTGATGCTTAAGTCCAATGTGCTCATCATCTTCTGTTGACAGTAGATTGCCAGGAGTGCTGTCAGATTGTCATGAATGACCGGTTCCAGAAACAGGTTACTCCCTGTGAGAAATACGCATGCAATCCTTGCCAGTTTGGCAGCCAGGGGCAGACCCTGCAAAAGCCCACTTCGCCAAGTCTCCAGCAGCAGTGCCCACTGAAGACAGCTGGTTACCATTTCCACTAAATTAGCAGGAAGTGAGTCGACCATCTTGCCCTTCATTTCCTCTCGGTTGACCTGGTCGTACAGGTTGATCAAGGGCAGGAAGGCCCAATCAGCTGGCAGAAGAGGACCTGTCATTTCAGGAAGCAGCACTGATTGGACCAAATGATTCTGGCCACTGTAGAATGCCTGGGACCGTAGGATGGCAGACTGGAGGTGGGCAAAGTGAGACAGGTAGCACACACGAATAGTAGGAAGCTGTTTCAAGGCTGTTCCCAGCAATGTTCCACGAGTTGGATTAGAATGAACTGTTACTGAAGTGTCTCTTTCTGCTCCAAGCTGGAGAATGTAGGAAAGATCTTCTGCTTCAGGACCACCCGATTTACCTTCCCTGTAAATGCAGCATACACAACATGCTGTAAACATTACATGCACTCCACAATGTATACGCTTCCACTTTAAACACTGCATACTGAAAATGCTGTATACTCCTCCAATGTAAACAAATGCCCCATTCCGTAAACCCAACCAATACGGCATACATAACGCACTGCCCCACATGGAAATAAAGCATCACAGTCGCCCTCCCCACGGTCAATGCAGCAGAGGCGCCCCCACTCCTGCTGCGAGCGCAAGACACGCAGCCCACAAGGTAAACACAACCCATACACTCCACACAGTAAATGCAACACACGCCCCACATGGTAAATGGAGAAAATATGAATATTTATAACACACTGTAATTATGGATAAAACTTAGATTACTGCAATATTGCTAAATACCCACTAACATCAAATTATCTCACTCAGAGCACATGCTGAGCAAAGCTTCTTTTATACTGTTCTTTTAAGCACATCAGGGTGTCAGGCATACCTTGAGTTAGGTCTGTAGTGAACTTCCCAGGACACTACCTCACCAAACACTGACAGAATGAGCTAAATGAACTTTTCTGCCCAATACTAGACTCAGTAATCACCTCAGTTAATTGTCACTAAGCATTGGCGTGGCATTTTGATATCTTACACAAGTTGTTCCTTGTGATTACTTAGCAACATTTTCAATTTTGCATTGAATTTAGTATCAGCCAAACTTCAGTGGGTGGCACACTTATCGCTGGGGTTGTGGGTTCAGATCCAACTCGAGATGAGCACATAATCTAGACTATCACTCCAGTGAAATATTAAGAGTCAGCTTTTCCGACAAAACTTTAAACCAAGGCCCCACTTGTCCTTTCATTTGAATATCAAAGGTCCCACGGCACTATTTTGAAAAGATAATTGGTATGTCCTCTCTCATGTTCTCAACTAACATCACTAAAAGCAACTCATCTGACCCTTATTATATTATCTCAACAGTCTCTCATTATCTTACCTAATCACGACTTCTCTAATATCTCGTGCAGCATGCTTTGCAGAAATTGGCTGCCTCATTTCCTTCACTACGTTTGAAATGTGACTACAATTTAAAAGTATTTAACAAATTGGTAAGTGCTCTTGAGATGGCTTGTGTTTGTGTAAGACACTACAGAAATGCAAGTCTTTCTCACAATCTTTACATTAATTCTATGCAGTGGACCTAACAGCTGAAAGTTATTCCACTTTACTAGCCAGGGAAAGGACAGACTTGTAGAGCAGAGCATGGTTAGAACCAAGCAACCAAATAGAAAAGTGCTTCCAATTACATTCACTAAAAATATCGAGCAAATTTTTAGATCAGCATACTTACGGAATGAAATCCTGATTAAATGCCAACCTAGACAGGAGCTCATGAGCAAAATGCTCACTTCCTGGCAGCAGCTGGCTGAGCAACTTCATTGTAACATAGTGATAGAGTGGAGCTTGCCAGGTAACTTGAGGACTAACAGTGACCTGAAAGAAGGAAAAAGACTTGTACTGTCTTGAAGAATTGTATGTTATAATTGGAAAGGAAAGTCTGGAGGGTTGGGATAGGAGAGGGACAGGAATTTCAGGTTCAGGGATGAAATCTGGAGGGATGGAGTGAACAAGTCCGGAGGAGACAGTTGTCAGAAAGAGTTAGGGAAGATCAGGCAGAGTTGAGAATGAAAGGAAAGTTCTGATAGTTTGGCAGAAAGTTTGAACAGTCCAGAGGACATCTTTGGACCTCTTAAATCATAGAGTCCCTACAGTGGAGGAGACCGCCATTCAATCCATTGAGTCTGCACCGACTCTCTCAAAGAGCATCTTATCAGAACCGCCCCTCACCACTACCCATCCTATCCCCATTATCCAGTGCATTTACAATGACGAATCCACCTAACCTCCACACCTTTGGACTTTGGGAGGAAACCGAAGCATCCAGAGGAAACCCACACAAACACAGAGAGAACAAGCAAACTCCATATAGATAGTCACCCGAAGCCAAAATTGAACTCAAGTTCCTACTGCTGTGAGGCCGCAGTGCTAACCTACTGTGCCACCATGCCTTTCTTCCAGAATTCTGCCAAAACACCATCTACAGTACTGTTAAGAGTTGTCTGTAGGTGATCCAGTCAACATTTGCCCTGAGCAAAGCGAAAACCTCATGCTGTGTTTAATTAAACTTAGGCAGGAAAGCCAGAAGCACAGTCACCATGATTGTTCTCTCAAAAATGGGCAGTACCTGGAGAGAATGTTGAGCAGTTAAACCTCAATAGTTACAGATCTGTCACAAGTGGTGGAAGCGAATTGAAGTGATGAATTGAACACAACATTAACATATATTCACTTTAATCATAATCTATGCTGATAAAGTTGAAGTTATAAAGAACCTTTCAAGATGGGGTGGCACAGTGGTTAAGCACTGCTGCTTCACAGCTTCAGGAACCTGGGTTCAATTCCCAGCTTGGGTCACTGTCTGTGTGGAGTTTGTACATTCTCCTCATGTCTGCGTGGGTTTCCTCCGGGTGCTCCGGTTTCCTCCTTCAGTCCAAAGATGTGTGGGTTAGGTTGATTGGCCATGCTAAAATTGCCCTTAGTGTCCTTAGATGCGAGGTTAGAGGGATTAGTGGGTAAATATGTAGAGATAAGGCCTGGGTGGGATTGTGGTCAGTGCAATCGGTGGGCCGAATGGCCTCTTTCTGCACTGTAGGGTTTTTATGATTCTATGTCGCAAAGCACTTTACATTTATTACTGTTATGTAATTATGTAATCAGTAAACAGCAAGATTCCAAATCAGCACAGATATAAATAATTAATTGGGTTATTTTATCAGCAGCAATTGGGGGATAAAGTTTGGGCAGGATTCCAGGGAGAACTTCTCTTTCAAAATAATCTTTTAAGAGATCACATGGGCCCTTTGCTCAGTACTGCACTGCAATGTTTACGTGGATTGTAGGCTCTAATCTCCAGAGTGGGGTGCTGAATCTGAGCCCTCATGATGCGTGGAATGTACTATCTGAGGCCAGTGCATTAAACAAGCCCAATCTTTGAAGCAATGAGTGCAGTCACTTACCGTCTTGGATGCAAGTTGAAGTACAAAGTATTGAAAATGGAACTCATGACGTAGTAACAAAGCAGACCGGTGGTTTATTGGTGGGATCCCCTTGCAGCTGTGGACGAGGTAATCCCTCAGACCATTGCTATACAAAATGGTGGAGCACTGTAAGCAAAGTGTGTCAAAAAACAAATCAGTGATAGGAAATACAGGTGAGAAGCAAGAGGGGTTGCCAGCTAATGGCTCACAGCATAAAGATAGGTGGCAGCCACTTAGTCCTTGAAGACTTCTCCAACATTAAATTAGATTAAACAAGGACGTTGCCGGGACTTGAGAAGCTGAGTTACAGAGAGAGATTGAATAGGTTAGGACTTCATTCCCTGGAGCGCAGAAGAATGAGGGGAAGATCTGATAGAAGTGTATAAGATTCTGCTGGATATAGAGAGAGTGAATGCAAGCAGACTTTTTCCACTGAGGCTAGGGGGAAAAAACAGAGGGCATGGGTTAAGGGTGAAAGGAAAAAAGTTTAACGGGATTATTAGGAGAGCTTCTTCACTAAGAGAGTGGTGGGATTGTGGAATGAGCTGCCGGATAAAGTGGTAAATGCTTTTAACATTTAAGAAAAGCTTGGACGGGTTCACGGATGAGAGGGCTGTGGAAGGATATGATCTAAGTGCACGTCAGTGGGACTAGGCAAAAAGTGATTCGGCACAGACAAGAAGAGCCAAAAGGCCCGTTTCTGAGCTGTAATTTTCTATGGTTCTAAAGATTCTGGCCAAACTGCATTTAACTCTATTTATCTGCCTTGGTTCTGCAACCCATCTTATCTTTGCCTGAGGAACATGCACTCAGATTTGAAATTTTCAAATGACCACACTGTAATATATAAGCTTCGGTAGTTTTTGGAGAAAGAGTGCAAGATTTTCACTTTGTGTAAAGAACTAATTCCTGAATCACTCCTGAAGAATCCAGCTTTAATTTCGGGGTTACTTCCTTCATTCTGTACACTCCCCCTGAGTTTTTCTCATTTTTCCTCTATCAATTCCTTTAACCATCCATCTTAAACACCTCAGTTAGATCACCCCGTAAACTTTCACACTTGGAGAAATATAAGCCTGGTCTGTGCAACTTTATACCTGAACTGTTTCAGCCCAGGAAGTATTCTGGTGAATCTGTGCTGCACCCACTTCAAAATCAATATACCCTTCCTGATCTGGCCCAGAACTGAACACAGTACTCCAGACAGGGTCTAACCAGAGCATGTCCAAAACTTTAGTACATCATTTTGTCAGGGCAGCTGAAGGCATAGCGTACAAAGCATAAACTGCTGCTTTTATTCAGAAGCAGTTTGTCTATTGTGGTTGACATAAAGAATGAAAACTTTGTTCGGAGGAGGGAGAGAGAGAGAGAAAAATGCAAATCACTGCTAATTACTCTATCGATCATGTGATTAGGCAAGAGGGAGATCTATTAAATACCACCTCTTGTCTTGATCTAAGTGCAATCAGTAACATTCATTAATAACTAATGCTTACTGATGACGCATTGTAAATTTATACCTAAAGCCATCACTGAAAGTATACATATTACATTGACCTGCATGAAGTGTGAGAAAACTGCCTGCGTAATAATAAATACCTTTGTCTGGTCTCAGAATCAAAAGTACAACAGTCCACAGCAAGTAAGCCCAGCAGAAATTAAATCCTATTTAATTTCTGCTCATCAGAAATGAAATTTCTGCTCATCAGGTAAGTGTCTGATGTAGCTTAAGTCATGGTCAAAGTCAGGATTTCTGAGCTGTGCTGACTAACCTGTGGCTGCCTTGTTGGCCAATCTCCAAACTAAATGACTGAGGGATGTACAGTTGCAGATTGTGATAGCCGATATTGAATGTGCACACATTATCATCATCCCTCCTGTTTATACCTGGAGATTTGGTAAACAGTTCCTACCAGGGATTATAATGTGACAGGGATATGACTGTAGACATTTCACTCCCTTTTCTCCAAGTTACATTTATTCATGCTATTGAATTTTAGCATCTTACATATCATTTATTTTTGCACTGTGTTATCGAGCGTCAGCAAAGCAATAAACACCCTAACAACAGGGCTGCCGTGGGGCCTGTATCCCAAATGATAGCATTGAAGTCGGAGCCTCTAAACCAGGGAAACAGTGAAGACAGGACAACATGAACAACTTGCACTTATATAAAATCTTTAGTGGTAAAACATCTCAAAACACTTCATGTGAGTGTTAACAATCAAAATTTGACAAAGAAGCATATCCAAAGGTATTAGGTGTTTGGTGAAAGGGCTAAGTTTTAAGGAGCCTCAGCATGCAGAGAGATTTAGGAAGTAGAACTTTGGGTCTAGGCAGCTGTCAGTGGTGGTATGAAGAAAATTGGAGCTGCGCAGGAAGCCAGAATTGGAGAGGTAGAGAAATCTGGGAGGGTTCCAGGAAGGATAAGGCTGTGGAAGGATTTGAACGCAACAAACAAGTGAAAAGATTTACAGGTCTATAAGAAAAGAATGAAAGAGAGAGGTTTTTTGGATAGCTCTTTCAAAAAAGCAGTACAGCCATGCTGGGCCAGATGACCTCTTGCTATATCATTCTAAGGCTTTTGAGAATTTTAAAATCAAGGCATTGCTGAACCAGAAGCCAAAGTAGACCAGCAAACACAAGAAATGAAATTGGTATAAACTTCTAGCAGGAATTGCTGGGTGGCAAAGGGACGTTTCTCTTCCCTAGTCAACGGACACTGACTGAGATCAGTGAGCTAAACTCAGCTGCGGGATCAAAATTTAACCTTCTTGGAACAGTGAAAAGGTTCCTCAGACATGGGAAATAGCGGGGAGATGCATAAACAAACCAACATCTAAAATTGATGGGCGTTGGTAAAGGGAAGACATACGCACTTAAACACAAAATCTATCTCCTTCTGTTCTAGAAGGTGCTTAAGAGAAGCTTATATGCTAGCTGATAAGACAGCCATGATTAATATGTATGGGCAAAAATATCTTACCTTTTCTGCCAATCCCTTGTGTATACTGCTGATGGTATTCAACAGATAAAACAAAGCGGTCAGGAATGCAAAAGGAAATTTTGACCCCACTAAGCTGAGGGGTGACTCTACTCCAGCAAAACCCAGTGACACCAGACTGTGGACGATCTCAGGCCCCAGACAGCAGAACCCTGGGTTGCACAAGACAGAATGTGACCTGAGGAAAGATAACAGCAACTAGTTAGTTAAATACTAATATTGTCAGTTATGGGTCAAAAATTACAGGGAATGGGACTGCAAGATCAGGTCTGATAGTATACCAATATGCTTGTCCCCAATTTTTTATAACATCCTGAAAACCTTCATGGTGAATCTTCTACTAATGATGTTAAACTGTAAGAAGACGGAGATTACCTTCAGTGAGACATCTACATTGGGCTCAATGAGGAGCCTGAGACAGTAAACCAGGAGAATCACTCCTATCTGCTTTCTGGTACAGCACCGTCTAACATACACATAGCAGAATTCAATGTCCAACAGTTTGGAAGAGTTTTATAGATAAACTTACTGGTCCCCTTTCTGAATAATTATGTCCCATATTGACCTGAGCCAAGTTCCCCAACAAATAGCTTTCCCTTCCCATCAAAGATGCTGCTCTTGCCACCTTCGATTTAGCAGGGAGAGTTTTCAAAGTTGAAAAAATACAGGGATGAGGCCTGGAAAGTTTTCATTGGTTGAGAAAGAGCACTATTGTAGGAGGGGGATGGAAGTAGAAAGGTAGCCCATGCTGAGGAAGTTCAGTTAAAATGGTTGCATATAAAGTCAACAAAAAGAAATTGCTGACAAACAGAAGTATTGCTGAAAAGGAGAAAAAAAGACATGTTGTCTCTTCGCCTGACACTTGTCAGGACAGGTACAAGTAAGGAACAATATACACTATGAGAAAAGGGTGCTGATTGATTGGGCAGTCAGCTGTTTGTTAAGGCATTGCCATAGAAATGCACCAGAAACTAATTTTCAATTCAGAAAAGATGCAATGCCTGGACATGTTCCCATGTATGAATACATGTAGCTTTTAGCTAGTGTAAGGGAGTCACATTGATAGTGTGACTGATAATCCAGGCACACGCTTTTTGCGATTTGATATTCTTGCATCTGCCTCGTGATTGCAAGAGAAAAACTATTGATACTATTTTTTGCTGCAACACAAAGACAGTTGTTCCTCACAAAAGTCTAGTTCTTCTGTATCCTTTCATTAGGGCTCAGAAACTGGCATGCAATGGGATTTCTGAAGGTGGGACATACTTCTGCTAGGTTGCCCAGAACAACATTCCAAGGGTATAATTTCATCCTTTGGGCTGTAACTGATCATGAATGCTATCCTTGGCCTTATCAAATACAAGCTGCCCAGCTTAGCTACTAAAACTTAAGGATTGATCAGAAAATCTACTAGTTAAAAGTATAAATAGAGATGCTACATTCTGGGATGCATGATATCATGCTAGTTTGTGATTAGATGGCAGCTCTATGACTCACTCATTTGTGAATTATGATATGTTGTTACAGTACTCCCAGCACGTGTTCAGTGTTATTGCTCCATCCTCTACAAACTTTAATCTTTGATCCATTTTCCACTCCCACTTCAAACAAATTAGACATTAACAATTGCAGTCAGACTGCACAAATGGTAGGGATGTCACAGTTCCACACGAAAACACAGCTTACCTGAGATCCGCAAACATGTTCTCTAATGCTGGCAGGCTAAGAAACGGGAACAATGTCTCTGAGCAAAATTGTTCCAATTCTTCTAAACATTCAACTGGTCTATAGGAAGGCTGTGGAAAATTCAAGAGAGAATGACATCAAGAGGGCAGGGTGAAAGCATATCAGTGTGGGTACAATTCAGACAAGGAGAAAATGAGAGCATTGCACTGTGTGTCTGACTGACATAAGGGGAAACCCAGAGCATCTTTTCATGTGTACAAGTCAAACAAGAGACAGACAGACCATCTCATTCTGTGTCAGACCTAAACAAGGAGACAATCATTTGGCATATCACCTGGCTGGAGACAGCAAGATCCAGCTAGGTTATGATCTTGTGTTGCTCTGACACCATATTTCTGAGGATGTTTTTCATTTAAAAACATTTCCCCGAAGAAATCTGCACAGGGAGAGATACAAAAAGCCAGGAGGCCAGAAGATACAACAGTGATAAGACAACACAATGTCCATGTTACAAACAATTTGCTGAAATATAGATATCAAATTATGCGGGAGCAACAGGACCCTGAAATTCGTCAGAGACAGGAGTGAAGCAAACTTAAATGTGTGTGTACAAGAACATCAATAATTCTCATGACCAGATGAGGAGAAATCAATCGTGTTGACAGCACTCTCATCCTTAGGTCAGAAACTTATAGATTTAAGACCTAATTCAAAGAGTTAAACACAGAGTCCAGGCTGATTCTCCACTGGACAACTGAGGAGAGGACTACACTGTGAAACACTATCTTTTGGATCTGATCTTAAACCAAGTTCTCATCTGCCCTCTCAAGTGGGCGCAAGGAGCCTGTGGCAATGTTCATAGGTGTCCTGGCCAACATATATCTCACAAATTACATCTTAAAAAGGAGACCTAGCCATTTAACTGGTTGCACATTGCTTTACACAACACATCGCTGTATGCAATCCACAGCTGTACCCAGATTGACCACACAAGATCAGAGGGTACATTTCAAACATAATAATGAACATTTAGAGATATTCTGAAGTCAAAAGCTCTATGTAAATTCAAGTTCTTTCTGGAAGTAAGTTTTTTCAACATTTGTTCTGAAATGTTAGAAAGGGCAAAATATATTGCTCATCCTAGTTGCCCTGAAAAAGTGATAGTGGACTTTAGCAGTTTGATACAGCTGTAGAGGGTTTACTAGAGGGGTGAAACTGAAGTCTCATATAGGCCAGGCCAGATCAGGAAAGCAGATTTCCTTTCTTAAGGCACTAGTGAATCACGATTTTTCTTCAACCAACTTACATTTATTTCTACAGCTTTTTATTTTTGACTTTTTCAAAACTGAATTCAAGTTCTCCAACTGCCATGGTGAGATGTAAACTCTAACCCTAAGTGAACTGCTATCCAAACACGTGAGACTAACTAAACCATAACCGACAAAATAAAAAAGAAAAATGTTACAAGTTTCACTGTGACAGGGAAAGGAAAAATGTTACACAGAGTAACACACAACAGAAAATAAGTGCACGCCAATGAAACATGTAGGTAAAATAGTTCTGTACCTGTTGGATGAGTTTGCTATAGTATGTCCCCAAGTAAGTGAAAAATGTTGCTGTCAGTTGTCTCACTTTACTCCAAGCCACTGGACAGCTGATTTTCTTGAGGCATCTTTTGACACAGCTCTCCAGAAAGGGTTTGATACCTGTCACATGTCTCCAGTCCAATGGAGGAGGGGAAATATGTTCCACTTGGTCCCTGCCACTACACAAAGCAAATGGAGAAGCTATTGACCAGTTGTTTTATTTGGGGCAACAGTGTCACTCGCCCAAAACAAAAATCTAGGGAGAAAGGCACTGCATTAAAACATGGAATTACATTATTGCTGGCCAGTCTGATTATAACGTTCTTGCCTCTCAGCAGTGGCTTGGCCATTCCAACTCAGGGACATTGGAACACAGTTCAGTTGTGGCACTGAGGACCTGTTACATTATCAGAGCTTCTGTATTTTTTTTAAAGAGACCTTAAAGGTCTATTTTAAGGTGTCAGCTGGTCTGTCCTCTTAGGTGGGGAGAAAAACATCCATGTTTTTTTTCAAAGTATGGTAGGAAAGTTTTCAATCCCCAATTTCCTGACCAAATTTATCCCTCAACCAATGGCTGCCACATTTCCTACATCACAACAGTAGCTATAAAATTTAGAAATCCACATGATGACATCTGGATATTTTTGTTTGAATGCCCACTCTTTGCTGATTAATTTCAGCTCCTGGTGTGCCAAGCAGATTCTCTCCATTTTTCAGCATAAATGCTTCTAAGTCCTCCAAAGATTTTACCTGCTGAATTTCACGTAAGATCATCTCAATGCCCTGCTTCTCCAAGTTGTTGGCCCATATGTTCTCCTGTTGTGTTCTTCAAGGTCCAATAACAACTACACTTTAAAAAATGTTTAATTTGTTATAAAACACTTGAGACATCCAAGGGTGAAGAAAAGTGTTATATAAATGTAGGGCTTTTTTTTCCCTCCCTTCTGTGTCCTATGGTTATTGATCTTCTTGTCAATTTAAACAGTTTCTCCTTATTTACTGAAAACTTTAAAAATCTTATTTATGAATACCTTTCATTTGCACAACATCTTTCATCTCAAGACTTTCCATAGCACGTTAAAGCTAATGGACTATATTTGAACAGTCACTGCCGTAATCAAAACAGAAAATGTTGGATAAACTCAGCAGGTCTGGCAGCATCTGTGGAGAAACACAGTTAATTTTTCTAGTTAAAATTACCCTTCTACTACTCCTGAAGAAGGGTCACATGGCTGTGAAATATTATCTATGGTTTTCTCTCCACAGATGCTGCCAGGCCTGCTAAGTTTATCCAACATTTTCTGTTTTTATTTCAGATTTTCAGCATCTGCAATATCTTGCTTTTTTTGCGTGTTTAATGCTTTAATGTTGCACACAGCAAGATCACACAAAACAGCATCGTGATGGCAACCAGATCATCTATTTTTTATTCAGTGATCTTGGTTAAGGGATAAACGCTGATCAGGGCACCAGAGAAAGTGCCTCTGCTTTTCATTAAAATAGCGCAGTGATTTTTTACCCTCACCCGAGAGGTCAGACAGGGCTTTAAAGTTAATGTCTCACCTGAAAGGTGGAACCTCCGATAATGCAATAATCCATCAATTCTTCACCTGAAGTGTCAGTCCAGATATGGTCTATGGGGTGAGACTCAAACCCTTGACCTTGTGACTCGAAGGCAAGAGCACTACTGCATAGAACTGACTGTCTAAATCTTTCAAAGGTTTCTAAATTAAAGCAGACAGCATTCCATAACAACGAGCAGCAGTGTAACCTTGGAAACAACCTAGTCACAAGCTCTGAGAATATACAAGGGAATTGCTGCCACACCAATCACAAAGGCTTTGAAATGGGTTTCACTTGGAATCACTGCTGACCAAATGTGATTGACGAATGCACTCTCCAATGTAACATTTAATCACATTACTGACATTTAATGGCTACCTTTGGGTTTCCTTTATTTCATGACTCTTAAAATGTCGTATATATCAAGAGGTGTCAATCACTTTAATACAAACTGCATCCCATAATTCTGATGGGATGCATTCAGAATTAGGTAGCATTAATTCAAAGTGTTCTGTTATGGGAAACTAAATCAGTCTTTGTTGCTGTATACAACAGTTGCTTAGCAACAGCCACCGACCCTGACAAAGCTGCCCCCTTCCCCCTTGCTACTCCGCGTGCTCACTATCAAGTTCCAGTCACCCTACATCAGTCTACAATCCTACCACAGCCGCCTTATGTCAGTTTAAGATTTGCTTCAATCATGAGAAGTGGCACCAAGCTGTCCAGCAGTGTTGTACTGTATAGCAGTTTGATAATGGTTCAAGATGAGGCATCAGGACAAATTATGTGTTACAGTGTATTCATATAGCATTATTAATGCCCCAGAGTGCTTCTCCAGATAAGGGAGATTCAGGCATGAGAAAAAACCAGGGGAAAAATTATAGGTGGTGATGGAAAGCAGTGTTAATGAGATACACTTTCAGGAATTAGATAGAACACACAGGAACAGCCCAATCGATCCATTTGTATCTGCCCCAACAAGCTTTCACCCACTGTCCTTTATCTAACCCTGTCAGTATATCCTTCCATTCCTTTCTCCTTTATCTACATATCTAGAATCATAGAATAATACAACATTGAAGGAGGCCATTTGGTCCATCAAGTCTGTGTCGACTCTTTCACTGAGCAATCCAGTTCTCCCAATGTCCTGTTCTTTCATAAGCCCTGAAATATTTTCTTCTTCCAAGTCGTTACCTTTTGAAAGCTACTAATTAACCTTTATCCTTCAACCCATCAGACAGTGCATTTCAAACCCACTTGTTACCTAAAACAGATTTTCCCTCACGTCACCTCTGGTTCTTTTGCCAGTCACCTTAAATCTATGCCCTCCTATTATCGAATCATCAGCCATTAGAAATAGTTATGTTTTATTAACTACCTAAACACTTAATGCTTTTAATTACATTTAAATCACCTTCTAGCATTCTCTGCTAAAAGGAAACCAATCTTCATTCTATCCACATAATTAAAGTCCCTTATCCTTGAAACTATTCTGACAAAACACTCTGTACCTCCACCAAAGCTTTCATTGCCCTTCTTGAAGTGTGGAGCCCAAAATTAGACGCAATGCTCTAGCTGGATCTGAACCAGTGTTTCAATTATCCATAATTAGCATAACTTGCTAGTTTTTGCATTCTGCATCTCTATACAAATCCCAGGACCTCATGTGCTTGGATCCACCATCTTCACCAATTTATGCACAAGCAACTCTCTCTATTCTTGTACCCCTTTCAAAATTGTACAACTTAGCTTGCAATGTCTCTCATTTTTCCTACCAAAATATGTCACCTTCACTAAATTTCATCTGACAGGTGACCAAATCTAGTTACATCCCCTGGAGGTCTATATTATTCTTTCTCTGCATCTACTAAACCTCCAGCTTTCATATCTTCTGTAAATTCCAAATTATACCCTGTACCCACAAATCCAAGCCATTCATGTAGATTAAAAATAGCAGTGCCCTTCTTAGTGAACTTTGGGGAACTATATTCCAACCCAAAAAAAAAGTCATTCACCACAACTACGTTAGTCAGCTCTGTATCCATCTGCTGCCTTTTTTATCTCTCAAGCTTCAATTTGATAACCAGCCCAAGTCTGTAACATTATCAAAGTTCTTTCGAAGTTGATACAGATTACATTAACAGCACCACCTTAGTCCACTCTCTTTGTTACATCAAGTTAGGAAGTTGCAAAATTCAATTAAGCTAGTTAAACACATCTTGCCCTTGACAAATCCATGCTAGCTCTCCTTCATTAATTCATGCTTGTTCAAGTGGCTGTTATTTTTACAGAGAATACAATACAGACAACAATCATAACATTTCTCCCAAATGGTTATTTCTAAAAGTTTCTGGAAAGCAATATTACTTCTGCCCGTAAGGAGGATTAGAACATTAAGACCAAGACCTCTGCACTGTTTACCTTAACTTCCTCAGCACCTACAATATATCCTATCCAAACTGGCTGACTCATCTACATTATGTAAATACCACATCAACCTTCATGTCTTGCGGCATCTCAATACCTTCTTCACTTGCTATAGTTTTAACAAGTTCCTCTTCCTTGGCAAACACCAGTTCACACTAAGTATTTAGTACATAAGCCATACCCTCCATCTTCAGTAAAACTCCATCTTGGTCCTTAATTAGCCCACCATTCTTGACAACCCTTCCACCCTGAACAAGCCTATGGCAAACCTTTAGATTCCCCTTTATGTTGGCACATTATTTTTGGCACTGGCACTTTGATCCTATTTACTTTTTCACTTGCCCTTCTTTTCTTTTATATTTAACTGAATTCTCCTTTGTCATCCAAAAATGTAAATATCTCTCTATATTCACCCTGTTGACCCCATTCATAATTCCGATGATCTCCATTGGGGAGGTAAGGATACAGAAAGAGATTAGTTGGTTGGTTTTATCATCATGAGGACTATGCACAACAGTTCAGCATAACTGAGAACAAGAATGATTTCAGAAAGTGTGAAATCAGTAACTCACCATTGCAGGTGCCCCACAGAGGAGTAAGTCTAAGTTACCCACAGTCAAGGTCTTCATTTCTAATGTGTTGGGATAGTATCATGAGGGATAGTCTTGGAGTGTCTCCTGGACATTTCCTAATGTATTGCAGTGCTTCTTTTTGCAAGTGATAGGCTTACTGTTCAGCTCACTTTGTGATCTAGTATGATCTATTCACCATTTTGAATTAGCCACATAGCAACAGAAATAGATCATACAGCCCTTTGAATCTGTTCTCATTCAATTAGATCAAGTAAGGCGTTTGATAAGGTCCCACATGCAAGGCTTCTGGAGAAGGTGAGAGGGTATGGGATCCAAGGGGCTTTGGCCTCGTGGATCCAGAACTGGCTTGCCGGCAGAAGGCAGAGAGTGGTTGTGGATGGGTCTTGTTCTGCATGGAGGTCGGGAACCAGTGGAGTGCCCCAGGGATCTGTTCTGGGAGCCCTGCTGTTTGTCATTTTCATAAATGACCTGGATGAGGAAGTGGAGGGATGGGTTAGCAAGTTCGCCGACGATACAAAGATCGGTGGTGTTGTGGATGGTCTGGAGGGATACCAAAAGTTGCAGCGGGACATAGACAGGATGCAAGACTGGGCGGAGAAGTGGCAGATGGACTTCAACGCAGATAAATGTGTAGTGGTCCATTTTGGCAGGAATAATGGGATGAAGGAGTACAATATAAGGGGTAGGAGTCTTAGCTGTGTTGTAGAGCAGAAGGATCTCGGGGTCCGGGTCCATAGGACTCTTAAATCGGCCTCGCAGGTGGAGGAAGTGGTCAAGAAGGCGTACGGTGTACTGGCCTTCATTAATCGAGGAATAGAGTTTAGGAGTCAGGAGGTAATGATGCAGCTCCATAAGACTCTTGTCAGACCCCAGTTGGAGTATTGTGCGCAGTTCTGGTCGCCTCATTATAGGAAGGATGTAGAGGCTATTGAGAGGGTTCAGAGGAGATTTACAAGGATGCTGCCTGGATTGGGAGGCAGGCCTTATGAAGATAGGTTGAGGGAGCTGGGACTCTTCTCACTGGAGAGACGTAGGTTGAGAGGCGACCTGATAGAGGTTTATAAAATGTTGAGAGGAATAGATAGGGTGGACTCTCAGAGACTATTTCCCCGAGCTGAAATGGTCACTACGAGAGGACACAGATTTAAGGTGCAGGGAAGCAAATACAAAGGACATGTCAGGGGTAGGTTTTTCACTCAGAGGGTGGTGAGTGAATGGAACCGACTGCCGTCGGAGGTTGTTGAGGCAAACTCACTGGGGTCTTTTAAGAGACTTCTGGATGAGTATATGGAAAAGAATAGGATAGAGGGTTATAGATAGATCTGTGGATTGGTAGATGTGATCGGCGCAACTCGTGGGCCGAAGGGCCTGTTTGTGCTGTATTGTTCTATGTTCTACGTGTTCTAAGGTTGATCTGAAACCTGAACCCACTTATTTCATAATATTTAGCATGTGTGTCAAAAAATAGATCAATTTAAGACTTAAAGTTGTCAATTGATAGTCCAGATTATCCCTCAGCTTCCACACACAGAGCCTGAACAGGTTTTGGAGAGAGAGTTTTAAATTTCCATTAACTTTTACAGGAAAAAGCACCTGCAACTAAATGCAGTACCCACAAGATTTCTCCATCCAGAGCTCTGTACAGCTTTATTTTATTCCTATTCTCTTAAAATAAAGATTAACATTGCATTGACCTTTTTAATGTTTGGTCACTTTCTATAAGCTTTGAGTGATTTCTTCTCTTCTGCAGTTACTGGTTTTCACCATTTAAAAAATATATTTCCTTCAGTCCAAAGTGAATGTTGCCATACTTGCTGCCACTGAACTCCATCTAACATCATTTTGGCCCTTTACCCACCCATGTCACTTTGCAACTTCCTAACTTGATTTGCCTGCAAATTTGGATTTATGGTTCTCTATTTTTTCATACAAGTTACTGATAAATTTAAATGAATTACGGATGACAAATGAGACATGGCTGCAGTTGCCACAAGTATGCCTCATGAAGGGACGTCAAAAGCTACTGTACTTATACTGAAAGCATGAGGGCATTTTCTTCTAACCCAATTCCTAGTGATACTTAAGAGAATATGAACTTCAGACTTGATACTGTTCTTTGCAACTGCACGCTATAAAAATGAGAGCACATTGGTTTTTCTTATTCTACTTCAATCTGCCAATGCAAGTTAAACTTTTTGGTATTCCCATTGTTCAGAGAGACTAGTCTTCCAGATAAAATGTTGAACCAAGAGCCCATATGTCCTCTCAGGAGGATGTACAAGATTCCATGACACTATTCAAAGATGATGGGGATGTTCCCTGGTGCCCTGGCCAATTAGTGACTATCAGCTAACATCACCAAAAAACTTAAAATTCATTAATCTCAGTTGTTTTGGTATCTTGCTGTGTACTTCATTGGCTGCAAAGCACTTTGGGGCATCTTGAGAATGCAAAAGACTCTTTAAATGAATGCAGGTCCTAACTAAAGCAATTAGCAAAGCAATAGAAGGCGCCCTATGGGAGTATGCATTCATTGCCAAATAAAGGAACAAACCCATGAAGGGAACGCCCCCGAGTTAGAATTTGCACTAATGAGATGAACACAATTTCAATCTGTGTAAGCTTCTCAGATTAAACTAGTGGATTTTAAATAGAGGATGAGTTTCCATGAGTCACAGAGGTATAGTTGATCAAAGTAAAACAGGCTATAAGTAGTTGAGTGGAGATGCACAACATTCCAGACTCAGACATGTGAAGGGGCTGATCCTGGGACCTGGTGCTGGAGGAACGTTGGGAGAAAATAGCATTTGATGCAATCTGGTACCTCAAAGGTGTCAAAGATGTACCTAGAGATGAACTGGGCCTGCAGTTCAGCAACACAGCCTGCACTATTAGTAATGTTGATCAGCAGACAAACCAACACCTCGGCTCTCTGCATGTAAAAACTGTAAAATAGATCTTCCTCCTTAGGCTGAGACATAAGATTCGGTAATGTCTGAAGCATCTTCATCAGTACAGGATAGAAATCCCTGGAAGACAAACAGAAATGAGGGGATAGTTGCTCTCTCTTCAAATAGGCAAAGAAACTTTTAGTGCAGAAATTATCTGGAGGCAATTTAAACTATATTTTTCCTGTTTCTTTCTCAAGGCCATCCTACACAATACAATTCATGCAGTTCTCAGAACATGTAATCTTTGGATCACCACCATGTGCCACTTACACTACTCTGTTCCCACATAAAAGAAACATGTATCCATTGAATGTCTGTCAGCTGGTTCTCAGAGGATTGCCCATTTCTCTAGAGTTCAGAAGAATGAGGGAAGATCTAATTGAGGTATAAAAGATGTTAAAAGGTAGTGACAAAATAGACAAGCTGGCACTGCCTTTTGTGAGATAATCTAGAACAAGAAAATAAAGTTTTGAGATAAGGATGAGCAGATTTAAGAGAGATGAGGAGAAACATTTTCTCTCAAAGGAACATGAATCTGTGGAATTCACTACCCCAGAGCACAGTGGATGCCAGAACATTGAGTAAATTTGAAAAGCTGGAGAGATTTTTAAATAGTAATAGGTTGAAGGGTTATGGGCAGAAAAGTGGAGTTGAGATCAAGACCAACCAGGTTAGCCATGATCGTATTGAATGGCAGAGCAGGCTTGACAGATTGAATTGCTTATACCTGCTCCTAGTTCTTATTTTCTTATAAACACTTAAAAGTTTGGAATGTCCTACTGATCATGAAAGATACAAATATATGGAATTGATAGGCCAGGAAATAAACAGTCATGAGCATCATTACTCAACCCTTTTCCCTTCTCTCCTTATTTCATCACCCGCCACTCTGGCATCATGCATCTCCAGAGGGCCAAAAAATACAGGAAAATAACCTAACTCCCACTCCCTAAATTATGCCTCTTCAAAAATATTGACCAATTCCCAAAATGTGGCCAGACATCACTTCAAATCAAGTGTCATACATGCCCTTGAATTTACCAATCCTCTTCCTTCACCATACCCACCCACCCACTCAACATACGCAAACACTTCCCATTTATATTTCCACATTAGGCCTCCAACCCATGTGCATTCAACATGTGCCAAATAAATGTACCAATCCAGCCCCATCTCCTTTTCATCTTGCACTCACTTGTAAAGGTCACATGCTTGTCCATAATTGGTTGCAATAGCCCACAACCGCAAGGCCTCAGTGCTCAACACAAAAGCTTCCTGCTGTTCCAAGGGCAGATCACTAGGGTCCTCTGATATGAGCCTCCCAATTCGTGCCTTCATACTGTATTTATTTAACTGTATAAAAAGATACACAGCAGCATATATGTTATTAAGCAGTCTGTTCATTCAGAATCCAACAGATGTGTCTAACGAGTTCAGGTGTAAGTCTGTAAGTGCACAGCTTTAAACTACTCATCATAAGGAACTACTTCTCTCAATAGATTTTCTTTTAATTATATTTAATGCTGATAGTGGGGAGGAATCTTTGTCTTAATGCGACTGAAAAATATTATTGGAAAAAAGGGCAATTTTCCACTGAAAACATCCCATGTTAACACTGAACATTCCCAGGCTAAGTACAGATTAGACAGAGCCTGTAGCTCACTCTATGCTGCCCCATCAAGCATTTCCAGATCTAACCTGTTCAAGTTAGACACGGAGAAAAACTCTCTCTGCATGATTCGCTCAAATACATCCAAATCCTGTACAATACAGATAAGATATGGAATTATTTTCTTTCTCTGTCCTAACTATTTGCCTGACCCCAAATCTTGGTTGAACATGACATGCTACACACTTCAGTGATCTTTTTAGGCAAGGATGCCAATTTAATTCTGAATTAAGAACAGTTCTGTAGGTTTCTGAATACTATCAAAGTATTGAAAGCCATCGCAAGTCAAAATCTTTAGGTGATAAAAATAGAAAAATAATAACAAAATCAAATTTAAGACTAGAGTGAAGTATAAAATGAATGACCAGAGATGGCCAGGCCAAATAACCAGAGCTGGATTTCTGATCAGCAATTAGTTAAAATAAAAATGCTTTGATCTAGGAATGAACTGAATTGCATACGATAGGAATTGTGGCAACAGTTGAGTAATAGGATTGGACAATATGTGTTGAACTTCCATAGTATAATGTTGTTATGATTTTGTCTTATGTACCCAAGCAACCTGTTCCTTGGTCAATAAAAACTTATATAGTGTTACTGACAGAATAAAAGGTCCATGATTCACTACCACCACCAGTCAAAGCCGCAATCAGCAAAGGGACAAAAAAAAAAATCACTGAAATTTAAATGTATTAGATTTTTGGAACTTCCATGGTTCTGAAATATAGGGAAAGAATCAATAGTTTACCAATAATTGTATGACAACAGCTTGTATTTAGAGCATGCATTTATCATAAAAAAACATTCTTAAGCAGCATTATAAAGCAAAATTTGACAATAAACCACTTTAGGGATGTCAAAGTCGTGTAATCTTGGCCAAAGAAGTCAGTTTTGTAGATTTTCCTAACAAGTAAAGCGAAACAGAAAGGCCTAAAAGGAGTTCCAGAAAGTTACGCGTTAGTTTAATTTCAGAACTTGCTAAATTACTCACCTGCTGAAGGGGCAGTGCTCCGAAAGCTTGTCTAACAAATAAATGCTGTTGGACTTTAAACTGATGTTGTGAGAGTTCTTACTATGTATTACTGGATGGTCATAGCAAAGAAAAAAGAATGGAGATAACAAGAAGGTTCTTCAGCTAGAACGTTTAAGTGGTATTCTACAGGAGTATTTGTTGGAGCCATCCCTGTACGCAATAAAAATTAAAGAATTGTATTTCGGGATTGAAGTTTAGTGTTGACATTTGTCTATGGCTTTGAATTGGCCAAGTGTAGCAAACTGGGAGGAAGATTATGAAAAACAGTAAGAGGCTACAGATGGTAGGGAGATTGGAGATGCAGATTAACATGCAGAAAATGAGAAGTGCCAGATCACAGAAGAAACTTTAGAACGTCCTTTAAACTGACTAGACAGATGGATATATGAACATACATGTCATTAAATGTCATACAGCGGAATTAACTATAAAAGATCATTAAAAAAAAACAAAGAAAACATTGGTTTTGCATGCTAAAGCATAGAGTAAAAATAAACAGGAGGATTGGACACAGTTTTGAGAACTTTTTAAAAGGATTAATATAAAGAAAGTGGAATAGATGCACCATTTATGCAATAAGTTATGGCTCAGGATTAGATATAAAGAGAAACTTGAGGAATGAGGATTTTTTTTTAAACTGGTGCAAAAATGGTTGAAAAGTAATCTGGTAGAGGTCTTCTTCTAGATTTTGAAGGATTAAAAAAACCATAAAAATGAAAACAAAGTATGGGATTCAATGCTATAGAGACCGAATTGAAACGTTGGAATATTAAACTTGGTTAGACCACACTAAGAGTAAAGTACAAAATGAGTGACCAGAGATGGCCTGATCTCCATATTGTTAAAAAGATGCAAGGCACTGAAGAGGGTGCAAAAAAATTTTTTTTTTTTTTTTTTTTACAAGAATGACTCTAAAGTTATATTTTTCAGGAAAAATTTGCATCGGAAAAAGCAAGGTTAAAAGATGATCTAATAAAATGATCTGAGTGCTTGATAGAGCAGACACTGAAAAGGTGAAGATGTTTTCACCTGTAAGGGAGACAAAAACAATGCACCAGAAAGATAGTCACAAATAAAATCAATTGGGAATTCAGGAGAAACTCCCTGCTCCTTGTCCAAAGATGTTAGAATGTGGAACTCAATACCATAATGAGTAATTGGATAAATAGCACAAGTACACTGAGCTAAGTACCTGAGGAGAAGGAAACAGAAGGATATGCTTTTTGGATTAGAGAGGTGGGAACAGGAGGAAGGTTCAAAATTGTTTTCACACAGAGGGTCATTATGAGGAATTTGCTGCCATAATAATCCCTCACTGAAGGAAGACTCACCAATTCCTCAAAGTGAGTGAGGTTACTTGAGAAAGAAATATTCAGAGGTATGGAGAGCAAAGAAGAATGTTAAGCGTTAGAGCACATGGAGAAAAGTACCTGTGCCAACACACAAAGTCTACCCCAAAACAACCCATCAACTTTAAAGGGATATCACTTAATAAGTCCCTCCATTTGCAGCGAAGTGTGACAAATGACAAATGAATTAAGTTAAAATGATCCTCACCAGAATAGCTGACATATTCCTTCCAGCAGAAGCCAGGACACGGATCAGTTTCATGGCAGCTGCAACTGGTACACCATAAGCACTGGCCATCAGCCTCCCCGCACTCAGAGCCTGGATCTTCCAGGTGGATGGCAGAAACTCTGAAATGATAGTCTCAAGGAGCCGTGGGCAACTCAAAATCTGGATGAGCAAGAAAGGCAGAGATCAAGAGATTGCAAGAATTTCTTTTTACGCAACAGAACTGTAGAATCCCTGCAGTGCAGAAAGAGGCTATTCTGTCCATCAAGTCTACAATGACTCTCTGAAACAGCCTCCCACCCAGACTCTCCCCTTCATTCCATCCCCATAACACCATTCATTAACCTTGGTTAATCCACCTAACCTGCACATTTTTAGACTATAGGAGGAAACAGAAACATACAGAGGAAACCCACACCATCACTGGGAGAGCATGAAAACTCCACACAGACAAGCTGAATTCAAACCCGAATCCCTGGCACTGAGAGGCAGCAGTGCTCACCATTGTGCAGCCCAATGTTTTATGATAATCTAGAATGTATTATCTGAAAGGACTGTGGAAGCAGGTTCAATAGTTGTTTTCAATAAATATATCTAAAAAGGATTTGCAGGGCTGTGGGAAAAGAAGTGACAAATTGAATAGCTCTTTCAGTGAGCTGGCACAGGCATGATGGGTAGAATTGGCCTCCTTCTATGCTGTAAAATGGAAGGGCAGTTCCATTTTAAGACTTCACATTAGAGACATCACGTTCACTCTAGAACACAACAGTCCTAACAAACCTTTGAGATTTCTCTCCCTTCATGCTCTCCCGTAAATTGATTTTCCATTACAATTGACTGCATTCTCTGCTTCGTGGGCAGAATCCCTGCAGTGCAGGAAGAGTCCATTCGGCCCATCGAAACTGCACCAACTCTCCGACAAGAGAATCTTACCCAGGCCCATCCACACTCACCAACAAGTATTCTCTCAGCATTTACTCCATCAAATCCTCTCAGAATCTTATGTTTCAATAAGATCACCTTATTCTTCTAAATGCCAGAGTATAGGGCCCAACCTGCTCAATCTTTTCTCAGAAGACAACCTAATCATCTCAGCAATCAGCCTAGTGAACCTTCTCTGAGTTGCTTCCAAAACAAGTATATTCCTCCTTAAGTAAAGATATCAAAACTTTACCCCATATTCTAGATGTGGTTTCACCAGTGTCCTGTAGAGTTGTCACAAGACTTCTCTACTTTATATCCATACCCCTTGCAAAAAGATTAATGCTACATTTGTCCTCCTAATTACTTGCTCCGCCTGCATGCTAACTTTTTAATTTATGTATAAGAGCAGCCCAATTCCTCTTACCACAGCATTCTGCAGTCTCTCTCCATTTAAATATTATGCCGTTTTCCTATTCTTCCTGCCAAAGTTGACAGCCACGTATTTTTCCACACTATATTCCTTACAGTCAAATTTTTGTTATTCACTTAACCTACCTATATCTCTTTGCAACTTGCTTGACCACTCATCTTTAATGTTGCAGTTGCATAGAATGTTGGTTAGACCTCATTTGAAATACTGCACCCAGTTCTGGTCACCTTACAACCAGAAGGACGTGGAGACTCCAGAGAGAGTGCAGAGGAGGTTTACCAGGATGCTGCCTGGTATGGAAGGTCTGAGTTACGAGGAGAGGTTAGGCAAATTGGGGCTGTTTTCCTTAGAAAGACGTAGACTGAGAGGAGACCTAATAGAGGTGTACAACATTATGAGGAGTATAGATAGTGTAAACAGTGGTAAGCTTTTTCCTAGGTTGGAATCAAATATAATGAGGGGTCACGGACTTAGGGTGAGGGGGGGTAAGGTATAATTTGGATGCTAGAGGGAGTTTTTTCACACAGAGGGTGGTGGGGGTATGGAACGTACTGCCAAGTAAGGTGATGGAGGCAGGCACGCTGGAGTTATTTAAGAGATACTTAGATGGGCACATGAACAGAATGGGAATGGAAGGATATTGAAGACTGATCTAAAATAGGGCTCATGAGCCTTGGGAGGTCCCTGGGAATTGCATAAATTGTGAATGACATCGATGTATTTCTGTTTTATCCTACAGGTACTTTGGTCCGCCTTGTTGTTCAACAAGGGGCATACATGCGATGGATCGTGAGAGCGTCGCTCTTGGATTTTGAGATTTTCCTAGTGCTTCACGTCGTTAGTGTACACTTGAACTGGACCGGTTGATGGGCAACATGACAGCTCAGTGACTATCACTGTACTGTACAGATAAATGGATTTGGGCCTATGCCTGTGGGAGTTTGCACATTCTCCCCGTACTTGCATGGGTTTTCTCCGGGTGCTCCGGTTTCCTCCCACACCCCAAAGATGTGCTCTTAGGCTAATTGGCAAAACAAATTCTCCCTAAATTGTCTCGCAAATTTGGATCCAATGCAGATTTCTATAAACAGACAGGGATCATGGGTAGAAGTGGGAACGTCGAGGTGGTGGCATGGGCTCATTGGACCAAAGGGCCTGTATCCCATGCTGTATTGTTCTTTATATCATCAGCAAATCTGATTATAGCACAATCGATCCTTTATCCAAGTCATAATATAGATCATAAATAGTTGAGGCCTTTCTCACCTACAAGTCAAAAGGTTAAGATGTTTAATCTCCACTCCAGTGTAATAGAGGGATTGAAGCACTTTCAGAGGTGCCATCTTTCAGATGACATTCAATACCCCACTTGCCTTCTATGGTGGACGTAAAAGGTCTAAGGCACTATTTTGAAGAAACCCATGAAATTTCACCTGTGTTCCATTTAATATTATCCCTGAACCAGCAGCTACAACAGTGACTAACTTCAAAAATTAATTGATTAAAAAGCAGGGTAAAGGGCTATGGGGAACAGGCAGGAAAGTGGAATTGTGTCCTATGTCTAATCATTGGCTGTAAAATGTTTTAGGGTACCATGAAGTTTTAAAAAGCATTAAGGAAATGCAAACCCTTACTTTCTTTATAATGAACACTTTCAGAACTCGATCAACTACAACAATCAATAACAGTGAATGAATTACCTGATTACAAGCCTCAGAGGAGTGTCTTGCTATGTGAGTTAAGATTGCCAATATGTCAAGAATGACTGAGGGGACAGGTCGAACAACTTCAAGAATATAACGCAAACGTTGAAGTATTTTCATCTTCAGCAAACCCTGAGGTGGGAAGAATACCACAGAAAAATTAAATACCAAAGGGATTGGAAATTCTGTTTCAAGCACAATAGGTAAAAACTGCACAGTTTGAAAAGTGGCTTTTTTCCCAGTATTTTAGCACAATCATTTGCTATCAGCAAACACAAAATTTGCCATGAATCTGTTCAATCAGGACAGCATCTTAAAATCAAATTATTTTAAAAGAAGCTTCACTTTAAAAATGTCCCTTGATATATTTATGAGTGATAACTAAATGGAATTTTATTAATACAGCTGAAATGATTTATCACATAAGATAAGCATGTTAAATCACTGTTTTAAATCATCAGCTGCGAGTAACACATTTAAATTAGTGAAAATGATTTTCAAAAAACAGAAAACCATTTTTCTGGTTACATTGGATTACTATAGTTAGCTACTTAGCAAGTTTTAAAAAGTTAGTTCTTGCTTTCTCAATAGTTCAGAGGTTTGCTAGATAACTGGAATGAAAGGATTTATGAGGGAAACTTGGACAAGCTAGGCTTGTATACACTGCAGCTTAGAAGCATAAGAGACAACATGATTGAAACATACAAGATCCTTGTGGGAGAATCTAGAACTAGGGGTGACTGTTTAAAAATAAGAGGTCACCCATTTAGGACAGAGACAAGGGTATTTTTTTTCTCAGAGGGTCATGAGTCTTTGGAATGCTCTTTCTCAAAGGACAGTAGAAGCAGGGTCTAAATATTTTTAAGACAGAGCTAGATAGATTCTTGATGAGCAAGGGGATGAAAAGGCGGGAATGTGGAGCTGATGTTACAATCAGATCAGCCATGGTCCTATTGAATGGAGGAGAAGGCTCGAGGCGTCAAGTGGCCTACTTCTGATCCTAATTCGTAAGTATGTAAATAGATCTATTAGTATCCTTGCACCTAAAAGGACCAGCTTAATTCCTCAAACAATATTGTTAATGGAAACTTCCAGTTGCTTGGAAGTAGCAGTTCTTTAACTAGTGCAAAAAGATCATGGAACCCGACATTAGACTACGTGTAATTTAAGTGTAATTTGGGTTTAAAACTCCCCAAAACCTTGGGCCAGTTAGGCCAATTGCAACCAAATTGTGCCCAAAAAGATCAACGTAGCCAAGTGGAAACTTCAGGCCCAGAGATTCAAGCATTTGCTAAGATAGATAGAAACTAATTGTCCCAGTGGGAAATTTAGAAAAAGGTGTACAATCTTCTAATTAAGTTGAGGTTGTTCATGGTGTGACGACAGGTAGCACTTGTTCACACAAAGGTAATAGAAATCTATCCCCTAAAAAGAGTTTGAGGCTGGGGAATCAATGAAAATTTCAAAACTTGAGACCAATAGTTTTCAAACATGAAAGTAGAAAATGCTGCAAATACTCAGTAGACCTGACAACATTAGTGAAGAAAAACATAGTTAACAGTTTAAATGGATGCACAGATACTGCCTGACCAAGCCATTTAAAATGTTGATGGGAGCTTGTTGTATGTAAATTTACTGTGGTATTTCCGACATTACAACAGTGACCACATTTCAAAGGTACTGCATTGACTGTAAAAGAGCTTTTGGATGTCTTGAGGCCATGAAAGGCAATACAGAAACACAAGTCTTTGTTTTACTGTTTTTAAATAGCGTAAGCAACATAATTCAAACACACAATGCAGATAGCACTGGAAGTCACCCAAAGGTTGAATCTGGTGCCTGTGATTAAGAGATTCAAAAGATCACTCACATTCCCCTCACCACACTCTGCTAATAAAATCAACTTCTCACAGGCCTGTTTTTTCCTACAATCACTGTAAGGCTCTGCATCCAACTCCTGACAATGACACTTTCCCACACAGTCTAACATTATAGAAGATACAAATCATGGGCTGTACGTGGTTAACAAACTGGCATGGCTGCTATCTGTGGATGGACAAAAAAACAAAGAGGACAACAAATGTGGGCCAAGGCTGTAATCTGGTGATCTTAAAGAAATTATTCAGTGCCATGTCTCTGTAAAGCAATGCAGGATGTTTAAAGGACATTACTTTCACAGCATCAGCACGGGCAACATCTGGGTCAGCTTTCTTATCATCCTTGGCCTTGGTTTTCTCGTTCTCCTTTGCCTTCAGCTGCTCCTCCTCAGCATCCTCTTCATCCTCATCATCCTCCTCCACTTCATTGGGTCGAAGGGGAAACACAGATGCGCCCAAGTACCAGGAGAAAGTTCTGTCCAGATATTCCTGCAAAGAATGACCTAATGTTTACTGGTAACAACAGAGGGTCAGTCTCCATTTTGCACGAAATATTTTCACATCTGTTCCTTTGACCACATGTATTGCACTTTAAACAAAAATAAATTGTTTTGCAGATTCTGAAGTTACACTGTGAAAGAGAATGTATGAGGCTCATCACTATTACATATTTTAAAGCTAAGGTCCTCTTATAATCTAGGTGTGCAGCAGAGCGACTAAGTGATTACCATTTAAGTGGTTCACCTGAGGGAAATAATTATTAATAATTAACATAAATAATAATAATTAACAAATAATAATTAAGGAAAACAGAAGTGCAATCTTCTATCATTTTAATGGAAATACTCAAATACACATGGATTGCCTTTCTAGTTCTGTTGAAAGAATTGAAGTACACTACCTCTACCCTTTCCCGATTCCACAAAATATAATTCTGGGACTATCCTCCCCAAAATTCCTTGCCTTTGCTCCTCTTCGTTCTTTTCCCCCAAATCTACTTCTTTGACTCCCTCGTTCCACCCCCTCCATTCCTTCACTTCAGTTCCATCCCAAACCTCCTGCAATCTCCTATCACCACATCACTCTTGTTCACAATTTTTCTCTCTAACTATAATTTTCTTCTCTTCATTCCACCTCTCTCTTGCTCCCAATCCTACCTCTCCTCTTCCATCTTCTTGCTCACAATAATTACCCCCCTCTCCTTTCCATTAGCCTCCTCCCAATCCCAAACTGCATTTGACCTAAATACCATACTGGCTTTCAACACCTCATGCACCATGCCAGAAGGAAGAGTTTTGAAGGATATAAAGCTTGATGTATGATACCCCCCACAGTACTAGCCTCATAAATAATCCAGTGCAATAGAAGGATTTGACAGTCATGTAGCCAGTTCTTGGACATATTCTTGAACATTTCATCACTTCTTTCTCACTGCCCCATCCCCACACTCCCATCATAGAACAATACAGCACAAACAGGCCTTCGGCCCATAAGTTGCGCCAATCATATCTACCAATCCACAGACCTATCTATAACCCCCTATCCTATTCGTTTCCATATACTCATCCAGAAGTCTTTTAAAAGACCCCAGTGAGTTTGCCTCAACAACCTCTGACGGCAGCCAATTCCATTCACTCACCACCCTCTGAGTGAAAAACTTACCCCAACATCTCCTCTGTATTTGCTTCCCTGCACCTTAAATCTGTGAGAATCATTGAGAATGAAAGTGTCATGCAACCAAAGTGCTCTGAATTCTCACACCAACTGGTCCCTTCACAGAGTTCTATAATTCGTGACTTTCAGACAGCTTGTTTTACCCCCATTTTCAATATTTCTATAACCAGGGAATAAAATTGTTAAAGGAGTTTTTTTTTAATCTCGTTCTGATTTTTTTTTCCCCTGGTTTTGCTCGCAGCAGTCTCTGGGAGATGAGTCTTTAAACCCTGGAGGCTCTGAGACAATGCTAGAGGATGGCATTCAATTTGATAGCAGTCCGCGGATGTAATAAGCTCAACTAACAAAGGTCAACAATGGATTCGGAGCTTTTCTCCAAAGGGCTGCTGTGTGCTGGTGGACCGGGAACCTCAAGAGAATTGCAGCCCAACATATTGAGACCAACAGGGGATTGCTATTCTGATAATCAGGAGTTGTTAGATGTGGTACAGAGACACAGCTGCCTCTTAGAAAAAACTCATTAACTCAGCAATGGAAGTGGCACACAGTGATAAAAAGGGAGGATGGTGTAGCAAGGCAAAATGTCTAACATATGGGTGATATTTAAGTGTGAGCAAGGAGAGGTTGGAGGAGTGGGGGGAGGCTACAAGAGCTCTTCTCTGAATTTTAAGATTTCTGACTGGAACTGGTTGCCATATCACTCAGACAGCAGAGCAGTCAGCAACAATTAGGAAACGGAAAGTGCAGAAACAAAGCAAGCATGTATCATTGCAGAGGCGCTGGGTGAAGACAGCACTAAGATTAAAAGGAAGAGTCAGCTTTCAGTCCAGTGCCAAGACTTAACTGCTAAGGTGATAGGGGCTGGTCAACGATTGCAGGGAAAATATTTGAGGTATCTGTTAGTGGGAACAATTCCTGAGTGATCAATGACTGTAGGGGTAATACCTGAGCAGTCAGTGACTATGGGAGTGACACCCAACGGTCAATGTGTGACAGTAATTTCTTAACAATCTATGATTCTGGGCTTTAGTGACTGTGGAGTGACATCTGATTGTTCAGTGACTGTGGGGGTAACATCTGAAGGATCAGTAACTATGCGAATAATATGAGGGATCAGTCACTCTGGGAGTAATATCCGAACAATCAGTGATTGTGAAGTAATATCTGAAGGGCCAGTGACAGTGGAATTAACTTCTGAGGGATAAGTGACTTTGGGAATAATGTCTTATCAATCAGTGACTGTGGGAGTGACATCCAAGGAGTCAATGTGTGAGAATAATTTTTTAAACAATCAGTGATTCTGGGAGTAATATCTGAGCAATTGGTGACTGTCAGAGTCAGTGGCTGAGTGACTAATATTAAACTGAGTGAGTGTCCATAGAAATGATTTACAATGTATGGCTGTATGAATACAGTAAGAAGTCTCACAACACCAGGTTAAAGTTCAACATGCTTATTTGGTAGCATAAGCCACTAACTTTCGGAGCACTGCCCCTTCATCAGGTGAGTAGGATTTCAGTTCACAAACAGGACATATAAGACACAAACTCAATTTACAAAATAATGTTTGGAATGCAAGTCTTTACAGAAATCAATGAATAAACAGCAAGCTTCAAACAACAGATTTAAGAGCTTGAAATATGACTGTAATTACACAGTCACATATGACAATGACAGACTGGATTCAATCACAATATGAGTACCTTTCACTCAGCTATACTCCTACTGACTGGTTAAATCCTCACCGAGTTGTATAAACACCTCCCAAGGATCAAGGTACATAGAATGAGTTATCAAATACCAAACACAATTGAAGAATCAGGTGACTTACTTCATCAGCAGGAGAGACTAGAAGTGCTTTCAGAGCCTGGACACAGGCAGCAATCACATTCTCGATGCTGTCATCCAACGAGAACCGCAGAAGAAACAGGAAGCCAGCGTCCAATAGCATCCGTAAGACATTGTACTTCAGCAAGGAGGTGAAGTCACCAGCTTTAGCCTGGTAAAGAACAGTAGTAATTAACACAGGGACATGATACATCTCACACCCAACAAGAGATACTCGTTAGACTGTGTTTGAAGTACTCCCCTCCAATTCTTTTGCCTATTCCTTCTCCTGGCAACACTGGCTATGGTACAGTCGCCATGGTACTTCAGCATTTAACCACTCCTTGGGTGAAAACTTTGGAAGAACACACTCGTGCACTGCTTGATAGTGAAGCATCAAACTGCTGATACTCCCTGGCTAATGGTATGCCCAATTGCACTTTTCAAAAATTGCTGTTTGTGGCATTCTGCCATGTCCAAATTGACTGCTGCATTATCTACTTAACAAAAAGGTTGCTGCACGTTAAATGCTGAGGTGATCAATCTGGCTTCTTTTTTCTCATAATCACTGAGCATCGCACAAATTGTGATATCTAATGTGTGTAGAAACACAGCATGCAAAAGAGAAATTAAAAGAGGGAGACCAATTGACAAGAGTACAAGAAAGAGACATAATAGTGAGCATAGGAGCAAAAAAGAGCATACAACTGACAGAGGAAACAGTGAGCGAGGCCAGAAGGAAAAAAGCAAGAGAGACAGAAAGAAAGTATGGGAACACAAGTAACAATATGTGATAGAGGGAGGAAAGAACAGAAGAGAATAAAAAAAAACATGAGATAGTGTGCGTGAGACCCAAGGCCTTGAGTAAGGAAATGAATGAGTGAATAGTGAGGGGGAATGTACAAGAGTAGAATGAATGGATGATCAGCCCCCAAGTGTTTCTGATGTGTGGGGAGAAAAAAAAAAATCAGAGTCCTTGTAAAGTAAAAATTTACACTTCAGATGGTAGAGGAGGAGGAAAAGCAGTGAAAATCCATAGGGCCTTTAATCCTGTGAGCAGCCTGTCCATCATGTCATGGATACAAACAGTCACACAGTGTGGTGTGGGAGAGTGGACCTGAAATTCTGCTGTTTGAACACTCCTATTTTGGTAAATGCTTAAAATCACTAAAAAAAAAATGTTTATCTTCACACATTTGATCAAATTATGTGCCTGGCTTGAAATTTTATTGGCAAGCTGTGCTGCAACCATGGCAACAATTACATTTTCTATGAATCTCATTAAAATAGCAAGTGGAATGGCTAAATAATGGGGTCAGACACACTTCGCAGCTTGACATCTGTCAACTCTCAGTTAAGTCAGCGGCACAATGGCACAGTGGTTAGCACTGCTGCCTCTCAATTTCAAGAACACAGGTTCTATTCCAGCCTTGGGTCACTGTCTGTGTGGAGTTTTCACATTCTCCCCATATCTGTGTGTTTCCTCCAGGTGATCCGGTTTCCTCCTGCAGTCCAAAAATGCGCGGGTTAGGTTAATTTGCCATATTAAATTGAACCTAGCGTAAGGGAATTGGGCCTCAGTGGGATTGTGGACCTATGATCTAAGTCAATTCCATTCAGCCTCTTCTGCTACTTTCCTCCTCCCATTCTCCTTATCCACTAAACCTTACCCTGTTGATTTTGGGTTATCCCGAATCCATGTCTTTCTCTCCATTCTCTTATTGTCCCTCATGTCTTCTTCAAGTTTATCTGGCCTGGCTCCTGCTCATTTCAAGCCACTAAACCGCTGAACATCCAACTTGCTTTTCTCACTCCCACGTTAATAAACAAAATGAAGTTTACTCAGGAACTGTGCCCCCTTCCTTTCAAATCTGCCATCTGTATCCTCTTCTCAAAATAAAATTCACTCTCAACTATTGCCAAACTGAGCCCATCCAATATTTATTGTGAGGGGGATTGATTACAAAAGTAGGGAAGTTATCCACTAATTGCGAGGGCACTGGTGAGACCACGTGTTGTATTGTGTACAGTATTGGTCTTATCCAAGGAAAGATATAAATGCACTAGAAACGGTTCAGAGACGGTTTACTAGACTAATACCAAAAATGGACCAATTGTCTTATGAGGAAAGGCTGTAGGTTAGATTTGTGTCTGCTGGACTTTAGAAAAGTAAGAGACAAACCTTTCATCGAAACCTTTAAGATCCTGAGGATTACTGATAGGGTGGATGTGGAGAGGACGCTTCCTCTAGTCAGAGAATCTAGAAGTATGGACTACTGTTTAAAAATACACTTAAGATGGAGGTGAGGAGAAAATTTTCTCTCAGACGGTCGTGAATTTCAGCAATTCTTCCTCAAAAGATATTGGAAACAGAATCTTTAAATATTTTTAAGGCAGGAATAGCTCGATTCTGGATTAACCAGGGGGGCAAGAAAGATTTTTGGGGGTCGACAGGAATGAGGTTTGAAGTTATCAGATCAGTCATGATCCTATTGAATGGCAGAACAGACTTGAAAAGCCAAGTGGCTTATTCCTGCTCCTAATTCACATAATCTTCCGCTAATAATATTAATAACTATTCTAGACAGTCAGAAGGGAAGAAATTATCCCTCAACACTTCTGAGGCTTGACGTGCATTAAGTAAAAATAGAGCAACAGTTTTATCACGATGCTTTGCCTCATCTGAAACTGCATTTTATTTGATGTACTTACGATAATTAACAGATTAAAAACAGGAATTGAAGTGTTAATTGTAGGACTGTTACAGACTCAGAAAACTCTAGGGAAACATCTGATACGTGCTTGAAATCATCCATTGTTCTTCTCATTCCTGATGAGGAAGAAAAATCAGCCAGATTACTGATTGCGGGCAGGGGGCCCTCTGGGAACAGCATAGGAAACACTACAGTGGGTCATCATTTCTCTGATACTGCTGGTAGCTCCACACCTGACTGACCTCCTCTAATATAATTTCCCTGCACTTACATATCATGAAATGTTTCAAGTGTTTAAGTCTCTGTCTTAAGATTAGTTGATTGAAGCAGATTCAATAGAGACTTTTAATAATGTTTTCCATATTTTGACAACTTCTTACTAATAAAAAATACATTTCCTCTCCCTTTATGCTTCATGTACTAATCCTAAATTGACATTTTCACACATCAATTCATTACTAAGTGGCATCACTGACTGCTTATTCTTTAAATCTTTTCATAACTGTGAACAATTCTGTTCTATCTCTTCTTGATCCTCACTATGCTAAAAACACATCCAAACTTTACATCTTCACATCTCTGGCAATATTCCAGGATTTCTGCTTCGCATTTTCTCAGATGCTATATCCTCTCTAATAAGGAAGTATCCAATATTCCATACAGTACTTCTGTGACGGTCTAAACACTACAAAGAACAAAGAAAATTAGTGCAGAAACAGACCCTTCAGCCGTCCAAGGCTGCACTAAACATGCTACCCAACTTAATTAAAATCCTACCTTCCAGGGACCATATCCCTCTATTCCCATCCTATTCATGTATTTCAAGTTGCCCTTAAAACTCACTATTGTATTTGCTTCCACTACGTCTCCTAGCAACAGGTTTCAGGCACCCACCATTCTCTGTGTAAAAAATCTACCTCGTACATCTCCTTTAAACCTTGCCCCTCACACCTTAAACCTTTGCCTCCTTGCAATTGACTCTTCCAGTCTGGGAAAAAGCTTCTGTCAGTTTACTCTGTTCATGCTACTCATAATCTTGTAGACTTCTTATGTTGCTCCTCAATCTCCATCGTTCCAATGAGAAGAACCAAGTTTCTCTAATCTCTCCTATAGCTAATGCCCTCCATGCCAGGCAACATCCTCAAATTTTTTCTGTACCCTCTCCAAAGCCTCCATACCCTTCTGGGGATGTGACGACCAGATTTGAATACCATATTCCAAGTGCGACCTAACTAACGTTCTATAAAGCTGCAACATGACTTGCCAATTTTTAAACTCAATGCATGAAGGCAAGCATCCACATGCCTTCTTCAACACCTTCTATGCCTACATTGCCACTTCCAGCAATCTGAGTACCTGTGCACCCATGTCCTTTGCCTATCAATATTCATAACAGTTTGTCATATTTCCTATTTGTATTAGACCTTCCAAAATGCATTACATCACATTGATCCAGCTTAAACTTTATCTGACACCTCCCCGCTCAAGTCTCCAAGATATATACCCTGCAGTATCTTCTGATAGTCCTCATCACTATGTGCAAATCCACCAACCTTTATGTCATCCACAAATTTATTAATCAATCCACTGGTGACTGGGAAGAGTCTCAAAGAAAAAAAAAGTGTGCAAATTGTCGATGATATTGATGTATTTGTTTTCTTCTACAGGTACTTTGGTCCACCTTGTTGTCTAACAAGGGGCATACATGCGATGGGTCGTGAGAGGGCTGCTTTTGGATTTTTTGAGAGTACCCTAGTGCTTCACGTTGTTAGTGTACACCTGACCTGGACCATTTGATGGGCAACACGACAGCTCAGTGACTATCACTGTGCTGTGCAGATACATGGATTTGGGCCTGTGTCTGTGGGAGTTTGCGCATACTCCCCGTGCTTGCGTGGGTTTTCTCCGGGTACTTCGGTTTCCTCCCACATCCCAAAGATGTGCTCTTAGGCTGATTGGCAGAACAAATTCTCCCTAAATCGTCTCAAATTTGGTTTTTAATCCATAGATCTATAAACATAGACAGGAATCACGGGCAGAAGTGGGAACATCGAGATGGCGGTGCCGGCTCGTTGGGCCGAAGGGCCTGTTTCCCGTGCTGTTTTGTTCTTGGTTCTTTCTGATCTCAATATGACTCAAATTATCTACTCATCTTTTCCAGGACTCATCATCCACTAAGTCCTTCTCTTTGGTGAATATTGACGCAAAGTACTCATTTAATACATTGCCCATTTTCTCTGGCTCCATGCATAGATTCCTTCCCTTGTTCTTCAGTGGGCCAATGCTTTCCCTGGCTACCCTCTTGCTCTTTATATATGTATAAAAACCCTTGGGATTTTCCTTAATCCTGTTGGCCAAGGTTTTTTTGTGACCGTTTTTAGCTCTCCTTACTCCTTGCTTAAGTTTCTTCCTACTTTCCTTGTATTCCAAACATGCTTTAAGTGTTCCCAGCTTCCTAGCTTTGACATATGCTTCCTTTTCCTCTTTGACTAGGGTCACAATATGTCTCTTTATCCAAGGTTCCCAAAACTTGCCATACCTTATCTTTCACCCTTACAGGAATATGCCAATCTTGAATCCCTATCAACTTACACTTGAAAGCCTCCAAATCGCCAGATGTTAATTTGCCCTCAAAGATTTACCTTGTACAGATTCATCTTCTCGTTTCTGAATTTATTGCCCTAATACATAGAACCCAGAATCCTATTTTTTGCTTTTATCTTTATTCCATCTGCAATGCTTTATGTATCTGTATCTCTCTTGCACCAGCGTATTGAAAAATTGACTATTTAAGATGTATTTCTAATGTCTGCTCTCTTCTCCCAAGTGCATCACCTCACAATTGACTCCGTTGAACAGCATTTGTCACACATCTACTCACATCCTATCACATCAATGCCCTCCTGTCTCTTCAGCGTGGCAACATAACCATGTGAAGCTCACTGTTTAAGCAGAGGCTTGAAGGATGATCCCCTGAGCAAGATGCTGGAGGACAGCTAGTGCCCCCATAAGACAACAGGAAAATAACAATTTCTACCTTAAGGTAAGTGAAACAACAAATAAAATAAGCGAGGAGAATAAAGGGAATCCATATATTGTCTATAGGCATACAAATAGTAAAAGGTAGGTAAAAAGAGTAGGGCCAATTGTAGAAGGAACAGGGGATTTACACATGGGGGCATGGCTTGAAATATTAAATGATTAGTTTGTATCTGTCTTTATCAAGAAAGAAGTTGCCAAACTCAATGAAAAAGGTGGTAGTTAAACAACTTGATGTGCTAAAACCTGATCAACAGTAAGCATTTAAAGTCCATAAGTCACTAGGACTGGATGAGATGCATCAAAGGATAGAAGTGGAGAGGGGGGAACTGCAGTCATAATTTTCCAATCATCCTTAGACCCAGAAATTGGACTAGGTGACTACAGAATTGCAAGAATTACATCCTTCTTCAAAAAAGGATAGAACGATAAGCCCAGCAACAACAAGCTTATTAAAAAAACAAATTACTGCAGATGCTGGAATCTGAAACCAGAAGAAAAAATGTTGGAAAATCCCAGCAGCTCTGGCAGCATCCATAAAGAGAAAAAAAGAGTTGACGTTTCGAATCTGGATGACCCTTTGACAAAGGATCATTTGGATTCAAAGCATTAGCTCTTTTCCCTCCTTTGAGATGCTGTCAGACCTGCTGAGATTTTGCAGCATTGTCTCTTTCGGGAACAACAGGTTTATTGTTTGTTTTCTATATAAATGCTATATACATACATGATAAAGATGATAATGTGGGGGAATGATAAGCAAGTTTGTAGATGATACCAAGATTGGTAGAGTGGTTAACAGTGAAGATTGTAGGCTACAGGAAGATATAGATGGGTTGGTCAGATGGGCAGAGCAGTGGCAGATGGCATTTAAGCCCGATAAATGTGAGGTGATGCACTTTGGAAAAAGTAACAAGACAAGGAGTATTCAATAAATGGCAGGACACTTGGAAGCTTAGAGGAACAGATGAATCTTGGATACTTATTCACAGATCCCTGAAGGCGGCAGAGCAGATGAATAGGATAGTCATGTAGACATATGGACCACTTGTTTTTCTTTCATCAGTCACAGCGTAGAGAATAAATGCAAGGAGGTAATGTTAGAGCTGTACAGAATTTTCATTAGGCCACAACTGAAGTACTGTGCACAGTTCTAGTCGCCTCACTATCAGGAGGATGTGATTACAGTAGAGGGGGTGTAGAGGAAATTCAACAGGATATTGCTTGGGATGGAGCATTGGAGCTACAAGGAGAGACTAGATAGGCTTGAATTCTTTCCTTTAGAGCAGAGAAGGCTGAGGAAGACATGATTGAGTTGTGAAAGATTATGAGGGGTAGAGACAGGGTGAATAGGAAGTAGCTGTTGAGGGGTCAATCATGAGAGGGCATATTTTTAGGGTAAGGGGAAGGAGATTCAGATGAGGATTTGAGAAAAAACACGTTCACTCAAGCAGATGGTGGAAATCTGGAATGCACTGCCCGGGAAGGTAGTAGAGGCCAGAAACCTTACAACCTTTAAAATGGATCAGCATTTGAAACATAACATTCAAGTTAATGGAAATAGGGACTGGAAAACAGGATTAGCATGACTTTAGTGTTAGTTATTGTTGGTGCAGGCTCAGTAAGCTTAAGGGCCTTTTCTGTGCTCTGCAACTCTATGACTCTACAACTGGGCAGTCAGTTTAATCTCAGTGGTGGGGAAGGTTTAGAGTAGAATATCTACAGCGCAGGAGGAGGTAACTCGGCCCATCAAGGCTGCATTAACCACAATCCCACCCAGGCCCTATTTCCGTAATCCCACATATTTACTCTGCTAATCCCCCACACTAGGGTTAATTTAAAATGGCCAATTAAACTAACCTGTACATCTTTCCAGTGTAGGAGGAAAGCCAAGCAGACACAGGAAGAATGTACAAACTCCACACAGATAGTGATCCTTGGCCAGAAATGAATCCAGATCCCTGGCACTCAGGCAGCAGTGCTTACCACTGTTCTACCCAAAGATGAGAATTCAGGACAAAATTAACAGTTGGGAAAAATACTGATTAATTAAGGAAAGACAGCATGAATTCATTAAAGGCAAATCACGTCTTTTGATGATGTAGAGAGGGTGGATGACATTAATGTGATTAATGGGCTTTCAAAAGGTGTTTGCAAAAATGTCAAATAATAGGTGTGTGAGCAAGTTTGAAGCCCATAGAACAAAAGGTTAGTGACAACAGAAAACAAAATTAGTTGAGCAATAGGAAACAGAGTAGCAGTGATTAGTTGTTTTTTAGACTAGATTATAGTGGAGTTTCATAGCAGTCACTGTTAGGATCTTTACTTTTCTCAATATAAGTGACCTTGACTTGGGAGTGCAAGCAGATGACTCAAAATTTGGAAGTGTTGCAAACTGTGAGGTGGTTGGTGTTAAACTTCAAAAGGACATCGACTGCTGGAATGGGCAGCAAGTGTCAGATGAAATTTAATGAAGTGTGAAGTGATTCATTCTGGTAGGGAGACAATATAAAATAAAGGATACAACTCTGTATGGGGTGCAATAGCAGAGGGGCCTCAGTGTATATGTGGGTAAATCACCAAAGGTGACAGAACAGGTTGAGAGAGTGGTTAATAAAAGCATCCTGAGCTTTATATTAATAGGCAAAAAAGCACTCAAGCAAGGAAGTAATAATCAATCTTAAGATCCATCAATGGGTTTGACCTCATTTGGAATGATGTGTTTAATTCTGGCACCCCAATTTAGGATTAATATTGGGGAGAATACAGAAAAAAATCATGAATGTTTCCAATGATGAGGAACTTCAGTTGCATGGACAGATTAGAGGAGCTGGGACCGTTCTCTTCACAGGTTGAGAAGAGGTTTGATGCAGGTGTTCAAAAATCACAATTCCAATGTCTTCTGTAAATATTTAAATAATAAGTGCTAAAATAAAATGAGGGCCAATTAGAGACAAGAAAAAAAAATTTGCATGCAGAGGCAGGAGAAGTAGCAGAACTATTAACCGAGTACTTTGCATCTATCTTCATAACGGAAGAGGATGCTATCTAGGCCGAAATAAGAGAAGAGTTAACTTGAATACTCAAGGAATTTACAATTGAGAAGGAGGTGGTGTTAGAAAGGCTATTTAAAGCTGATAAGGTACCAGGAGTGGATGAGATGTATCCAAGGATACTGTTTAAAGTTTTTAGAAGTTTATTTTGTTAGTGTCACAAATAGGCTTACATTCACACTGCAGTGAAGTTACTGTGAAAATCCCCTAGTCACCACACTCTGGCACCATTCGAATACACTGAGGAAGAATTTAGCATGGCCAATGCACCTAACCAGAAATCATAGAAACCTTACAGTACAGAAAGAGGCCATTTGCACTGACCACAATCCCACCCAAGCCCTACCCCCATATCCCTACATATTTACCCACTAATCCCTCTAGCCTATGCATCTCAGACACTAAAGGGCAAATTTTGTGTGATCAATCAACCTAACCCGCATATCTTCGGACTGTGGGAGGAAACCAGAGCACCACCAGTAACGAGGAGAATGTGCAAACTCCACACAGACAGCAACCTAAGCTGGGAACTGAACCTGGGTCCCTGGATCTGTGAAGCAGCAGTGCTAATCACTGTGCTATCGTGCTGCCCAATTCCTACTTCTATTCCTGTTCCAGATTTCAGTCTGTTATATATTCTTTCAGGGGATGCTGGAGTTGCTGGTTGGGTCAATATTTATATTCTATCCCTTACTGCCTTTGAGAAGGTGAGCTGCTTCTTGAACTGCTGCGGTGGAAGGTGCTGTTAGAAAGGGAATTCCAGAATTTTGATCCAGCAACAATGAAGGAACAGTGTTTTAATTGGGTGCATTGGCCATGCTAAATACCCCCTTCAGTGTACCCGAGCTGGTGCCTGAATGTGGCAACTAAGGGATTTTCACATTAACACTGCATTGAAGTTAATGTAAACCTTATGACATCAATAAATAAACTTTAAAAATGTATTGTTCTAAGTCAGAACTTGCAGATGGTGGTGTTCCATTGCATTCACCTGCACGTCTTTCAGATTGTCAGAGGAAACTGGAACACCAGGAGAAAACCACACAGCAGATTGTGCAAACTCCACACAGATCAGTGACCCAATCCAGGAATTGAACCTGGGTCCCTATAGCCATGAGCAGTGCTAACCACTGTCCCATCATGCTGCCCTACTGAGAGAGGTGAAATTGAAAATTTCACTGGTGATAATCTTCCAGCTTTCCTCAGGAACAAGGATAGTGCTGAAGGAAAGAAGAATTGCAAACTTGTACAAGAAACGTTGCAAGGATAATGCTTGCAGCTAAAGACGGTCCTATTTGACTTCAATAGTAGAGAAACTTCTGAAAACAATAGGACAAAACCAATAGTCACTTAAATAGGAACCGAAGAATTAAGGAAAGCTAGCACGGATTCATTAAGGGAAAATCATGTTTAACTAATTTATGGAGTTTTCTGAGATAGTAACAGAGAAGTTTGACAGGATAATGCTGTTAATTTTGTGTATGTGTATTTTCAATATAGTGCCGCACAACAGACTTGAGTAAAATTCTAGCTCATGGAATAAAAGGGAAAGTAGGTACTTGGATAAGAAATTGGCTGAATGACAAGAAACAAAGACAGGTGGTAAATAGTTTGTAGTGGAGATCCACAGTAATCAGTGTTCGGATCCCTGATCTTCCTGATATATATTAATGGCCTACAAAAGAACAAAGAAAATTACAGCGCAAGAATAAGCCCTTCGGCCCTCCAAGCTTGCAGAAACCATACTGCCCGACAGAACTGAAACCCCCTACCCTTCCGGGGAACATATCCTTCTTTTCCCATCCTATTCATGCATTTGTCCAAACGTCCCTTAAAAGTCACTATCGTATCTGCTTCCATTACTGCCCAAGCAGTGAGTTCCAGGCATCCACACCTTCTGTGTAAAAAGCTTGCCTCGTACATTTCCTTTAAACCTTGCCCCTTGCATCTTAAACCTATGCCCTTACTAATTGACTCTTCCACCCTGGAAAAAAGCTTCTGTCTGTCCCCTCTGTTCATGCCCCTCATAATCTTGTAGACTTCTCATGTCGTTCCTCAACCTCCATCATTCCAATGAGAAGAATCAAGTTTCTCTAATCTCTCCTCATAGCTAATGCCCTCCATGCCAGGCAACATCCTCATAAATCTTTTCTGTACCCTCTCCAAATCCTCCACATCTCTCTGGAAGTGTGGTAACCAGAACTGAACACTATATTCCAAGTGCGGCCTAACTAAAGTTCTATAAAGCTGCAACATGACTTGCCAATTTTTAAACTCAATGTCCTAGCCAATGAAGGCAAACATGGCGTGTGCCTATCCTTCATTACCTCATATTTGTCCAGATTAAACTCTATCTGCCATCTCTCTGCCCAAGCCTCCATCCAATCTATATCCTACTGGATCCTCCAACGGTCCTCATCATTATTCGCAAATCCACCAATCTGCGTGTCATCTGCAAACTTATTAATCAAATCAGTTATATTTTCTTCCAAATCATTTGTATATATATATTACAAACAGCAAAGGTCCCAGCACTGATCCCTGAGGAACACAACTTGTCACAGCCCTCTATTCAGGAATACATCCTTCCACCTCTACCCCCTTGTCTTCTATAATCAAGCCAGTTCTGTATCCACTTTGCCAGCTCACTTCTAATCCTATCAACTTCACTTTCAGCACCAATCTGCTATGAGGGACCTTGTCAAAGGCCTTACTGAAGTCCATGTGCCCTATCCTCATTAATCATCTTTGTTACTTCCTCGAAAAATTCCATCAAGTTAGTGGCTCATGAACTCCCCTTTACAAAACCAGGTTGCCTCTCACTAATATGTCTACTTATTTCCAAGTGGGAGTAAATCCTGTCTCGAAGAATTCTCTTCAATAATTTCCCCACTACTGATGTAAGGCTCACCGGCCTGTAATTACCAGAATTATTCCAGGCAGTAGTGTGCAGGGCAAGATTTTAAAATCTGCAGGTGATGCAAAGATTGGAAATTTTGTCAAATGTGATAAGGATAGTCTTGAACTTCAAAACGACATAGACATAGACATGTTGGTGGACTGGGCAGACAAATTGAAGATGAAGAAATGCGAAGCGATTCATTTTGGCAGGAAGAATTTGAGATATAGTACAAACGAAAGGGAGGCAATCTTAAGGAAGTATAGCAACAAAGGGACCTTGATGCACACGTACATATGTCATTGAAGGTGACAGGGCATGTTGAAAGCAGCTAATAAAGCATATAATATTTTAAGGGCATTGAACTCCAAAGTAAGCATGTCAGGTTGAACTTGTATAAGACACTAGTTAGGCCTAATGTACTGTGTTTCGTCCTGTGCGCCATACTTGAGGAAGAATATGAAAGCATTGGAGGTAGCACTAAGGAGATTGACAAGAATGATTCCAGGAATAAAACACTGTCGCTAAGAAGATAGGTTGGGGGATTTCGATCTGCTTTCCTTGGGAGAAAAGGCGAATAAGACGTTAGTGGTATTCATAATTATGTGGGGTACGGACAGGGTAAATAGTGAAAAACCGTTCCCTCTTTAGAATGCACAGATTCAAAATAAGGGATAAAAGAATAGAAATGATGTGAAAAAAAAACAATCTTCACCCACAGGGTAGTTGAAGTCTAGAACAAATATCCTGTAAGTGTGGCAGAGGTATGTTTAAATGAGGTATTCAAAAGAGAATCTGAAAGAACATGAAAGTTACAGCTGTAGGGCAGGTGAATAGGACTAAAAAGAATGTTGAGACCAGCGCAGACTCAATGAGCTGAATAGGTTCCTTCAACATTACAAAGATTCTGTGAAAATCATGAGGAGTCTGGGCAGCATGGATGAGGAGAAACTAGTAACAGCAGTGGAACGATTGAGAACTAGTGGACATCGATTTATGATCAGTAAAAAAAAAAGAATGGCGGCGTCAGGAAAAGTTTTTTCACAGAAGTGATTAGGATCTGGAATACACTGCCTCACAATGGAGGGGTGGGGGCCATGATCAAATTGAAGGGTTGGGGGGTGGAATTAGCCTAGCCACTGGATTACTGGTTCAGTAACGTTACCAAACGTGGTTCCTGTTCTAATCTGAGGTTGCCATTGTTGCTGCAATAGTTGGAAGATTTCAAATGAGAGGTTAAAATATTGGTCATTGAGGTAAAATCAAGAGGATTCTATAAAATTATAGTGAAAGAATAGCTATCGAAAGAGGATAAAGCATGAAGTGAAACGGTCAGAGAGAGTGAGGCCAGGAGTAGTGCAGTCAGAGAATGAAAGGCCAGAGTGAAATGATCATACAGAGTGAGGCTGGAGCAGAGCAGTCAGAGAGAGTGAGGCTGGAGCGGAGCAATAGAGTGAGTGAGGCTGCAGTGGAGTGGTCAGACAGAGAGGCTGGAGTGCAGCAGTGAGTCAGAGCTTTAAGATGCAAGATGGAAGTGTTTCTGTCTTTGTCCCAGTCCCTTACATGCATGGTTATTAATCAATAAAAATCTCACTCCAACTGGATGCTTCCAATAGGTTGTGGTGGCATTCTCTGATTCTTCTTACAGGTATCACATGTTATACTAATCTCTTCAATATGCCTTGAGTATTCATCACCCACCACGCTTGTATACTTTAGCAGGATTTTTAATCTGTGACAAGGAGAATGAAAAACATGTCGACATAACTTTAAGACAATTTGTTTTCTTTTTCTCAAATTCTATCATCTGATATTATAAACTTAACTTGCTGATTTGAAATGTTTTGTTAAGAGAATGTAATAAAATCCAGATTAGATAAACTGCAGATACACTGATTTTCCAAAAACAATTCTTTTATCATTCTCCATGTTTCATTTCATTTGTACCTTTATCATGGCAGCAAACTTTCTCAGCAGCAACATTTAAAGATCAAGGACAGGTAGTATTGAGGAAGCGGGGGTTGGCAGAAAGAGTTGGGCAGGTGAGGAGAGTGGGCAAAGAAGTGGCAGATGGAATACCATGTGGAGAAGTGTGAGGTTATGCACTTTGGAAAGAGGAATGAAGGCAAAGACTATTTTCTAAATGGAGAAATGCTTAGGAAATCAGAAACACAAAAGGACTTGGGAGCCCTTATTCAAAATTCACTGAAGGTTAACAAAGAACAAAACAGCACGGGAAACAGGGCTCTTCGGCCCAATGAGCCCGTGCCACCACCCCGATGTTCCCACCTCTACCCGTGATCCCTGTCCATGTTTATAGATCTATGGATTAAAAACCAAATTTGAGACAATTTAGGGAGAATTTGTTTTGCCAATTAGCCTAAGAGCACATCTTTTGGATGTGGGAGGAAACCGGAGCACCCGGAGAAAACCCACGCAAGCACGGGGAGAATGCGCAAACTCCCACAGACACAGGCCCAAATCCATGTATCTGCACACCACAGCGATAGTCACTGAGCTGTCGTGTTGCCCATCAAATGGTCCAGGTCAAGCGTACACTAACGACGTGAAGCACTAGGATACTCTCAAAAAAACCAAGAGCAGCCCTCTCACGACCCATCGTGTGTATGCCCCTCGTTAGACAACAAGGCGGACCAAAGCACCTGTAGGATAAAAACAAATACATCAATATCATTGATTATTTACACACTTCCCAGGGACTCCCAAGGATGACGATGCCTATTTTAAATCAGTTTTCTATATCCCTCCATTCTCATTCTGTTCATGTGTCCATCTAAGTATCTCTTAAATAACTCCAGAGTGCCTGCCTCTACCACCTTACCTGGCAGCGTGTTTCATACCCCCACCACCCTGTGTGAAAAAACTCCCTCTAGCATCCAAATTATACCTTACCCCCCTCACCTTAAGCCCATGACCCCTCATGCTATTTGAGTCCATCCTAGGAAAAAGCTTAACCCTGTTTACTCTATCTATACCCCTCAATCTTGTACACCTCTATTAGACCTCCTCTAAGTCTACGTCTTTCTAAGGAAAATAGTCCCAATTTGCCTAACCTCTCCTCGTAACTCAGACCTTCCATACCAGGCAGCATCCTGGTAAACCTTCTCTGCAATCTCTCCAGAGTCTCCACGTCCTTCCAGTAGTAAGGCGACCAGAACTGGACGCAGTATTCCAAATGAAATCTAACCAACTGCAACATTAAAGGCCAGCTCTTGTACTCTATACCCCTTCCGATAAAGGGTAGCATACCATATGCTTTCTTCACAACCTTCTGCACTTGCTCTGCCACCTTCAGAGACTTATGCACCTGCACCCCCAGGTCCCTCTGCGTTTCTATACTCTTAATAAATCTACCCTTTATCATATTGTTACATTGTTTCTCCCTCTACATTGTTTCTCCCGAAATGCATCATCTCGCATTTATCAGGATTGAATTCCATCTGCCATCTATCTGCCCAAGCTACCAGCCTATGTCTGCTGCATCGCCTGACAATGCTCCTCACTATCCGCAAGTCGAGCCATCTTTGTATCGTCTGCAAACTTGCTGATCTCTCCACTTACTCCCTCTTCCAAGTCATTTACATATATTACAAATAGAAGAGGTCCCAGTACCGAGCCCTGCAGCACGCCACTAGCGACCGACCTCCAGCTAGAAAAACACCCTTCCACTATTACTCTGTGTCCTATTACCAAGCCAGTTACTTATCCATCTAGCTACCTGTCCTTGTATCCCATAAGCTTTGACCTTTTCAACTAACCTCCCATGAGGGACTTTGTCAAACGCCTTACTGAAATCCATATAGACGACATCAACGGCTCGCCCTTCGTCGACCGTTTTCGTCACGTGCTCAAAAAATTCTACCAGATTTGTAAGACACGATCTCCCTTTAACAAAGTACGTAGTCTGTTTGAATTTTTAGAAGACTTTCAATAAGGTATCACATAAAAGGTTGTTACACAAGATTAGGCGTCATGGTATTGGGATAACAAATGAGAATAGATCAAGGATTAGTTAAAAGACAAAACTGAATCAGAATGAATAAGTTATGTTTGGAATGATAGGGCATAATTAGAACATAGAACATTATAGCGCAGAACAGGCCCTTCGGCCTTCGATGTTGCGCCAACCAATTATAAAAAAGGCAATGGCCCTCCAAACTAAACCATTCCCTTCTCTACATAAACTTACCAACTAACCTCTTAAACGCCATCAAACTTGGCTCATCTACAACTGCCGCAGGCAGGACATTCCACTCCCTAACCACCCTCTGGGTAAAGAACCTACCTCTGATATCCCTCCTATAACTATCACCCCTTAATTTAAAGCTGTGTCCCCTCGTGCTAGCTTTCTCCATCCTAGGAAAAAGGCTATCACTGTCCACCCTATCTAAACCTCTAATCATCTTATATGTTTCGATAAGGTCCCCTCTTAGCCGCCTCCTTTCTAACGAAAACAACCTCAAATCCCTCAGCCTCTCTTCATAAGACCTGCCCTCCATACCAGGCAACATCCTGGTAAACCTCCTCTGTACCCTCTCCAATGCCTCCACATCTTTCTTATAATGTGGGGACCAGAACTGCACACAATACTCCAAGCGCGGCCGCACTAGAGTTTTGTACAGTTGCAACATGACGTTGCGGCTCCGAAATTCAATCCCCCTACCAATAAAATTAATTTAATTTTAAATTTTAATTTTAAATTAATTTAATTAATTAAATTAATCTAATTAATTAAACATTAATTAGTTTAATGTTGCAAGAATCAATTGTTGGCTTCTTGCTATTTACAATTTAGCTCAATGATTTAGTTGAGAAAATCAAAGGAGAGATTTTCTGTCCCACCCACCACGGGAATTGCAACAGGTGGATGCAAAATTTGATGGACTATTTAAAGGTCCATTGATGTCTAGCAGGTATTTCCAGTCTTGTGCAGCAGGAAATTCTCACTTCATGAAACAAATCCAAGTTTGCTGACAATATAAAACTAGTGGGAAACTAAAGGTTATGCAAAGGATAATCTGGTGCCTGCTGGATAAATTACTGGGCAAAACGGTGGTGATTGAAATATTACATGCGGCAGTGTGAAATTATTCACTTTGGTAGGAAGAATAAAAAGGCAGACTTTTTTTCCTTAAGATGAGAACTCTAATAAATGTTGATACTCAAAGAGAAATTTAGGAGTCCTTATGCATGAATGACAGGAAGTTCATATACATAGATGAAGTACAAGTGTGAGGAGGCCTTGTTACAATTGTACAAGGCTTTGATGAGCCTGTAGCTGGCTCATTACATTTATGGTCCCTGTAGCCAAGGAGGGAAATATTTGCATCAAAGGAGTGCAACAAAGGTTCATTTAGCCAATTCCTAGAATGAGAGGTTTGTCCCAAGAGAAGAAATGGAACAGAATGGGTTGACATGGTGACATAGTGGTTAGCACAGCTGCCTCACAGCACCAGGAACCCAGGTTCGATTATAGAATCCCTACAGTACAGAAGGAGAGCACACGGCCTATTGAGCCTGCCCAACCACAATCTCACCCAGGTCCTAATTCCGTAACCCCACACATTTACTTTGCTAATCCCCTGATTCCAAGGAGCAATTTAGCATGGCCAATCCACCTAGCCCACACATCTGCAGGAAGAAACAGGAGTACCCAGAAGAAACCCACATTGACACGGAATGCGCAAACTCCATACAGACTTTGACCAGAGGCTGGAATTGAATCCTGTCCCTGGCACTATAAGGCAGTAGTGCTAACCACTGTGCCACCATGCCACCCTAGCCCCAGCTTAGGTCACTGTCTGCGCAGAATCTGCAAGGGTTTCCTCCAGGTGCTCTGGTTTCCTCCCACATTCCGAAAGGTGCGCTGGTTAGATGCATTGGCCATGCTAAAATTCTCCCTCAGTGTACCCAAATAGGTGCCGAAGTGTGGCAACTAGGGGATTTTTATAGGAAATTCATTACAGTGTTAATGTAATGTGACTAATAAATAAACTTAAAAGTTTGTTTATTTATTAAAACTCACTAAAAGTTAGAAAACTGAGAGATAACCTACTGACTCATTAAGATTCTGAAATGACCTGACAGGGTAGATGTCTTCCCAGCTGGAGAGTCTAAAATAAAGGTAAAGGGCAAACCACTTAGGACTGAGATGAAGAAAATTTCTTCACTCAATGTGGTAGTGAACCTTTGAAAACCGCCAAGAACTGTGAATGTTCAGTCAATGAATATATAAAACTTTGGAAACTAGGAGAATCAAGGGATTGAGTGGGAAAGAGGAATCGAGGTAGAAGATCAGCCACAATGTTACTGAACGGTGGAAATCCAAAAGGTCCTTTGGTCTATTCTTATTCCTACTTATGTCCTTGACACTGTGATGTACGGAATCTCAAATAGTTAGACATGGCTATTTCAGATAGCCAAACCACTTGCAGTACACAACTTTGAATTGTGCCAGGCTTACCTTTTGAACGATGCGTGCCAGCATCTGAAGTGCCAGAGTTCGCTGCTGAATTATCTGGCTGCGAGCTAAATGAAATAGCTCTTGCAGTGAGTACCCAGCTTGCTAAAAGAAACAAACCATTAGTTAGGAGATAATTAAAGCAAATAAGAGTTAAGAAATATTGGGCAGTTTGCCACGAATTTGTCAGCTCTGTGCCACCATAATGCAAAAAGAAGATAGCTACATGCATTTACATAAAGTCAGATTGTTTTCAAGCAGTTTACAATCAAGTGTAGTTGTTACTGTAAAAGGGGAAAATGTGATAGCCAATTTGCACACAGCAAGTTCCTAAAACAGCAACATGATAATGATGAAATAATCTGTTTCTGTGATGTCAGTTGAAGGATTAAATATTGACCAGGACTTGGAGAGCTCCCCTGCTCCCTTCTTCGAATAACATGAATTTTGGACCTTGTAAGTTTCCTATGTGGCCATTTTAGTGGAAACAGGATCAGGATGGGGTGGGCTTCCTGTCCCGCCCTTTGGTAACCATTTTGGTTGGCTAGGAGGCTTATCAAGGCCAATTAAAGGGAACAACTGGAATTTTCCAATTTTCTATATTGGCAAGGGCCAGTTTAGGTAGCTAGAGGCACACAGCCAGCATCAGGCCAGAGCAATATTGCTCTAGGCAGACCTTGAGACTCTTCTCGCCTACCTGGCTGTGAGAGCAGCCTGTAGAAAGGCTTGACCCCCTTGCAGAAATCTGCAAGTATATAATGTATCTTGAAACTGCTTATTTCTTGCTGTCACAGTGCACACAGTTAAAGTTGGTTGCTACTAGCTTTTCCTTCGAGTTGCAAAGAATTTCTGATATGTTTCATCCATTTAAGATATTAATTTCAATGGTTCAATTGCTGCCATGGTATTTTGATGGGAACTCACTTAACGGATCAGTTAAAATGTCATAAATATACAAATTTAATCATACCATTTCATTTGAACAACTTACATAATTTCATTGCCTGTGGATAGTTAACTGAATAACAAAGTGCAATCTTTAATGTACTTAGTTCACATAAATCAAGAGATTTGAATTGATAATATAGCAAGGCTACAAAGGCAGAAACAGTTCTCCTCAGAGCACAGAAGGTTAAGGAAGACTTAATAGGAAGGATTCAAAATGGAGTTTTAGTGGAGTAAATAAGGAGAAATTAGATCCTCGGGCAGAAGTGTCAGTGGCCAGGGAGACAGATTTGATTCAGAAATGGTAGCCTTATGTTATGCTACTTGACCGGTAATTCCAAGGCCTAGACTAATAATCCAGAGGCATGAGTTCAAATTTCACCCTGGCATCTGAGAAATTTAAATCCAATTAATCAAATAAATCTGGAATAAAAAAATTAGTGTCGATAAAGATGTCCAGTGATGACTCAGTTGTTGTGAAACCCTATCTGCTTCATTACCCAGTCAGGTTATATGTGACCCCCAACTCACTAAAATGTGGAAGACTCTTACCTACTACTCTCTGAAAGGGCCTAGCAGGGGCCATTTCATTAACTCAGTTAAGGGCAATATCCTGCGAATGAATAAAAAGTGTTATGATCTGTAATTATGATTTGTAATGCACTACTTGAAAGAACTGCTCCAAAGTAAACGGGATAAAAGCCTAAAAAGGAAAAAATTTGCATGGCTTTGGAGAAACAGCAGGATAGTGGAGCTAATTGGATCGTCTATCAAAGACAAGCATAGCAGACCAAATGGCTTCCTTCTGTGCAGCAAGACTCTAAGATCCAAGGCTGCTCAGTCATCAGTCTGAGGCCGCCTTTAGAATGCCATTAATCAGAAGCACGCTGGCAGCATTTTACCAAATAAGGAATGAGTACCTGCATTTCAATGATCAACTTTACACCCATCTTACTTATTGTTTTGATACTTCAGAAAAAATACTGAAATTTACCGCTTCGCTAATCTGTATTTAACTCCATATCCCTTAAAGTGATCTATTGATAGCTTTGAAATTTTCAACTAACCCCTAGCCTCATCAGCTTTTTTGAAGGGAAGGGAGAAGTTGCAGATTTCCCTCACCCTCAAGGTGCTTCCTGACATCTCACTGAACAGCCTAATTTTAGGGTTCTGGACTCCCACATTCAGAGGAAATAGTTTCTGTCCATCCGCCCTAATAAATCCTTTAATCATGTTAACGACCTCAATTAGATCACCCCTTAATCTTCTTTACTCAGGGGAATAAAGGCCCACTCTATGCAATCTTGCTTCATTATTTAACCCTTTCAACCCAGGTGTCATTCTGATGAATTCATACTGTTCATCCTCCAAGACCAAAATATCCTTCCCAAGATGCAGTTCCCAGAATGAGCACAGTACTCTGGAGCTCAGTACAGATGGAAGATAACTTGCATCCATTTACATTACAGCTTTCAATTGAACAAATGTAGAACGCAGCTCTATAGCGTTCAGTGTAAAATGAAAGAATATAATGTCTAACCTCTTGCTGCTCTCCGTGATGGTGCAGTCCCAGGTGAGTTGGAAGGTCAACATCTGGAGGTATCAAGTCACCATGGAAACTGAACCTTGCTTGCATCTCCTGAACATGAAGCAAAAAGGCATTAAATTACATGTTTCTGTGAGAAGAGAGGATATGTTGCTGTTCGTTGCGCAAGTTAGTTTTCGATATATTCAGTATTTGGTGGATTTATTGTTTCAAGAGTTTGATTAAGGAGAAATTTGCTATGTAAATGTTTGCAAAGCCACATCAGCATTTCAAGTTCTCCTCTACATCTAAATCAGAGAGCTCCTCAATAAGCACAGACACATCGCTCAGCTCAAGCATCTCTAAATGGCAAGAGCTATGCTGTCCAACTGGCGTTCACAAATCCATGACTGGACCACTGGAGCAGCCTCCTGCTACTCAATATTAGAGCCATTCAGTCCCACAGCCTCTCACCACTTGGTGACAGGGTCTCACAGTCCCAGTCTCTTCCTGCTCTGCCATAGGGCCATTCAGTACCAGTCTCTCACCACTCTGTGCCAAGGCCTTGCAGTCCCAGTCTCTCTGTGCTCTGTGACAGAGCAACTCTATCCCACAGTCTTTTGTTGTTCTGTGATAGAGCCTCTGAGCCCCAGTCTGTCACTGCTCTGTGGCAGGTAGTCTCAGTCCTCAGTCTCTGACATAGGGAGTAACTGTTATACAGAAGCTGGTACTACTCACCTTGTTAGTTTTCCGTCGCCTGGGCTTGGGCAGGTCTTTCATCCATTCTAGTTTATCATATTCCGGTTCATCCATGTGGACCCACCCTTTCTCAGGCTTCAATGGAATACTAGCCTCTGTAAAGATTCAGCAATATTGTAATGAGTTGTCTGCAATCCTGTCACCTACCCGAGTACAGTACACACACATATATCACTTGGTCTTGCAAATGTCCAACTCAGCACCTACACAATCGTGTCACTCTCCTCCTACAATCTGATGTGCAGGCATAATGAAGGAGGTAGTCATCAACTTCAAGAAACATAGTGGAGGATATGCCCTTGCTGCGTGAACAGCGATGAATGGAAATGGTCAAGAGCTTCAAGTTTCTGGGTGTTCAGATCACGAACAATCCTGTCCTGATCCTTCCATGCCAATTCTATAGTTAAGAAAGCCACAACCAGGCCTCTACTTTTTCAGAAGGCTAAGGAAATTCAATATGTTTGCTACAATCTTCACCAGTTTTTACAGATGCACCATAGAAAGCATCCTTTCCGGAGTATCACAGCTTGGTATGGCTCCTGTTCTGACCAAGACCACAAGAAACCACAAAGGGTTGTGACTATAGCCCAGTCCATCACACAAACAAGCCTCGCATCCATTGATCCCATCTATAGTTCCCACTACCTTGGAAAAGCAGCCAGCATAATCAAGGGCCCCAAGGACCCCAGACATACTCTCTTCCACCTTCTTCCGTTGGGAAAAAGATATGAAAAAGTCTGAGGTCACATACCAATCAATTCAAGAACAGTTTCTTTCCTAATGCCATCAGACTTTTGAATAGACCTACCTCATACTAAGTTGATCTTTCTCCAAACCCTACCTATGTGACACTCCATCCTTCACCCTCTCCTTTCCTCATCTATGAACAGTATGCTTTGTCTGAATAGCATGCAAGAAACAATACTTTTCACTGTATACTAATCCCAGAAAAGCCCCATTGTTGTTCACCCCAGCAAGGATGTGGAAGCCATAGAAAGGGTGCGGAGGAGATTTACAAGGATGTTGTCTGGATTGGGGAACATGCCTTATGAAGCTAGGTTGAGGGAGCTCGGCCTTTTCTCCTTGGAGAGGAGGAGGACGAGAGGGTGACTTGATAGAGGTGTATAAGATGTTGAGATGCATCGATCGATGGATAGTCAGAGGCTTTTTCCCAGGGCTGAAATGGCTGCCACAACAGGACACACATTTAAGGTGCTGGGGAGTAGGTACAGAGGAGATGTCAGGGGTAAGTTTTTCACTGAGACAGTGGTGGGTGCGTGGAATGGGCTGCTAGCAATGGTGACAGAGGCGGATTCGATAGGGTCTTTTAAGAGACTTTTAGATAAGTACATGGAACTTAGTAAGATAGAGAGTTATAGGTAAGCCTAGTAATCTCTAAGGTAGGGACATGTTCAGCACAACTCTGTGGACTGAAAGGCCTATATCGTGCTGTAGTTTTTCTATGTTTCTATGTGACAATAATAAATCGAATTAAAAAATACCTACATTGGTTTAGGCATATACCTGGGTTCATTATTCCAAGCAAACAACTTTAAATCTATCATCTCACAAATATATGGAATACAAGTACTATATTGTACAGAAGTCCAGATAATTGGAATGAAATCCAATGAAGACTAACAGATTAAGAAGGAATCTCATGTTAAATGCACTTTGGCACTCCCAATTCTAATTGTCCTGGAACCACAAAACTGGCTGAAATCCAAACCTGATTAAGAATCCAATACTCAAGTCGTTAAATGGTTGCTGTTGACCATGAGATTCACTGATACAAGAAAATTGTAGGGAGATTTCATATTGTCCCCCAGTTGGTCTTCGGGTGGTAGGTCCACAGTCAAATAAGCAGACAGTTAAGGCAAGTTACACACAGAACTGGGAAAGAAATAATGCAGGAGTAAAGAATGGCTCATAAATCGAAGGCACCAGTTGGGAAGCACTCAAGATGGGCTGGGTTACATGTGCATGAATGCATGGAACATGGTCAAATAAGGTCAGTAAATGCAGGCACATGTCACCACATGGGACTACAATATAGGAACAATAATAGCGAAATCAAGGCAAGATTGAGATTTAATCATGGCTATAAGTTATTCAGAAAATGTAAAGGGAAATTACGTTTTCCCTGGATAGGAAAACATAAGGCTGGGTGAAAATATTGATCAAATAAACTATTGTAGGGTTGGAAAGAATGGTAGAGCTGAGAATGCAAAGATAGAATATTTTGCTAGAGTTAAGGATTAATAGAGGAGCTATTATAAGACTGAGTATATACTATAGGCAATCAAACTTGTGGAAAGAAGAGAGAGGAGCAATTATGCAGACTAGTTATAAGAAAATGCATAAACTGAACTATCAATAATGGGAAGCTCCAATTATTCAACTATAGACTGGGATAGAAATAACAAAGGATAAAGAGGGGAAGGAATTCCTGAAATGAGTACAAGAAAATTTGTGCTTCCAGACTGCTAAGGAAAGGAGCAATGCAGGATCCAGTTTTTTCAAATGAAGTGCCATGTGGAACATATTTCAGCCAGGAGCATTTAGGGAACATGATCATATCATCAGGTTATAGAAAACTGTAAAAATATACTACTAAAAGAGGATTAGCAGCAGTGACTTACAAATAGGTAGCAAAAACTGCTCAGTAAAACAGTAACTGAATGCCAGCAGCCTTTCAAGAAAAAATGGTTCAGGGACAGAATAGACATAACCATAGGAGGAAAAGGAAATGCCACCAAAGCCAGTGCTCCATAAAAGAAATCAAAACTGAGACAAAAAAAGTAAGATTCATAACACAATAGAGAACTGTGGTAGCATGGCCCTTAAAGGGACATTACCTGAAGGCCACATGATCCAATCAGACCCTATGGATTGTCAGGGCAGAGAAGGTTGGGGGTTGGGGGGCAATCCTTGTGGGAGTTTTGGTAATACCAATGTGGTGGGAGGAGAGATAAGTTAGTGTGGGGGAAGAAGTGAATCAGTTTGGAAGATAATCAGTCAGAGGTTGCAACAAGTCACATAAGTGGGGACAGTCATGTGAGTAATTGGATGGGGGATGCTTGTCTAGGTCTTTAAATAGTTACCCAGAAGTTAAAGAGGTTTCAAGTACACGGGTGGAATTTTACCAGCGCAAACACCCAAGTTTCATACGATCCCACCAAAGGCCAACACAGAGTGTCATTTTTTGAGCCTCTCTGAGCCCCGGAATCGAGGTGGGCGTGCTGGTAAAATTCCAGCCTCTGTATAATCCTGCCAGCAATCTCCGATTCAAATCACATTTTTGGATGGTTCCCAGTGCAGGGTAATTGTCCAGAGGAAATTTAAATGTGATTCCCCAGTGCATCCTCGCAGAGTCCCACCAATCCAATGCTGGGGAACTCGGAATTTATGGCCCCACATGTTTCAAAGAAATTAACTTATTCTTCTCCATGAAACATAGGTCCAGTTTACTTAGCCTCTCCTCATCGAGAAATCTCCTTATTCCTGGAATCAGTCTGATGAACCTTTGTTGCACTTTAGCTAGACAAGTATACCGTTCATGAGGTATGGTAATCAACAATGTACACATTACTCCAGGGTGGTCACACTAAAGACCTCTATAATTACAGCAAGATTACTTTACTATTATACTTCATTCCCTTTGTAATCAAAGCTAAAATACTATTGCTCTTCCTAATTCCTTATGATTTAATTTGCAAAAGTTTAAACAATCTCTCATTTTCACACACTCCTCCATTCTCACACTTCCCCAGCACCATTCTCCCTCATTTTCACTGCCCCTTCCACTCTCACACCTCCCCAGCACCCTCTCCTCACTTTCACAGCTCTCTCAACTCACAACCCCTCAAAGCCCTCCACTCTCTCAGTTCCATTTTCCCTCACTCCCACACTTCCCTTCCACAGCTCCCTCCACAGTCACACCTTTCCAACACTGGTCTCTTTCACATATGAACATATAAACAAGGTGGAGGCCATTCGACTCCTCAAGCCTGTTCCCCCATTTAATAAGATCAAGTCTGATCTTACAGTAACCTCAAATATGCATCCTGTCTAGCCCTCAACAGCCTAAAACCTCATTGCTTACCAAGAACCTATCCACCTCTGTTTTAAAAATATTCAAAGATTCTGCATTCAAAATCTTTTCAGGAAGATATTTTCAAAGACTCTCAGCCCTCAGAAAAAAATCAGTCTGAAATGGGCCCACATAACGATGAGACAATAACCAGATAATGAGTATTGTCCTGTAGGTTGGGAGATAAACTTTAGTCAGAATACGAGCAATGATTCACCTGGTCTTCTTCGAATTGTGCCATTGGTTGTTCTATGTTCAGAGAGGGTAAACAGGACATTGGTTTAACTCTTCATCCAAAAGTCAGTGCCTCAGACAAAATAGCATGTTTTTGGGATGGCACTGAAGTGTCAGCCTTGATTTTGTGCTAAAGTCTCTAAGACAAAGCTTGAATCCAAAACCTCTCTTATGGTCTCAGAATGAGACTGCTGAATAGCTCTCCCTGTTTTTGCAAATCAATCATGTTATTGGAACTGAGTAGACTGTGCCTCATTGTGCACTTAATCTGTGCGATATCTGACCAGAGACTGCTTGATCCAACATAAGTGACTGAAAGGTAAGTGCTCCATTTCTTATTGCTAACATACTTCACAGAAAAGCACATTATAAAAACACAGGAAATTCGAAAGGGGTTATATTATAATCTAGGTGTTACTAATACATTACTATGACTGAGTGATCTGTGATACAGAGCAGTGATTTTTAAAAAGTGAAGTTTCATCTTCTGCTCCAGTCAGGTGGCAGAATGGCAGCTTTGTCACACAACAGTAATCCTAAACCCAAGAAGGAGTGTCTAACAGCTGACAGCACTCTGTCACCTCCCTGTGGTCTTGAATCAATGCATGCCATCACCTAGAAAGGATTCCTGTCTGGCAAAAAACAGCCCTGAAAATGTGATCAATTACACTGCAACAATCAATTCATTTTCCAATTAAGTGGTTTTTGTGGTACTTACAACCTTTCTCCCAAAGTGGAGAAATGTTATTGTCCATGCAATTGTAAGGTTTGTACCATGGCTGTGGAGCGCTATGCACTCCAACACACCATGGTTGTGCAGTGTTAGTCAATATTGGGATAAACACAAAATAGCAACATACTCCTGACTCATCATGCTTTGTTCTCTGTTAAACAGTCATGCTAACGCAAAAATGCCATCTTTTAGGCAAATCACCCTGGAGTAAATTCAAGGATAGCAACATGCCCCATCACCACTGTAGAAATCCTCAGAGATGTTTCTGAGGCCCACTCATCCTCAGCTGCTTCAGTGACTTTTCCTTCATCAGAAGTGAGGGTGTTCCCTGATGGTTGCCAAGTGTTCGGTTCCATTCACAGCTCCTCAGAAGCTAAAGTAGTTCAGCTTGCACACAGCTGGATAAAGTTCGGGCTTTGGCTGATCAGTGGCAAATAACATTTGTGCTACTCAATTTATGCCAGGCAATGGCCATCTCCAACAAGAGAGAATCTAACTGTCTGCTCTTAGCATCCAAAACATTAATAATCACGGAAGCCCCACCATTAACATCCTGTGGGTTACCACTGACAAAATACTTAACTGGATCAATCATACAAATACTTTGGCTACAAGGGCAGATCAGAAGCTGGGAATTCTGTGATGAGTGACTCATCTCCTGACTCCTCAAAACTTGTCTACCATCTATAAAAACTAATCAAGAGTGTGATGGCATACTAAAACATTTTGCGGATCAAATTGAACTTGGCATGCTTGTCACAGATCTTTGAAGCGGAAGGGCATATTAGTAGTGTGGTGAAAAAAGCACATGGGATACCTGTTGGCAAAAGATGCCAGAGCACTAATTAAAAAAGAGCAGGGGAGTTCCTCCAATACTATCCTAGCCAACATGCATCGCTCAACAAATGTCACCAAAACAGATTAATTGATCATTCATCTTAATTCTATCTTTGGAGCTTATTGTCTGCAAACTGTCATATTTCCTTCACTACAACAATAACTATTGTTCAAAAGTACTTAATTGGCTGTAATGTGCTTTGGAACTGAGATCTTGAAATACACTATATAAATTAGAACCCATAATAAGAAACTAAAATAAATTTGAGTTGAAGGGCCATTGCAAAATACCGTTCAAAAAAAAAACACTGAATGATGCAAAATATGTAATGTACTCAAAGTCTAATTAAGGTTAGGTTAATCAATACCTCCAACGCAACAAAAGATTCTGCATAGTTTTCACAAACTGAGATATTTTAGAAATTCCTACAGTACAGGAACTGGCCATTCGGCCTATCAAGTCTGCACGGACCACAATCCCACCCAGGCCCCACTCCCATATCCTCACACATTTACCTTGCTAACCCCCTTGTCACAAGGGTCAATCTAGCATGGCCAATCCACCTAACCCACACATCTTTAGACTGTGGGGCGAAACTGGAGCATCCGGAGGAAACGCACACAGATACAAGGAGAACAAACAAACTCCACACAGACAGTGACCAAGGTAATTGAACTGGGTCTCTGGCACTGTGAGGCAGCAGTGCTAATCACTATGCCACTGTACCACCCGACAGCCAAAGAGAGAAGCTTTACTGCTAACAACTAACCTAAGTTGGCACTTTGGCAGAACTTAATCAAAAGTTGATACCAGAGATCTCAATTGTATAGTCCTGCACAGACCAAAAATGTCCCTAGTACTACCTCAATGAGACCTCAGCTGTGGTGCTACTTTCTCAAGGAAAAATTAATCTAAGTTTGCAGTGCTAATTGTTAGCCAAGGTCCCCAGTGAAAAGGAATACGTTTGACTCTGATACCTTCCATTGTCAAATGGGCTGCTTACACTGACTAACTCATGCAGGATGAACAATCAATGGTGCAGGAGAGAGCTTCAGCAAAGAGAGGGGTAACTGTAGAGATGTGGCTTAAAGAGTTGCATCAAAACATGATTTGCCCCTATACAGAGGACTGCAGAACAATTCTTTACGAGGAAAGAACTAACTGAGATCTAATAATCTATAGTCCATACGCATAGAGATACACACAGGAGAAGTGATGGCCTAGTGGTATTAATGCTAGACTATTAATCCAGAAATTCGGCTAATGTTCTGGGGATCTGGGTTTAAATCCTGCCATGGCAGCTGGTAGAATTTGAATTTCATAAAAAATATCTGAAATTAAGAATCTACTGATACCCATAAACCATTGTTGATTATGGAAAAAACCCATCTAGTTCACTAATGTCCTTTAGAGAAGGAAATCTGCTGTCCTTGACTAGTCTGTGTGATTCCAGAGCCATAGCAATGTGGTTGACTCTCAACTGCCCTCAGGCAACTAGGGATGGGCAATAAATGCTGGCCAGTCAATGATATCCATGTCTAGCATTAATACCACTAGGCCGTCACTTCTCGTGTGTATATCTGTGTGCGTATGGGCGATAGATTATTAGATCTCAGTTAGTTCTTACCTCGTAAAAAATTGTTCTGCAGTCCTCTGCATAGGGGCAAATCATGTTTTGATGCAACTCTTTAAGCCACATCCCTACAATCACTCCTCTCTTTGCTGAAGCTCTCCTCCTGCACCATTGATTGTTCATCCTGCACAAATTAACAAAAAAAGACTGAATTTTTTGCAATGATGTGTCAGTGCTAATCTGCTGAATGTTTTAGCTTTCGTGCCTTGAAAAGGTCCAGGAAAGCATTTATTCTTGTTTATCATGATTTCTATGTAGGCACTCTTTTTCTAAACCCTGGACTAATGAGTCAGAACTTGCTCTTGAAGTCTACAGTGGTGTGTTCATGCTGTAGATAGACAGAGCTTTATTACCTTGTAATGCAGGTTGAAATCGTTCCAATCTTTCTTCATTCCAGTGAAGCTTTTATTATTGAATAATTATTGATCATGCTAAATGCTTTAGATGAGCTGTACAGATCTAACAGCAGACTGCAGAGCACAGCAAAGAATGCAGATGAGGAAGCCAAGATTTTGAGAGAACAAGGCAGGACTAAACAATTGTACTTTAACCCTTCTATAACAACTGAAGTCCACTGAGATGGAACTGGGACAACGAGTCTGTAAAATTTTGTTATTTTGGGTGGCTAGACTTTGCGATATCCTTTACATTTTTTGTGCAGTGGTCCTCGAGTAATATGTAAATTTGAACAAGGTCTGATTAGTATCTTCCAGACTACAGCACAGCTGTGCATTCACACAGTTCAGTGAGAACATTGACTGGGGTGTGAACATAGATCTCAGTTCAAGAAAGAGCTATGCCATTGAGAACTTCACCTGCCGTTCAATTCGTAGTACTCCTTCCTCTGAGTCAGGAGCTCAGACTGCATTGGAGACTTGAGTACAAGATCTAGGCTGCTACTACAGCTTAATGCTGAAAGTGTTTGGGTACTAGGAAAGGCCATCTTTTTATATGAAATATTAAACCAAGTCTGTCTAACCACTCAGGTAAAAGCAAATTATTCCATGATATTGGATAAAAGCAAATTACAGCAGATACTGGAATCTGAAATCAAAAGAGGAAACGCTGGAAAATCTCAGCGGGTCTGGCAGCATCTGTAAGGAGAGAAGGGACTCAACGTTTCAAGTCTAGACGATCTTTTGTCGAAGCTCAACTTGAAATGTCAGCTCTTTCCCCTGCTTACAAATGCTGCTAGACCTGCTGAGATTTTCTAGTGTTTTCTCTTTAGGTATTCCATGATACTATTTGTACCTCGTGTCGCAACAAATATTTATCCATAGTTAACATGATCAGAACCAAGTTCAACTCATTGTCCATAACACTACCCTTATCCCTTCCCTACTCTCCCAGCATGACGATAAGGGTCCCCCATATCCTCATTTTTCACCCCACCAGCCTCCACATTCAAAGGATCAACCTCTGCCAAGTCCAGATGATGCCACTACGAAACAAACCTTCCCCCTCACCTTCCCATTGGCATACTGCAGGGGTCATACCCTCTGTGACATCCTGGCCCATTCCTCTATCACCTCCAACTCTTCAACCCCTTCCTAAAGCACCTGCTCATGCAAACACAGAAGACGCACAGAAGCGTTTCACTTGCATCTCATTCAATTTGTTCCAACTTCTCATCATTGGGAAGACTAAACAGACTGGGTGACCACTTTGCAGAACAGCTTTACTCAGTCCACAAGCCTCGTTCCAACTTTCCGATCACACTCAATTTTAACTCAGCACCTTGCTTACATGTCCATCTTTGACTTACTGCATGCTCCAGTGAAGCCCAGCCCAAAGAAGAGCAGCAGCAACTCACCTTCAATTTATGCACATAACAGCCCCCAGGACTCAACACCGAGTTCAACATCTTTCTCCTCCCACACTGACTCTTTTTAAAATATATCCAAACATTTTTCTGTCCCTGTGCAAACCACTGCCCCAGCCTCACCACCAAGATCTGTCATTCGGTCTTTGGTTTTGTTTTCATTCAGCCTAATCTTTATTTTCCCGTTAACATATTCTGGTATCTTAACTTTCTGCAGCTACCAGCATTACCATTTCTTGTCTCGTGACTACACATTTTTGCTGCAATCTCTCCTAGCTCTCACCAATCACTGGCCTATTTTGCTTCAACACCACCCCCCCCCATACTATACATAATCCATTACATTTCAAAAATCATACGAACTCAAAATGTTAATTCTATTTTCTCTTCATAAATGCTGCCAGACCTGCTGTATGTTTGTAGCATTTTCTGTTTTTGTTCCAAATTTAAGCATCTGCAGTCTTTTGCTTCTATAACATTATCACATTGCCGTGCGTAAATTGGCTGTTCTGTTTATCATATAACAGGAACTGCACATCAAACGTACTCTATTATCTGTGAAGCCTTTTGAGATGCCCTGAAGATGGTATACAAATACAGATTGTTTCCTTTATAGGCACATGCTGTGTGACTGCATACAATTTTTCTACATTGCTATAAGGATGGAATATTTGCCAGTATTCCTGAATTAACACAGAACAGAACCACTGATAAACCAAGTAATCACAACTGCTTTTTAGATTCTAGTTCACAGTATACCATCTGTTTCAGTAAAAAAGTGAACTACTGGATATGACATTTCACTCAACTACCTCATCCCAGCGTAAGCCACAGCAATTTACACACAGTTGTTTACTGACACCTTCAGCAGTAATAAATAACATATTCCATTCTTTTTTTTCAGGATTTTCAGGAGATTCATTCCAAGGGACTAAGTTTTAATGTCTGGACTAAGTTCTCCGAATACTCAAAGAAAGATTTTGTCAGCGGGATCAATTCCAGCACAGATTGCCAACAAAAACATGGTGACTCCTGCGGTTTTAACCAAATCCAGTGCTGGGTTAGGTCTCCCATTGGTCATGTACATTAGGTAACAAAACCTTTCAGATCATCAGGTGCAGAAAGTAGACATTTTAAACACTTAAAATACAGAAAATAAGGATGTGCCTATGAGATCAGTACAGACCAGGCAGTTCCTCTCACATTAGGATAAACAGACTAAGGCGCTGGAATACAATACAGAGAGTTTTACAAGGTTTCAATTGCATGTGGGTTCCTGGTTGAGGTAACATATTCTCAACTTGCGCTCAGGACGCAGATCAGCTGTGAAACTTTGCCAAGCAGATGAGACAAAGAAACTACACCATTTACATGCACACCAAGAACAGGAAACTTGAAAAACTTGGCATCGCCACCAGCAACAACCAAGCCTCCCTTGGCACCACAGTAGAAAACAACACTACCGCAGGGAGGTCCATTGTTAACCTGTTGGACTACACACTTCAATCAGAGGAAATCGAAGTTCTCAGCCGAGGGCTCAATTTCTGTCCCACCACCAAAATGGACCCCATCAGTCTTGCAGCAGACACAGAGGAATTCATCAGGCAAATGAGGCTGCGTGAGTTCTTCCACAAACCCCAAGAGGCCAATAGCGCACTCAACGAGAGAGTTAATGAACCAGAACAGCCGACAGAGGGATCCGCAGTGCAGCAACCGAAGAGGAATGAATCCAATTGGACTCCTCCAGAAGGCCGCTGCCCCCGACTGGACACATATGCCCAAGCCATCAGGAGGTGCGTGAACACCAGATTCATCAACCGCACTTACAAGACAGTCCCGAACATCACCCAAGCACAAAGCAAGGCCATCGTGCTCTCAAGACCAACCGCAACATTGTCATCAAACCAGCAGACAAAGGAGGCGCTACCGTCATACTGAACAGAACGGACTACTGTGAAGAAGTGTACCGACAACTAAACAATGAGAAACACTACAGACAGTTACCAGCAGATCCGACCAAAGAACACACTCGTCAAATCAACACTCTGATCGAAACCCTTGATCCGGACCTTCAGAACACCCTCTGGGCTCTCATTCCACGTACTCCCCGCATTGGAGATTTCTACTGCCTCCCAAAGATACACAAGGCAAACATACCCGGCCGTCCCATCGTATCGGGCAATGGGACCCTGTGTGAGAACCTCTCCGGCTATATCGAGGGCATCCTGAAACCCATCGTACAAAGAACCCCCAGCTTTTGTCTTGACACTACGGACTTCCCACAGAAACTCAGCACACATGGAGCAGTAGAACCAGGGAGACTCCTTGTCACAATGGATGTCTCGGCGCTCTACACCAACATCCCCCACGACAATGGTATTGCTGCAACTGCCTCAGTACTCAATGCCATCAACTGCCAGTTTCCGGATGCAATTTTACAACTCATCTGCTTCATCTTGGACCACAATGTCTTCACCTTCAACAATCAGCTTTTCATCCAGACACATGGAACAGCCAGGGGGACCAAATTTGCACCTCAGTATGCCAACATCTTCATGCACAGGTTCGAACAAGACTTCTTCACCACACAAGATCTTCAACCAAGGTTATATATTAGATACATTGATGACATCTTTTTCCTTTGGACTCATGGTGAACAATCATTGAAACAACTGTATGATGATATGAACAAGTTCCATCCCACCATCAGACTCACCATGGACTATTCTCCAGAATCAGTTGCATTCTTGGACACACGCATCTCCATCAAGGACGGTCACCTCAGCACCTCACTGCACCGCAAACCGACAGACAAGCTCACAATGCTCCATTTCTCCAGCTTCCACCCTAGACACGTTAAAGAAGCCATTCCCTATGGACAAGCCCTCCGTATACACAATTTGCTCAGATTAGGAGGATCGTGACAGACACCTCCAGACACTGAAGGATGCCCTCGTGATAACAGGATATGGCGCTCGACTCATCGATCGACAGTTCCGACGTGCCACAGCGATAAACCGCACTGACCTCCTCAGAAGACGAACACGGGACACGGTGGACAGAGTACCCTTTGTTGTCCAGTACTTCCCCGGAGCGGAGAAGCTACGACGTCTTCTCCGGAGTCTTCAACATATCATTGATGACGATGAACATCTCGCTAGGGCCATCCCCAACCCCCCACTTCTTGCTTTCAGACAACCGCACAACCTCAAACAGATCATTGTTCGCAGCAAACTACCCAACCTTCAGGAGAACAGTGACCACAATACCACACAACCCTGCCACAGCAACCTCTGCAAGACATGCCAGATCATAGACATGGACGACATCATCAAACGTGAGGATACTATTCACCAGGTACACGGTACATACACTTGCAACTCGGCCAACGTTGTCTACCTAATACGTTGCAGGAAAGGACGTCCCGAAGCATGGTATATTGGGGAGACCATGCAGACACTACGACAGCGGATGAATGAGCATCGCTCAACAATCGCCAGGCAAAACAGTTCCCTTCCTGTGGGCGAACACTTCAGCAGTCATGGGCATCCGGCCTCCGACCTGCGGGTAAATGTTCTTCAAGGGGGCTTTCGTGATACACGACAGCGCAGAGTCGCTGAACAGAGACTGATAGCCAAGCTCCGCACACATGAGGACGGTCTTAACAGGGATCTTGGCTTCATGACACACTATCTGTAACCCCCGTAACTTGGCTGGGTTAGCAAAAAACCTCACTTATTGTGCTGTCTGGAGAAAATACACAATTCTCTAACCAATGCTCAGGATTCCCTTCACACACATTGTTAGCCACTTTAACACTTCAATAGCAGGTTAGATGTAAGGATTCGCATTCTAATCAGCAATCTGTGACTGTCTGTATTGGTATGAGTGCTATTGCAGACCAGAACACTGCATTTGCCTGACGAAAGCACATAGTGTCGAAAGCTCGCGAATTTACTATCAAATAAATTGGTTGGATTTAAAATTGGTGTTGTAAAATTTTACTGAGGTAACATTTAGGCAGCAACATATTGTACTCAATGACATCGGTCAAAATTAAGAATATTTTGAACCTTGTAAAATCTGCACAGTGTTCTGCTGGGGAGTTCACAACCCTCAATCCTTCACATGGTCTTCTTCCAAAATCATTTGTTCTTGCCAGTTGATTTCCCATAACTACAAAACAGGGGGATGTTTGGGGTCAGGTTGTGTGAGGGTAGACACATGGCATCTTCCCCTAACCACAATACGATGTGTGAATGAGACAAGGCTGTGAAGGATGGCACAGTGGCTAGCACGGCTACCACAGTACGAGGGACCTGGGTTTGATTCCCAGTTTGGATCACTGTCTGTGCAGAGTCTGGACATTCCCCCTGTGACTGTGTCCATTTCCACCATCTAATGCTGGTTAGATGCATTGACCATGCTAAATTCTCCCTTAGCGTACTTGAACAGGCACCAGAGTGTGGCAACTAAGATTTCCACAGTAATTTCATTGGGGTGTTAATATAAGTCTACTTGTGACAAACTGACAGTTAACTGTTCATCAACTTTCTTCCCCCTATAGTTCATAATGACACTTGATGGTGGGGCATACGTAACAGACATTATTCAAATGCCATACAGGTGATTAATCTAACTGTATACTGAGAGTGGCTTTCAGTTTCTGATTCTATATTTTGAGCTTTCAAACAAATTGTTGAAAATCATTCTGCTTTATGTGTTTTTTTACTTGATTTCAAAGATGCATGTCACAGATAAGCTCTCATGGCATTCGTGTTTCTGAATACTTTAAAAACATGATTTTTCAAAAACTTTTCAGAAAAATTAATGCTTCATGACTTAGCTGTACAAGTCCTTTGAAACATGGATTTATTAACTGTTAACTTTCTGTCCTGTAGTTAAGCGAATCCAACATCATGATTTATTGGCCACAGAAGGTGGATTGGCCATGACAAATTGCCTCTTAGTGTCACGAGGACTAGCAGGGTAAATACATGGGATTATGTGGATAGAGCCTGGGTGGGATTGTTGTCAGTGCAGGGTTGATGAGCTGAGTGGCCTCTTTCTGCACTGTAGAGATTCTATGATTTCTGTAACTCTAAGGATGTCCAACACAAAGCATAACACAGAGGAAAATGGGGACAGGACCTCAGCATCAGTCCACCATCAGTCCTTTGTTAATCCAAGATATTTTACCATCATAAGGGGGTGCTACATAAATGCACATTGTTCCCCTTCCCATTTGTATGGATACCGTTTCTAATTACAACACTATGAGCTACACTGAACATTAATTGACTTGGCCTTTTTTTTTTATGGCTCAGCTGGAAGGTACACTTACCTACTAAAACTTCAAAAAATCTGAAGTTCAAAAACAGAATTGATTCTGCTTATTGGTAAGTACAGTCTAAATTAGTTATTTTGAAGAAAATGCCTCCAAAGACTCCTCTGAGCTTAGGTTCACATTCCATAATCAGGAATAAGACTGTCAGTTCACTGGCTACAGGCCCAAGCGTTAGAATCTTCTGCTGCTGCTATTTGATATCCTCAGCAACATCCTTCATTGTAATTGATTTTAGCAAGACTGGTCCAATCAATACCCATCAGTATCTCAGCTCAAAATCTCAACCCTCAGGACAAAGAACTTGGAGAAGTAATAATGCTGTAACTGATATTTAAATATTGTTGTGAATCCTAAAAGCTGATAGGTAATGAACTAACATTTATCCAGAGAAACCATTACACCATCCCTACTGTTCAAATGAGACTGGGATTGAAAGTTCTATCTTTTTTAATCAAGCACTCATGATAGGATTCAATTCAGAATATTGCCTTTATATGATGTCAGACAAAATTTTGCATCACATAGTGTGTTTAATGTGATAAAAACGTCTTAAGGCATGCCACAGCAGCAATATCAGTCACATTTTAACATTAATTACATAACGAAATAGTTGAAAAAGTGACAAAATGTGGGTCGTAGAAATAGATTTCAAGGAGCTGTGAATCTATAGAAAGGTTTAGGGTGGGGATTCCAGAACTTATAGTCAAGGCAATTGAACACACAGTCTCCAATGATGGGCCAAAAAATTGAGGGCATGCAAAAGTCCAGAGTTGGATGAGCGCAGAGATCTCAGTTGGCTATAAGACTGGAGAAGATTAATGAGCTAGGGAGGAGTGAGGTCATGGAAAGATTTGAATGAAAGGATGAGAAAATAAGACATTGCCAGACAGAGATTCTTAATAGCTGAGTATGCCCAGGGGAGATAGGTGAATGGGATTTGGTATGTTAAGACAGTTGCAAGTCAAATTTTAGATGAGGCCAAAATTACAAAGTAGAATAGTAACATCCCATTTGAAAGGGATTGCAAATAAAATCTCAATGCAACCAGGCAGGGTCAGCATGGTTTTGTGAAAGAGAAATCATGGCTGACTAATTTATTGAAATTCTTCGAGGAAGTAACAAGCAATTTAGATAAAGGGGAACCTGTAGAATCACTACATACATACTAAGACTGGAGAAGATTAATGAGCTAGGGAGGAGTGAGGTCATGGAAAGAGAAAATAAGACATTGCCAGACAGAGATTCTTAATATTTCCAGAATATTTCCAGAGATTTCCAGAAGGCATTTGACAAGATGCCACATCAAAGATTACCACACAAAGTAAGACCTCATGGCATATGGTTCACATATTAGCATGGACAGAGGAACGAATTGCTGACAGGAAACAGAATCCTAAATCCTATATGGCATAAATGCAGCTCAGTGGCTTAGTGGTTAGCACTGCTACCTCACAGCTGGGTTCAATTCCAGCCTCAGGTCACTGTCTGTATAGAGTTTGCACATTCTCCCCGTGGGTTTCCTCCGGGTACTCTAGTTTCCTTCCACAGTCCAAAAATGTGCACATTAGGTGGATTGGCCATACTAAATTCTCCCTCAATGTACCTGAACAGGCACCAGGATATGGTAATTAGGAGATTTCCACAGTAAGTTCATTGCAGTATAAGAATACTTGTGACTAATAAAGATTAAAAAAAGATGTGCAGGTTAGGCGGATTGGCCACAAGAAACTGACCCTTAGTGTCAGAGGGATTGGCAGAGTGAACACCTGGCACTATGGGGATCAGGTCTTGTGGGATTGTTGTCAACGCAGGCTCGATAGGCTGAATGGCCCCCTTCTGTACTGTAGAGATTCTATGATTTTCAGATTGGCAAAATGTGACAATTGCCATAGGGATCAGTGCTGGAGGCCTCAACTATTTACTTGGATGAAGTCACCAAATGTATGGTTGTAAAGTTGCTGATGACACAAAGGTAGGTAGGAGAGTATGTTGTGAAGGATCCTTCCAAGAGACAAAGTTAGGTTGACTAAGTGGGCTAAAATTTGGCAGGTGAAGTACAATGCAGGAAAATGTGAACTTGTCCACTTTGGCAAGAATAGAAAAGCAGCATACTTTAATGGAAAAAGACTGCAGAACTCTGTACATAAATCACAAGAAGTTAACATACAAGTACAGCAAGTGATTTAGAAAGTAAATCGAATTATGTCATTTATTGCAAGGGGAATTAAATGTACAAGTGAGGACATTTTACTACAGTACATGGCATTGGTTAAACCACATCCGGAGTACTGTGTACAGTTTCAGTCTCCTTATTTAAGGAATATAAACGCATTGAAGCAGTTCAGAGAAAATTCACTCAACTGATACCTGGGATGGGGGAATTATCTTGTGAGAAAAGGATGGTCAAAGTGGGCATGAATACATTGGGACTTTAGAAAACTCAGAAGTGATCTTATTGAAACTCATAAGACTGAAGGAACTTAACAGGGCCTCCCATTTAACATGGAGATGAGAAGACTATTTTTCTCTCAGACAGTCATGAACCTTTGGCATTTTCTTCCATGATCAGTGATGGAGGCAGGGTCATTAAACATTTTTAAGGCAGATGTATTTGGATACTTTGCTAACAAGGGAGTCAAAGGTTATTGTGGGTGGCAGGAATTTGAGTTGAGGCCACAAACAGATCAGCCATGATCTTATTGAATGGCAGAGCAGGCTGAATAACCTATTCCTACTTTGTATAATGATGTGCAAAATAGAAAACATTGCAAACACAGGAAATGACAGATTTAAGTTTCAGGCCTGGATCATTTCATTTGGTACCGGTTCTCAGAGTGTCTACAGTTAAAATGTTAATCTGTTTTTTTCTCATTACAGATACTTCTGGATTTATTGTGTTGTGCTTGACCTGAATTTTGAGTGCACTACAGCCTCACAATTTTCTTTGCGTCTCAGGTGAAAGCTTCCAGAATCAGTTGTATTGAATGTAATTGTGTCAGTTTTGGATGTTAGCTGCATGGTCCTTCTGAATCCCATAGGTCACATCTGTGCTTCCTTCCACACATCAATCTCAATTTCCCTTTACAACCATGTTCAAACATCAAAACTATGGAATTGAGCCCTTCAAATACAAGCAACCCTTGTATATATCAGGGATTAAATTTAAGAAAGATTGAGTTTGCATCCTACCTACAAGCTTAAACATTCATTCCCCTTCTCTGGCACACTGGTAGAATGTACCATCAACAAGATGTAATGTAGCAACTCAGACTCCTTTGACAGAACCTTCCTAACATGCATTCTCTACCACCTGGAGGGACATGGGCAGCATATGTATGGGCTACAGTCGACTACTTCCCCTCCAAGGCATGCATCCCCTCAAACTTGGAATGGTATTGATAGTCCTAAGCTGTTGCCAGATCAAAATCCTGGAACTCACTCCCAAACAGCAGTATAAGTGCACTTTTACCAAATGACTGCAGCACTTCAATGCAGCAGCTAACCACCACTTTCACAAGGGCAATTAGCAATGGACATTAGATGCTGGCTGATCCATAATTACATGAATAAGTAAGAAAGAAAAGAGGTGTAAAATAATCAGGAATGGCCAAGTGAAAATTAGGACAGATGTAGTTCAGGAGTGAAAATCGATACAGGTATATTTCAGGAGAGAAATGAGAAAGTGGAATCTTAATCCATCAAAAAAAGCAATATCCTTGCTCAGTCCTTCCTGTTTTTAACATTTTATATGTAGTGCTAACTACCTGTCCGTACAGTTGCAAGAGCCTTTCCAATGATCTAAGACTATTTATGGATTGAGGAATTTATTTTGTCTGCTGCTGTGGCACATATTATGGCCCGACTTTAACTCTGTACAAGTGAATGGGTGTCAAGTGAAAACTCCATCCTATAACTCAGCAACATTAAAGCACCTATTCATCTGGTTCCATTACTGATAAATGACTCCATCTCATGGACACCCAACTCATATCATCCTAAGCTCCTGTCTTACTGCAATCCATCACCCAATGCAAAAACAGTTTTCACCATCTAAAACATGCACATTTAAATCTGGCAGTCATTTACAGCAGACAAAAAGTAAAAACTATTAACTATGTGCAATATTATCAATTCCAAAGTTGCCAGTTATAATATCCTCGGTGTTCCATTTCTTTCAGACAGAAATAGCTGAAGAATAGTATTGTATCGGAAATAAAGCATGGCAGATTGCTAAAACAAATTATTTTTTCTTTACTAGTTGTCCTGAAGGTATTTCCAACCTAAGCAAATACAAACCAAGTTGCTTGCACAAACTTTATCTTCATAGTTTAACCCTTTTAGCCCCTGCATAGTTTTCCTAAATTTGCCTGTAGCCCCTTCCAATGTCAATGAATTCTTCCTGAGATACGGTGCCCAGAATTAAATACAGTACTCCCAAGGGGGTCTAATCAAGTCTTCACATAACTGAAGCATAATTTTCATATTCATCTTCATCTTGAGATAGAAGGTGCAAGAAGGAGAAGGGAACAGAAGGTTCTGTTTATGTAGTAAAATGAAATAGAGTGCGAAGAGAATTATGAAAAGTACAATGTCAGTATGAAATAGGTAAACCAAATAGTTTGGTGTTATGCTGTAAATTTGAAGTAGTGTTATGCAATTTTGTAGTTTTTGATGAACTCCATCAGCTGTGAATGGGAGCCAGGTCAATACCAGCCAGGCCTGGACGATTCTTCCTCCTGTCCACATGAGTACGTTCCTTTGACAGCACCTTCCAAATCGATGACCTCTACCACCTAGAACAGATGATGCATGGGGACACCACCATCTACAAATTCCCCTCAAAGTTACGTATCAACTATAACACTACTCCTTCACCATCACCGGATCAAAATCCTGGAATTCCTTTCATAACATCATTGTTGGTGTTCTTACACCACATGGACTTCAGTGTTTCAAGAAGGCAGTCTACCATTACCTTCTCAAAGACAATTAGAAATGAGAATTAAATGCTGACCTAAAAAACAACATCCACATCTCATGAACAAATATCAAAAAAATGTCAGCTAATAATATAGCTTCCAATTATGGGGTGAAGGAAGGTATGTACACAACAGACCAAAGATGAAGAGAGAGAGAGAGTTAGGATGGAGGAGCCAGATTATCAGGCAAGGATTTAAATGTGCATTAGTTCGAATTGATGCTTCTAGGTCTTTCAGCACAGTAGGCCATTTGACCCATTGGGCCTGTTTCAACTCTTTTAAAGAAGTGTCATTATTCCCACTCTGTTGCTCTTTCCCCGTAGCCCTGAATTTGTCTTCCTTTCAAGCTGATCTAATTCCATTCTGAAAATTATTACTCAATTTGCTTCCACTACTCTTTCATACAGCATATTCCTGACCATCATAAAGCACTGCATTAAAAAACTCTCATCTCCCCTGGCTCTTTTGTCAATTACTTTGAATCTGTGGCTTATGGTCATCGACCCTCTGCCAATGAAAACACTTACTCTTTGTTTACTTTTTTCAACATTTTTGAACATTATTGTTAAAACTCTCTTGTTGAGCTTTTTACCTGTAAGTTTCTGATCCATTGGTTCTTCCTTAGTTGGACTGGCCTGTGGTTCTGTGTCTGAATGAGAATGCCTCTGCTTATCCTCATAACCCTTTTCTGCACCTCTTGCTTCCATTTTATCCTTGGCACCTTCGTTATAGCTTTTCCCAGACTTTCTTGATTTTAGAAAAGCTACCAAACTTGGATCTAATTAAACAGAAAGTGAAAGAATAAAACAAAGTTAACTTTATATTTGCAGATGGGAAGAACAAGTTACTTGCTTGTTTTTGGAATAGAAATAATAATGGTATTTGTTGACATTTTAACCCTTAACACTTAATGTCAGTGAATGGGCTTTTACACAGTCACAATCAGAAATTAATACGTACTAGTCACAAATGAAGTGTCAAGCTACAATCTCCAAATAGCACTGTGTTATGCCCAATGAATAAATCACAACTAGCAAAGCCCAGTGGACAAGAAACAATGAGCAGTACCCAAACAACAATGGGAAATGAACAAATTACTACATGTAATGTCCAGTGAATAAGTAACATTGTTTAATGCCCTCTGATGAATACACCAGAGTGAATGCCTATCAATCTAGGAACAACATGCAAAGAACATCACTGAATAAATTGTACTGTGTTCTGCCCAATGAATAGCTCAAGATACAATTTAATGCCCAATTAATAAATCACACCAAATATGTCAACAAATGAAAAATAGTATTAATGTGTAATGACAGAAGATGTGCTAGTGTCTGTTAGGAAATAAGTAACAATTTCAGTGTTGCCAAAATGTACAGAATTCACAAACAGTTAATGGATCAAAACGCACCAAATTCAATAAAGACAGAATGGCAAACACACTAGAATGACATAGTGTAAACTGACACTTTCAACCCTCAAGCACAGCAAATGCCTCATCATCATTTAACAGTTCAGCCTAAACCGTCTAACAGCCTCTCCCAAGAGCCTGGCACAATAGTCAGTTTTCAAAGAAATTTCCTAGCTGTTCAATAACGACCCTAGCTCATGACTTCAACCCTTCGCCCCAAGGTATCTGAGCCATATTCAATGCACTATCCTGCTTTGAAGGGCAACCAAAGCTAGTAAAATCACATTCAGCCAAATTCCAAGGATCAAATGTAATAATATTTTAAAGGCAGCAAAGTATAATCAACTGTCACTATTTCCAGCCTACTGAACAAATAGGATGGGCTTCCACAATCAGTTGCTTGTTGTTGCAAATAGCATAATTGTCAGTCTTTGCTTAGCAATAGCTCCCTTGCCTCGGAGTCAAAGGATTGAGTTCAAGCCCCACTCGGCTTGAATAATGAATCTAGGCTGGTAATTTGGTACAGTGCTAAGAGAGTGCTGCATGGATTGGAATGTGTCATCTTTTTGTTGAGACCACAAATTAAGATCCTACCTGTCCTGTCAAATGGATGTAAAAGATCCCATTGCACTATTTGAAGTGGAGGAAGCAGGTTCTCCCTGGTGTCCTAGCCAATATTTATCCCTCAAACCACAAGTAAAAATAGGTGACCTCATTATCATCTCAGTGTTGTTTGGGGGAGCTTGCTGTGCACAAATCGGCGGTTGTGTTGCACACATTACAATAATAATTACAATTACAGTTCTGATGATAGGTCTGTTTCTCTCCCCAAAGATGTTACCTCTTTCTGGTTGAGTATTTCTCACATTTTCTGCTTTTAATTCTAAAGTGCTCCATTAGTTGCAAAGTGATTTGGAATATTGCAAAGTTTTGAAAGGTACTAAATAAATGCAAGCTATTTCTTTGCTTTCATCCAAGGTACATATATGCCAGTTTGGCTCAATAAATGGCACATTCACCTCTGGCTCAAAAGTAGTGCATATAACACCTACGCCTTATTTGTATGTACAATCCAGGTTGAAACTCTAGTAGCTGTTAAGCCAAGTTTCTGCTTGATTAGATGATGCCATGGCACTATTCCAAGAGCTCTCCTGATGTTTTGGCTCGTATTTCTACCAGCACCCCTATCAAAAACAGATTAAGTCACCATTTATTTTCGCTCCTATTTGTGAGACTTCCTAACACAGTGATCACGAGATGTTCAAAGCTTTTCATGTGATAAGGCATCACTAAAGTGCAACTTGTGTTTATTATATAGCAAAACGCCTCAGGTTTAATTCCTCCCATGCTTATTTAGCTTACCTTAGCCAAGGTTGTGATTGAACACAATTGAACTCAGAGCCAACAGAGGAAAGCCAGACTTACATTTATGGAAATGCCTTTTGTGACCTCTCAGCATTCCATTCAACTGCTAATGAAATGCTTCTGAAGTAAAAACAAAGTGCTGGAACAACTCATTCCATTATCTATGCGGAGAAACAGCGTTAGCATTTCAAATCCAAAATTATTCTTTTTCAGAACGTCAGCATTCCAAAGAAGAGTGACATTATAGATTCAAAACACGTGCCAAAATCTTGCTGCCGAAACTCCGGTGGGATCTTACAGTCCCACCAATAGCGCACCTTCGCTGCAGGTTTTCCAGCGGCTAGAGGCGCATTCAACGGGAGTCCTGTTTACAACAGCAGGGCCATAAGATCCCACTGCCAGCCAGTAGCATGCCATCTCCTGCTATCACAAAACAGGGCGTGGAAGAGAAGAAAAATTCTGCCTTTAAGACACTCTTTCGCACATCTTCATAAATGCTGCCAGCCTGCTGAATTCTTTCCAACATTTTGTTTTTATTTCAAATTTCTGGGATTTACATTCTTTGCTTTAAGTACTTTTGAATTGTAGTCAACAAATATAAGGAACATGGCTTGTGCGCAGCAAGATCCCAAGCAGCATTATCCATACAATTGTTTTTGGCGATGTTGGTATGAATATTCACCAAGACAGACAAATCTTAGTTTGCTTGTGGTAGGAGCAGCACTTATCCAAGGGAACTCCTGGAGTAGAGGCACTGGGAAATTCTATCAGCTACGATGTCCTGCTTTTGACAATTATTGAGTGATCCATGCCAGATAGAATAGTTGAATAGCCAGATTGTCAGATTGACGGCGCCTGTACAGTCCATGACTTCAGGAGAAAAAGTGCAAGCTGAAGGAAGAAATTGGAATTAAGAAAGCCACAGTTTAATGCAGGCAGCAAAGACACATTTACTCACCTAACCGGGTCAGAAGATTATTGCGTTCTTCCTCAATTTCCTGTTTAGACATGGCCTGCAATCTGGCTACATTCTCTTCATGAATTTTTTGTGCTTCTTGAGGGCTTAGTCCCCCACCCAGTCTTTCTCCAGGTACCTGTCTCCCATCATCTGCACCTGTGATAATTAAAGGTTTAAAAACATAACCCACACAAACAAAATACTTTCTCAATTAACACTGATAGTTAAAACTCTACTATCAGAGCATAATAGGAGTAAGCCAGCCAGCCCCTCAATCTGTTCCAACATTCAACGAGATTGTGACTGACTTGCATTTTAACACAAGGGAAATGCTCACCAAGCTACTGTGCACATTTCCAATTCAATACTGGCCCCACATCAATGAGAGACTTTGCTCCCTCTTTGTTCCTGTTAATCCAGCTCAAGATATTCTTGAAGCAGTCATGCTGGCAAGCAGCCTATTACTGAATTTTCACAGGTGTCTGTTGTTACTGTGGGAGAATTTAATCCAGGAACAGCCAAGACTGTCCGGATGTTCCTGCTGGAGGATTCCATCCCTCAACATTCCTGTTTTAACAAAAGCTTTTCCATGAAATCACCTGGTGAGAGCCCCTTTGCCAAGGTCTCAGTAACTGGAGATGGTGTTGACCTTTGCTCTCCTGTGACTCCGGTCGAGGGGCTGACAGTGGACACTGCTTGAGTTGCTTCAGCTGCCTTCTTTGCAGCAAGTTTCTGGGCAAAGATACTTTTCTTTCCTGAAGTCAGCTTCACCTATTGCAACAAAAGAAAAATACAAAACAAGCAAGTCAGCAATTCATGCAAAATGGACAACTCACATGATTGTACGGTAATTACAAGTGAGAAGGGACTCATTTTAGTTCATCCAACCAAATTAACCTTAAATTGTAATAATTTATTAAATGATTCTGATGTTTCATCTCCACTTTTCTATCTGGGAACACATTCATATACAATTGTGTGTGTGAGCAAGAGCTACCACATATTAATCCTAAATGTGACAATTTTAGACCTATATTCCTTACTAAAGATAGCAGGGTTCTCAGACCATGTTGATTTTCCACTTCCTAACCAATGCCAAGTCCAAACATTATGGCCATAAACATTACGAATTGCTAGTCATTCATTGGAATTGCAAAGTAGTATAAAGTGACAACAAACAATACAAATTGTCTTGTTGGTTGCAAGTAAAAAAGAAAGATCCAGATGTGCCAAAGTACCTTACAGCCAGCTATTTTTTTCTATACTTACTGAGGAAAAAAGAATTTGGGGAAGGCCTAAGTAGGAATGGAATAAGGCATATTCCACAAAGGCAGGCATAACTAAGCTCCATGCAAATACTGATAGTGACTCCATTTAGAGAAGTGAGACAAGGTAAAGGAGAAATCATTCAATGAGAGAACAAGAAGTTGGTGGTGGATAGGGACTTCTGATCCTCCATAGCAAAAATAAGTAGAGAGCCCTCAGATCAGCCTGGCAAGGGATGGAGCTGTAGAGAGAATGGACTTTCATTGTGAAGAGGGGCCAGGAAACAAAATTCTGTCTTGTACACCAACTGGTAATACATATCAGAAAAAACAGGGTCCTGCTGGAGAATTCCACTACAAACCATCCTCTAGTCTGAAAAATAACCAATCACTACTCATTTCCTGTCACTCACCCAATTTTGTATGCACATTGCTACTGTCCCTTTCATTACAAGCTCTAACTTTGCTCACAAGTCTGCTGGGCAGCATTTTATCAAAAATCTTTTGGAAATCCATCAACAGCATTACTCCATCCAACCCTTTTTGTTGCTTCAACAACACTCAAGGAAGTTAGTTAAAATATGATTTGCCTTTAACAACTTCAAGTTGAGTTTTTTGAAATAATTCATATTTGCCAAATGACTACTAATTATGTCCAAAATTATTATTTCTAAAAGTTTCCCCACCATCAGGATTAAAATTACTGGGCTCGAGTTGCTGATCTCATCTTTACATTTTTTTTCTAACATTGATGTAACATTTGCATTCTCTGTTTCTGGTAACTCTAATGGAATTACATATAATTCACAATACTGGAACTGGTATGTCTACACAAATGACAGATGCCAGTGTATATGCTACATATCAGTTTACCTCAGCCCTCATCATTTAACCCTATCAGCAGAACATTCTATTACTTTATGGATATGTGAAACCATATCCTTGAGGTACCTATCTAGCTTGCTTTTTTACGTATCTATGTTGTGCACCTCAACTACACTATGTAGTAGCAAATTCCATTAACTACTCTCTGGATACAGAAGTTTCTTCTCAATTTCCAACTGGATTATCAATAACTGTTTTATATTTATGCCATCTATTTTTGGTATCCCATAGGTTTCTCTATGTTTACTTCATCCAATCCGTATATAATCCTAAGGACATCCATCAAAAAGCCAGGGTCTTTGATTTTCTAAGGGAAAAAACCCCAGCCTGTTTAATCTACGCTGATAAGTGTAAATTCTGTTTAGTATCATTCCAGTCAATGCTGTAACTTTTCTATACTACTATAGCCTTTTTGTAACATGCAGATCAGGAATGCATCTTAGAACCATTTGTCAGCTGACACTGAGTGAAGAGCATGAGGCTTTAAGTCCCTGCTTTCAGACAATGCCAAGAAAATACAATATATTTGAAAAATAACTACCTCACTTTGCACCTCCGACCTGTGAAAGACTTTTGGGAAGGCTAGCCCTGTTGATGAAGGAAGAGATATCGGAGTCGCTCTTGTGTCTCTCTCCTGAAATGAAAAGAGCAAACAAAGGAATCAGTAAAATGCTAAATTCTGCACTCTATCTTTTGAAGTTTTCTACGAAGCATGTTCTAATGAGGACTCTCCATTTTGTGGAGAATCCAGAGAAAGTGAGATCATTCGCCTTAGAGCAAAGAAGACTGCAATGAGATTTAATGAAGCTTTTTGATTAAAAAAAGTATAAATTATTGCCACCAGCAGGAAAATCAGTAATCAGACATCTACCTGTACAAGATTTTTTTCTATTCATGGGATGAGGGCATTGTTGGCACTGCCAGTATTTGTTGCCCATTTCTAATTGTCCATGAACTGAGTGGCTTGAGAGGACATTTCAGTTGAAAGTCAATCTCATTGTTGTGGATCTGCAGTCACATAACTTCATTGCAGTGTTAATACAAGTCTACTTGTGACATTAATAAATAAACTTTAAACATGTAGGCTGGACCAGGTAAGGATGGCAGATTTCCTTCCCTCACAAACATCAATAAACATCCAATAATGGTTTCAAGGTCACTACCGCTGAGAACAGGTTCCAGATTATTAACTGTATTTAAGACCCACCAGCCACCAGAGCATTAGCCTGAGCCTCTGGTGACATTACTACTATGCCACCACTTCCCCCTTAATTATAGCCTTCAATGCTTTTTCTACCTTTAGATTGTGTGAATACATCTTCCTTTCTAAAAACTTGGCATTTTAAATAAGCTTGTTTTCCAAACTTTATAAAAACATAGCCAAAAAACTCCAAAAAAAAAATGGCAGTGAACCAAAAGAGAATAAAGCATATGTGGAATCATATTCCAGTGAGGGAGAAAAGAAGGGAAACAAAAGGGTAAAGTGTTGCTTTTGATGCTTCTCAGGATTTCCAACATTTTGCAAGCAGTTAAATATTTTTCAATTGCTTTTACTGTTACTTGTACAACGTAGACCTACTTGTTATTAAAACGATCTACCATGGTGAGATTCAAACTAGGGATCCCAGATCACTGTTCTAAGTTTGTGGTTACCAATTCAGTGACCTACATCACAAGGCCACAGAAGGAACCCCAGCTCATCTATGCCTGCCACAAGATGACTTTTATTGAATTCAGATTTGATCATCTATCACAGTGGGATTGAGCCTGGGACTCGAAATTGTCCAAGGTTTGTGGACTACCAGTGCAGTGACCTATACTACTAAGCCACAAGATGAAGCTATGTGTAATGGAGGAAACATACAGCCAAATTGGGCACAAGCTCCCAGAAATTAACACTATGACAACTGTAGAGTCACACACAAACTAAATGATCCCCACAAGTAATGAACAAAAAGGGAAGTGTGTCACATCTGACCAATCCAATCAAGATAGTTCTTCAGCCACCTGATTTCAATTTTCAAAATTTCACAATTACTCTCGCTTTATATGAAACAGATCAAATTGCACCAAGTGATTGCATAGCAATAGTTATGGAAATGTTAGTGCTCTATTCTGTAGACCACTCAGTGCTCTAAAATGGCTGGACCAAAAATTATGGTCTTATTTAAGATACCAGTGGAAAAAAAGAAAGAAATTGCTATTACATAACACCTTTATAGCAAACTCTATTGCAGCAAATAAATTATTTTTAAAGTGCAGTCACTGGCATAATTTAGAAAATACAGCAGCCAATTAGCTCACAGGAAGACCCCACAAACATCGATGTAGTAATGACCAGGTAATTTGTTTAAACAATATTGGTTAAGCAATAAATATTGACCAGTACAATTAACCACTGTTCTTCAAAATAGTAAGAAGTCACAACACCAGGTTAAATTCCAACCGGTTTATTTGGTAGCAAAAGTCACTGGCTTTCAGAGCACTGCTACTTCATCAGGTGCCCCTCAACAGCGCTCAGAAAGTTAGCAAATTTTGCTACCAAATAAACTGGTTGGACTTTAACCTAGTGTTGAGAGACTTCTTACTGTGTTTACCCCAGTCTAATGCTGGCATCTCCACATCTTCAAAATAGTGCCATGGAAGCTTTATGTATACCTGAGGATTAGATAGGATGGACAGTGAGAGCCTTTTCCTCAGATGGTAATGGCTAGCATGAGATGACATAGCTTTAAATTGAGGGGTGATAGCTATAGGACAGATGTCAGAGATAGGTTCCTTACTCAGAGAATAGTAAGGGCGTGGAATGCCCTGCCAGTAATAGTAGTGGACTCGCCAACATTAAGGGCATTTAAATGATTACTGGATAAATATGTGGATGATATTGGAATTGTGTAGGTTAGATGGATTTTAGATTGGTTTTCAACATCAAGGGCAGAACATCAAGGGCCAAAGGGTCTATACCACGCTGTAATGGACAGATAGGGCCTAAGGTTTAGTAGTTCATTTTAAAGATCGCACCTCATACTAGTCTGGACTTTATTCAAATCCGTGGAGTGGGACTTGAACACAAAATCTTCTGACTCAAAGGTGGCAGTGCTACGAACACAGCCAGATGGAAAGAAGTCATGCAAAGCCCAGTGACAATGGGTGAATCACCAACCTATCGAATGGAGACAAAACATTTAACAAGGTACTAGCAAGTGTGTATGATGGGTCTGATGACCAGAGAACGAACCAACGATGAGAATAAGGTTTCCAGGCTCTTTGCAATCCTTTCATGCAATCCTTTCCAGTTGAGCACCATACTCTGTGAGATCTTGAATTTATTCAAAAACTTACGATAATTTTCGACAAGACAACTGTGATGTGTCGATCCTGTAGATCCATCTGCTCCTCACTATCATCTCCTTGGAATCTAATTTTTCCTGTCTTTGACCTTTTGGATGGAGCTGGCATTAATGATGGAGGAAGGTCAGGAAGAGCTGAAACAAAATAGATAAGCAGTTAGCTTCTGGTGTCCACAGAAAGCATTGTGATGATCAGATTATCTGTTTTAGTTACATTGGTTGAGGATTGAGTATTGGCTGAGAGACGAGGGAGAATTTCCCTGCTCTTCTAATTGTGCCTTGGAAACTGTTAGTCAACATTAAAGCGCAGATGTGATTTACCATCTCAGTCAAAAAGCAGTACCTCTGACAGTGTAGCACTCTCTCAATATTGAAGTGAAATTCCTGTCGAGATTTTGTGTTTGTGTGTCCAGAGTAGGACTTAGTCCAAAGATCATCAATTTTGGATGAAATAGGGAACTTCTAAATACTCGTAAACAGTGAAAAGCATGAACAATGGAGGAAGGACAAAGAGATTGACGGGTTTGTGTACACTGATCAATAAAGTGTAATCAGCTGCAAAAATAAAATCAAAAACCAATACAATATTAGCCTGCGCGACAAGAGGGCAAGAACATGTAGAAGGGGGTACATTGCGCTATAGCAACACAAAATCCTTGTAAGCATGTGTCTGGAGTTATGAGCACTATGCTCTGGAAAAGATATACTAACCTTGAAAGAAGGGCAGCTCAGATTTACCAGAATCGCACCAGTGCTCTAAGGTTTAAATTGTGAAGAACGAGTTTATAAACTATTATTCCCTTGAATTTAGAAATTTACAAAGTCATATAATTAAGACTTATATACCATTTGAGTACAAATTTTACCAGTGGACTATTGGGAAGATTTTAAAGAGACAAGAGTCTTACAAGAAGATTTAGAAAGGCTGAGAAATATAATAGAACAATACAGCACAAACAGGCCCTTCGGCCCACGAGTTGCACCGATCACATCTACCAATCCACAGATCTATCTATAACCCCCTATCCTAATCGTTTCCATATACTCATCCAGAAGTCTTTTAAAAGACCCCAGTGAGTTTGCCTCAACAACCTCCGACCGCAGCCGATTCCATTCGCTCACCATCCTCAGAGTGAAAAACTTACCCCTAACATCTCCTCTGTATTTGCTTCCCTGCACCTTAAATCTGTGTCCTCTCGTAGTGACCATTTCAGCTCGGGGAAATAGTCTCTGAGAGTCCACCCTATCTATTCCTCTCAACATTTTATAAACCTCTATCAGGTCGCCTCTCAACCTACGTCTCTCCAGTGAGAAGAGTCCCAGCTCCCTCAACCTATCTTCATAAGGCCTGCCTCCCAATCCAGGCAGCATCCTTGTAAATCTCCTCTGAACTCTCTCAATAGCCTCTACATCCTTCCTATAATGAGGCGACCAGAACTGCGCACAATACTCCAACTGGGGTCTGACAAGAGTCTTATAGAGCTGCATCATTACCTCCTGACTCCTAAACTCTATTCCTCGATTAATGAAGGCCAGTACACCGTACGCCTTCTTGACCACTTCCTCCACCTGCGAGGCCGATTTAAGAGTCCTATGGACCCAGACCCCGAGATCCTTCTGCTCTACAACACAGCTAAGACTCCTACCCCTTATATTGTACTCCTTCATCCCATTATTCCTGCCAAAATGGACCACTACACATTTATCCGCATTGAAGTCCATCTGCCACTTCTCCGCCCAGTCTTGCATTCTGTCTATGTCCCGCTGCAACTTTTGACATCCCTCCAGACCATCCACAACACCACCGACCTTTGTATCGTCAGCGAACTTACTAACCCATCCCTCCACTTCCTCATCCAGGTCATTTATGAAAATGACAAACAGCAGGGGTCCCAGAACAGATCCCTGGGGCACTCCACTGGTTACCGACCTCCATGCAGAACAAGACCCATCCACAACCACTCTCTGCCTTCTGCCGGCAAGCCAGTTCTGGATCCACGAGGCCAAAGCCCCTTGGATCCCATGCCCTCTCACCTTCTCCAGAAGCCTTGCATGTGGGACCTTATCAAACGCCTTTCTAAAGTCCATGTACACTATGTCCACCGCCCTTCCTTCGTCAATGTGTTCAGTCACATTTTCGAAGAACTCAACTAGGCTCGTAAGGCATGACCTGCCCTTGACAAAACCATGCTGACTATTTCTAATCAGTCCAAACTTCTCCAAATGTTCATAAATCTTATCCCTCAGAAGCCTCTCCATCAGCTTACCAACCACTGAAGTCAGACTCACCGCTCGGTAATTTCCTGGACTATCCCTGTTCCCTTTCTTAAAGATACGGACCACATGCACAATCCTCCAATCCTCCGGAACCTCTTCCGTTTCCATGGACAACGCAAATATCATCACCAGGGGCTCTGCAACCACTTCCCTCACCTCCCACAATAACCTGGGGTACATCCCATCCGGTCCCGGCGACTTGTCTATCTTGATAGAATTTAACAGGTCTAATACATCCTCTTTCCTAACATCCACATACTCAATCCTTTCCGTATGCCTCAAACCGGCAGTGCAATCTCCCAGTTCACTTTCCACCATGAATATTGAGGCAAAGTACTCGTTAAGCACCTCTGCCATTTCTTCCGGATTCACACAGACTTTTCCCCCTTCACCTTTTATGGGCCCACAATAAATAGAAGTAGACTATATATCCTTCGAGTCTGCTCCATCATTCAATAGGATCACAGTAATCTCCTGCCTCAACTCCACTTTCCTGCCTGTTCCCTTAATATCCTGAAAAAGAGAATTCAATGATGAAAAATATACAACCCTCTAAGGTGGAGCATTGTATTTCACAACCTGAGTAAGGAAATTTCTCTTCATCTCAATCCAAAATAACTAAATCCTTAACCCTAGGAGAATGGTTTGATTCCCCAGCTAAGAAAAACAACCTCTTTGTCTACCTTGTCAAGCCCCTTCAGAATCTTGTACGCTGCAATGAGATTGTTTCTCATTTTTTAAATCTGTGAAAGTTCGAGTCCAATTTCTGTCAGTCTCTCATTCTCAGAACCAATCTCGTGAACTTTCACTCTACCATTTCCAATTTAAGAATATTCTTCCTTCCTCCCCACATTTAACTTGTATATACATTTTATTAAAAATTTTAAGGTTTTATCCACATCACCAGTTTTATGCCTCAGCACTAGGATGAAAATGTACTTTTTTTTGTTCCTGTGAGGATATCAATATTTGTAGTGTCTTCCTTATATTGGAAAGCTACTGCAGCTACTTTGACATTTCAGCATCTAAAATAACATTTTCTGGGATTGGGTGACTAAATCAAACAATAAGGCTAACATAAAATCCCAGTCTCAGTCCCAAAGCTTACAAAAACTGTTGTAGGTAGTTTCTGATTTGCAATGCTAAAGAAAGGTCTTGCATAGTTTTTTAACCAGATAGGGCTTCTGTCAGAGTTAAAAGATGAGCCTTCAACTGTATCCTAATCTTTCTTAATAATTCATTTTTTTTCAGTAAAATCATTGCCTCCCTTTTAAACAGAATGGATTGATAACATGAGGAATCCAATAATATCTCATATTTAAAACTGGGATAGACAGATTTCTGGCTTCTCGTTTCTCAGGGAATCGAAGGATGTCAGGATTGAGCAGGAAAGTGGAGTTTGAAATCTCACAATTGTTACATCACAGAAAGAGACCATTTGACAAATTATGTCTGTACCAACTCTCCAAACATACTTACTGCCATTCCTCTGCCTTTTCCCTCAATCAAGTGAAACCCAAGATCAATGGAGGAGCAAGTTTGAAGGGGCTATATAGTCCATTCCTGCTGTAATCATTTGTGTTAAGATATGAAAAGATAATAAATGAAAGATTTAAATGTGGATGTTGGGATTATTATAAAGTTGACACACTGATTTGTGGGAAGGCTTAATGCATTTCTCACATATATACAACAATATTAAATGCAGGCAGAAGATTACTGTGAAAGGCAGTACTTGATGGTGAGTTTAATTATGATCCTCATTGAAAAATATTCATGGTAGTTTGAGCAAAATATTGCGTTTAAACTAAAAGCAAATGCTGGAAATAGAACAATGGAAAAGTCAGTGCAGAAAGAGGCCATTCAATCCATCATGTCTACACCAGCCCAGAAAGATGGGAAAAAAAGCTAGCAGTTCATTTTAATTCTAGTTTCCAGCATTTGGTTAGTAGGCTTCCAGATCACAGAACTTCAGATGCAGATCCAGCCGCCTTTTAAATTAGTGAGCAGTTATTGGAATTCACTGCCAGTTATTCCAATAACTGGAATAACTCTGGGTGAAAAGGTTTTTTCTCATGTTTGCTCTATTTCTTCTACTAATCACCTTAAATTTTGTTGCCTGGTAACTGACAACTCCATGAGGGAAAACAATTCATTACTGTCTACCCTATCGACGCCCCTCATAATTCTGTGCATCTCAATTAGGTCATCCATTAGCCTCCTCTGTTCTAAGGAAAACACAAATCCAGCCCATCCAATCTCTCCTCAGAGCTGCAATTCAAGGCCTGGCGTCATTCAGATATGAATCAGAAATAAAAAAGGAAGTGCTGGAAACGCTCAGTAGGTCTAGCAACATTCGTGATTTAATGTTTCAAATCCATATGACTCTTCAGAACAGAAGCAGTAAATGAATTTAATCTATCGTATTTGAATTAACACAATCATACTGAAGGGACTATGCAAGTCTCAAATTTGATGCAGAATTCTGCAAATGAAATCAAATGGTGTAGATTAATTAACATCTCTCTATCTTGCAGATTGTCACAAATAAAGACTTCAATAGAGTTCACATAGTTAAAATCTGCAAGACAACTTTATATGTTAAAATTCAGTCAGCCAGCGCAAAACAATAAAAGTGGGGGAGAAACAGTGTTAAGGAAGCAGAAATGGCAACATAAAGTCGGCAAGTAAACACAAAGCACACATGCTACATCACAATGTTATAAATGATATGCAAAACCTCTAGTAGTTATAAAATGCACATCCCTAAGCTTGTCAAAATGAAAAATAATGATCTTTTATTTAAGGTACAGGAGAGACCCTCACAACATTTGTGAAATAGCTAGATGTGCATTTGTGATGCCAAAGCAGACAAAGCTATGGGCCAAGTGCTGGAAAATGGAATTAGAATAATTGAATGGTTTGTTCTTGACTGACGCAAACTCAATGGGCCAAAGGGCCTTTTAGTGTGCTGTTGATCTCCATGACTAGATTGAGATGTCAAACATAAATTAAAATCAATTGAAAAATGTAATATGCATGATACTGAAAGATCTTTGTTGGGTTAAAGTATCAAGGAATATGGAGAAATAATCAGATAACAAGGTAACAGTGTTAATCAGGCATGATCTAATTGACTAGCATAGGTTACAGAGCAACCTACCTACATCCTTACCCATAATTCTCTACATCAATTAGTAACCAATTTAAGAACTTGTAGTATTTCAGCATATTTACCAGTAAAAAGTATAGTTCAGTTCTTGTTCATTCCCAACTCCCTTACATCAGATCTAGCATCTGATTACCTCAGTGAGGCTACATAACAAAAATTCAATTCAAACCTTCCAAAGTGACTGTGTCCCGTAGGCCTGCATTGCTCTGGCCTCCAGCTGCATTTTCCAATTCTACTTTCCTCTTGTTTACCACCTTGGCAGCTGGAGATGTTCCTGCTGCTAGGAACTGCTGCTGGAATTGGAGAAGATCGTCTTCAGATTCGCCAGGCTTCGGCCTACCCAACATCTTTCTTAGTTTTGGATGGCCTGCTGTAAATGGGAAAGTGGCACAGTCAGCCTCACTGCACTAGAAGGCATATAATTGAGATAACGTCATTTTAATCAACCCACTTTCCTAGTTGCTATCATCATCGATTAGGATCACCCAGCGTAGGAAATCACTTGGCCCATCGTGTCTTTGCCAATTAACTGAAAGAGCTTTGCAACTAGCCCCAAACCCTGCACTTTCACCATAACTCTGCAAACATTTCCTTTTCATGAATATATCCAATTCTCTTTTCAAAGTTACTGCTGAATTTTGCTTCAAATACCATTTTTGGCAAGCACATTCCAGATCAAAGCAATTTGCTGCATAAAATAAAATTAGCACGTTCCCTCTAGTTCTTTCAACAATTATCGTAAATCTGTGGCCTCTCGTTACCAACCCTGTCACCAAGAGAAAGGTTCTCCCTATCTATTCAATTACTGTTCAATTTTGAATCTTTCCATTAAATCTCCCACAAGTCTTTCCAAGTTGCTTTGCATAACTAAAGTCCATTAGGTCTGGTCTTATTTTGATGCATTTCCTCTGCATCATCACCAGAGCCTAAAGTGGAGCGCCTGGAATTGGACAAAATACTCCAGTTGGGGCTTAACCAAAGGTACCCCATTTCTCAACCTTATCACAGAGAAATGTTATCAGTTACTTTCACTCTGGTTCATTGGCAATAGCAGACCTGAGGCCACTGGGCACCTTTGAACTAAGACAGACAGTGGTAGCACATCTTTTGACTGCAAGAGGTTTCATTGTCAAACTGTATCCCATCTTGATCTGTCATCCACTCACAAGCATGTTCCAGCAGATGACTGAAGTAGGGCAGGGAGATGAACAGAACATCCTGACTCATTTCCCATTTTGTACTTGACTTGGGACTCCAAGATCAATAGCAGCCTTAAAATCAGAAAGCTCAGCAGAGATCATGGAACAAACCAGATACCTTCTGGTCTGTATGGCTCAATGATTTTACCACTGAAATGGAAAATGTATTCCAAACATAAAGACCACAATTTCTGCAGTGCCTTTCAATACCTCTGGATGTTCCAAAGCACTTCAGAATCAATGAAGTGGTGCAGACACAGCAATAAATGTAGGAAACACAAAAGCCAAATTTGTTCACAGCAAAGTCCCATGAACAGCAATGTAACAATGGCCAAATAATCCATTTGAGTAACATTGGTTGAGGAATAAGTATTTGCCAGAATACTCTTCCTTCTCTTCTAAATAGGATGGACTGAAAAGGCAAAGCCTGAGTTTAACATCTCAATGGTATCTCGGGCAGTGTAACATTTTCAGTATTGCACTGCAGAGTCAGTCTGGATTGAGCTCAAATTTCTGTACCCATAACTTGAATCAAGAGTGCTAGCAATGAGCCACAGCTATCAGCTTGCTCTTTTCAACTGTGCTGAATCTGTTAAAGAAACAGGCTAACTGTTCTTCATTATCTTGTATAATTCTGAAAAGTTGCTAGATAATGGCAATCCGGATGTATCCGTTTTGTTTAGAAACTCCTGTACCTTAAATTCAATGGTCCGTTCCACTGACATAGTCTGCTATGGGACTGACATTTGATACAAGGCTTAGCTGTAAAAGGAGCAGAACCCTGGAACACACAAGGAGCAATGCACAAGTCTTTAATTTTTTTTTATTAATGTTTATTTATTAGTGTCACAAGTAGGTTTACATTAACACTGCAATTAAGTTATTACAAAAATCTCCAAGTCACCACATTCTGGCACCTGTTCAGGTACAGAAAAGGGAGAATTTAGATTGGCCAATGCACCTAACCAGTACATCTTTCGGACTGTAGGAAGAAACTGGAGCACCCGGAAAACCATGTAGACACGGGAAGACTCTGCACAATGACTCAAGTTAAGAACTGAAACCAGATCCCTGGCACTGTGAGGCAGCAATGTAACCGCATGCTGCCATGCTGCCCATCTGCCTGCCCCTCCCTCTCTTTTGCTCCTTTAGGCTCTCCATCCTTTTGGTCCATCCATCCCTCTCCTATTGTGCTTTGTTCTCATCTCTTTTTCAGCCTTTATTTGTACTCCTGGGTTGTGGAGGTGAAGAACGTTAGTATGCATTTCACTTTAGTGTGCTGGCTTGCTTCTCATTTCTCATTCACACCACCAGCTAGCAAAGTCAAAAAGATAGCCAACTGTGTAAGTCTCTCTCTCTCATTCTCTCTCTCTTTCCATACACAGCCTCTCCAGCGTAAAACCATTACTTGTGACTCCTCGCAGTAACACAAATAAACTCATGGCCTGATGCTTCAGAGGAAATTAGACACTTCAATCCTCATGCAAAGTGCAGACCCATAATGCCTAAATATATCATCGTTCAGGTAAATTCTGCATTTAAGTTGGTGAAACATCATATTCCTCTGGATCAACCTGGCAGAACATTAGGAAGACCTCCCCAATCTCCCTCTCCTCTTCACTCATCCATCACCCCCATCCCCCTCCATCTCCCCACATCACCCCCTCCCCAACTTGCTTTGCCATTCATTACAAACATATCTGATCATCCAATTCAAATAGTGAATCCTGAATTATCCCTACAACCATCTGCCCACACTCTTTCCCCCACCCTCCACCTCCCTACATTATCCCCCTTCCATCTCCAATTTATTCTCCTTCCACCTCCTGACATTATTCCCCCACACACACTTGCCCTCTCCACCCTCCATCCCACATTTTCCCCTTCCCCTGTCCACATTCCTCCACCCTTCCTCTCCACACACATCTCCCCACGTTCTGTCCTGGCCACTCACCCCGTCCCCGCACTCCCCTACCTTACCCCTCTCCGCATTTCCCCTCTCTTACCCAACATTCCCCACCCTCTCCCCTCCCCACATTCTCCCATCCCATTCTCCCAACCCCTCCCTCTCCCCCCTCCTCCTCTCCGCCGCTCCTCTCTCGCACCCCACTCCTCCTCCTCCTCCTCCATTCCTCATCCTTCATTTCCCGCCGGAGTCCCCGCTTACTTTCTAACTTCGGAACCTCCACCTGCAAATCACTCCAACAGCAACTTCCGCCCCGCTTGGTGTTACAGTGACAAACCTCCCGTCGGCTTCCGGTCCGCGCCGGAAGGGGGAAAGGAAGGGGAGGGGGCGGGGAGGAAGGGGGGGAGGGGCGGAGGGAAGGGAGGGGGGAGGGGCGGGGGAAGGTAGGGGGGAGGGGCGGGGAAGGGGGAGGGGCGGGTGCCGGTGGGGGTGATGGAGGGGGAGTGAGGGGGCTGGGGGGGGGAGGGGGATGGGGGGTTAGGGGAGGGGGAGTGGGGTACTGAGGGGAGGGGAGGGGGAGTTGAGGGGAAGCAGGAGTGGGGGCTGAGGGAGGGGCGAGTGGGAGGGCTAGGGGAGGGGGAGTGGGGGGCTGAAGGAGGGGAGAGTGGGGGCTGAGGGGAGGGGGCAGTGGGGGGTGAGGGGGCTGAGGGGCGAGTGGGGGGGAGGAGGGGGGTTGAGGTGGGAGGGGGAGTGGGGGGTGAGGGGAGGGGGAGTGGGGGGAGTGAGGGGAGGGGGAGTGGGGGGGGGGGGGGAGTGGGGGGGGGGGGGAGGGGGAGTGGGGGGGGGAGTGGGGGGGGCGGGGGGTGGGGGGGGGGGGAGTGGGGGGGAGAGGGGGGGGAGGGAAGGTGGAGTGGGGGGGGGGGGAGGGGGAGTGGGGGAGGGGAGGGGGGGGGGGGGGGGGGGAGGGGGAGTGGGGGGGGAGGGGGGGAGGGGAGGGGGGGGAGGGGGGGAAGGGGAGGGGGGGGGGGTGGGGGGGGAGGGAAGGGGGGGGGGGGAGGGGAGGGAGTGGGGGGGGAGGGGGAGGGGGAGTGGGGGGAGGGGGGAGGGGGGGGGGGGGGGTCGGGGGAGGGGGGGGGGAGAGGGGGGGGGGGGGAGTGGGGTGGGGGGGGGGGGGGGGGAGGGGGAGGGGGGGAGGGGGAGGGGGGGGAGGGGAAGGGGGAGGGGGGGGAGGGGGGAGGGGGGGGGGGGGAGGGGGGGGGGAGGGGGCGGTGGTGGGAGGGTGGGGGAGGGGAGGGGAGGGGGGGGGGAGTGGGGGGGGGGGAGGGGAGGGGGGGGGAGGGGGGGGGGGGGGAGGGGAGGGGGGGGGGCAGGGGAGGGGGAGGGGGGGGAGGGGGAGGGGGGAGGGGGAGGGGGGGAGGGGAGGGGGGGAGGGGGGGGAGGGGAGGGGGGAGGGGAGGGGGGGAGGGGGAGGGGGGGGGGGAGGGGGGGGGGGAGTGGAGAGGGGGAGTGGGGGGGAGGGGAGGGGGGGAGGGGAGGGGAGGGGAGGGGAGGAGGGGAGGGGAGGGGGGGGAGGGGGGGAGGGGGGGGGAGGGGAGAGGGGAGGGGGAGTGGGGGGGGAGGGGATGGGGGGATGGGAGGGAGGGGAGGGGGAGGGAGGGGGAGTGGGGGGGAGGGGAGGGGGAGTGGGGGGGGAGGGGGAGGGGGAGGGGGGGGGGAGGGGAGATGGGGGAGGGGAGGGGAGGGGAGGGGAGGGGGGGGGGGAGGGGAGGGGGAGTGGGGGGGGAGGGGGGAGGGGGGAGTGGGGAGGGGAGGGGAGAGATGGGGGAGGGGGGGGGGAGGGGAGGGGGAGGGGAGTGGGGGAGTGGGGGGGAGTGGGGGGGGAGTGGGGGGGAGGGGAGGGGGAGTGGGGGGGTGGGAGGGGGGAGGGGGAGGGGAAGTGGGGGGAGGGGAGGGGGAGTGGGGGGGGAGGGGAGGGGGGAGTGGGGGGGGAGGGGGGGGGGGGCGGGGGGGGTGGGGGGGGGGGGGGAGGGGGAGTGGGGTGGGGGGGGAGTGGGGTGGGGGGTAGGGGGAGTGGGGGGGGAGGGGGTGGGGGGGGAGGGGGAGTGGGGGGGGGGGAGGGGGGGAGGGGGGGGGGGAGGGGGATGGGGGGAGTGGGGGGGAGGGGAGGGGGAGGGAGGGAGGGAGGGGGAGTGGGGGGAGGGGGAGTGGGGGGGGGGGGAGGGGTGGTAGTGGGGGGGGAGTGGGGAGGGGGAGTGGGGGGGGAGGGGAGGGGAGGTGGGGGGGGAGAGGGGGATGGTGGGGGGGGGGAGGGGGGGGTCTGGGAGGGGAGGGGAGGGGGAGTGGGGGGGGGGGGAGGGGGAGTGGGGGGGAGGGGGGGGGAGTGGGGTGAGGGGAGGGGGCCAGGGGAGTAGGGGGGAGGGGAGGGGGAGGGGAGGGAGGGGGGAGGGGATGGGGGGGGGAGGGGTGGGGGGGGGGAGAGGGGGGGGGAGAGGGGGGGAGTGGGGGGGGAGGGGAGGGGGAGATTGGGGGGGGGAGGGGAGGGGGGAGGGGAGGGGAGGGGAAGAGGGGCGGGAGGGGAAGGGGAGTGGGGGGGGAGGGGGGGAGTGGGGGGAGGAGGGGGAGTGGGGGGGGGGGGGTGGTTGAGGAGGGGGAGTAGAGGGGTGGGGGGGGAGTGGGGTGGGGGGGAGTGGGGTGGGGAGGGGGTGGGGGGGGCCTGTGGGGGGGGAGGGCGGAGGGAGTGAGGGGGGGGAGGGAGGGGGAGTGGGGGGGAGGGGAGTGGGGGGGGAGGGGAAGGGGGAAGTGGTTCGGGGGAGGGGGGGGAGGGGGAGTGGGGGGGAGGGGGGTGGCGGGGGGAGGGGGAGGGGGGGGTTTGGGGAGGGAGGGGGTAAAGTGGGGGGGGAGGGGGGGGGGGGGGAGGGAGGGGCGGGGGGGGCGAGGGACAGTAGGGAGGGGGAGAGGGCAGGGGGTGGGGAGGGGGGATTGGGGGGGAATGAGGGGGGGTGGGGGGGCGGGAAGTGGGGGGGAGGGGCGGGGAGAGGGGGTGGGGGAGGGGAGAGGAGTGGAGGGAGTAGGGGAGGGAGAGGGACCGTGGCGCGGGGAGGGGAGAGGGCAGGTTAGGGGAGCTGGGTGAGCGGGAGCGGAGGGGGGGAGGGGGATTGGGGGGGAAGAGGGGGGAGTTGGGTGGGGGGAGGGGAGTGGGGGCGAGGGGAGGAGGGAGTGGGCGGGGAGGGGAGAGCGGAGTAGGGAGGGGAGAGGGATTGGGGGGGAAGGAGGGAGTGGGGGGGGAAGGAGGGAGTGGGGGAGGGGAGAGGGAGTGGGCGGGGAGGGGGAGCAGGAGTAGGGGAGGGGAGAGGGAGTAGGGGAGGGGAGAGGGAGTGGGGGAGGCGAGAGGGTCAGTGGGGGAGGGGAGAGGGAGTGGGGGAGGGGAGAGGGAGTAGGGGAGGGGAGAGGAGTGGGGGGAGGTGGGTGGGGGGAGGGAGAGTAGGGACGGTGGGTGGAGGGGAGAGGGAGGGCGGGAGGGGAGAGGGAGTGGAGGGAGGGGAGAAGTGGGACGTGGGCGGGGAGGGGAGAGGGAGTAGGGGAGGGTGAGGGGGAGTGGGGGGAGGGTGAGTGGGGGGGGAAGAGGGAGTTGGGGGAGGGGGAGGGGAGGGGGAGTGGGGGGTGATGGGACAGGGAGGGGGGGGGTGAGGGGAAGGGGGGGTGAGGGAGGGGGGGTGAGGGGAGGGGGTGAGAGGAAGTGGGGGGTGAGGGGAAGTGGGGGAGAGGGGGAGTGGGGGGTGGTTGGGGTGGGGTGGGAATGGGGGGAGTAGGGGGAGTGAGGGGGTGGTTGGGTATGGGGGAGTAGGGGGAGGGAGGGGGTGGTGGGGTGGAGGTGGGATGGGGGACTAGGAAGTAGGGGAGTGAGGGGGGGGGGTGGGGGGGGAGGGGAGGGGGGCGGACTGGAGGGAGAGGAGGGTGGATGAGGGGAGGGGAGGGGGAAGGGGGAAGGGGAGTGTGGAGGGGAACGCGGGTACTGTGGAGGGGGAGTGTATAGGGGAGGTGGAGGGTGAGGGAGGATGTGGGGGAGGAGGGGGGAGGGCAAAGAGGAGGAGGGGTAAGGGGAGGTGGAAGGAGGATGGGGAGTGGAGGGAGGAGGGGAGGTGGAGGGAGGAGGGGGAAGGGGGTGTGTGTGAGTAAGGGGAGTGGGGGATGGGGGAGGAGGGAGAAGTGTGGTCTGGTAGGAGGGGGGCGGGGCAGGGGGAAGGTGGAGGGGGAGGCGGATGGAGGAGGGGTAAGCAGGAGAGGGAGGAGGAGGGGATGAAGGGGGGGAAGGTAGGGCAGGAGAGGGGTGAAGGAGGAGAGGGAAGGGGAAGATGGGAAGGGGGGGAGGGGGGAGGAAGAGACGGAAAGGAGAGGGGAGGGGGGGTGGGGGTGGGAGGGGAATGGAGGAGGAGGGGTAGGGTAGAGAGGGATGGTGGAGGGGGAGTGTGGAGGAGGGGAGGAGGGGATGGTGCGAGGGGGAGGGAGGATTTTAGTGGGGAGGGGAGGGGGGCAAAGAGGGGGAGTGTGGGATGGGCGGGGGGAGGGTTGGGGAGGAGGGGGTTGTGTGGAGAGGAGGGGGGAGTATGGAGGGAGGAGGGTGGATGGGAATGGGAGGAGGGGTTCTGTGTGGAGGGGTAGAGGAGGGGGGAGGGGAGGGAGCAGGAAGGGAGGATGGAGAGGGGAGGAGGGGGAGTGTGGAGGAGGGGAGGAAGGAGGGGAGGGCAGGGGTGGCTGGGTGGAGTGGGGTAAGACACTGATTCCGAAGCTGCTTTGCAAAATAAAGAAACTGTTTCTGAACAGAAATAAAGTGACTACTCAACGGGCTGCTTCCGAAGAGACAAAGTTAATACAAACTTCGGAGGAGTTAGATATTAAATATTAAAATTCGGGTGGATTTTATCAATCCTCTGTCTCTCGGCCAGTGTCTACATTCGCAAGCCCGAGGTTTGAAGAAGTATCTCATTGTGTCCGGTTGTGAGGCCAACATTGTAATAAGGTCTATGCTTCAAAACTGCCTCAATAGAGTCCGGCAGTGCTGGAAAGTGCCATTTATAAATACAAATGTTTTTTTTTCCGTTTTGGAAATTTCAGGAGAGTTCCCCCCGGGAGCCGCCTCGTGCTGTCTCAAGCGGGGAAAGAGTTCGGTTGTTTCCATCACAGTGACAATTGTTTTCCAAAGTAGATCTTGCTTTTTGCAATGTGAAGGAGACGGCGTGATTTTTTTTTGAGGGAAAGGTGTAGAAAGGGGGCTTACTTACATTTTCTGTTCCACATTTAACCGTCCACCAAGAGCACCGGAAAACATTGGCCAGCCGGTTAAATCCATACTTCTCTATGGGATCTTGCTGTCGCAAATAACTGCGATGTTTGTCATCCCAAATAACAGTGGTTGCACGCCAAAACAGATCACCGGTCGTGAACAGCTTCGGAAGTATCCTAAGGATGTGAAAAGTACTATATTAATGAAATATATTTTCCTGCTGCTTCCTTAAGAATTAAGGAATAACAGTGCATTGACGAGAACTGAAGCGCTTTCAAATGAAAGGTTTTTTTTTACTCCCAGTTGTACTATTTTTTTAAAAATCCTCCGTGAAGCAGAAAGATAACTAATGACTGGGAGATGGCATCACTCAATATTCAACCTTGGCTCTGTGCAGCATTCAGTTATACCGGATCGCATCAAACTCTCTCAGGTATGTGTCCAACCAATTCACAGCAAGAGCCCAGGTCTTGTTCCATAGATTAGTGACTACCTGAAAATAAAACCAACCGGACATTTATGCTGACTCTACGCCAATATAACGAAAGCAATGGAATTCGTGCAGCAGCTTACATCACTTTAGGGCATCCCAAAGATGTGGCCAATAAAATAAATACATATCTCTTTAACCTGTACTTAACCCTCTTTCCACTCACATTGTCTGTATCTTTAAGACTTGATCACCTGTAAAGACTTGCATTCCAACATTACTTTGTAAATTGAGTTTGTGTCTTTATATGCCCTGTTTGTGAACACAACTCCCACTCATCTGATGAAGGTACAGCGCTCTGAAAGCTTGTGCTACCAAATAAACCTATTGGACTTTAACCTGGTGTTGTAAGACTGTTTACTATCCTGCCATCATCCATGGCAATCTGACTTGTGACACCATATTCATCCCACATAATGGTCTTATAAAAATTGGATCTGTCGTACCCGTTACAATAACAACCACGTGAAAACATGTACAGGAACAGAAGAACCTGCACTTCCTTGCTCCAGAATATTGAGCTGTAAGAAATGTAACTTGATCCATAAACTCACATTTGTGCACAGCAATGTTCCACAAATAATGACAAAGTGTTTCAGTGACATAAGTTGAAAGATAAATATAGCCCAGGAACAAATTGAGAAATTGCCCTACTCTTTGCATAGCTCATGCATTCAAGGGAAATTTGCATTCAGAGTTCCGGAAGCGCTTTTGCTTGTAACCCCGCTCCTCTGCAATGATCACCGCAGGGAACAAAACATTTCCACCCCCACTGCTTTACACTAAAGTGTGACATATGGCTAAACTGATTCAGAACTCTTGATTTGTTTTTGTGTGCGTCTGGAGTGTCGGGCCAAAGTTACCCATTGTGGAAAAAAAAATTTCTTCAAGATAAGTCTTTTCATGAATGATACACAGGTTTAATGCCAGTGGGCCTGCATCCAGAGTCACAGTTTGACACGATCCTCCACAGGCCTTGTTGGCTTACAGTGTCTAAGGTTTTCGTGATGTCAACAAAGCTTGTGCAGAGCTCGCGATCCAGACACTTTTCCTGAAGTTGGTGCACAGCAAAAATCATGTCAGTAGTCCCACGACATTTGCGGAAGCCATGCTGTGACTCTGTGATGCAGGCCCAGCTCCAGATGAGTGACCAGACAATTTAACAGGACTCTTGCAAGGGTTCTTCCTGTGATGGAGAGCAGCGAGATTCCTCGGTGGTTGTCGCGTACTTGCCAATTGTCCTTCTTCTTGTAGAGGTGTACAATGGAAGGATCTTTAAGTTCCTGAGGAATGGATCCTTGCTTCCAAAAGAACTGGAACAACTCGGTGAGCTTCTCGCTAACTGCAGGACCAGCAGCTTTATAGATCTCTGCGGGCATGGCATCTGCCCCTGGGGCTTTTCCACTGGATAGCTGGCTGACAGCTTTTGTGACTTCGGCTACTACTGATGGGTCATCTATGGCATTGTTGAAATCAACCTGGGGAATCCTGTCTATTGCCTCATCGTTATATCGGGGTGTGTACGGGATGTCAGGGAGGGGAATACCTTTGGTGGGGGAACATGTGGCGTCCTTTCAGAGAATTGTCTGTTCTTTATCCCCACCTGGCACTCAGCTCTCACCTGTGGCTCCCTGTAGTTGTTTGCATGCGACAGTGGCCACACCCCGAGCAATGGCCTCAACAAGCCGGCTAAACCAGGTGAGGGTAGCCGACGGGTCTCAACCCTCAGTGAGATAGGGAGATGTCTATCCCAGCATGTGAAGACAGAGTCCGGCGGGTTGAGAGGAAGAGACAAATGAAAGGTCCAACGGTCAAGAAGGCAGTCTCTGCAAGCATTATGGAACGCAAACAGCAGGACAAGACACAGAAAACATCCTGGTCATTCACTGCGCCTAGTCCCACCTCCAGCCATCTTGACTCCTGTCTTGCGACTGGATCTAGATGGGAATTGGGAAGAGGGATGAGGCTGACATTGCGCAACTCTCTCTCACTTTAATCCAAATCAAGCGTTCCATTATATAAGATAAGGTTGGAGAGTCTGGTAAGAAGTGGTGGTAGGAGTAATTGAGAAATTATCTTATCCAGGAATACAGTTCATCCTTGGTAATGATATAGCAGGATCACAGATGGGATTGATGCCAGGGAAAAGCCAGTGGAAAAATAATGAAGTCTTACAGGAAGCATATCCTGGGATTTTTCCTGACTTTGTGGTAACGAGTCATAAAGCCATAGGTTGAATCAGGAAGAAAAATCTAAGAGTAAAGATGAAGAAGTTGAAGTTCACTTTTCAGAAACCATTCTTGGTCAGATGGTTGAGAAAGAACAAGAACAGGTGGAAGATGAAGTGGACGTTTTTACTTCTAGAAAATTAGAAGATTTAAAACGGAACAATGTAGAAATAAAGCAGTTATTACCAGAAAGCATGCCCAGAAGAAGAATCTGAGTGTATACCCAAATGCCTTAAAATGATGTCTTAATGATGAAGTGGAGACTGTTACATATTGAGGTGGTTGAAAAATGAGCAAAGTGCGTCAAATTGCATTACTGGTAGGTTACTGAGAGGGGATGTTGCAGGTAGTGCATAAAATACCAGCAGGAGACTACTTGGAATGAGGAAAACTCAAGCAAAAATACAAAAACATTTTTATTGGTCTGGTCTGCATAGAGATGTGGTTGAATTTTGTCATGCATGTCACAGATTTCAGGTAATATGAAACCTCAAGTGGTGATAAAACCAGCACTCGAAATCCATTCTAGCATTTGAGGAACCTTGTACAATGGTCATAATTGATTATATAGGATCTCTCCCTAAAATGAAAAGTGGGTATCAATATTTATTGACCATAACAGATCTGTCTACTAGATTTCCAGAAGACATTCCATCACACAATGTTACAGCTAAATGACTATAGAGGAATGACTTAAATTTGTTACTAGATATAAACTACCCACAGGAATACGATCAGATCAAGGATCAATTTTTACATTGAAGTTATGAATAGCTGAGGAGTAAAGCAATTTAAATCAACTGTGTACCATCCATAATCATACCGTAAAGGGAGCGTTAGAACAGTGACATGAAACCTTAAAGAGCATATTAAGGGCCTATAATCAAGATTATCCTGGGGATTGTGAGAAAGAAATTGCTTTTATACTTTTTGCAATTCAAGATAAACCTAATGAATTGACTAAGTTTAGTGTATTTGAATTATTTTTGGTCATGAGGTAAGAGGACCACTTAAATTGATCAAGAAGAAATTAGTGAGTCAGCTTTCTAAGACTACGTTATTGGACTATATGTCAAACTACAGAGAAAGATTAACTGGATGAGTTGGTAGACAGCATTTAAACATGGCATAGCATGCGATGGAAAAAGTGAATAAGAAATCAAAAATTTGGAGTTTTGATAGTGGAGATAAAGTGTTGGTATTATTACCAGAGATAGATGAACCTTTAAAAGCAAGGTTCACTGGACCTAATCAAATTGAAAGAAAATTGAATGAAGTGAATTACTTAATAAGAATATCAGATAGAAGAAAAACTCAGTATCTGTCATATGAATATGCTTAAAAGGTGTTTTGCTCAGAAGAGAAAGGACATGTTAATTGTTACAATGTAGAGTGAAGAAATAAATCCAGATGATTCAGCATTTGACATTCCTCAAATTACATTAGATAATTTGGAAGCATATCATTTGCCTTATTTGCTCTGCTCTCGTAATTTTACACATTTACATTTCTAACATATCAAGTTGAAGGATGCAAATTTCCCAGTCCACTGCTTGAGTAGTGCAGTGAGCCAGGAAATATCAGCAGGAGGTCTGAAGGGAGTTGCGACCTACATCCAGCCAATTATGATTTTCCCAGGCCATTTTTTAAATATAATCAGCTTTGCACAGGAAATGAGCACAATGCTAATTACAATATGGAAATTCCAATTTCTATGTTATTAGTGGGCCTAGGATAGTATTGTCCAGGCTCATTAATGTTTCTCCACACACCTCTGCTGGGAGAAATTTCCACCAGCAGGGATTAAAGCTAGTCCTCATCAATGGGGATCAGGCATGATGATCTCGCTGGTGGGGACAGAGGCCATTGAGGGCCCCCACAGGGGAGTCGGTGATACTGGTGAATAAGAAGCCAGAATGGAGGAGACAATTGGCACATGCATAGTGGCCCACTCAGCATGCTAATCCTGGCTTCCTGTACAGGATTAGGCCCTCCTCTGCCTTACCAGCATGAATCTGCCAGTGGAGGATAGAGTGTTGGAACTCCATTCCACAAAGTACATCCAAAAAACACAGCAGGAAAATTTCCCACTCCCCGCCCACTGGGTACTTAGATTTTTTGAGGGGAAAATCACCCCAGAAATTGTCTTTCCAATTCCTCACATTCTAATTCTCCCTCTTTTCCTTTCTCTGTGGCAATTGCTTCTCTCTGTTGCTTCAAATTTCAATTCAAGCTGTATCATTTTCATGTTGCAATTGTCTAAATTATTTTTGTTGTTCAGACTCTTTCATTTGTAATTGAGTTGTAGCTACTTCCAATCCAGACTATGTTTCTGGATATTCTAAATGCTGAGCTATCACTGCAATTCCTCTGCCTTCCTTGCTCTTTCACGTAACATCAATTGCAGTTTGTTTGCAAATTCCAAAAGCTTTGCTTTAATCATCTTTTGTGAACCACTCTAAGTGATTTCTTCCACATCCAGGAAAACTTTAACTATTGAATGAGCCATTTTTCCATAAGGCTTTTTAAGCTAACCAAATTCAACACCCGAAAAGAGTACACAGATATTCAACACTCAGTGTCTTTGAGTTCAGTAATCCTACACCAAACAAGAAATTGTAGTTTTTAACCCCACTAGAGCCCCCTATTTTGTTAGGGACTAGTTTAGAAACTACAAGATATATTATGAAGTTAGCTTAAACTCCAACTATTTTTGATTTTGGCATTAGTATGAGCACAAACTGTTTCATTCTGGATGTGATTCTATTGAACCACTAGGAAGCTTGCATCATTACAAACTTTATTTTTCACAATGCAGTTTAAATATAACAAATGAATTAGTTTGCTCTGAACAATTTACGTACTTAAACATGACAAGATATAATTCTTAACGTCTATTAGTTCCAATTTAAGCAATATCTCTTCATGACATAAACTCCTCTTCAAAATCAGTTAGCAAATAATATAGGTTTACATGGTTGTACTTGGTAACAGTCCTCAGGCCTTTGAACACCCCTGGACAGAAATACAGAGAGACACCTGTCTTCTGACTCTCAGACAGCTGCTTCAAGAGAAAGACCTGTCTTCAAACAGCAGAACTCCAGAAAGAGAAAGAGAGAAAAACATCCCTTGCCTCTTGCAGATTCCATCAGACAACTACCTGTTTGTCTCTCTGTAAGCTTACAATTTACATGACTCTCTCATCAACAACCTAATTATCTGACACTAAACCCTACGGGAAAATCCTGAAATACACAAAAAATGCATTAGCTTAGATTAAAACAAACGCCCCATTATCTAAGATCAGTTATGCTTTTGCATTCTCAGCATGTGGGCTACTATGACTTTGCATTCTCAGTATATTATGAAGAAAATCAGCACCGTAATCAGAAGTTTAAAACATTCCCTTCACAAGAACCATGATTATAGATACATTTTTAAAGAGACTGTCTCATTACAAGTACTATTACAATGCTGTGTCAAGTGCCTTTAGCCATTCCATAATATCACTTGGACTAAATCAAATTTTGTAGTGCTGGGGATCTCCGATGGAGATTCAGATGGATCAATCAGCCATTCATCACTTCTGACTGAAGATAAATATAAATATTTCAGCCTTGAGGATGGGGATATGTGGGAGCCTGCTCCTGCAGTGAATTGTTTAATTGTCCACCAGCATTTATGACTGAATGTGGCAGGAATGCAGCATTTAGATCTGATCCATTGGTTGTGGATTTGCTTATCTCAGTTAACATTTGCTGCTTTTGCTGTTTGGCACTCAAGTTGTCCTTGTTGTAAATTCACCAGGTTGACACCTAACTTTTAGATCTTCTGGTGTTGTTCCTGACCTGCCCTCCTACACTATTCGTTGAATCAAACTTTATCCCTGATGTAATCGTAATGATCGGATGTGGATATCACAGATCAAGAGATAGTGGAGCATCGAGAATAACAATAATAAGAAATGAGGGTAAAATAACACTCATTTCAGCAAGGAGATTGAGTGTTAGTGCGTAATTATGCCACAAGTAAGAAATGGGTACGAGCGATCGTTTTAGCAAAAATAGGGTCCAATTTCTTCTAAGGTTAAAACAGAAAATGACCTAGTTTGGCAAAACCATGCTGACCAATTGGGGTCTTCTCAAAATGATTTCACTGAATCACCTACAGAAGTACCCACTTCTTTAGTCCCTGGTGCCATGAATATTATTACCAAAAACTTAGCTGAATCTAATTGCTTGATGATTGTTTCTTTGCTACTATACCATGTGACAATGATGCAGAATTAATTCCAAAAGAAGATGTATCTACTGAAGATTCAAATCATAATTCTGGAGCCAAATTCTGGAATATTGTATACAACCAGGAATAGACATCCCCCTGATCGACTCTGTTATTGACTGTGTATAATGATTAATGATGCATAGTACAGTGTCTAGAATATTATTGATCTTATGTATAACATTGTATTTATTTGTTGTCATAACCACAGAAGGGAGGGATAGAAATATAGAAATATAGAAGATAGGGGTAGGAAAAGACCATTTGGCCCTTCAAACCTGTTCTGCTATTCATCATGGACATGGCTGATCATCCAATTCAATAGCCTAACCCTGCTTTCTCCCTGTAATCTTTGATCCTATTTGCCCCAAGTGTTATATTTAGCTATCTCTTGAATTGTTTGTCAGACCACTCCCTGCCTACACTTTATCTGCATGAATGCCTCCCCATGAGACTCCCACTTGGGCTTGCCCTTTGGCACAGATTAGTACTGCCAGATGGCACTGTCAGATGGCATCATGCCAACCTGGGTGTCCCAACCTAGCAGTGCCAGGATACTGCTGGGCCATGTCCCTTATCCTCCAAGGGTTATATTTACCTTTTATCCCTGGGAAAACCCATGACAGGTTCATGTCCATGAATCTTTTGTAAACCATGCCAATGTCACGATCGGCGCGGTTTGCATGTTCTCTCCAGGTTTGCATAGGTTTTCTCCGGACACTCCCATTTCTTCCCACAATCCAAAGATGAGTGCTTGTAGTGGATTGACCAATCTAAATTGCCTCCTAGTGTTAGGGAGATTCGCAGGGTAGATACAGAGATTGGCCTGGGTGGGATTGTTATCAATGCAGGCTCGATGTGCCGAAAGATCTCCTTCTGCACTGTAGGGATTCTAAATATTCTAAGATATGACAAGGGGGAGGCGGTAGTGTTTTATGATCTCAATATAATGCAAATTCATGTAAATCAGGTTCACACATGTTATGGGTTCTTGCCAGCAAGAACTGCGACTTGCAAATCTTGAGCCATCACTGGCATTTTCATAGACAGCAAATGCAAACTCAAGAGTGTTCCCATAGTGTGGAAACCACAATTTTTTTTTGTATAAATACCATACAGATAGAACATTATAGAATCAGAGAGAAAACTCTCTGTTGGTTGAAGTCATACGATGTATTGTCAAGTCTCTTTAACCTGTGCTTCACTCTCTTTCAACTTACATTGTCTGTACCTTTAAGAGTTGATTACCTGTAAAGACTCACATTCCAACCATTATCTTGTAAATTGAGTTTGTATCTTTATATGCCCTGTTTGTGAACAGAACTCCCACTCACATAATGAAGGGACAGTGCTCCAAAAGCTTGTGGCTTGTGCTGTCAAATAAACCTGTTGGAATTTAACCTGGTGTTGTGAGACTTCTTACTGTGTTTACCAAGTCCAACATCGCATCTCCACATCATGGTTGAAGTTATACCATTGGAGACGGCTGTCATTGTTCAAGATCAATCACATCAGCTCAAGGACTTCACTTCAGTAGTTCCTCAGGGAAGTGTTCCAGGCCCAACCATCTTCAGCTGCTTCATCAATTACTTTCCTTCCATCATAAAATCAGAAGTTGGGATGTTTGCTGAGGATTGCATAATGCTCAGCATCATTTGCCCAAATAAACGAGACCCAGACAATATCAAGACTTGGGCTAACAAGTGACAAGTAACATTTGTGCCATACAAGTGCCAGATTGATGATACTGTGCCTTAGGAAATGATTTATATTATGTTTCTTGTGATGGGTATGTTTAAAATTCAACTTTGAGTTGCCAATATCAATTGTCTGGTGCCAATCTGCCTATGAACTCGACAGCTACATGTTAAGGATGTAGGAGAATAATAGATTCCGGGAATTGGAGTGTTTATTTTAATATGAACTAATGCAGTTTTGCTTATTTCTGTTTTCTCCCATGTGACCTCAAAGTATGATTGACAAGAGAAAGAGCCATGTGCTAATGGGAATAGATAGATTTATAGAGACAAGAAGGCAGATTCTGCTTGGATCAGCAAGAAACAAAAAGTGCTTCTCTCTTTCTGAAGTCAGCTGTTTGGGACTCCTCAGAAATAGATCTCCCTCTCCTTAGGTATTGAAGAGGAATTTAAGTCTATAAGACGAGCTGTGCTTAAACTAGAAATAATAGAGATAGGTTACCAATTAAGAATTGTGACTTGCCATTGTTTAAGCATTTCAACTATTAAAAGTTAAGCTAATTAATTTGTTGTATTTAAACTATATTGTTAAAATAAAGTTTGTTTTGATAAAAGCTTCCCAGTGTGTCAACAGAATCACAACTGGAATGAAACAGCTTATCTTCACACTAATGCCAAAATAGAAAGAAATAGAGTTCTAGTCAGGTTTTGTAACATGCTTTGGGGTTTCTGATTTGGTCCCTATGAGACGTTTGTGTATCTTTAAGAATTTTTTTTTAAAACATGCTCTCTCTGCATTTGTAAGCAGGCCTTTTGGTTTTATTGTTGCTGAGCTGTCTGCCAGGAGTCTTTTTATTGCTGTTTCAATGGTTTAAACAGTATTTTGTTTATTTTTACTCAGAGTCTCCGGTACTTTTTTTTTAATGTCACTGCATTATGAGGAGGAAGATTGATTAACAAGTCAAATTCAAGTGGTTCCTCCCCAGAAGAATCCAATAATTCACTTTTCAGTTTTGGGTTTAGTGTCATGTTTAGTGGGATGTTGTCCTGGTTATCAAATGTCAGGTAGGCTTTCTCTCTCTCTCTATCCCTGATGTTTTGTGAAGCTGTTCTAACTTCGAGCTTGTCTGTGTATGTATCAAGAGAACTGTAGCATCCAACCAAAGGACTAACTTCCAACATCATGTGAGCATTTGTATTTTCTGTGCTAAACTTATGGCAAGGGTTTTATTTATGGGATTTGTTTGGTTGGAACAGTATTTAGCTGTTAAGATTTATATGCGGTTGAGATTTAGTTTGTAATTGGTAAAATTTATTGCTAATTTTCTTTCCATACATATTTATTGTATTCTTAAATAAACTTTGTTTGCTAAAAGTTCCTTAGTAGGTCATTTAAATCATACCTGAAGTGAAACACCTCATGCATATCCTAGCCAAATTCAAATCGTAAAACATATGATCCAGGCAGACTTCATAAAACAATTTGGAGTTTCTGACCTGAATTATAACATCTAACACAGACAATGACCATCTCAAACATGAGAAAATCTAACCACTGATTCATCAATTATCTTCCTTCCACCATAAGGTCAGAAATGAGGATATTCTCTGATCACTGTACAGTGCACAGCACCAATCATGATTCCTCAGATACTGAAGAAATCAGTGCCCACATGCAGCAAGACCTGGACAGTATCTAGCTTTGACCTTATAAGCGGCAAATAAGATTCATGTCACACAAATGCCAGGCAATGACCATCTCCAACAAAAAAGAATATAACAATCTCCTCTTGAAATTCAATGGCACTACCATCATCGAATCCCCCAGAATTGACAAGAAACTGAACTGGACAAGTCATTAACAACTGTGGCCATATGAGCAAGTCAGAGGCTGGGAATCCTGTGGCGAGGAACTCACTTCCTGACTCCTCAAAGCCGGTCCAACATTTGTGAAACACAAGTCAGGAGTATGATGAAATACTGTCTACTTTGTTGTATGAGTGAGGCTTCAACAACGCTCAAGAAGCTCTATACCATTCAGGACTAGGCAACCTACTTGATTGGCATCATATTGACAAACATTCATTCATCCACCCTCAGGAAAAGAAATGACAGCAGTATGTATGATGCACTAGATGCACTGTAGGGAACTCACCAAATTTACATAGATACTATCTTCTAAACCCACCACCATTACGAGAAGGAATAGGGCAACAAACACATGGGAACATCGCCACCTTGAAGTATCAGTGAAAGTGACACACCACCCCGACTTGGAAATATATCATCATTCATTCATTGCTACTATGTCAACATCATGGAACTCCCTCCCAAATAGCCTGTGGATATACCACACTTCAGGAATTACAGCATTTCAACATCACAAAGGGAATAAGGGGATGGGCAACAAACTGGCCTAGTCCATGACACCCACGTCCCAACAATTAATAAAAATGGTAATATGTAGATCACTGTGGTGTTCCTGTGATCAGTCTCAGTACAGATTACTGCAGTGTTTTTTTTAATTTCAAAAATATTCTTCATTTGTAAAAAAAACTCAAATAAGCTATTGCAAAATGGCAGATCCAAAAATTACAAACAATGCAAAAAAGAATAATTTTTCCAACACTATGCCTATTTACACATTACATTCAATACATTTCATTGCTTAAAATAATATACACGCCTCAGATTTTATTGTGTGCTGTTATTTTTCAGATTGGCACACAGTTATGCAGGCTGAGGGTATTCTGCAGTTCCTGGGCCCTCGGTCTTCCTCGGTTGAGAGGCTTTACAGTGTGGCCTTTCTCCATTGTACTTTTGCAGCAGCTGCCCTAAGCTTGAGCGCATCCCTCAGCACGTGGTCTTGGACCTTGGAATGTGCCAGTCTGCAACACTCAGTTGAGGACAATTCTTTCAACTGGAAGATTAGCAAGTTTCAGTTGGACCAAAGTGCGTCCTTCACTGAGTTGAAGACTCTCCAGAGTCATTTGTCTCAGTGTGCATCCCTGAAAACAGCCCGTAGAGCACAGAGTCCTACATCACCGAGCTGCTTAGGATGAACCTCGACAAATACAACTGCATCTCACTCCAGATCATCTTTGCGATCACTTATGTGCAGGATAGGCAAGTGGATATGTGCCTCATCAGCTTAGACCAGGAGAAGATGTTTGACAGAATATCGCACAGCTACATGATGAATGTGCTTTCCAAAATGGGCTTTGGGGAGAGAATCCGCAATTGGATCCAACCTTTCTATACAGACATCAGTAGCATAGTTTCAATAAATGATGGGAATCAGAGAGGTTTCAGATCAGGTCTGGGATCAGGCAGGGCTGCCCTCTCTCCTCCATCCTTTTTGTATGTTGCATTGAACTATTCGCTGCGGCCCTCAGAAGCGACCTAGGCATCAAAGAGGTTATAACCCCAGGCAGCGGAGGCACGCAGGTCAAAGCCTCCCTATACATGGATGATGTGGCTGTCTTCTGCTTGGACCTCTCATCTGTTCGCAGGCTCCTCCAAGTCTGTGAGCAGTTTGAGCTGGCCTCGGAAGCCACAATCAACCAGGTCAAGAGCGAGGCCATGTTCTTTGGGAACTAGGCTGACAAATCCTTTGTATCCTTCAGCGTCAGGGCAGATTACTTGAGGTGCTGGGGATATGGTTTGGAGCAGCAGAGGCATACACCAAAAACTGGAATAAGAGCATCACCAAAGCCAGGCAAAAGTTGGGCTTGTGGGAACAACGCTCCCTCTCTATCACCAGAAAAAACTTCCAATGCGAGGTGCTGTCCATGTTGTCAAGTGTGGCACAGATGTGGCCTATCTCCAAATCCTGTGCAGCAGCAGTGACTCAGGCCATCTTCAAATTTATCTGGAGATCAAAGATGGATGGCGTCCGGAGGGAAACGATGCACAAATCTCCAGAGAACGGACGGAAAAACAGCGTTCCCAACACTGCCCTCATTCTGATGGCCACCTTTGTGTGTAGCTGCATCAAGCAGCATGTAGATCCTCAGTACGCTAACAGCAAGTGCCACTACTTTTCAAGGTTCTACCTGTCCCAAGTGTTGCGGAGGATTACTACAGCTCCAAGTAGTTGGACTGTACCACAGCACCTGTCCTTCATGCAGAAATTTTTCTGCAAACACACCTTTGACCACATGGCAATCAAGCAGTAGTCCGCATGTAATGTCCTCGAGGCCCTGAGAGAAAAGGAGATGGCGGATCCTATCGGATGGTTCCCTGAGCAGACTGTCAGTGTCATCTGGCAGAATGCCTCATCACCAGGACTCACAAACAAGCACCAAGACCTGGCTTGGCTGGTGGTAAGAAGGGCACTCCCTTTCAGATCCTTTATACACGCTCAAAGTCTCAACATCACTGCACACTGCCCTCGAAGCAGCCACAGGGCAGTGATGAAACAGGCACACAAGTTACTGCAGTATTGCTGTGATCAGCAGGAGTGTTGAATGATGCAGCGCTGCTGTGATCACTGTGAGTGTAATTATTGCTGTCACCAGTGTTAGCGCAGATTACCACAGTGCTCCTAGGATCAGCATGAATGCGAGTTCCTGCAGTGTTGCTGCAATCATCTCAGTGCAGATTACTGCAATGCTGCTGTAGTTAGTGTGAATGCAGAATAATGCAATGTTGCTATGATCAGTGCAAATGCAAATTAGTATAGTGCTCCTAGGATCAGCATTAATGTAGATTAGTGCACTGTTGGTTTAATCAGATTGAGCATAGATTCCTGCAGTGCTGCTAGGATCAGTGAAAATGCAGATTACTATAGTGTTGCTGTGATCAGTGTGAATGCAATTTACTGTGGATGTTGCTGGAATCACAATGAGTGAAGCTTTCTGCTGTACTGCTAGTATGGAGAAGGTTAATACAGTGCTGCTTTGACCCATGTCAAGTCCAAATAACTGCAGTGCTGCTGTGATCACTGTAGTGCAAATTACTGTAGTGTTCCTGGAATCATATGAGTGCATATCACTACAGTGCTGCTGTGATTATTGAGTGTAGATTACTGTAAAGCTGCAGGCATCAGCGTGAATGCAGATTCCTGTAGTGCTGCAAGCATCAGTATAAATGTAAATTACAGCAGTGTTGTTCTGATCATGGTGAGTATAAATTACTGCAGTGCTGCAGCATTGTGTGAGGGCATTGTGCCATCCTCTGTGGGAGTGCAGATGACTGCAGTGTTGCTACCATCAGTCTCAATGCAGATTACTTCAATGTTGCTCTGATCGCTGCAGGTGCAGATTACTGCAATGTTGCTGCAATCAGGATAAATGCAGGATACTGCAGTGCTGCTGCTGTCAATCTGAACGTAGATTGCTGTAATGCTGCTGTGATCCGTTTGAGTACGGATTATGACAGTACTGCTGTCATCGAGGCGGATTACTACAGTACTGCTGTCATCGAGGCAGATTAGTGCAGTGCTACAACAACCCATCATAAATGCAGATTACTACAGTTTTGCTGCAGTCAATCTTAATGCAGGTTACAACGTTGCTGCCATCATCACTGAGAGTGCAGATGACTGCAGTGTTGCTGGCATCAATCTCAATGTGGATTATTGCAATGCTGTTACAATCAGTGTTAGTTCAGATGACTGCAGTGCTGTTGTGATCACTTGAGTACCAATTACTGCAGTGCTATAGCGTTTAGCATGAGTGCAGATTTACTGCAGTTTTGCTATGATCACCATGAGTGCAGATTACTGCAGTCAGTCTCAGTGCAGTTTACTGCAGTGCTGCGGCATTGTGTGAGGGCTGATTACAAAATTGCTACTATCATCAGAGTGAATGCAGGTTTCTGCATTGCTGTTTGGATCAGTGTGAGTGCAGATTACTTTGCAATGCTGCTGTGTTCATTGTGAGTACAGAATAATAGTGTTATCATCAAGGCAGATTACTATATTGTCGCTGGGATTACTGCAAGCGCTGATTACTGCAGGGCTGCTGTGATCAATGTGAGAATGCACTCGCCCCCAACGCACACACACATATATAATACCTTGAGGCGATCGCTCTGTCTCCCTATCTTCATTCATTGTATTAATATGCTTCATTCTTGCTACTTTGTGATGGTCCCTTCTCAATTTCTGCACTCTTTATCAAATATTTTCACAAAATCTTGTCTCCCTTCTCTCCTCATCTCTCTCTCTCCATTTTGCTCTTCTTTAAAACTCTACCTTTTGACCTGTATCCTCCTCATCTTCAACTCCTTTTTTCATTTCTCAGTCTCTTCAAACTTTTTCATCCTCTCAACTGTCCTCTCTCTCTCTTAAATTTTTATTTTTCCCTCCAATATTTTCCTCTTTGTCCTCTCTTTTTCTTCTGGGCGTTTTTGAATTTCTATTTTCCTTTTGTGGCCTTTCCCATTCTCCTTTTTCACTCTTCCCTCATAGCCTTTCCTCTTGTCTCTTTCCTCTACTTCCTCTCTATCCACCTGATTTTCCTTGTTCCTACTTTCCTCCATGCTCTTTTCTCCTCCACTTTTCTCCTGCTCTTCCCTCCACTTCCTTCTTTCCCTCCTTTCATCACTTTCCCTCTTCTCCTGCTACATCCCTCTTTCCACTTCACTCATTCTGTCTCTTTCTGCCTTCTTCCCTCTCTCAGCATTTTTTTCCCAAATCATTCTTTATTCACAAAATTGATAAAAATATATTCCATGACCTTTCAAAGCTGACATTAGGTAAAGGGCTAACCCAGATCAGGTCCTTCAAATACTATCTGTAACTCACTGCATTTATAGTTACAGCTGGTATTTACAAGATTCATTACATAGCAAACACATAGCCTGAAGGATTTTATCCTTTTTTCTGTCCTTTGGTACACTATAGCAAATGGCTATAGATTGTGGCCTTTCCCTATGCATTAGAATGTCCCTCAGTGATAGCTCTGGAATGCTGAATATATCAGTCTGCAACATTTGGTCAAGGACAATTTCTTTTGGACAGTTTCAGAAAACCAAAGAGTGAATTTCAACAAGTTGACTGTCCTCCACCTGCTTTTGTTGTTTGTCCTGGAATGCAGCTCTGAGAACAGCTCAGAGTACTGCAATGTGGAGATGCCCAGGATCATAGAATCATAGAATTCCTACAATGCAGAAGGAGGCCATTCAGCTCATCAAGTCTGCACCAATCACAATCCCACCCAGATCTTATTCCCACAACCCTTCATATTTACCCTGCTAATCCTCTTGACACTAGGGTTAATTTAGCATGGCCAATCTACCTAACCTCTTTGGACTGAAGAAGGAAACTGAAGCACCCAAAGGAGACCGAAGCACCCATTGCAGACACAGGGAGAATGTGCACACTCCACACAGACAGTACCTGAGCCAGAATTGAACCCAGGTCCTTGGCTCTGTGATGTAGCAGTGCTAACCACTGTGCCACTGTGCCATCCTGGATGCAACTCAACAAAGCCATTGTATCTTTGTTTGGATCTTCATGGCAAAGGTATATTTCAGAAGGAGGTGGGTGAGGGTCTCTTCCCCACCACAACTGGCTCAAGAGGTAGCTTGTGAAGTGGTGTGACTCCAGCCATGCAGGAAGGATCTGATGGGGTGGAACCTTCTCATCATCAGCAAGCTCCATCTTGGTGCGTGTTTGTAAGTTCAGACAATGAAGCATTCTGAGAAATAACTTTGACAGACTGCTCAGGGACTAATCCAACAGGATCCACCATCTTCTTTTCTCACTTTAAGAATGTCACATGCTTGATGCAATTAGGGTCAAAGATGTTTTTCTAGATTAACTTCACCATGTGTGACAATTGGTAAGGCATAGGCCAGTTATCTGGAACATTCTGAAGCAGCATGTTCAAACCAAACCTTCACACCATAGAGAACAGATAGAACCTCAGCAAATCACAATATTTGATTCACTCAGCTAAGTCAAAGCATGATTCAGCTCCACATCATGATGAAAGCTTTTTTTTCATTCATCCAGATTTTTATTGATTTGTTCATGAGATGTGGGTTATCATTGGTGGGGTCAGCATTTATTGCCCATTCCTGAGAGCATTTAAGAGTCAACCACATTGCTGTGGGATTGGAATCACATGTTGGCCAGTTTGAATAAGGACAGTAGATTTCCTTTCCTAAAGGACATTAGTGAAGTAGATGGGTTTTTACAACAATCAACAATGATTTCATGGTCGTCATTAGACTTTCTGAATTTATTAAATTCAAAATTCACCATCTGCCATGGTGGGATTTGAACATGGGTCCATGGATTACTAGTCCAGTGATAATACCACTGCACCACTGCTAGACCAGTTTTGTTACTCATCCTTAATTGCCCTTGAGAAGGTGGTGGTGAGCTGCCTTCTTGAACTGCTGCAGTCCAAAAGATGTGTAGATTAGATGGATTAGCCATGCTAAATGCACAGGGTTATGGGATAGGGAAAAGAGAGGGCCTGGGTAAGATGCTGGATAAGTTGATGCAGACTCGATGAGGCGGATGGCCACCTTTTGCATTTAAGAGATTCTTATGACTCTATGGTTTGGTCCATATGATGTAGGTACACACACAATGCTGTTAGGAAGGGAGATGTAGGTTATTCCTCCAGCGACAGGAAAAGAATATCACTACAGTTCCGAATCAGGATGCTGTATAGCTGAGAGGGGAGCCTTAAGATGGTGTGGTTCCCATACTATTGCTGCCCTTGACTTTTTTGGTGGTTGAGGTTTTTAGGGTTTGAAAGGAGCTGTCGAAGAGCCTTGGTCAATTGTTGCAGTACCTGTAGATGATACACGCTGCTGCCAGTGTGCATCAATGGAGAAGGGTTGAATGTTTATTGTGGTGGATAGGGTGCTAATTAAGCAGGCTGCTTTGTCTTGGAACTGCCACTCTATCTGGGATTGGATCTGTTTGACCTTCCCTGTCCCTGCTCTATGTTCCCCTGTATTTGCTTCACAGTCCCCTGTGTCAAATGGCTGCTTTGTCCTGATGTTGAGCTTCTTGAGTGTTGTTGGTGTTGCACTCATCCAGGCAAGTGGACAGTGTTCCATCACACTCCCGACTTGTGACTTGTAGATGGCGGAGAAGCTTTGGAGAGTCAGGGAGTGAGTTATTGGCTGCAGGATTCTAACTTGCTCTGGTAGTCTTAGTGTGGGTAGTCCAGTTCGGTTTTTGGTCAGAGGCAACCCACGGTGTGTTGACAGTATTGGCTAGCTTTTTCTTCCATCTTTTTCAATGACTTTTCTCTCCCACGACGGCCACCCCCCCCCCCCGCCCCCCCCCCCCCCCACAGTTTGTTTTATTCTGCTGTCACTTTACTGTGCCTCAGTCTCCACAAGGGTGACACAGTGATTGAACTACATTAACGTGAAGTATATGTGTCCGTGTGTGTGTGAAAGAGGAGGAGCTGGGCACAACCCAAAGAGGTGAGGCTGCAATGAGAAAGGAGTGTGTGAGAGACACAGAGAGAGATCCTGCACACATGAAGGCGGCTTGGGACCACTTTGCAACCTTGGAGGAAACCTGACTGTAGGAAATCCACCCCACCCTCCCAAACCCAACAACATGCAGCTGAACGGTGGCTCCGGGCTTGGTGCTGCAGTCAGCGAAGGTTTAGCCCGCCTGGGCTGGCCTTGAATCCAGCGCAAATGCAGCCGCAGAGGACGGTGTCGGTGCCGCCTGCAGCCAATGGCATCCCGGGCCAGGAGGATGCATCTGCGGAGATCCGGGAGGAGGTGAGCCCACAACAGGACAAGGGAGGAGAGGGGAAGGGTCAGTAACAGCCCCTGTGAAGTGCAAGCAACACCTAGGTGGATTTTATTTTTCAGTATGGGGTAGGAAAGTTACGATGAATTTTGTTAAATGATTTATTTTAAAATGCCACACACAAAGCTGAAAATGTGTATATTCTGCAGATCATTATCGTGCAGGTGTACTCATCCAGGGGAAATGGGAAGAGGGGGCGGGGGGTAACTCTTAAATGCAGTGTCTGCTTTAATTGTGTTTTTTTTGTTTTGCTGAGAGGTGGTTTGTTAAGTTTACGGTAGCGTTTCGGGTTTAGGTTATTTGCAAGCCTTTGTGAATAATAGGAGATGTGATTGGAATTGAAAGAAGGGAATTAGATATTCCCCCTGCAGAGGAAGAGAGACGAGAGGGAGGGAGTGACAGTACAGACCCAAAGAGAGAGAGAGTGTGTGTTCGGGGAGGGTGGGGGGTGCGCGGGGAGCAGAGACACTTCGACATAGTGTGACAGCAATCCAGATGGAGAATCTGAGGGCAAGAGATGGGTATAGACAGTTTGGTCGATTGATTGAATGCAACAGACCCCAAATGGAGAGAGAGAAAAACGGAGAAAGCGAGGCATGGAGAGGCAGAAATAGTTCCCCAGCTATAGAAAGGAGAGACCTGTGTATAACCAGAAGCGGGAAAGGAAAGCTTGGTAGGGAAACCCGAGGTTCCTCTGGGAAGAAAACAGCTAACATGGGTTAGGGAGGGAAACACTGACGGGGGAAACACATTGAAGTAAAGAGGTAAAGCGGAGAGTATTTACCTCAGTTCCAAGTTAAAAAGGTATAGGGAATGCCCACAACGTGGGAATGTCATAGACTCCGCGGTTTCCGAGTTCAGAGGGACTGAACCAGAGCGAGAGTAGCCAGGTTGGTGTGGAAGGGATCCTGTTAAAACGCCATCAGGGAGATAAGAGGCAACAGTCCTGGTCTTACCGGTGACTGCTCTGTGTGTGTGTGTGTGTGTGTGTCAATGTCTCGCTGTGCACCGGCTGAAATATGCCTGCCATGTGTCTGTGTGTTTTCTCGTACTGCAGTCTTCTCACTGCAGTTTAATGCAGGGGCCTCTGACGGGAACCGGTGAAGCGTTTAAAAGACTGGGATTTGTTGTCTGCCGCCACCACCAGCTGCTTCCATTTTAGCACACCTCAGATCTATTACCCCCCCGCCAGGCAGTCGGCTGATATACCTGCGATTTAACTCATAGACCCAGGGAGGATACACCATCAGGATGATGTCATTGAGATACAAGAGCAGAGCTTTTTGTTTGGACTTGTGTGGGGATTGTGCACACTATCTGGGATTGTACACAATATCTGGGATTGTACATATTATCTGGGATTATCCACATTATTTGAGATTGTACACATTATCTGGGATTGTACCCAGTATTTCATATTGTACCCAGTAACTGGAATTCTGCATAGTGTCTGGAATTGTGCACACTGGGATTGTCACAGTATATGTGGAAATATACCCAGTATGCCTTTCATTATACCCACTATCTGGGAACATATCCTGTACCTAGATTGTAGCCAGTATATGGGATTTATCATCATGGAATTATCAGCAGTCTAGACGGTCATTCAGCCCATATCTGCTTGTGCTAGTTTTTTGAGTGAACTGTGCAATTTAGTGCCAAATTCCAATTTCCTCCTGTAACCCTTTGAATTAGTCCTCATAACTATATGTCCAATTGCGTTTTGAAAATTCCTATGGAGTCTGATTCCATTACCTGTCAGCTGGTGTATGTGTATCCTTTTATTGTCCCTTGCATTTCTGTTTCCAATTATTGGAAGTATCTGATCACTAGTTACCAATCCACTTATCAAAAGAAACAGTTTCTCCCTACTTCCTCTATCAAAACCTCTATTAGAAAGAATACCTCTTTCAAATTTTCCCTTAGTCTTGTCGACTATCAGAAAAATTCTACTTGCTCCAATCTCTCCCCAAAACTGGAGACCATCAGCCTGATAAACCCCTTTCCAAGATTTTCATGTTCTTCTTAAAGTGTGGTACCCAGAATTGTACACCATGTTTGAGCTGAGGCTTAAGAGTGGAAATGTAAAAGTTTAGTATGACTTTCTTGTTTGCACACTTCCTCCTTTAATCCATCGCCCACAATATGAAAGGCAACAATTCCAAAAGCTTTTCTTAACTGCCTTACCAAATTGTTAATAATTTGTGAATATGCATCTCCAGCTGTCTTTGCTCTTGCACTCTTTAAAAATAGTACCAATTAGATTATATCATTTTTCCACATTCTTTTTCTGAAATGTATCATTTCACACTTGGCAGCATTAAATTACAATTGCTATGTGTCAGCTCATTTTACCATCTCCTCCTGGAGTCACTGACTATTCTGCTCACAATTTACTACATTGGCAAGTTTTGTATCATCTATAAACTTTGAAACTTATATCCAGGTCCAGGACATTTACATATAAAACAAAAAAAGCATTAATCTTACAATCAACCCCAACCAGAGGAGACCTCACTCTGTACTCTTCCATAGCCAGAAACACACGCCTTCACTACTATTCTCTGTCTCCAATCCCTTAGCTAATTAACTATCCAAGTGACATTTTTACTTTATTCCCACATACTTCCATTTTATGAATAAATTAATTACATGATACTTCATTAAATCTTTTTGGAGGTTCATATTTACAACAGCTAATCCACTACTTTCATCAACCTTCCCCATTATTTAACAAAGAATTGTACTTACTATCCATGATCCTTATTTGAATTCTGATTGATTTTGGGGAATGTACTTGGTATTCAGGATTGTCCTCATCATTTTAGACTTCACTCCCTATGTGGTATTGTTCCCAATACGTTTTTATTTATTTGTTTATAGAATGTGGGCATCACTGGTTAGGCCAGCATTTAGTGCCCATCTCTAATTGCCCTTGCGAGGATGGTAATGAGCCGCCATTTTGAACCACTGCAGTCCCACAGTATTATTAGAAAGGAAGTTCCAGGATTATGACTAAGCAACAGTGAAGCAAAGGTGAAATATTTCCAAGGCAGGATGGTGTGTGGCTTGGAGGAGAACTCCCAGGTGGTGTTCTCATGAATCTATTGCTCTTGTCCTTCTAGGTGGTAGAGGTCACAGCTTTGGAAGATGCTGTTAAAAAAGCCATGGAGAGTTGCTGCAATGCCTCTTCTATATGGTATACATTGCTCCGATTGTACATCAGTGTGGAAGGAGTGAATGTTCATTGTGCTGGATGGACTGCTCATCAGATAGGCTGCTTTGTCCTGGAATTGCACTCTCTACCTGAGATTGTATCTGCTCAACATTCCCTAGTACCTGTTCCACATTAACCTGTACATGCTCTAAGTTCTCCTGACCCTGCTCCATGTTTTCCGTCCCTGCTCCACATTCTCCTGTCCCTACTTCACATTTCTCTGCACCTGTTCCACATTTTCCAGTCCCTGCACCATGTTCTCCTGTCCCTGTTCCACATTCCTCTGCACCTGCTCCGCGTTTTCCTGTCGCTGCTCCATATTCTCCTGTCTCTGCTCCACATTCCCCAGTACCTGCTCCACGTTCCCCTGTCCCTGCCCCACGTTCCTCTGACCCTGCCTCATGTTCCCCTGTCCCTGCCCTACCTCCCCTGTCCCTGCTCCACGTTCTCCTGTACCAGGTTCATGTTCCCTGTACCTGCTCCATGTTCCTCTGACCCTGCCTCACGTTCTCCTGTCCCTGCCCCATGTCCACTGTACCTGCTCCACGTTCCCCTGTACTTGCTTCACATTCCCGTGTATCTGTCTCAGGTTTCCCTGTCCCTGCTCCATGTTCCCCTGTACCAGGTTCACGTTCTCCTGTACCAGGTCCATGTTCCCCTGTACTTGCTCCATGTTCCCCATTACCTGCTCCACATTCCCCTGACTTGCTCCACGTTCCCCTGTACTTGCTCCATATTCTCCTGTACTTGCTCCGCATTCTTCTGTACCTGCTCCGCATTCCCCTGTACCTGCTCCACATTCCTCTGTACTTGCTCCGCATTCCCCTGTACCTGCTCCGCATTCCCCTGTACCTGCTCCGTGTTCCCTGTACTTGCTCCACATTCCCCATTACCTGCTCCGCATTCCCCTGTACCTGCTCTGCATTCCCCTGTACTTGTTCCACATTTTCCTGTACTTGCTCCAAGTTCCCCTGTACCTGCTCTGCGTTCCCCTGACCTGCTCCGCGTTCCCCTGTACCTGCTCCGCGTTCCCTGTACTTGCTCAGCATTCCCCTGTACTTGCTCCGCATTCCTCTGTACTTGCTCCGCATTCCCTGCACCTGCTCCGCATTCCCCTGTACCTGCTCCGCATTCCCCTGTACCTGCTCCGCATTCCCCTGTACCTGCTCCACATTCCCCTGTACTTGTTCCGCATTCCCCTATACCTGCTCCATGTTCCCCTGTAACTTATTCCACGTTCCCCTGTACCTGCTCCGCATTCCCCCGTACCTGCTCCGCATTCCCCCGTACCTGCTCCGCATTCCCCCGTACCTGCTCCGCATTCCCCCATACCTGCTCCGCATTCCCCTGTACCTGCTCCACATTCTCCTGTACCTGCTCCACATGCCCCTGTACTTGTTCCACATTCTGCTATACCTTCTCCACATTCTCCTGTACCTGCTCCACATTCTCCTGTACTTGCTCCACATTCTCCTGTACTTGCCCCATGTTTTCCTGTACTTGCCCCACATTTCTCTGTATCTGCTCCACGTTGCCCTGTCCCTGCCCCACATTCCTCTGTCCCTGCCTCACGTTCCCTTGTTCCCAACCCCACATCCAGTATCCGTGCTCCACATTTCCCTGTACCAGGTCCACGTTCCTCTGTAGCAGGTCCATGTTCCCCTGTACTTACTCCACGTTCCCCTATATCTGCTCCACATTCCCCTGTACCTGCCCCATGTCCCCTGTCCCTGTTCCACATTCTCCTGTACCAGATCCATGTTCCCCTGCACCTGCTCCACATTCCCCTGTATCTGCTCCACGTTCTTCTGTACTTGCTTCACATTTCCCTGTACTTGTTCCACGTTCCCCTGTCCCTGTTCCACATTCCCTGTCCCTGTTCCACATTCCCCTGTCCCTTTCCACATTCCCCTGTCCCTGTTCCACATTCCCCTGTACCTGCTCCACATTCTCCTGTACCTGCCCCATGCCCCTGTTCCACATTCCCCTGTACCAGGTCCATGTTCATCTGTACTTGCTCCATGTTCTCCTGTACCTGCTGCTCCACATTCTCCTGTACCTGCCCCACGTCTCCTATCCCTGTTCCACGTTACACTGTACTTGCTCCACGTTCCCGTGTACTGCTCCACATTCTTCTGTGCCTGCTCCACCTTCCCCTGTACCTGCTCCACATTCTCCTGTACCTGCTCCACATTCTCCTGTACTTGTTCCTCTTTCCCCTGTACCTGCTCCACATTCTCCTGTACCTGCCCCACGTCTCCTATCCCTGTTCCACGTACTTGCTCCACGTTCCCGTGTACTGCTCCACATTCTTCTGTGCCTGCTCCACCTTCCCCTGTACCTGCTCCACATTCTCCTGTACCTGCTCCACATTCTCCTGTACCTGCTCCACATTCTCCTGTACTTGTTCCTCTTTCCCCTGTACCTGCTCCACATTCTCCTGTACCTGCCCCACGTCCCCTGTTCCTGTTCCACATTCCCCGCACCAGATCCATGTTCCCCTGTACTTGCTCCATGTTCCCCTGTACCTGCTCCACATTCTTCTATACCTGCTTCACATTGTCCTATACTTGCTCCACATTATCCTGTACTTGCTCCACGTTCTCCTGTAACCTATTCCAAGTTCCCCTGTACCTGCTCCACATTCTCCTGTACTTGCTCCACATTCTCCTGTACTTGCTCCATGTTCTCCTGTACCTGCCCCACGTCCCCTGTCCCTGTTCCACGTTCCCCTGTACCAGGTCCACATTCTCCTGGACTTGCTTCACATTCTCCTGTACCTGCTCCATGTTCTCCTGTAGTTGTTCCATGTTCCCCTGTACCTGCTCCACATTCTCCTGCAACTGCTGCACATTCTCATGTACCTGCTCCGCATTCCCCTGTACCTGCTCTGCATTCTCCTGTACCTGCTCCACATTGTCCTGTACCTGCTCCACATTCTCCTGCACCTGCTCCATATTCCCCTGTACCTGCTCCACATTCTCCTGCAACTGCTCGACATTCCCCTGTACTTGTTCCACATTTTCCTATATCTGTCCGCATTCTCCTGTACCTGCTCCACGTTCTCCTGTACCTGCTCCACGTTCTCCTGTACCTGCTCCACGTTCCCCTGTACCTGCTCCACATTCTGTTGTACTTGCTCCACATTCTTTTATACCTGCTCCACATTCTCCTGCAACTACTCCACGTTCCCCTGTACTTGCTCCACATTCTCCTGTACCTACTCCACATTCTCCTGTACTTGATCCGCATTCTCCTGCAACTGCTCGACATTCTCCTGTACTTGTTCTGCATTCTCTTGTACCTGCTCCACATTCTCCTGTACTTGTTCTGCATTCTCCTGTACCTGCTCCACATTCTCCTGTACTTGTTCTGCATTCTCCTGTACCTGCTCCACATTCTCGTGTGTCTGCTCAACATTCCACATTCTGTTCCATGTTCCTCTCTTCCGCTTACATGTTCCCATGTTCTTATTATCATTTAATCAGAAGAAAATACAGATGAAAAGTCAATTCAGTTCATCATGCCTGAGCCAGCTCTCTTATACAGCTATCCAACTTGTTGCACTTTCCCTCTCAATTCCAGTTAATCCCACAAGTTTGTCCCTTTCAAATATTTGTCTGATTCCTTTGAACAATATTGTTGAATCTTCTTTCAACCAAAGCAATGTTTTCTCATGTTGCATCTTGTTATATTGATAATTATATCAATTTGATGTCCTCTGGTTATTAATCCTTCTCCCACTGAAAGTAACTCCTTTTTATTTACTCTGTCAAAATTGTTCATGATATTAAACAGCTCTATCAAACTTCCTCTGAACTTTACCTGCTCCAGGGTGAACCACAGCTTCTCCAGTTTCTCCACATAACAGAAATCCCTTATCCATGATACCATTCAAGTTAATCTTTTCTGCTGCCTTTTTAAGGCCTTGAACTCCTCCATAAAGTATGATGACCAGATTTGGATACAGTAGGCTAGCAAAGTCCCAACCTGTTGTTATAAATGTTTGGTATAGTTTCATTGCTTTTGTATGCATATGCCTATATTAATAAAGCAATGGATGCAGGTGCAGCAGGCAGTAAAAAAAGGCAAATGGTATGTTGGCCTTCAAAGCAAGTAGATTTGAGTGCAAGAGCAGGGATGTCTTGACACGATTATGCAGGGTCTTGGTGAGACCATACCTGGAATATTGTGTGCAATTTTGGTTTCTTTATCTGAGGGAGGATGTTCTTGCTCTAGAGGGAGTGTAGAGAAGATTTACCAGACTGACTGCTGGGGTGGCTGGACTGACATATGAGGAGAGATGGAATCGGTATTCACTGGAGTTCAGAAGAATGAGGGGGCAATCTCAGAGAAAACATATAAAATCCTACAAAGACTAGATAGGGTCGATGCAAGGATATTCGCGATAGTGAGGGTATCCAGAACCAGGGGTCACAATCTGAGGATACAGGGCAGAACATTTAGGACAGGAATGAGGAGAAATTTCTTCACCCTGACAGTGGTCAGCTAATGGGATTTTCTACCATATAAAGTAGTAGTAGTACCATATAAAGCCAAAACATTGAATGTTTTCAAGTAGCAGTTGATATAGTACTTGAAGCGAAGGAGACCAAAGGATATGGGTATAAGGTGGGATCAAGCTATTGAATTGGATGATCGGTCATCATCATAATGGATGGTTCAGCAGGCACGAAGGGTCAAGTGGCCTCTTCCAGCTCCTATTTTTTATGTTTCTAAGATCCCATATGTTTATTTTGACAGTTTTTTCAACTTGTTCTGCCAGCTTCATAGGTTTGTATACATACATCTTCAGGTCTCTCTATTCTTGTATCTCCTTTAAAACTGTGCCATTTAGTTCTCTTGCCTCTCATTCCTCTTACCAAAATGAATCATGTCATACTTCAATGAGTTAAAAATTCCATCAGTCACATGCTGCCCAGCTCACTCGTCTGCCTATGACCTTCTGAAGTCTCTTCCCATTCTTCTAATTGTTCACTACTTTTGAACTCTGTGTCAGCAGCAAACTTTGAAATCATGTCCTGTAAACTGAAATCTGTGTTTTTAACACAGGTTAAAAGAACAATGGTCCTGAAGCAAACCCCTGGGATCAGATCCCTTCAGTATGAAAAGCAATGGTTCACCACAACTCCCCTGCTTTCTGTCCCTCAACCAATTTTGTACCCACAATGCTATTGTCTCTTTGGTCCCAAGGGTTTTACTTTTGTTAATCAAGTCTTTGTGGTACTTTGACAAATGCTTTTGAAAGTCCATATACACATTATCAACTCAATTATCCTCATTAGCTCTTTCCATGACTTCATCAAATAATTCAATCAGTCTCCAGACATAATTAGCTTTTAAAATATCCATGCCAACTTTCATTTATTAACTCATATTGTTCCAGCCACCAATTCATTTTGTCCCTGATTATTATTATTATTACTAAACATTTGCCTACCACTCACGTTAAATTGACTAGTCTGGGATTGCTAGACTTGTCCTTCTCCCATTTTTAAACGGGGATGTATTTTTTGCAATCCTACAGTCCTTTGGACATGCTCCAATATTGAAGGATGACTGGAAGATGGTGGCCTGAATCTCCTCAATTCCACCCTTAACTTCCCCTGCAATTGTGAATGCATTCCATCCATTCCAAGTGATTTTTCTACTTTGAGAACTGCTGACCTTTTAGCCACCTCCTTCTTTATCTATCTTTATCCTATTTAGTTTCTCTCATATCTCCTCCTTTATTGTGTGTTAGCAGCATCCTTTTGCCACTGAAATGAGATACAAAACATTCATTTTGTGCCTCCACCCTGCCTTTTGCCTTCACAGAAATATTTGTTTTATCCCTAATTGACCCCATCTTTCTTTTGTCTACCTTTTTAATTATAATATGTTAATGGACTTTTGGGATCCTTTTAATATTAGCCAAAAATTTGTTCTCACACTTTCTCTGTGCCCTTCTAATTCCCCACTTTATATCTTCTCTGTGCTTTCAATAGTCAGCCTGGTCCTCTGTTTCACAAACATCACATTTGTCAAAAGCTTCCTTTTGTCTCATTTTAATTTTTATAATCGTCTGTCAGCCAGAGAGCTCTAACTTTGGATGGCTTTCCTTGCCTCCTTGTAGAAATGTGCCCATTCAGTCATCCAGCCATCTCTTTCTCTTGCTCATTTACTATGCCTGCCAGTTTTTGATTCCAATCCACCTGTGCCAGCTCTCTTTTCAACTCACTGAAGTTAACCTTCTTTCAGTTAAATCTTTTCACACTTCATTGCATCTTGTCATTTTCTATAACAGTTCTAAACTTGACATACATGATCACAGTTTCCCAAATGCTTTCCCATTGAAATATGCTCCATTTGACCTACTTCATTCCTTAGGAGCAGATGCAGGTCTGTTTCTTTCCACAATGGCTGAAAACATAACAATCAAGGGAGTTCTCTTGTACACATTCCAGTATTTTCTCACCTTCTTTATCCTTTGCACCTCATGTTCCCAGTCTATCGATGGGATTTTCCAATCCTGCCTGTCACAGAACCAGAAATTACCACCCAAAGTGAACAAACATATTGCTGTTCAGTCAAATTTTCCATCCCATCAGTGATGGATGGAACAATCCCATCCAATCAAAGGCCCCCGTAATCTTGTAGTTCTGAGTGTCATTTGGTTGTTTATATATGCTTATCCATCTGGTAGCTCATAAGATACACCCAGTAATCTCATTGCCCCTCTTTTGTTCTTTAATTCGAGCCACATGAATTCTGTGCTTGACTCATCAGAACTGTCAATTTATTTTTCTCTATCCAACCTCTCCTTTGTTTCCCACATCTCTATGTACCTTATTTTTCCTCTTTACTGTTTCAAACTAATATCCACCCACTGTCCAAGAGTCCATACACTTTCCCAGAGCACCGGTATCCTTCCCAGTAAGACATTGCTCTTAACTCTGGTGAACTGAGAGCAATGTCCAACATCCAACTTGAAGATATTCCTTCTCTCCCCAAAACTATTAACATCCAGGGATCCTGATTCAACTCATTCCCCCCACACACACAAACCACTCCCACACACTGATCCCCTGCTCCATATCATTTCTCCAGTAAAACATTAACATGTTCAATGTTACCATTCCTATGCTCAACAGTGTGAGACACTGGGAAGAATCTGAAATTACCTTTGTCATATCTTCCTGAGCTTCTGATTTCTCTCCACAAGACCTCAACCCTTTCCTTCCAGTGTCAATAGATCTCAGCTGGACCACGTTTTTCTGGCAGCTAGCTTCTGCCCAACAAAATCTCCTGTGTAATGACATGTGATATCCTGGCATCACCACTTCTAACTGGAATGAAGATAACAACAGCTTAGGAGTGCAAAAAAGAAGGGCCATTGACTGAAAGGGAGGAGGGCACAGCAAAGTGTGACTGCAGTCATTTTCCCCTCTGCTCATTCCCCCTGTTTACCTGCACCTGCTCCTCCTGTTTTCCTGCACCCACTCTGCCTGTTTTCCTGTGCCTGCTGCACCTGTTTTCCTGCACCTGCTCCATTTGCTTCCCTGTACCTATTTTACCTGGATTCCTGCACCTGCTCCATCTGTTTTCCTGCACATGATCTGTCAGTTTTCCTGTATCTACTCTGCCTGCTTTCCTGCACCTGCTGTGCCTGTTTTCCTACCACCTCTTTTACCTGTTTTACCGCACTCATTCCTCGTATCTACTCTGTTTTCTCCTGTCTGCTTCAGCTTCTTCTATACCAGCTCCATAATCTTTCTGCCTGGTCTGTGGTCTCCTAAAGTTTTAGAGCTTATTTTGTAGTGTCACAAGTAGGCTTATGTTAACACTGCAATGAAGTTATTGCAAAAATCTCCTGTTTGCCACACTCTGGGGCCTGTTCACATATACTGAATGAGAATTTAGCATGGCCAATACCCCTAACCAGCACATTTTTCAGTCTGTGGGAGGAAATCAGAGCACCCAGAGGAAAACCAAACAGGAAAACATGCAAACTCCACACAAATAGAGACCCAAACCAGGAATTGAACCCAGGTCCCTGGTGCTGTGAGACAATGCTGCTAACCACTATGCCTCCATGTTATCTTGACTGTTCTGAGGTGATCTTATAGAACATAGAACATAGAACAATACAGCACAAACAGGCCCTTCGGCCCACGAGTTGCGCCGATCACACCTACCAATCCACAGACCTATCTATAATCCCCTATCCTATTCTTTTCCATATACTCATCCAGAAGTCTTTTAAAAGACCCCAGTGAATTTGCCTCAACAACCTCCGACGGCAGTCGGTTCCATTCACTCACCACCCTCTGAATGAAAAACCTATCCCTGACATCTCCTTTGTATTTGCTTCCCTGCACCTTAAATCTGTGTCCTCTCGTAGTGACCATTTCAGCTCGGGGAAGTAGTCTCTGAGAGTCCACCCTATCTATTCCTTAATCTATTATCCGCTCTATGTTCCTCTAAAGCTGTGCCATGTGCCTATATCTGCTCCATTATTTTCTATTATTCATTTATGGCATATGGTTTCACAGGCAAGGCTAACATTTAATTGCCTGCCTCTAAGTGGCCTTAATATGATTGTGGTGAGCCTAATTTTGAAATACTGCAGTTCATTTTCCTCTCTGGCTGTTCCACTTTCCTCTTTATCTACTTCATGTTCTCTTCTGTCTGTTATACTTTCCTTGTTCCTGTGTCCCTGATTAATGTTGGAATTTTCCTGCTTTTGTACTTGCTCCAAGTTCGTTCTTCACATTTTACCATGATGTTCCATTTTTCTTTAAATCTGCATCATGTTTTACTTTAATTGCTTCTTGAGGTGTTAGTGCTGCTGGCAATGCCAACGCTTAGTGACGGTCCCAACTGAATGCTTGCTAGATCATTTCAGAGTGAGGTTGGAGCAATCTGGAGTCACATGTAGGCCGGAATCTGTATAGATGCCAGATCTCCTTCGCTGTAGTCCATTAGTGAACCTAGTAGTTTTTGTGAAAATGGATTTTATGATCATAACAACTAAAGAATGTTCTCAGTTGTATGCCACGCTGCCATCAGGACTTTGCTGCTTAGTGGACATGTTTATCAAAATCCATCCAGTTTAAATATTGCAATGAAAATGTGAATTAACATTATTGCCACTTTTCCTTGAGCCCTTTTCCTGATGCCCGGAAATTTCAAAGCTTAAAAAAGGATTTTTTTTATTAAGAGCTTCCATCTCACTGAAAAGGATAATCCAAATCTAACAACCTGCTCTGAAAACTCTGCTCAAATTTTGACATCTGTGACAAATGCCATCACAGCAGCTGAGACAATCAACAGCATTCTAAAATAATCAACAACATTCTAAATAAAACAACCCACAGCATTCTTTAAAAAAATGTCAATTTGCCATAACTTCCGATATTAATGCACTCTCTACAATTTTTCAGTATCCAGAACTGCATCCATAAAGATGACACCAAACCTTTCTTTGGGCCAAGCTTTGTTGAAATCTACCCATTAGATTTTGAGGTATATTGTTTGCATACAAAGAAATAACGAAAGAGAAAACATTACCTAATTAATGAGGCAATTAATGAGAATAGTATTTTATTCCAGATTTATTTATTGAGTTTAAATTCCTCCTACTGCAGTGGTGGAATTTGAACTCATGGGAACGATTCTCCCATTGCGGTTGGCAAATTTTCTGGAAGGTGGGATTGCGAGGGGTGCATGTCAGCCATGTCAGGTTTCCCGCAAGTATTTACGACCTTCGCGCATCTCCCAACTGCAAAAGATGGCACTGCCTGAACCACACAGAAAACTGGCATGCCGCTGATTTGCATTACTTTCCATATCTTAACATGCAATTATTGGAATCAACAGGGCAATCTCCGGCCATGTTTGCATCTCCTACATCTTTGGCGTGATGTCATTTTGGCATGAATCAAGAGTAGGTGTATAAAAGTCTGAACCTGACATGGCAGCCTTGAACTGGCATGAGGAGATAAATGCTGCTAGCTGAGCACAGGCCCTGGAGATGCATGGTGGGCTTCTTCCTGCTGTCATCAGGTGCTGGCCCATGGACCAAAGATATCTGGGGTAGGGGGGCTGGGAGGCTTCTATTTTCACAGCGCTCAATGTGGGAAACCCCATCTCGGTGTCCTGCTCATCCTTCCCCTCCAGGGCAGTGCTCTAGCTCAGTGTGGAAGGTCCAATCAAGCAGTCCTGCTCACCCCTCCCATCCAGGGCACTTTCCAGTGACATTGTCTTGCTGCAGGTTGTGTTCAGGGACTTGACTGAGTGCACCATGTGCTGACTAAGGCCTAACCAGATGAAGCAGCTGCTGCTCCAGGCTGGGGTGCAGAGATTCATGATGTGGAGATGCTGGTGTTGGACTTGGGTAAACATAGTAAGAAGTCTCACAACACCAGGTTAAAGTCCAACAGGTTTATTTGGTAGTAAATGCCACTAGCTTTCGGAACACTGTTCCTTTGTCAGGTGAGTGGGGAGTTCTGATCACAAACAGGGTATATAAAGGTACGCACAGTTTACAAAATATTGATTAGAATGCGAGTCTTAACAGCTAATCAGCTGATCAAGTCTTAAAGGTGCGGACAATTTGAGTGGAGATAGCATTAAGCAAAGGTTAAAGAGATGTGTATTGTCTCCAGACAGGACAGTAAGTGAGATGTTCCAAGCTCAGGCAGGTCATGGGGATTACAGATAGTGTGACATGAACCCAAGATCCTGGCTGAGGCCGTCCTCCTGCGTGCAGAGCTTGGCTATCAGTTTCTGCTCAGCGACTCTGCACTGTCGTATGTCGTGAGGGCCGCCTTGGAGAACTTTTACCTGAAGATCAAAGGCTGAATGCCCATGACCACTGAAGTGTTCGCCAAGAGGGAGGGAACAGTCTTGCCTGGTGATTGTCCAGCGGTATTCATTCATCCGTGATGGATAAATGAACACCGCTGGACAATCACCAGGCAAGACTGTTCCCTCCCTCTTGGCGAACACTTCAGCGGTCATGGGCATTCAGCCTTTGATCTTCAGGTAAAAGTTCTCCAAGGCGGCCCTCACGACATACGACAGTGCAGAGTCGCTGAGCAGAAACTGATAGCCAAGCTCTGCACGCAGGAGGACGGCCTCAGCCAGGATCTTGGGTTCATGTCACACTATCTGTAATCCCCATGACCTGCCTGAGCTTGGAACATCTCACTTACTGTCCTGTCTGGAGACAATACACATCTCTTTAACCTATGCTTAATGCTATCTCCACTCAAATTGTCCACACCTTTAAGACTTGATCAGCTGATTAGCTGTTAAGACTCGCATTCTAATCAATATTCTGTAAACTGTGTGTGCCTTTATATGCCCTGTTTGTGATCAGAACTCCCTACTCACCTGACAAAGGAACAGTGTTCCGAAAGCTAGTGGCATTTACTACCAAATAAACCTGTTGGACTTTAACCTGGTGTTGTGAGACTTCATACTATGCAGAGGTTCAGACATGGACTGATGGAATCTGCTGTCACTGCCACACATAGCAAGTGACACAGAACAGCAATATGTGCCTATAACAGAGGCTGCAGTTGCACACATAGCAAAGGCTCAAGGGTGCACATTGCCCATGGCTGCACACTGACCTGCATAATCTGTGCCAGTAATTGTCATGATGGGTATCTCACACAACCCTAATCGGGTCACACATGGCACCATGGATTGTGTGATGTTGCCAGCACCCACAAGTGGGAGTACTGGCCCAAATGAGGGATTGGGATGGTGCTGAGTTATGCAGCCAATGATAATAATTCATCATTCTATGCTCTTTCCAAACTCCGATATGCAGATGGATCTCGGTTTGCTCGATTTGGAACTGGCCATTGTAGTGGCAGCAGGGGCAGAGGAGGAGGAAGAGGAGAATGCAACTCAGGACATGCTGGGCATGGAGAGACCACTGCAGGTGCACCCAGGACAAATCCCTCAGGAAGGAAGGGAGAGGGCTGCCCCTGAGGGTCAGGAGGTAGGCGAGCAGGCTCCCGAAAGAATGCACAGGAGGCAGAGGGTACCCAGGCCAAGGAGGTACATGCCCTGTAATTCATTCGAGGCCCTCTCAGAGTAGATGTGCCATTGCTGGCTGTGGCTCTCCAAGACCACATCGCAATACCTTTGTGAGGTGCTTGCACACCTGGCAGCTCAGGGGAAGGGCAGCCAACCGCTCCCTGTTGATGTGCAGGTTACGTTTGCCCTGAGGTTTTGTGCCATTAACTCACTTAAGGCATCCAGTGGTGACCTAGTTGGGATCTCCCAGGCTCCTTGCACTGATCTGTGCAGCTGGTCACAGATGCCCTGTATGCCAGGCAGATCGCCATATAAATTTCGATGTGGGCCTTACACAACAAAAGGCCCGGGCTGTGGACTTCACTTCCGTTGCTGGAATTGTCAGTGCTCCCCAGGGAGCAGTAAATGGGATACACATTGCTTTGCGGGCCCCTCATGCAAAACTGCACTAATTTGCCAATAAGAAGGGGTTTCACTCCCTGAACATTCAAATTGTCTGGATCATCAAGTAAAGATAATGAAGACAGTGTCCATGACAGCTTTGTGCTCAGACAGTCAGACATCGCTAGGCTCTTTGAAGACTAGCCCAGGCTCTCAGGATGACTACATGGCGACAGGGGTTACCTGCTAAGGTCATGGCTGATGTGGAGGCCCGAGACTGAGGTGGAGACCCATTACAACAATGCCTATACAGCCATCTGGTTCACTGTAGAAAGATGCATCAACCTGTTTCAAATGTGGTTCTGCAGCTTAGACCGCTCTGGAGGGCCCTTCAGTATTATCCTGTGCTGCTTCACACATGATCATCATTCTGCACAACATCACCTGGCAGCGGGGAGACCAGCTGGAGCAGGACAGGAGATGGAGAAGAAAGAGGGGATGAGAAGCAGTGAAGGAATGAGGTAGACGTCCCACCATATGAAGAGCTAGAGGAAAGAGAGCAGGTGTCAGCGAGGGAGCCTTGATTGCAGCCCGCTTCACCTAGCTAGTGCTGGGCAGTGAGGAGGCTGCAACCACCACAAATCCACCACACTCCAGGAGCAAGTGCAGCTGGTATTCTCCCTCCAGACCTGGGCACTTAAACTACCACATCAACCTTCCCCAGCCTCTGTCATCTCACCACCCTATATCTCAGAAACATCCAATTCTGTTAATGGGCCTGGGTTGGCAACGCTTGTGTGTCTTGGTTGAAGGCTGGAGGATGATGATGACTCACTGTTTTGCACACTAGGAGCCTGCCCCTGGTGCCACTCAAACCTGACTCCTACCTGTACTCTGAATGCATGCTGCCACCCTGGTCCATGTAACTCTAAGGCTGGGGACACATGCTTTTTGGCCAAAGGGGCGAAGGGAGGGACATTTGCATCAAGGGTCTGATGGAATTTGGGGCAGGTAGGACAGGCACATTCCAACATGTGGCTGAGTCTTGCAAGGCACAACAGACAGCACTTCTATGCATGGGAATGGGGACCACTCAGCTTGTCAAGTTGGTGGGAGAGGTGGGGGGGGGGGGGGGGGGGGGGGTGGAGGGAATCAGAGATATATTAGTCACAGCTGTGAGGTGCAATTAACTTTTTATTGTGTTCTTAACATTATTGATTAATATTGACTCTTAGTGATCTTCACCTGTGCCGTCTAGTAAACTACAACTTTCTTACTTTATGCAGACTATTGCTTCTTCTTGGTGCTTCCCCAGAATGCATATCAGAAGTGGCGGTCTCCAGCTGTGATGCATGCCCTGTTGCCTGTGTTGCCCTTGCCAGACATCCCTTGGGAGGCCAGGACTTGGAAGGACCCAGCCAACTTACAGATTGCACTGTTTCGGTGCTATCCTGTTCATCTTGCTGGCCCTGAGATGCCCCAGTTTGAGGAAGGGTGGAATTGGAAAGTCTCAGGACTTCTAGGATTTCCTGAGTGGAAGGCCCCAGAATAAGCTCAAGCCCTTCCTCTTCTCTTGGGGATACTCGATGAGACTGTCGGGTAGTTGGACTGAGCTCTAGGAGCTCTGGCATTATCTGGCTTTGCCAGTTCTGGAGGTCTAGCTGCATCTGCCCCTTGATCTGTGATTTCTGAGCCCTGGCCCTATGAGACTGATCCACGTTCTGCAGCCACTCAGCAGTAGCCTCCTGCGCCTAGTCTAAGTTGTCAAGGCTCACAGCCACAGCTTGGTGTGTCTCCAGAATGCCAGCGAGAATCCCAGCCATAGTTCGCACATACCCCCTACACCCATGGCCATCGAACACTATGCTTCCTGGATGCTGGAAACACATTCATCCATTGTCTCTCCAGATGGTCTGGATCCTGTTACCCATGAGGATCCAGAAGGCGGAGGCAGATTTTCCACCGCAGTCTCCATCTTTGCAGTGTTGGCCTGGTTTGCATGTTGTGTCGGCACCACCTCCTGCAACAGCACGCTGTTGGACTCCCATAAACAGTTCTGCAGTCGCAGCATGCTTGCTGACACCCTTCCACAACTCCCCAGTTTCCCTGATACATCTCCACCAGCCTTGGGAGGAACATACCTAAAGGCTCAGCAGTTGGCTTGGGGACAGCTGAATCCTGGCCTCTGGAAAACCTCCAGGTCTCAAGCCCTCAGTTGTGCCCGTCTTCACCCAATTGTGCATCTGTGCTCACCCAGTACCTCAACACCAAAGGTACCCACCATGGTGATAGTCTCTATGTTGGTGGGTTTTGTGGTACATCTGGTACTGCTTCAGGAGTGCTGCCCTCGGAGGATTCCTCAGTGACTCCCTCAGGTGTGCTCCAGGGGGTTGTGGACAGTTTGCTCCAGAGCAACAGGGGCGATGGCAACACCTGAAGGGCCAGATTCCTCTAAGTCCAGAACTGCAATAAAGAACAGACATTAGGGGAAAGGAGGCTTAACATTCTTGCAGCATCACACTTACTTCAAGGAGGACCTAGGTTGAAGGACCGAGGAGGACCTAACTTGCATGCTGACGCTGACCTGGCTGTCAATGCTCAATTGGAAAGGCTCATCACCCCCTGCCAGCTCCACAGCTCGCTCCTCGATGCTGGTCAGCTGTCGCAGGTACGTGAGGCAACACAAACTGGTGGGGTACATTGTGAATATTCCTGTTGGAACATTAAGTGGATAGCAAGCATTGATATATTGCTGTGCATGGTGCGCAATGCGTGCCTGTGTCTCAGGCATTGTGTTGGCAGTTTCAGGGACAGCAGCCACCACTGAGGGAGAGGGAAGCGGTTAGATTCTGTTCCTGGGTGAAAGGTCATTTCTTGCATACCCTTCAGGTGTCTAAATAGGGTTTGAGATTCATGCCAAGCATGTGCGGGGTTTTAAGTGGGATGCACACTCACACTTGCTGCTCGAAGGTCATTCATTTCTTTCCAATGCTGCCGGCCAGAGCACAGTATCAGGTTTCTAGCATTCATCACTTCTGCCACCTCCTTTCACAATGCCGTGGCGGATGCACCCATTGCGTGAGAGTCCTGGCTGAGGAAAATCCACTTACGCTTCTGCTCCATAGCATCGAGCAAGTGCTCCTGGTCGGCTTCTGTGAATTTGGGTGCAGGTTTGTGCGCAGGCATCTTTGTGGCATGACTGGCTTTGTGACCATCCATGAAGCTTATTAGCAGCTCTGGCGTATTAGGAGAATGCAGTGAGTGAGGCCAGTCAAGGGCCTGTTGGCAACCAATGCTTGTGAGAAATTTTGAAGGCTGCATTCATCCCTCAGGGTGCTGATTGGTTGCTATTCATTAGGCTGCTGTGTTCAGGGAGGGTGCAACACTCAACGCTCACATTCAAGAGAGGGAATGCTCGCAAGTTGGGGTTATGCATGACAGCACAACACAAGTTTTCTGCAGGGCAGCACTGAGGACAGTATATTCAAAGGATGCAAAGATTGGGAACCCGCATTATCCAGAACCATGGAGGCATAGTATGAGTGGGCAGCCATGTCTGTGTGTGGGGCAAGACGGGGAGGGTATAGCCCCACATGTCTGTAAGGAGGGGAGAGAGGAGCCATTGATGTCTGTATGGGAAGGGGTCGGCAAGGTCTATATGGGGTAGGGGGGCCAGCGGTGTTTGTATGGAGGAGGGAGGGGCAGCAATGTCTGTACGGGGGAGGGAGGCCAGTGATGTCCATAGTGGGGGAAGGGGCCAGCAATGTCTGTATGAGGGAAGAAACCATCGATGTCTATATGGGGGAGGGGGCCAGTGATGTCTATATGGGGGGAGCAGCAATGTATGGGGGAGAAGACCAGCAATGTCTGTATGGAGGGGGCCAGCAATATTTGTAAGGGAGAGGGGGCCATCGAAGTCTGTATGGGGGAGGGCAGTAAGCGATATCTGCATTGCGGAAAGGGAGCAGCAATGTCTGTATGGGAGAAGGGCCAGCAATGTCTGTATAGGACAGGGGGTTAGTGATGTCTGTATAGGGGAGGGGGCCAACGATATCTGTGGGGGGGTTGTGGATATCAGCAATGAGGCCAGTGATGTTTGTGTGGGGGTGTTGTGGATACCAGCAATGAGGCAGCGATGTCAATGTGGGGTTGTGGGGGCTAGTGATGTGTGTGGGGTTTGGATGGCAGTGATTTGGATGCTGGAAGGTCTTTTCAGAAATCTCCCTGCGATGTGCGCACGCACGGTTCCCGCTCATCCCACTGATTCCATTTTCTTTGGCGTGAATAGGCCCGCCTCCTGAGTTTTTAATGATATCCACAATTGTGACCTCTGCATTGCACAAAATGGGGAGATTCAGGTCTGAAGTTGCACTGAAAAAACAGTTGTGATCAAGAATAGTTTTCCCACCAATTCGGCACTTTTGGAAGAATTGCTCCCATGTCTCTGGAGTTTTCATCTGGGCTTCTTGGATCATTGGTCCAATAAAGTTATCACTTATATAATATCTGCCTCTGTTCCTGCTTCAAGTTCCCCTTTACTGACTCCATAAGAATAAGAAGTAGGAGGAGGTGCAGTCTATTATTTCTTCAGATTTGCTCCTCCATTTATTAACATCATGGCTGATCTTCTATTTCAAGTCCACATTCTAAAGATTCACAATCCTCTGAGTAAAGATATTTCTCCTCACCTCAATCTTAAATGGCAGCTCTCTTATTCCAAGTCCAGTTTTCTAAATTCCGCTTCCAGAGAAAGCATTTTCTCAATGTTTACTTTATCAAGGCCTTTAAAATTTTATACATTTCAATTAAATCAACACTCACTCTTCTAGTCAACCAATCTCTTTTCATAGGACAAATCTTCATCATAGCAACCAATCTACTCAGTGTTTGTTACACCCCCTCTGAAGCACATATGTCCTTACTTATGTAAGGAGACCAAAATTGCATACAAAACTCCAGGTGTAGCCTGACCAATGTCCTTGTGTACAGTCCTTATGTACAGGACTTTGTTACATAAAGTCCTGTAGATTTATGCTAAGACTTCTTTACATTTATATTCTAATCCCCTTGTAACAAAAGGTAAAATACCATTTATTTTCCTGTACCTGCAAGTTAGCTTTTTGTAATTTGTGTACAAGGCTATGTAATCTCTACTAAATACAAACATACTTTCATGTTTTGCCACATTGTATTCCACTGCCATGTTCTTGTTCACTCATATTACCTATCTGTATTCCTCTGCAGCCACTTTATGTCCTAGTCACTTACTTTTTCACCTGACATAGGCAAACTTGGATAAGCTCCAGTCAGTCTCTTTATCTCAGCCATGAATATCAACTGGAAATAGCCGAAGTGCAAATATTGATGATTGGAATTCCCATGCTGTCCTTTACAGCTAAACAACCTACAAATGATCCCATTTGTTGCTATTCTGTTCCTGTCCATTAAGCAACCCTCAGTCCATGTTAATTTATGACCATTCTCAACCTGCACACCTCACATTCATCCTCCCAACTCCCAATCCCATGAGTGTTAATTGTGTAACTACTCTTGTATGGTATCCAATGCTTTTTGAAAATCCAAATGCACCACATCTATTGGTTTCCCCCTTTTCAGTTTACTAGTGATATCCTCAAAAGACTCAAACAGATTTGTCAAACATTATTTTTCTTTCATAAATCCCTGTTGACTCTGTTTAATCACTGTATGATTTTCTAAGTGTCCAGTTACCACATGCCGAGTAAGTGACCAGCATTTTGCCCATCACTGATGTTATGCTGACTGCCCAATAGTTCTCCATTTTCTCTCTTCCTCCTTTCTAAACAGCAGGGTAATCTTTACTACCTTCAAGAGGATTTTTGCACGCCATTCCATTAAATACTCTTTGCTTATTTTCACAGATGTCATTAAATTGAACATTCCTGCTGTACCCTAGGTTCCCCACTATTTTTAGAATGTTACTTCTGTTTCTACCATGAAATTACATACATAGGGATTTTCCCGCCTCCCAACAGTGTGTTTTCGAGCGGCATGGCTGGCTCATCATTGGCCACGGTAGGACTTTCCGGTCCTACCAACATCTATAGTATTTTGTGTGGTTCACCCATCTTGATGCTGGAAAACCCACTGCTCGGGGTCCATCCTGCTGGAAAATGCTGCCCCAATTATTTTTTAATATCTCTGCCATTTCCTTTTTTCCCTTGTTATACTTAAACCTCTCTCTGTTTTGAATAAACCCACATTTATTATCACTAGTCTCTTCCCGCTTACCTTTGTTTTTATTTCTTGCCAATCTGTTCACGTTTTCATTTTTTCTCTTTCCTTATTAATTTCATAGTCCTTCTTAAAAGACCGTAAGATATAGGAGTAGAAGTAGGCCATTTAGCCCGTCAAGTCTGCATCACCATTCAATCATGGCTGATGAGTTTGAGAAACCTATTCTGCTTTTTCCCCGTAACCCTTGATCTCGTTACTAATCAAAAACCTCTCTCTCTGTCTTAAATGCACTCAGTTTGCTGAATTCAAACAACCTATGATCTTTAGGCTTGCAATTCTTTATGACAACATTATAAACATTTCTTTTGATTTAATACTATCTCTAACTCTTCTTTTTAGCCTTAGTTTGACCACATATTGAATAAATGATTGTTGCAACTTGCGTGTTAACTTGAAGTGCTAGCCATTGCTTGTTCATGTTCCCCTGCACTTGCCCCACGTTCCCCTGCACCTGCCTCAAGTTCCCCTGCACCTACTCCACATTCCTGAAAAGAATATTGCTAGATGAATATGTACAAGCAAGACATCTACCCACTTCTAATTGACCTTCAGTTACTAGTTGTGAAACTGCTTTTGATATGATGTCGTCCATTATTCTTCTCCTGGTTTCTTATTAACCATTCCTTTTGTTCCATCTTCTCCACATTCTCCTGTTCCAATGTACCTGCTCAATGTTAACATTTACCTATCCCATTTGCTTTCCTACAGGTTGCATGTTCTTCTGTAACATTTCCCTTGGGCCTGCTCTGCTTCCCTTGGTATGAGCATTGATGTCCACCCATACCTGGTCCACATCACTTTGTACCATTTGCTACCACCTACATCTGCTTCACAAAGCTCCGTACTTGATCCAGGTTCACTTGAACCTCTGTGTCTTCACTTGTTCTTGTTCCATCTTGCTCCATACCTGCAGCGATCTCCTCTGTACCTTCTCTATATTATTCACTACCTGTTCCAATGAGTGTGTATATGATCAGGATTTCCTGTACCAGCTTCCACTGTACCATGTTCCATCCTGTTTGCGTCAAATTCCTATTTATGTGTTTCATATTCTTCGCTATCTACTCACCTGCTTCATGGATTCCCTTACCTCCTTCATGTGCTGTTATATTTTTTTCCATATTCCTCCATGCCTGCTCCAAGTTTATCTATACCTAACCCATGTTTCCTTGTTCTATGTTTTTCTGTGTTTTATGTTCCCATTTATTGCTCTAAGTTCCAATGTTCCTGATCAATGCTCCTCTGTATATGTTTTAAATTCCTCTTGATTTGATCCCCTCTACTTGTTCCATAATGCCCAGAACCCTGCTCTATGTTCTTTGATACCTCCTCCAGGAGCAGCACCAGGCATACATTAAAATTAGGTGGCAAATGTTGAACCAACAACACAAATATACTAAACAGCAGAAGCAGCATGCAGTAGTCAGAGTTAAGTGATCTCAGAATCAACTGATCAGATTAAAGACGTGCAATCCTGCAACACCAAGTCATGAATACTGATAGACATTTAAATAACTCATTGGAGGAGGAGGTTCCCCAAGCATCCCTATTTTCAATGAAGGAGGAGCCCAGCACATCTGTGCAAAAGACAAGACTGACACATTTGCAACAATCTTCAGCCAGAAGTAGTCAAGTTGGTGACCCATCTTGGCTTCCTTCCAAGCATTACAGAAACCAGTCTTCAGCCAATTCAATTCACTATTGATATCATGAAATGGCTGAGCATATTGGATACAGACAATTTCCCAGCTAAAGATTTGTGTTCCAGAACCACTCACATCACTATTCAAGCTAATCCAGTACAGCTACATCACTTGAAACTACCCAGCCATAATGTGGAATATTTCCTAGGAATATTTTCTCCACCCAAAGCAGGTCAAATCCAGTTTGGCCAATTACTACTTATCAATCTATTCTCAATCATCAGCAAAGTGATGGAAGGTGTCATTAACAGTTTCATCAAGCAGCACATACTCAGCAAGAATGTGCTCAACAATATTCACTTCGGGTTTTGCCAGGGCCACTCAGTTCCAGCCCTCATTATAACACTGGTCCAAACATGGACAAAAAGAGCTGAATCCCAGAGGCAATATATCACTGAGCGTGACATCAAGTAGCCTTTGTAAAATTGGAGTCATTGGAAATCAGGGAAATGCTCCATTGGTTGGCATCATACCTACCACAAAGGAAGATGACTGTCGTTGACATTGCCCAGTTATCTTGGCTCCTATACAGAGTTGCTGAAACTCGCCAGGATATAATTCTAAAAAAATTAGAATTTAGCCAAAAAATCTTCAGCTGTTTCATCAATGATCATAATAAATATGATTTCTTAAGAAATAAGTATAAGAAATATCCCATCATAAGAAATAAGGATATTTGTTGATGTTGTGACTGTGACTTCATGCATTTAGGGTATGCTGTTTTATGGAAAGCCACTTTAACATCACAAAAGTGCTGTCTACCCAAATCTTTACCATTTACAAGACAAGATTGTGATGGAATACTCTCCACTTGTCTGTATGAGTGCAGTTCCAACAAAATCCAAGAAGCTCGACACCATGTAGCATGAATCAGCCCAAATGATCAGCACCGTATCCAACATCTTAAATATGCATTCCCTCGACCATTAACTATCTTATTATTGCACCATCTTCTACATCTGCAACTTCTACTATATTTAAGAACAAAGCCAGTATTCGTATGGGAATATCACCATTTACAAGTTCCCTCCAAGCTACATACCATCATTCTATATCATCATTCTCTTTCTGTTGCTGGATATGAGTCCTGGAATTGTCTTCCAACAGCATTGGGATTGTGCTTATATCAAATTGACTGCAGTATTTCAATTACATAGCTAACCACCATCTTCTCCAAAGAAATCCCATGGAACAGATGTAAAAAAAAAGACTCCCTGTCCCTGCGCCACATTTCCATGTGGATGCTTCACATCCCACTGTTTCTGCTCCACAGCCACATCCCTCTGTATCTACTCCACATCCGCATTCCCTATCCCTGCTCTGCATTCCCCTGTCCCTGCTTTGCATTTCCGTGTCCCTGCTCCGCATTTCCTTGTACATGCTCTACATTCCCCTGTACCAGGTCCATATTCCCCTGTACTGCTCCCTGGTTTGGTTTGGCTCAGCCAAACTGGTTTGGCTCAGAATTCTGAAAAGTGATGCAACCTGATCTAACAGTCCTCCAGAATTGTCCATATCAAGATAAATCTCTTGGACACTGGTGCAAGCAGAGGAAAGCCATAAGGCATTAAGTCTTTATCCATTTTCTTCAATAGTTTTGTCTATCAAGTTGTATGAATATTGAATATGGGAAAATAGTCTGTCTAGATAGAGGAACTGAGGCAGTAGATTATGAAATAAAATTTCCAGGAATAAATCCATCCAGAGTTGGCAAGCCTATTCATGATGTCAATGTCGGATATAAAGATGGCATTGAGCAGCCCTTTTTTATTGTGTTAGCTTGTCAGGCTTCAGCAGACTGGTTTCCCAATGATTAAAGATAAAAGTAAAAGTAATATTTGTCTTACCTACCATATATTGTGCTCACACACACAGTTTTGCAACCATTAAAAGCTATCATGTGATTGAACTGTCTCACTGTGCTCCCTTTCTATTAATTTGGTTTTTCGATTGCTACCTCTGCACCATTGAATATCCTGTGGAAAACAACATGATTTAATGTGGTTCAGAGCTACTGTGTAGCTCTGAACCACATAGCCTCTATATACGCCTCCATCTTGTGAGAAACTTTCTTTAGTTTATTAGGGGAATAGATGTAATAATGTGACTGGACTTGTAATTCAGAGGCCTGGACTAACACTGTGGGGATGTGAGTTCAAATCTCATCACAGCAGTGAGGAGAATTTTAATACAATTAATAATTAAATGGGAAATAAAATGCTAAGCTCAGTAAAAATGATCATCAAATTGTTATTAAAACTCACCTGGTTCAATAGAAAGAAAATCTGTTGCCCTCACTAGCTCTGACTTATTTATGAATCCAGACCCGCACCAATTTAACCAGAAATTAAGCACCTAGAGGAAACCCATGCTGAAACAGGAAGAAAATGCAAACTCCACAAACAGTCATCAAAGGCTGGAATTGAACCTGGGTCCCTGATGTTGTGAGGCAGCATTGCTAACTACTGTGCCACTGTGCCATCAAAAGAAAAATAAAACCAGAAGGACTAAACTGGACATTAGAAGTGACAAAGGCACACCCTTCCTAGTTGACCCTGCAGTCTTCCTTGCCATCATCTGGGGCCTTGTACCAACAGTAGGAGAGCTATTCCACAAGTTAGTCAAGCAACAGCTGACATAGTCATATTCACTGAATTATACCTTGCAACCAAAGTCCTTGATATCTCTATCACCATCCCTGGTATGTCCTGTCCCACTTACAAGACAAACCTACCAGAGGTTGTGGTAGAGTGGTATACAATTGTGAGGGAGTTGCCCTGAAGGTTTTCAATATTGGCATAGATTCCCTGAAGTCTCATGACATCAACTCAAACACAGGCAAGGGGACCTCCTACTAATTACTACCTATTATTCTCCCTCGGCTACTGAATCAATACTCCTCCATGTTGCACACCGTTTGGAAGAAGTATTGAGCAAGGGGTCAGAAAGTACTCTGGATAGGAAATTTCAATATACATCATCAATCGTGGCTTGGTAGTATTACTACTGATTGATCTGGCCAAGTTCTTAAAGACATACTCTGCGACATTGAGCCTTTAGCAGTAGTGAGAGAACCAACAAAAGAGAAAAACCTAATTGACAAAGAACAAAGAACAAAACAGCATGGGAAACAGGCCCTTCGGCCCAACGAGCCCGCGCTGCCACCCCGATGTTCCCACCTCTACCCGCGATCCCTGTCCATGTTTATAGATCTATTGATTAAAAACCAAATTTGAGACAATTTAGGGAAAATTTGTTTTGCCAATTAGCCTAAGAGCACATCTTTGGGATGTGGGAGGAAACCGGAGCACCCGGAGAAAACCCACGCAAGCATGGGGAGAATGCGCAATCTCCTGCAGACACAGGCCCAGATCCATGTATCTGCACAGCACAGCGATAGTCACTGAGCTGTCGTGTTGCCCATCAAATGGTCCAGGTCAAGCGTACACTAACGGCATGAAGCATTAGGATACTTCGAAAAAAAAAATCCAAGAGCAGCCCTCTCATGACCCATCGCGTGTATGCCCCTTGTTAGACAACAAGGTGGACCAAAGCGCCTGTAGGATAAAAACAAGTACATCAATATCATCATCTATTTACACACTTCCCAGGGACTCCCAAGGCTCATGATCCCTATTTTAAATCAGTTTTCTATACCCCTCCATTCCCATTCTGTTCATGTGCCCATCTAAGTATTTCTTAAATAACTCCAGAGTACCTGCCTCCACCACTTTACTTGGCAGCGCATACCATACCCCCACCACCCTCTGTGTGAAAAAACTCCCTCTAGCATCCAAATTAATCCTTATCCCCCTCACCCTAAGCCCGTGACCCCTCGTGCTATTTGAGTCCATCTTAGGAAAAAGCTTAACACTGTTTAGTCTATCTATACCCCTCATAATCTTGTACACCTCTATTAGATATCCTCTAAGTCTACGTCTTTCTAAGGAAAACAGTCCCAATTTACCTAACCTCTCCTCGTAACTCAGACCTTCCATACCAGGCAGCATCCTGGTAAACCTCCTCTGCACTCTCTCCGGAGTCTCCACGTCCTTCCGGTAGTAGGGTGACCAGAACTGTACGCAGTATTCCAAATGAGGTCTAACCAACGTTTTATACAACTGCAACATTAAAGGCCAGTTCTTGTACTCTATACCCCTTCCTATAAAGGTTAACATACTATATGCTTTCTTCACAACCTTCTCCACTTGCTCTGCCACTTGTTCACCTGCACCCCCAGGTCCCTCTGCGTTTCTATACTCTTAATAGGTCTACCCTTTATCATGTACCTCCGCACTACATTCTTTCTCCCAAAATGCATCACCTCACATTTATCACGACCTTGTCTTAATCTGTCTACCTATCACAGATATATCTCTCCATGACAGTTGTGGTAGGAATAAACACATACTGTCCTTTGAGGTCCCATCTTCATGGTGTGGACACCCTCCATATTGTATGGCACTATGAGAATGTTGAGTGGGCAAGTGAGCCATCATGGGCCATTAGCAGCAGCAGAATTCTATGCATCCACAATCTGTAAGCTCAATGTCCAGCATATCCCACACTCTACCATTACCACTAAAGCTTGGTCAAAGTGGAGTGCAAAAAAATATGCTGGGGCAGTGCAAGGTGTCACTAAAAATCTGATGAAGTTACAGCACAGGTCTACGTGCATGCTAAGCAGCACAGGCAGAATGCTTTAGATAACTTAAGTGATCCCATGGCCAGTGAATCAGGTCAAAGCTTTAGTTTTCCATAATTGGTCATGAATAGTGGAGCAGGAGCCTGTCATCCTTTCTCAGGATGACATTATTAATCCTGCCCACCCTTACCACATTGCTAATTCCTTTGTTATCGTCTTTCAATCATCCAGCCCGGATTGTTATCATCCATATTGAGATGGCACAGTCTGAAGTTGGGTCCCTTAGGCTCACAGCTACTTGAAAGTGTCCTGTAAGGCCATCTGCAGTCACTTCTACTGAAAGCCAATGAACCTCCACCAGCAATGCATAGGAGTGCTAGGGCAGTTGAAGGCACCCAGGTACCAAGGGAATGCACATGGGTAATTAATTGTCATTTGCATGTAATGTCACATCCTTAGATTTATAAATTTGGTTTAGAAATTTTATTTTAATGGCTTTAATTTAGCCTTGTGGCCAAACAATATGACAATCATTAGCCAGGAATTTAGTACCATTTGGGAATGGAGAATTGGGGGAATGTTTACTAGTCCCATATTTCAATGAGTTATTCAATGAGATTGAATGAGATTCCAACCATCTGCTCTTCACATTCAGTGGCATTACCATCGCCGAATTGCCCACTATCAAAATCCTGGGAGTTACCACTGACCAGAAACTAACTAGGCTAGCATATAAATGTTGTGGCTACAAGAGTACATCAGAGGTTGGGAATTTTGTGGAGAGTAAATCAGCTTCTGACTCTCCAAAGGTTGTCTATCATCTACAAGATGCAAGTCAGGATTGTGATGGAATACTCTCCACTCGCCTGGTTGACACTCAAGCTCAACTTATTAAGAGCAAAGTGGCCTGCTTGATTGGCACCCAATGCACTATGTGAGCGAATGGGATGCTGATATTACTCTACATTATTGAAAGGCATGCTGACATTACATTGTGCTAGTGAATAGGATGACATTGCTCAGTGCTGGTAAAGAGATGGCCGAAAGTATACATTTGCAGGTTTAGAGATAACTGAATTTACTTTTCAGTGTAAATATAGGATACCAATCAGTCACACGCTCCTAACTGTGGACTGAACCCTTGCATCACTCAATTAATTGTATTGACCACAATCCAAGGACTTGAGAGATTTGTGTATGATATGCTGGGTCAGGATAGTCGCCTGATGAATAATTACATGTACAAATGATACAGTTTGATATATTGTTCCCATTTTACATTTGAGACTATTAGCTGAATGCCAAACTGATAGCCTGAATTTGCTTTGATATCTGAAAGCCTCTGTTTTCTGGCTGACAATTCCACAGTGGCTATCTCCCTGGAATTAGCAAAGCTGAAATATAATAAATTTGCAAAGAAAACCTTTAAAATTGGATTTTTATTGCTGTTCAAATGTAGAAATTTAACATCTTTATGATCTCAATGAATACCGGTAACTTTTTAAAAGAAATTTGATTTTCATATCATGAACTGAAAAGAATGTGCAACAGGAATCCATACTAGAATTTTACATTGCTCTGCCCCACCTAGGGTGGATTCTAAAGCCAACAATTACTGCCGACAACTCTCCAAGGCAGGACTTCTCTTCCAAGTGGGGAAATGAAATGGCAGCAGACTTGTTGGAGCCAGCAGGGATGTGTTCATACTGACTGTCTGGATGACAGGTGCCAAGTTCCTGCCATCCTGAAAATTCAAGCCCATGTTTTAATGGAAAATGTTTATTGTGACAAACAATAAAACAAAACAAGCACTCCCCACATCCCCATCCACTTCTTGCCTTCAAACAACTGCACGACCTCAAACAGACGACTGTCCACAGCAAACTGCCCAGCCTTCAGGAGAACAGTAACCACAACACCATAGCAACCTCTGCAAGACGTGCCGGATCACTCATACGGATGCTATCATCTCATGTGAGAACACCATCCACCCAGGTATATGGTATATAGTCTTGCAACTCAGCCAACATTGTCTGCCTGTTATGCTGCAGGAAAGGTGTCCCAAGGTATGGTACATTGGGGAAACCATGCAGATACTACAACAACGGATGAGTGAACACCGCTCGACAATCACCAAGCAGGAGAGTGTTCTCTTCCTATTGGGGAACACTTCAGCGGTTACGGGCATTCGACCTCTGATTTTCGGGTAAGCGTTCTCCAAGGCAGCCTTCATGACACAGGACAACATAAAGCCGCTCAGCAGGGACTGACAGCCAAGTTCTGCACACATGAAGATGGGCTCAACCGGGATCTTGGGTTCATGTTACACTATCTGTAACCCCCTTGACTTGCGTTGGCTTGCAAAATCTCACTAACTATCCTGTCTACAGATAATACACATCTCTTTAACCTGTGCTTAACACTTTATCCACTCATACTGTCTGTACCTTTAAGACTTGATTACCTGTAAAAACTTGCATTCCAACCATTATTTTGTAAATCGAAGTGTCTTTATGTGCCCTGTTTGTGAATAGAACTCCCACTCACCTGATGAAGGGGCAGCACTCCAAAAGCTAGTGGCTTTTACTACCAAATAAATCTGTTGGACTTCAACCTGGAATTGTGAGACTTTTTACTGGGGAATCTAGAACCAAGGGACAAGATATGGGATAGACAATTTCGGACTGAAATGAGGAAAGATTTATTCACTTAAACAGGAATCAGTGGAATTCCCTACCATGGATGGTTGCAGAAGCCAAGTCACTGAGTGTATTCAAGAAAGAGATAGATAAATTTTTAGATTCTAGTGGCATCAAGAAAGCAGGAGAGTAAGCAGGAATATGGCATTGAGACAGAGGATCAGCTATGACGGAGCCAACTCAACTGGCCAAACAGCCTATTTCTGTTCCAAGTTTCTATATTTCTATGTGCATGGATATGTTTGCTCAAAGCAAGCTGGTTTAACAAAACTTTAAAAAGGATTAAGTCGAAACGTGTTGGAAAATTATTAATACGCAAAGTGGTCAGGTTGCAATTGAAGTTGCCTACAATCGTGTGAAAATGCCATCAGTATTAAATCTCCATCATAATCTGGTATACTCATGACCTCATTCTGAGAAACAGGGTATTAATAACCACAATTAAACACTAAACACCTCAGCTAAATAATTCACCTGCTTTACAACATACATTCTCCTTTGGAAGACTCAACCCTTTTCAATAACTAATGGAGCTGATACAGCACAACAGACAACATGAACAGACATCCCTCGATGGACCATTCAAGCAGATAATCACTTTTTAACCACACAATTTACTTGGAAAGCTTACAATTTCTGTCTGACAGTGCTCTCAGACAAAAACGAGCTGTAAACCTGATCAGAATCAGCAGCATCTAGTGGAAGATTTTAGCAATTGCATCATCACACAGAGGTGAAGGCCTAGTAGTTTGGCTGCTCAAAACCATTTTCTCACATTAACACAACCTCTGAAACACTAAAGGAAACCTACATGAGAGAGATAGGTTTCTAATCAAGTGGACATCCAAGAACCTCCAATTGTCCCAACAAGTGAGGAACCTTGTCCACTGCCAGCATTGGCAAACTACTGACATACTCTCTCCCATGGGGTATGTCTAATCACTTTAATGGAGTTGGAAGTGTTCATTACACATTGACATTAGGTAAAGGTTGCCTGGCAATAGAACAAGCTGAAAAAATGGTTCCTCAGAAACTGGAACAAATGTTCTCTCTTCATCATTAAACATGCTGATGGTGGGACCCCCTTGTAAGTGTATCCATGCCTTCCTTCCCATTGATGTCCAATCCACTAAATGTGATTTATGGCAGTGTATCTGATGAGATTTGAATCCAATGGATGTCTACAAATTGAGGTCCAGATATGAGACCATGGGCAACAGGTGAATTCTCTGTTGCATAGTGGCACTGATCAAGGCTTGAGGTGAAAATGCAGCAGAACAGGATTCCATCCCAACTCCGAGCACTTATGTTGTTTCCACATCAGGTCACAACACCAAACAACTACCTCTTATAACTCTGATTCAACACATGACTATTCTCTGTGCTTTTGTCTCCCTGTCTTCTTGGACAGACAAGGATTAGAGATTTTCTAACATAATGCGTGTGAGGGGCCCTTTGATTACATTGACATGCTACTGAATTACTTATTATCTACAGTGTATGAAGAATTGACGTCAGGCCATGCAGGACTACAGACAAAGCATATCAAATAGTTGGACAAGAAATTAGGAAGTATATCTTTTCAGAGTTGGTGTCCCCTGGAGCAGCCTACACGAGGTAACTAAGAAGCTTAAAAAGGCAATTTAATACTCTTGAAATAGCCATAGGTTTTTATCTTCTGGCTTTCTGATCTCTGAAAGTAGATCCATAGCAAGCAATTGGCTCCATGGTGTGTTGGTCGTACCATACCTAAACTGGGTGAACTCAGTAAGCCTCCTCGTCTTTCCTTTTGTATGTTTATGTGTACATTGATATAAAAACTCAGGGTTACTTTGGTTTCTAAATGTCCTATGCGTCTCCCCATGGAGAAGGCCTCACTGTCCAACCCAAGCTCTACGTTAGCAACTCAAAGATTGCAAATTTGGTGTGAAGAAAATGGGTGCAAATCCACTTACGTTGTACAATTGGTATTGGAAATGAAGGAGGAGGAAATAGGACAGGAAGAAGAAATAGGTGATGAATAATGTTAAAGAGGAACTCAGTGAAATTGACCTTACTTAATTTAATTTTTTTAATAATCTACAAAGTGATGTATAATGGTGAGGTTATTAAATGTGTGACTCTGGGAAGAACAAAACATACAAACTCAAACACAGACCAGATAAGAAATGAAATTGAGTTGACCTTTTGTCCAACGAGAGGGTGGAGATGGAGAACAAACTCAAATGCAAATGCTGGTTCATTGGATTATATGGATTAATATAGAGAGAGATAATCAAATGTAGAGTACCTGTTCCAATGGATTTATTTACTGGTCACAAGTAAACTTACATTAACACCATAATTAAGTTACTATGAAAAGCCCCTTGGAAGATTATTGTTCTGAAATGTTAATGCTCTTTCTCTCTCCACAGACGCAGCCAGACCTGCTGAGTATTTACAGCATTTTCTGTTTCTGTTCCAGATTTCTAACCCTGCAGTATTGTACATTCTTCAATCACATCAGTATAACAACGATTTCTGAGTTCTGGGACAGTGATTTAGTTAGAAGGCATTGGGTTAAGAACTGATAATTTAAATTGTGGCATCTGATGCTGATACTGCCTTCTACCAAAATCATCTTTGGGAGTAATGTTGTCCAATTCTTCTTCAGTCAGCTCTGAAGATTAAACAGAGATCATAAGAGAATGGGTTGTATAACGATCAATAGAAAAGAGATCAAATGAGAAAGAGTCTTTGATAGACTAGGGAGGAGATGGTGAACTGTGAAAGAAGGTTGAATTGAGTTCATGATGAAGCAAATTGTACATGCTTTGTGGAAAACAACGATTTGAAATGAAGTTAGAATAGAATGGATCATGGGTGGAATCTGGTGGATGAAATCAGCAGATTGCATGTGGCTACAGAAGAAATTAAATAGGAAAGAGTAATAGATGAAGTTTTAGGCATGGCCTGTAGGAGAATATTAAATGGACTTGAGTCCAGAATAGAGGGTTTTCTACAAAGTCTGGAGAAAGAGTGAGCTTGAGATGCTAAATTTTCTTATTCCATGATATATGAAGTTAGAAAAAGTTGGTTATCACTGACTTTAATAACTCTTCATTTCTTGTTTCCTTTTGCTTCCTTGGATGGATTACAAGCAGCAGAGACCAGCAAAACAGTCACTGAGTACTTCAGTTTGCCGGGAGTCACACTGGAAGTGTCTCATCCTCTCTCTTCTGATGTATGGATGTCTGGGGGCTATAGCATGGTGCCAGTTAACCCGAGTCACCAAACTCAGCTTCGACAGCTCTCTGAAGGGCAAGTCAATGATTTACCATGATAGTCCCTGCTCCAATGGATACGTTTACATTCCGCTGGCCTTCCTGGCGATGCTCTACATGGTCTACCTGGTTGAATGCTGGCACTGCCATGCTCGGAGTGAGCTCCAGTACAAAGCTGACATTGATAGTGTCTACGAGCGCATAGGCCGCATGCAGCAGGCCACGCCTTGCATCTGGTGGAAGGCCATCAGTTACCACTTTGTGCGGCGCACACGCCAGGTGACCCGCTACCGCAACGGTGATGCCTACACCACCACACAGGTGTACCACGAGCGGGTCAACACACATGTGGCCGAGGCAGAGTTTGAGTACGCTCGATGTGGTGTGCGTGATGTGTCAAAGGAGCTGCTGGGTCTGGAACAATACCCAGCCACCAGGCTACGTTTTACCAAGTGTTTCAGCTTTGCCAACACTGAGTCGGAGAACTGCTACCTGAACCAACGAGCACACTTTTTCAGCGAGATCGAGGGGCTGGATGACTATATGGAGGCTCGTGAGGGGATGCAGCTCAAGAACGTGGACTTCAAGGATTATATGATGGTCTATGTAAATCCTGATCGCCTCCCATGGTATATTTCACACTACACCTTCTGGGTGGCAGGCTTGCTCATGCTATCTTGGCCTCTCAGGGTCTTAGTGGAGTATCGGACTGCCTACGTCCACTATCATGTGGAGAAGCTCTTTGGGCTGGAGTATGTGGGGTTGACCCCAACTGAGGAGACCGGCCAGTGCTCTCCTGTGGCCCGAGTCGGCACTGTGGACAGCACTGAGCTCGAGTGGCACATTCGCACCAATCGGCAGCTCATCCCCAGCTATTCAGAGGCTGTACTGATGGACCTGGCCTCTTTGTCAATCTGCAATGGCTACTCGACTTGCGGCATTGTCCGCACGGACTGCGACGGGAGGTCCAGTAGCTCCTCCATCTTCTCCCGCAATGTGTGCCGCAGCCACTCGCGCTTCTCCCTCGATACAAGTCGTTTCTCGCTCTGCCGTGTGCACGGCTCCCGCCGGACCGGCCTGTGGCACAGCCGCAGCAGCAACATCAATGAGCGCTGCCGTGATGACCAGTGCCGCTCCTACTCCAGCCAGCTGGCGGTCAGCGAGAACCCGCCAAACTACCACGATGCCCGCTTTTTCCCGGTGCTGATTGTCCACCGGCCCTGTCAGGGTCGCGAGGGGGAGGGGCGCAGGTATTACATCCGGAGAAACTCCTGCCTCGAAACATCTTTGTGACCTCCTATATTCAGTTCTGACCTACGTTGAATCCTGTCCTCCCATGTCTCAAATTTATAATCCTCATCCTATTGTTCAAATCCTTCCGCAGCCTTGCTTCCCTTCTTTCTCTCTAAATTCGTCCTCTAACTTCTACAAGCCTCCATGTTCTCTGCGCTCCAACAATTTTGGTGACTTGTGAACTTACCCCCTTCCTCCACTCCACCATTAGCTGCCCAGTTCCTAAGTTCCCTCCCTGAACCTCCCCAACTGTCTCTCTCTTTCCTTGTCCTTTGAACCCCTCCTTAGAACCTACCTCTTTAGCTAAAGTCTGTCCCAATACAGCTTTTTGTGGCGCAGTGTCAAATTTTGTCCGATTACATTCCTGGGCAGATTTTCCTACATCAAATCCGTTACGGAAACACAATTTGTTGTTGATGCCACCTGAACGAGCGAGGTTGGGCCAACATCCAGGGTTTGTGATCTTCTCCAGATGGCAAAATCTGTCAATGTGGACTCCCTATCTGCAGCCTCTACCACAGGCTGAAACCTCCAGAAGTGTTGAGAGCCTGTGAGGTCTTTTCTGAGTTGCCTTTAAAAGTGATTACCAGTTAGCTTATAAAAGATTATAACACTTTTATTTTCCCCATTTCAATTATTTTGAGCAATAGATGACTGTGGGAAAAGGAGGAGAAGAAAGGAGATGGCATGGAAAACCCTTCCCCAAACCTGCAACGTGTGTGTACACTTCTGAATTTGGAGGAGAAGCAAGTCTTGTTCAAATGGGCATGGAGAATAAACATAACCTGAATGAGCCAAATTAGCAACACACACTGAAATCAAACACAAGGCCTGATATTGGTCTGGATTCAACCTTTAGGACAGAATGTATATCCCATTGAACAACTTAATAGCCCCAGGTATTATAGGAAGTGTTTAATATATGGGGAGAAGCTACTGGCATCTTTCAGTTGTCTCTTGTCACACACTTCAGAGCAGCTGGTTAGAGACCAATTGGGAGCAGCCACTTTGTATAGAGTTCCTTCCTTTGACCATCGGCAGATGTTGAGGGAAGGATGGGGTTTGGATTGGGGGAGGGGGTGATGGTCATTGTCATGCTGTTGTGAAAATCCTCTGTCCACCATTGTACTAACTGTATTAAAGTTTACTGATTTCACACATGCAATTCCACTGCAGCTGAATGGAGACACTGCTGGTAAAGCCAAGAGGTGACACTCTCCAGGAAGACTCTGCATAAGATGTTCACCGCCCAGGCTACCTCCAATCAACAGTTCAGCACAGGGAAGGGCACGACAGGAAAGATTCCAAGGCCTATCTCAAACACCAGGTGGCTGTAAATCCAATCCAGATCTCTGTTTAGATCTTTCCACACTATCTCTCTCTGTATGTAACGTAGTTAAATCTATATTGCTTGTCCCCCAACCATCTTCTATTCCTGAGTCTATATCTCATTGTCCTGAAGTTTATGGTAATCTCAAAACGTGGAATTTATGGAGTTCAATTTGTAAGATTTTACTTGAGTAAAATCTGTATAAAAATTGGATATAAATTTGAAAATAAACATTTGCAGGGCTTAGGGTTAGAGCAAGGGAAGTGGGACCAATTGAACAGCTTTATTTAAAGAGCTAGCACAGACAATGATGGACTGAATAGCCTCATTCTGTATTGTAAGATTCAATAACTTTAAATATTTTACAGGCAAAGAATAGTACAAATCTGAAACATTCTCCCCTTGGAGCTAATAGAGCTAATTAAATTGGAAATGTCCAAACGGACCTTGCTAAACTTTCCATTAGACAAGAGTATTAGCAGTAGGGAACTACAGTGAGTAAGTAGAGTCAAGGTACAGATAAATGGAAATAAAATACAGATAAAAGGAATTAAGATATAGATCATCAGTGATCTAATTGAATGGTTGAACTGGTTTGAGGGGCTGAATGGTCATTTCCTGTTCCTATGCTTTTGACTGAACAATTCGAAGCTGGAGTAAGAGGTGATGGAGAGGCACCAAAAGGTGATTGATGCTTACCATACTATACTGGATAAGTGCATAGAGTACATTCCCCTTTTAACTAGACCATCCAAACAATTGTTTATTTACAGAGACCAACCACACCCTTAACATCAGCTGAGGTTCCCATTCCTGACTGCTGTCTCACTGAGACGTTTTGGTTATTGACCCACTAGGGTTGCCCTGAAATCTCCATGAATTACAGTTAACCTCCGGAACACTGCTGTGACCAACCTAGCAGTAAAATCATTGGGGTACTGAAATAAATTGCACTTTTGAAAGTATTTTTACAACTAATAAATTAAAGTGATCAAAGGAATTGAATAAAACTCATTAGGTTGCAAATTGCTTCCAATAGAGCTGCTTTTAGTGGCCTTAGGGAGTGTGTGTTGGGAGGGGATAGCGCAGAAGAGTAGGTGACCTGACTGCACAAGGTTGATAGTTGGATAGCAGTGGCTGTGCAGAGGGATGGAATATATGTTGCAAGAGGCAGTTCTGCAAAATGCCCATAACAAAGTTGTACCTGAATCTTCCATGATCCTTGCTTCTAATAAGAAGCTATCTGGCAGGCCAGCTAATGTATCCAGCACTTCACTGTGCATTCCAATCAGGTCCCACTTGCTATCCTATCAAAGCCCTCTTCATAGCCCACTGCAGCAGAATAACTTTGCGATCTTGGCCTCTAGTGAGCTATTAAGTCCTTTACCCCTGACCTGGCTGCAGCCCACTTTTGCTTGCTGACACATGCTGATCCCAGTGACATAATACCATTCACGATAAGCACCGGCATCCAAGCTGATGGCTGTGAGTGTCAGATTGGGTGATGGGGCTTCTTTATCAATGCTATGCTGGTTACTCCCTTTTTCCCTCTTGGCGTTTCCATGGCTGGACAAAAGGCAGCCCTTGAGCATCTAAAAGCAGGGACTCAGAGCAGAAGGTTAGTGTGAGGGAAGGGCGTTGGAGTGGGAAGCAAGTGATTTCATGATCGCACCATCAACAGCTTTCTCATCATGGTAAATAGCAGGATGAGGAGCTGCTGAGGATTGTGAAGGACGTAAGACAAGAACATATAATTAACCTCAAAGTTCTCAGAGATGTTAGATGGCACTGGCTGTGTAGCAGCCAGACCCATAATGTTGAAATACCTACACTTTTTAGGTATTTGGGTCCTCCACTGGTTCTGTTCTGCACCCTTCTTTCTTACTTTACAAGAGAAGGGAAAATGTGAGTGATTGTGCTGTGTTTGGCTAATGTGCTGGCCATGGATAATAACTGGAAGTAGCAAGAGATGGGTGTGAGACTGGCAGCATTGGTAGGCATGAAAAGGTGAGGTGAAGCAGCTGGATGTTAGGCATGGGCCCAGAGTACGGAGATTGCTGATAGATGAGTGCAAGTGTTTGGTGCATTGAGTAGTGTGAGGGGCTGGTGCTGTGATGGATAGGAAATGTCATGTGAAAATGCATTTATGGACTTTGAACAGGGGGGTGAGGTCATAAGAATTCTTGTGGTACTGCTGCCAGTTCCTCAGGCCCAGACTTCAGAAATCGGTCATCTTAATACCTGTTCCCACTCTCTTCTGCAGTTGGCCTTGAACTGCCCACATGCGCCACCAGGATTATATTTGTCAATCTCACTGCCTTCATCTCCCCTCTTATTCATTTCCCAATGATTTACATTGCACAATATTTTTTGTGCAGCTTCCCTTTGAGCTCCAGCCTGCCTTTTAGAAGGACAGTCTATTTGTATCCCGGGATTAGGTAAACAATGCTGCTGGGGCCACCCGTTGTGTACAGAGGCAGCCCGCAGTTTGGCAGTGTAGTCAGGGATGGAGCCTTTCATGCAATACCACAATCATGCAGATGAAGTGGCTGCATGAAAATTACATGATGCCTACTTTGTTCTGGATGAATTTGGAAGTTGTGAACAATGACTACCTGTGCACAAAAATCAATGCAACACAAATATTAGCTCATAACTTTTTTAAATATCCCTTTGATTTTTTTTCTCCAGAGTCTGTTTACAGAGGTGATCAGATTATGGGGACCCCAGAACGATCTTGGAATATTGGCAACCCAGGCTGGGATGAAGTGAACTGAAGGGAACAAATTTAAAATTGAGTAGAAATTCATTGGTGGCTATAATTCCCAGCTTCCTGGCCACACTGTAATCCATAATATGGGTTGTCATTGCTGCAGGATTGTTCTGTAATTTCTAGGAGCTAAAAATAAATCAACTGAGGAGAAAAGTCAGAGGGGTATTTTTTAAACCAAAGGGTTTGTTTGCTTTCCAGTTGGTGAGGGAAGGTGGAACTCTATGCAGATGGTATTTCAGATAACTGTTTTTTAACACTATCCAATCAAATCCAATCAAAGTCCAATTCGAAGTCTCAACCAGTGAGATGTTACAGATCCAAGCTGATAAGACAGGCAAGTCTCTCCCTGTCTTGGGCTTGATCTACATGACCCAAGTTGATAAGAACAGGCATTGCACCTCCTCCAAAGCTTGATCTCATTAGTCAAAAGACTTAGGTCTTTGAAAATTGCTTCAAATGAAGTTCTATCAAGTGCAGGACAGCAAAACTTCACTTGACTTTAGCCAGAAGGCTGAGAAGCATTTCAGGTAACCAATGGTAAGAGTGGGGGTGGGTGGATGGAGGTTATGTGAATACATCTCCTGGCACTAGTGACCCAACAAAGCACTTTCACTTCTAGGCAGGGAATTAGCAATGAGTTGGTCATGTTGTCCTTCCTGTGAGGACCTAACCATTAAAGACAGAATGGCCGTTAGATTGTAATCAAAATATACGAGACATTTATTTTTGGTGACTTTGAATATAAAATAGAAAGTTTCCACTGGATGCTTAAGGATGGTTATCAGGTCCTGTTGACATGAGGGATAAATTACAGGTTCCAGTGCTAGCTAGGCCACAGTTAGCGAATTTTGGCTAAAATTATTCCACAGGTTTGAGAGGCTGATAATTGCACTAGGATCACACTATGTTCCTTTCTCCTTGGGTGCTTGGGGAGATGAGATTGACGCAGTGCTGGCTCTGGGCCTCCTGCACTTGGGGTGCTGTTGCAAACTGCATATTCTAAAGGATAGCTTTGGATAGAGAAAGTCCTTCGGCCCATTCAGTAGTATCCTTTTCAAACATCAATCTGTCTCCAGATGTTAACTATTATTCAGTTGGTACACCTCGGGTCAGCAGGTTGAGGGGTGAAGTTTCAATGTGGAAGGTTGAGCATGTAATTTAGGCCAACCTTCAAGTGTCCTGCTAAGAGAGTGCTGCATTGTCAGAGGTGCTGGCTTTTGCATTAACTGCTCAATACATCCATTCTGGTTTGTCACTAAGGCCAAAACGGGAACTGGGGATGACCAATGGAATACATTCCTTGGTGTGGTTTGAAAATATTGTCCCTAGACTGGAAATAAAGCAGTACACAATTGGCACCATTAATCATTTTGTTCTGTACCTGACCTTTGAGCTCTGATAAAGACAAAGAAATGTGCATTTGCCTCACAGCTTTCACAATCTTAAACAGCAATTTGATAATAATCAGATAACCTTTTTAAATAGTGTTGGTTGAAGGATCAGCATTGGTCAGGACACCAGTGTAAATTTCCCAGCTCCTCTTCAAAATAGTGCCAGGGAATATTTTACATTGAACAAGGACAGACAGGGCCTCAGTTTAAAATGACATCTGCAGGACAGAAATAAAACAGAAAATGTTGTAAAAGCTCAGCAGGTCTGTTAGCATCTGTGAAGAAAGAAGCAGAATTAACATTTACACATTCATATTCAGAATTATATTGGATTTGAAACATTAATTTTCTTTTCGCCTCATAGATGCTGCCAGATCTGCTGAGTATTTCCAGCATGTTCTGGGGCAGGACAGTGATTAGCAATGCTGCCTCATGGCACCAGGGACCCGGGTTCAATTCCCACCTCAGGTTACTGTCTGTGTGGAGTTTGTACATTTTGCCGTGTCTGCGTGGATTTCTTCCGGGTGCTTTGGTTTTCTCCCACAGTCCAAAGATGTGGGAGTTGGACATCTTTAATTGATTAATTGATTGGCCATGCTAAATTGCCCTTTACTGTCAGGCGGAGGAGCTAGTAGGGTAAATAATGGTGTTGTGGGGATAGGTGCTAGGTAGGATTGTGGTCGGTGCAGACTTGATGGGCCGAATGGCCTCCTTCTGCACTGTACAATTCTATATTATGTTTTTATTTCAGTTTCCAACAATATTTTGCTTTTATCTGAAAGAAAATGCCTGCAGTAGTTTCCACCTTATCTTGGTGTGTTACTGGGACTGTAAGCCTAGATTGGGTGTTCAAGTCTCAGAGATGAAATTTGAAACCCCTCCCCCTCCAAACCCAACCAGGTGATTCAAAGACAAGACTGTTACCCACAGAATCATTTTGAATACAGCAGGCGGTTTCCTTGAGCTGACTCCTTAATGATCTGCAGATTAGACACCGACCTATGCCTGCAATTGCTTTTAGCCTGTTAGTGAGTAAATACCAACTGCTCAGCACAACATTGGAGACCGAAGGGCCTGTACTGCGCTGTAGTGTTCTATGTTCTATGATATAGACTGGGAAAGGCAGAGAATATTGTGCCTATTGTGTTTTAAATAGCTAAGAGTGAAAGAGGCCAGGAATTACCTTGAAATTACAACACAGAATTGGGCATTCATTCCAGTCAGTTATAGCTGGGCTGATGACAGTCGTACTGCAATTGGCTCATTGCCCAGGGAGAGATTTTAAATGGAACAGGATACTTGACTTCAGCCCAGTGACCCGACCTTTGCTAGAAATGGACTTGTGGGAAGATCAGATCAGGACAGGATAGGATGGCCACGATGCCTCCTGTAGTGGAATAGTTAACCACTAGTCTAGGCTCGGAATGAACACATAGCCTCTGTGGAATCACATTCCAGCAAGAGTTAAGACTTTCCAGGATGGAATAAAAGGAGTGTGATGAGAAATCAAAATAAACTTCCATGAACTTACTCAACTGGTGGAATAAATAGAAGACGCTAAGGATTCCTCAAGTGAAATTTGCAATTCTTGAAGGTGTTGAAGAGTGAGTTGTACAAGTCCCTCTGCTGTGGGCTAATTTCTGACTTTGGATCTTTTGCTGTATCTAAATGTCATCTGATTTGTAAGGCCCTGATATGTTTTAACTGCGAACTTGGTGGAATATTGCACTGGGACTAACTATGCAAACATTACAGAAAAAAACCTGCTACACTGGCTCCTTTGTAAGTCAAGGCTGTTAGAGGTGGGAGTGTGGAAGCACCCAGCCCAACTCTGGAACATCTGAATGTATTTGTGTGTTGTCTCTGCCCAGCAGTGTGGACCAGTAGGTCTGTATGATGTCTGTCCATGACCCAGTGGGTTCATTGTCTTCCTGCTAATTAAGCACCCCTCCCACCATCCTGAACCCTTGGCGTACGACTGTCACTTTCTTATTCTGATACTTTTTTTTTCAATAAAGAAAGTTTGAAATAAAAGTTTGTGTCGCCTTCTATTGTTGGATTCATAGGAATTATACTTGTGTCAGAGGTCTGGGTGTTGTCGAGTCTCAAGGAATTGGGGGGAAAGCTTGACTAGAAGTCCAGAATCATCAGATCAAGTAAGGAAGAGCCTGTAGGGAGATGGGACGACGAAGACTGGCATGACTGGCAACCAATGGAGAGAGTTGGTGATGGGAGATCATGCGCCGAAATCTCCAGAGCTGGCAAGCATTGAGATCCCACAGTGGGTCTACACAAAAGAGCGAGGGATGGATAGGGTTATGGTCGACATTGGAAGCACATTCAAGAATGAAAACATAGGCTAATAGTATGTCACTATCAGGATGAGGTGTCGAAGAGGAAAGGGAATAATCAGATATCAATGGAGGTGTTTGGAATGCCATGTGATTTCAACAAGACAGATTAAGACTGTTTCCTCTGGTACTAGGAATTAAATGGAAGGAAGGGTATAATCTTCAGTGGAATTTTCAAATGCTGGTATGGCTGCTGTCCCCATGCTGTGGTGAAGGTTGATTGCTGAGAAATGCTGCTGAAGATAACCGAAATGCCAGAAAGCCAGAGTGGCTTCCAAAAAGGTGACAATCACCTGTCAAGCAATGAATCCATCCCAAAAGAAGAAGCGCTTCAAACAGTGGTCTTTCAATGACCATGACTGAAGCTCTTCAGTGCAACTTATCAAAACTTCCCAGCCTAATTGAAGATCTTCCCTCTGCACATTCACTTCACTGACCCTAGCTGTGAAATCTAGGATTGAAGGTTGAAACAGTTTATTGTTAGCTTTTTAATTACCTAACGTACTTAGCTGATAAATTTGAGGGGGATTCCCACTCAGCTTCAATACTGGTTCAGTGAAGCCTGGAAGAGGGCAGGAAGACATTGGGAGCCCAACCCATCATGACTTTCAGGAGACTTAACTGCCTTCCCTTGTCTATAAAATGTGCTCCCTATAATGTAGATTCTCCACAGATGCTGCCAAACTTGCCAACATTTTCTGTTTTGATTTAAGATCTTCAGCATCTGTAACATTGTGCTTTTCTGGTGTAGAGTTTTTGTTGCGTAGGGCTACTAGGGGTTTGGCATTCAGATACAGGTCAACTATAGCATAAATAAAGGGCTGAGTGGTCTCCTGTTTCTAATATTATCAGAGGAGCAGCCCCTGTTTCTGACCAGAGCAGCTTTATTGAGTAGACACATCTTGTAAAATTGCAGAGATGCGTTAATAACCTTCTGTTAGGCTGAGACACCCATTGCCTCCATTGACAATCCCATTCTCATCCAGAAAATAATTGCAAAAACAGCTTGAGATGAAGAATAAGAAACATGCCTGATAATAGGTGGGTTTGAACATAAGAATATAAGAAATAGGAGCAAGAATAGACTGTTCAGCTGAAGGAGCCTACTTTGCCATTGATGGCTGTTGTGATTGTGGCCTTAACACCACTTACCTGTCCAATCTCCAATAAACTTTCTCTTGTTTGTAATTAAAAATCTAACTCAATCTTGAATATATTTAATGACCCAGTCTCTGCTGCTCACTGGGGGAAAGAATTCCAAAGAATACCAATCTTCTGAGAGAAGAATTCATTCTCATCTCCATCTTAGATGATGGACCCCTTATTTTGAAACTGTGCCTTTGATTCTAAATTTGCCCAACAGTGGCACAGTGTTCCATTCAACTGTGGTTCTGGACAGATTACAAAAGTGAGGCATAAAACATCAAATTTTAAACTTAGCCTTTTGCACCAGTACCTGCCCTGGCAATAGTCAAAAGTAGGACTATCGATCTAGTCCAGAGGCTCAGCTGGTTTATATACATCGTAATATATAGAAACATACTTCGATAGTAGAAGGAGTAGGCCTTTTAGCCCTTTGTACCTAATGACCATGGTTGATCATCAAATTCGATGCCCTGATTCCATCACAAACACAAGGGGTCACAAGTTCAAGGTAAGGGGGCCAAGATTCAATACAGATGTGTAGGAGATTTTTTTTTATACAGAGGGTGATGGGGGCCTGGAATTAACTAATAAGGAAGGTGATTGAGGTGGACAAGCTAGGTCATTTAAGACTTATCTAGATAGCCACATGAACAGATTGGGAACAGAGGGATACAAATGGTTGGTCTAGTTCGGAACACATGATCGGCAGAGGCTTGAAGGGCCAAAGGGCCTGTTCCTGTGCTGTTTTGTTCTTTATCATCCCCCTCCCCCCACATTCCTTGATCCCTCTATCCCCAAGAATTATATCTAATTCCTTCTTGAAATCCTACACTCTTTTGGCCTCAGCTATTTTCTGTGATAGTGAATTCCACAGATTCACCACTCTCTGGGTGAAGGAATTTTTCCTAACTTAATCCAAAAGGTTTACCTCTTCAAACACTGACTCCTATTTCTAGACTCAATACTATTGCAAACATTCTTTCTGAATCTATCCTGTTAAATCCGGTTAGAATTGTATAAGTTTTTATGAAATCCCCTTTCACTCTTCTATACCCCAATGAATATAATTCCAGTTGACATAAGTCTCTCCACATATGACAGTCTTAGCATCCCAGGAATCAGCCTGGTAGACTTTTACTGCACTATTTCTATTCCGAGAACCCCCTTCCTCAGATAAGGGTACTAAAACTGCACATAATATTCCAGGTGTGGCCTCACCATTGCCCTATACAATTGCAGTAAAATATTCCTATTCTGATATTCAAATCCTCTTGCTACAAAGACCATTTGCCTTCTTTACTGCCTGCTATACTTCACACTTATTTTCATCACACAGGGACACCAAGGTCTTGCTAAGTATCCACCTCTCTCAATTTATATCCATTCAAATAATGGTCCACCTTCCTAATTTTGTTATCGCACTGGATAACCTCATATTTATCCACATTATACTGCATCTGCTATGCAAATGTCCAATCAATCAAAGTGTCCAAATCACACTGAAGCATCTCTACATCCTCCTCACAACTCACTCTCCCATCCAACTTTGTGTCATCTACAAATTTGGAGATGGTATAGTTAGTTCCCTCATCCAAATCATTAATATTTAATATAAACAGTTGGGGCCCTATGGTATCCCACTAGTCCCTGCCTGCCAATTGGAAAAAAAACCATATGCATTGTTGTGCTTGGCTCTACCATATTTAAGGTAATGATGTTTCTGGAACCTCCTGCTACATTGTTTAATTGTCCAGTATTGTTCACAACTGAATGTGGCAGGACTGCAGATCTTTGATTTGATCTCTTGTTTGTGGGATTGTTTAGCTCTGCCACATGCTGCTTCTACTTTTTGGCCTACATGTGGTCCCGCGTTGTAACTTCACTGAGTTGGCATCTCAATTTTAGGCGTACCTAATGCTCCTTCTGGAACACTCTCCTGCAATCTTTGTTGATTCAGGGCAGGTCCCCTTGCTCTTCTGATAAACATAGAGTGAGGGAAATGCCAGGCTATACAGTTAAAGATTGTGTTTGAATACAATTCTGCTGCTGCTGATGACCCACAGCATTTATATTCTAGTTTTCAGCTGGTAGATCTGTTCTGAATCTGTCCTATTTAGCAAGGGGTAGTGCCACACAACACAATGGAGAGCATGTTCAGTATGAAGATAGTACTTCATCTTCACAAGGACTTTTTGATGTTACTCCTACCAATGTTGCCATGGACGGGTACAACAGGTAGACTATGAGGGCAAGTTCAAGTTGGTTTATTTTCCCTCTTGCTGTTTCCCTCACCACCTGCTGCAAGACATGTCTGGCAGATATGTCCTTTAGCTCTCGGTCAGTAGTGGTGCTCTTGAGCTACTCTTGGTAATGGACATCGAGTACATTCTGTATTCTTTTGACCCTCAGTGCTTACTCCAGGTGTTCAACATGGGTGATTACTGATTTAGTAAAGTTTTACAACACCAATTTTAAATCCAACCAATTTATTTGATAGTAAATTCGCGAGCTTTCGACTCTATAGCCTTTGTCAGGCAAATTCAGACCAGAACACTGCATTTGCCTGATGAAGGCTATAGAGTCGAAAGCTCGCGAATTTACTATCAAATAAATTGGTTGGATTTAAAATTGGTGTTGTAAAACTTTACTGAGTTTACCCCAGTCCAACGCCGGCATCTCTACATCATGCTTACTGATTTACCAGTTGAGGAGTGGTTAACAGCCAGGGGTTTCCTTGCCCATGTTTAACCTGATACAATAAGACTTCATGGAGTTCAAGGTTAGTGTTGAGGAACCCCAGAGTGTCACCCTCCTGACTGTATACCACTGTGCCGTCATCTCTGTTAGGTCTGCCCCATCATGGACAGGACATACCCTGAGATGGTGATGGAGGCTTCAGAGGTAATGGCTGTAAGGTATGATTCGGTGAGTATGACTAGTAGGCACTTAAATGATTCCTCTGTTAGCTATCCCAATTTTGGCATGGCTCCCTACATGTTATTGAGGAGGACTTTGCAGGATCGACTGAGTAGGGTGCACCTTCATCACTTGCAGGTATACACTAGATGGTCCTTCTGGTTTTATTTAACCTTTCTGTTCATAATACTGCCAATATGGTTTAAACAAGGTTTAATACACGGTTCAAAAAACATCTCTACTTATCAGTTCCATCCCTCTAAAAACAAACTCTCTTATTTGATGCACTTTTTATGGCCTTATTGATTTGCATGCAACATTTAGTGATTTGTCAATTTGTGCTCCCGGATCCAAAGGCAGAGTTACACTTTGTGAACCCTGCACTCTGCCTCAGTACCGGGATCCCTCCAATGGTGTCAAGACTGCCCTCCCACCGCCTGGTGGCATGGCACACCATTCATGGTAACCTCATGACCTACTTACTGGTGATGTCAGGCCTTACCCCAAATAACATAATTGCTTTCCTGAGCACACCCACCCTTAGTTCATATGATGCAGGCCACAAAAATATAGAAAAGTAAACAAATCACTGCCTCAGTGCTTTTTAAACTTATGAAAACAAGCATGTAATTGATTAAGAACCCAAAAAAGAACCAGTACACAAATCACTGCTCACTGCTTCAGTGTTCTGTAAGTGATATAAAGCCTGTAATTGATTAATTCAAATTCAAATTGACAATGCATGCCACAAAAAACAAAAAAAACACAAATGATAAATCACTGCTTAACTGCTTCAGTACTTTCTAATTTATGTAAACAAATCTGTAACTGATGAATTGAAATCCAAGCCTACCTGTTTTCAACATGACATTAGAGATATCAATGTTGTGATTTATGTGTCTTGAGGCAAGCAAACATGGAACTAGCCGACAAGCAACGAGGTGGAGAAATCAACTGTTGATATGACTGCAGCACAGTACAGACCAGTGCAGGACAGAATAAGCCAGAATGAGCCCAATGGAACAAATACTCCAGTGAGTCCAACTGAAATTAATAATTCAATAAAAATAATTTAACAGTTTTCTTCAGAGATTTACTTCTATTCTGCAATTTTTGCACCACTGTAGAAACAGGAGAAAAGTTTGACACTGTTTCTGCCTGGTTATTATGGTGTGACAAGTAACATCAACAGTCTAAATGATGATCTTCTCTTTCCCTCTTAAAGTGATTTCATTATCTCTAGTTTCATTAAAAAAAAATCTTACGTCCCGTATGCTTCTCATCATCTGAGGGACCTGTATTATTTGTTAATACTTCTGCTTCCACTGAGATATAGACATTTTGAACTTTTAGCTGAGACCAACAATTGTGAAGCATTCAATAAAGTTGTTTCAACATTTTGCAGTGATATGCTGATGGCATTGGTTCTTTGAAGTAAATGGTTGCACAAAACAATAAAAGCTGCAATATCTTCTCTTTCAAACTTCTCTGCTAAAGATTTTGATTCAGCTTTCATGTACTATGAATTTAATGTGCAATGTCTGAAAAGCTTCCCTTTATACTGACAAACTTCAGTTTAAAAGCCAAAAGTGGCATGTGCATGAGCAGACCACCTGGTATCAAAAATTCTATTGACTGTCAAGTGTTTCCATTTGCCTGCTACAAACATGATTGCAGCAAATTTCACTGATGAATGGAAACCGAAAAAATGGCATGCAAGCTTTGAACAAAATAAAAAAACATGGCTGCCTTACATGATGGGCTTGCATTGTTTAGTCTTCCTTGTAAACCTGAATATTTTCCTACCATATTTGCAGCATTATCGAAGCTCTGCCCTCCACAATTTTTGATGTTCAAACCTAAATTTGCAATGATTTCCAAAGCAGTTACTTCTATGCACTCAGAAGTGTGGGATTATAGCTGGGCAAAACAGAGAAACTGCTTTATAACTTGGTCACACATCTGAAAATGAATGTTAATTGGTTCAGACTCATATCTGTTGTTGAATCAACTATTATGAATAATATTTGGCATTTTTAATTTCATTAGTGAATTGATTCCTAGGCACTCTGCCATTATGGTGATGGAGTCATCATAGGTTCTGTGCGTTAAAAAGTTGGTCTTCCCTGAACTATAACATTGGTAGCTTTTTAAATGCTCTTTGAGAAGCTTGTCAAATTCACTAAGATATTTAAGCAGGCTAAAAACTTACCTCATTATGTCCTCTTGAAGGGAGTCCCAAGGAAGATAGCAGTTTGACTGTGGTAATAACACATTTTGGCACTTTTCTCCAGGAAGAACATTCCTTTTCAAACAGCCGATAATGCAGAATCAATTCTTCCTGATAACTTACATCTTTTTGAATGAATGCACAGATAGTCTTAATATGACTTATTGAAGTTTCATGATCAATAAGATCTCTTCCAACATTTCTCCAGTTAGAATACCTATTGACAAATGCATGTTTTCCTTTACTAGAGTTAGGGAATAATTTGCAAACAGAAGTGAACTGCCTAAGTGGTTTCTAAACAAAAAATCAATTTCTTCTTTCCGTTATGCTATTTCTTTACACCTCAGAAAATGGACTCATGATTGCTTCTAAACTGCTTTCGGCTTCCAAAATCAAACTCCTTTTTTTCAAATTTTCCACATTACTTTTAGCTTCATTCCCATTTCAGACTTCACTTCTTCTTGTTCATGAATTTCCTATTCAACATTTTCAGGCAATGTGGTATCTCCTGAAATCATTAAGTCAATAATTCACCCATACTTTAGGTGGATAAGGATGAATGCACAGTTTGTGCACTGCTTAATACTTCTAACTTTCTGAAGAAAAATGATAAATTGTCTTATTGCCTAGCTTCGTCCCCTTGCCTCACCTTCAATATTATATATTTTTGACTGCCAGACAGTGTTGCTTCATATTGACTGATCTTTCTTAATTTTAAAGAATGGATTTTCTGAAATAGCCCAGAGTTCTGGTTGCCCCTGCTCACTTGACAACCTTGATGTTGTGCTGGTTCACTGGCTGCCTGGCTATGGTGTGGCCTTAGCCTGTCCTCACCTGTCCATTCTTCTTCAGCCTTGGCTAGGATTCAAAGTTGCCCTTGCACATTCAATGACCTTGCAGTTCTGTTGGCTCAGTGACTGCCTACTTGGCTATCTGGCCTTTCATCTCGCCTAAGGCTCAATGCCTACCCCGCCTCAGCATGCTAGCTTGTTTGAGTGACCTCACTGCCTCTCTTGACATGTGACAGCACCTCTTCAACCTTCCTACCTCTTCTCTGCTCAACAGTGACTTTGCAAATTATGCTGACTCACTCACTCACTGCTGCTTTGTCTGTTGCCTGGCTTCATCTCATCTTGCCTCACCCTTGATTCGTTGCCCACTAGCTCTCTCAGCTTTGCTGTTGGCCTGGTCAAGTCACTTGCTGTTCCTCTCAACAATCTTTGGTGCCACCTGCTCAGCCCTTGTACCTGTTCCCTCAGGCTGTTCTGGCCTCCTTAAATCCTTGGCCTTGGTTAGAAATTGGCATGCCTTTTTTCATACTTAGGTTGCCCCCACCCTCCTCCCCCGCCTCAGCCTTGGCATAGGGGTCAAGAGTCATCCTGGCGCTCCACTCAACAACTGCCGGCCAGCACCTGTCCTCCTCACTTGGCACCTGCCCTCCTCACACTCCTCAAGATAAACTCATGACCAGACATCATTAAGAAACCTGGACTACTGCTGTTCTAAATAATTTTTTTTAGAGATCCTTGTTACTCTTTCTCTCTCCTCCAAAGTCAGCAAACTCCCAAAGATCTCACACACTGTTTTCCCACTCTAAGGGTCTTCATCAATCAAAGTCCAATATTGCTTTGCATTGGTTATTGATAGGTTCAAGAAATATAAATGAGTCTATCAGCAAATTCACAGTTCTCAGACTCTGATTAGTGTCTCAAAGCCACCAGCCTGTGCCTAGGCATGATGTGTTTCATTGCAAGTCCACCTTTGTCTAGATACCTTTGCTCCTCCATCCCATTTAGATTCTTATTTTTTGAGGAATATTTGACCTCTTTGTTTTTTCTCACCAACCCTTTTCTGTTTTGAAATTCACTTGCCAGTTACATGCCCATTTGGTAAGTTTATATCTTTGTGTAATTTATTGCAATTCTTCTGTGTTGATTATTCCTCCCAAGTTGATGCCATCCATAAATTAGAAATTGTGCTTTGGAACCCAATGTCTAAATCATTGATCTAAATTGTGAACAACAATGTCCCCAACATTGATCCTTGTGAAACTCCACTTCCGCTAGTCTGAATAGCTATCCTTTATCCCTCCTCTCTGTTTTCACCCAGCCAACTATCCATACTGTTAAAGCACTCCTCCCACACAGCAAGAAGATTAGGCAATGAAGTTCATGGATGAGTTTAAACCTCACATTTTGTAAAGTGACAGCATCACCAACTGAGTCACATCACCACCTACATTATAAGTTGAAATTCATTTAAATTTCTTCACTGGAGTTCCACCCGAAGCATTGACCAATATCACTTTAAGAATAGATTATTAGGCCATTGCTTATGGAGCCTACTGTGTGCAAATTGGTTGCTGCCTTAGGTGTTTCCTAAATCTTAAGATATGGTTTACTGGCAGTCACTTTGGTGACTTGGATCACCTGCAGCAGATACATCAAAGCATTGGTGAAATACCATCTGCTGTGCCTTCACAAGAACCTCCAAATTCAGTGGCAAAAAAGACGGCCCAGCATTGAAACGCTAATCATGCGAAACCATTTCCGTAAGGCAGGGTATGTCGTTCGTATGCCTGATACCAAACTCCCAAAGCAACTGATCTACTTGGAATAGAATCATGAACAATCCCGTCCAGGCGCTATCCCTATGACCCCATGCATTTACCCTGCTAATCTGCCTGACACTAAGGGCAATTTCCATGGTCAATCAACCTAACCCACATGTCTTTGGACTGTGGGAGGAAACCAAAGCACTTGGAGGAAACCCATGCAGACACAGGGAGAATATACAAACTCTACACACAGTCACCCGAGGCTGAAATTGAACCTGGGTCCCTGGCAATGTGAGGCAGCAGTGCTAACCACTATGCCACCCAAATGTCCTCCACCATCACCAATTTTTGTCATTTGACCTCTTGCCTGCCACACTATCTTTGACTGTCTTTTTGCATCTCACCCATCTGTCATCCCCTTACCTCACCAGGTTCCCACACCTGCCTATAACTTGTTAATTTCAAACCATTTCCAGTTGTGTTTAGTGATGATGGGAGGCAGTCTTATGGTCCTATCATTGTCAACACGGTTTCCCATTGAATCCCTGATGCCAGGAAACACACAGCAGGGATGTGCTATCAGCGGGACACTAAGATTTTGTCAGTTAATGTTCCCCCCTCCGTAATAAAATAAAGAGTAAAATCCTTAAGGGGTTTAGGAGCAGAGGGACCACAATGTAAATGTGCATAGATCATTGAAGTTGGAGAGATCACTTAATAAAACATATAATGTCTGGGCTTCATTAACAGGGACAGAGCAAAAAGCAAGGTAGTTAAGCTAAACTTAGACCTCAGCTGGAATATTGTGTACAGTTCTAGGATCCACAGTATAGGAGTGATGTAAACTCTTTGGAGAAAGTGCAGAAGAGGTTTACAAGAATCATTCCAGGGTGAGAAATTTCAGTTATGCGGATAGATTAAGTAAGTTGGGACCATTCTTGTAGAGAAGACGGCGAAGGGGAGTTTGTTGAATATGTCCAAAATCATGAGGGGACTAGACAGAGTAGATTGGGAGAAGCTGTTCGCACATATAACAGACTTGGGTTAAAATGCTCCAACATGAAACAATCTCTCAACAGTTGGGAACTATCAGTGTGTCTCTGAAACTTTTCTAATTCCATTTATTTGTGAGTATGAGTCTAACTTTTGTGCTTTTAAGGTGTTTGCAGCTTTGAACTTGGCAGTTGGTAACAGTAAGCAAGGGAAGAGTAAACAGGGTTAAGCTTTTTCCTAGGGTGGACTCAAATAGCATGAGGGATCATGGGCTTAGGGTGAGGGGGGGGGTAAGGTATAATTTGGATGCTAGAGGGAGTTTTTTCACACAGAGGGTGGTGGGGGTATGGAATGCGCTGCCAAGTAAAGTGGTGGAGGCAGGTACTCTGGAGTTATTTAAGAAATACTTAGATGGGCACATGAACAGAATGGGAATGGAGGGGTATAGAAAACTGATTTAAAATAGGGATCATGAGCCTTGGGAGTCCCTGGGAAGTGTGTAAATAGATGATGATATTGATGTACTTGTTTTTATCCTACTGGTGCTTTGGTCCACCTTGTTGTCTAACAAGGGGCATACACGCGATGGGTCGTGAGAGGACTGCTCTTGGATTTTTCGAGAGTATCCTAGTGCTTCATGTCGTTGGTGTACGCTTGACCTGGACCATTTGATGGGCAACACAACAGCTCAGTGACTATCGCTGTGCTGTGCAGATACATGGATTTGGACCTGTGTCTGTGGGAGTTTGCGTATTCTCCCCGTCTTGCGTGGGTTTTCTCCAGGTGCTCCGGTTTCCTCCCACATCCCAAAGATGTGCTCTTAGGCTAATTGGCAAAACAAATTCTCCCTAAATTGTTTCAAATTTCGCTTTTAATCCATAGATCTATAAACATAGACAGGGATCATGGGTGGAGGTGGGAACATTGGGGTGGTGGCGGGAACATTGGGGTGGCGGCGTGGGCTCATTGGGCTGAAGGGCCTGTTTCCCGTGCTGTTTTGTTCTTTGTTCTTTGAATAACACACCCAGGAGAATAATGGAAACACTTCAGCCATTCAATCTATTCTGTGGTCAATGCCAGACTTGGCCACGAGGTGGCAGAAGGAGCCACAATAGGCCAATTGTAGCACTTTGCGAAATTGATGGCAGTCTCTGAATCATCAAATGCATATGACTATGGTTAATGGGGCATTAATTATCTTATGGCTACGTAGAGGCAATAGAAAAATGACTTTTGCTCTCCTAGCGAGGATAATAGCATCCCAGAATGAGTACCAAGCAACAAAATAATGATTTTATATATTGCCTGTCAAAAACTCAGGAATTTCCAAAGCATTTTCTGGCAATTAGGTACTTTTGAAAACATAGGAAATATTTGCACAATTTGCCCTCAGCAAGTTCCCAGTAACAGCAATGAGGAAATGACTAGACCACCTGATTTTCAGTAATGTTGGTTGAGGAGAAGATTTGGTCATGACATGAGAAAATTCCCTGGTCTTCGTAATAGTAAGAAGTCTCACAATACCAGGTGAAAGTACAACAGGTTTATTTGGTAGCAAACGCTACTAGCTTTCAGAGCATTGCCTCTTCATCAGGTGAGTGGGTTTTCATATATACCCTGTTTGTGAGACTTTTTACTGTGTTTATCCCAGTCCACGCCGCTATTTCCACATCTTTGAAATAGTGCCGTGGGATTTTTTTCATCCTCCTGAGCAGACAGACGATGCCTTATTTCAACATTCCATCAGACAGATGGCACCTGCAACACTACAGCACTCCATTAGTTGTTCAGCCCATCACCTCCTGTAGACCAGGTGGTCCTGCATTTGATCTCAAGTCTGTGTTGAGTTAGCTGATATCAATTGTGCAGCTGAGGTCAATGAATGTAAGACCCAAAGAAGGGGAACATTTCCACAGGGTTCCCAATCCCACTTGTTATCCACCAACCCAATTCCACTTGTTATCCACCAACCCAATCCCACTTGTTATCCACCAACCCTTCTTGGGACCTCAGTATATTAATGACTGGTGAAGAGGCAGAGAGTTTTAAGTTTGCTGATGATACCAAGCTACCTGGGAAGATAAGCTGCATGGAAAGGCTGCAAATAGACAAAAGCAGATTGAGTGAGTGGGCAACAGGATGACCGTCAGAGCAGAATGAAGGGAAATGTGAAGTTATTCAATTTGGTTTGAACAGAAAAGCAGAATAGTTTTTAAAAGATGTTCAATGAGACTTGGGTGTGATTGTACAAAGAGCATGCAGGTGCAACAAGCAATTAGAGAGGCAAACGTTGGCCTTTATTGCAAGAAGTTTGGAGCAAGGAATAAAGAGCTGCATGCATTTAGAATACTGTGTGCAATTTTGGTTTCCATATTTAAGAAAGGATATACTTGCATTGGAGGTGATACAGCAAAAATTCACTAAATTGACCCCTAAAATGAGGGGATAGTCCCACAATGAGAGGCTGAGTAAACTGATCCTATATTATCTGGAGTTCAGAAAAATGAGAGGCAATTTCATTGAAACCTACAAAATTCTGAGGAGACTTGACAGGGTAGATGCTGAGAGGTTGTTTCTGCTTGTCAAAGAATCTAAAACAGGGCAGTAGTTTCAGGATAAGGGCTGATCATTTAGGACGGAGATGAAGAGAAATCACTTCATTGAAAGGGTTGTGACTCTTTGGAATTCTCTACTCTAGAGAGTTCTGGATGCTCTATAAAAGGTGAGTTGGATTTCTTTGGTCTGTGAGGAAATGAAGGGATATGGCGAGTGGGTGGAAAAACAGAGTTGAAGCCCAAGATCAGCCCTGATCACATTGAATGGCAGGACAGCCTTGGTAGGGCATCACATTTTCTGCACCTTTAAAACTTGATTAGCTGTAAAAAATTGCATTCTCATCAGTATTCTGTAAACTGAGTATGTATCTTTACATCCCCTGTTTGTGATCAGAACTCTCCACTCACTTGACAAAGGGTCAGAGGCCTGAAAGCTAGTGGCTTTTGCTACCAAATAAACCTGTTGGACTTTAACCTGGTGTTGAGACTTCTTACTGTGTTTACCCCAGTCCAATACCGGCATATCCATATCAGGCCAAGTGGCAGAACAGACTTACAATGAAACACACTGTGCCCAGGCTTAGGACTTCAATCAATGACAGGGGAGGTGCAGCAGGGTCACAATGAGGACACAGTGTGGGTGAGGTAGGCTGCTACAAGGACCTTGGGGGAAGGAGGAAGACTGTGAGGAGGTAGAGAGGAGAGTGAGAATGTAAGGGGAGGAAAAATATATGAGTGGATTGCAGCGAATGAATGGGATTGGGAGAGGGAGAGTGTGTGAGGGAGGTGAGGAAACGAGTGTTTGTGAGGAGGATGGGGAAAGGAGAGTTTGTGAGGGGTTTGGGGGAAGGAGAGTTTGTGGGGAAAAGGAGAGTGTATGAGAGGTTTGGAGGAGGGAGAGTTTGAGGGGTTTGTGGGGAAAGGAGAGTGTGTGAGGGGGGCCCCTTAACCAAGATCATTGGACACAGCATCAGCTCATTATCACATTACTGATTTCTGTCATGTGTCATCACCAGAAGTTGCTGACTGATTTGTTCTTTAACTGCGAACAGCACTATTGGCCCCATCATCAGTTCTCCAACAAATTTCAGGCCAATAATTATGAAGAATTTCCACATATGCTGGTATTTATTTTCACAGAGGAGATCCATCCAAACAAGTGGCATTTTTAATGTTAAAAAGAGTGAGTCTCACTTCCACTAGCTTTAGCCTGAGAGGGGAAAGCCCTATTGATCTCAGGTTAAAAAAGCAGTCAGGGCCCCAGTGACATTGGAATTTGATCTGAATATTTGAAAAGGAGTTGACACCAATTTTAAATTGCAGTGGATCAGATAGGACTGGGAGAGGAATGTGCAAGTCCACCCACCCCCAGGCCACCTGCACCCCACCACATCATTGGGCAGGGGAAATATTACACTAAAGGGAAAAAAAAACAATGAAGTCGACAGTAAGAGAATGCGAAAGCAAGAGAGAGAATGATAGAAAGGGAGAGACAGAGATTGCAGGGAAGAGAAGAGAGAAGCAGGATGACGAGGGAAATGAGGAATAGAGCAAAACTGATACTAGAAAATTAAAATAATCAGTGATTTTGGGAGAAATTAAAACAAATCGGTTGTACTAATTTCCTTTAAAGTTCTGAGCAGTCATTTTCTACTTGAAACATTAAATCTCTGGGCGGAATTTTCCCGTACCGTCCGCTACAGGAATCATAACAGGTGAGACAAGACCATGCAAAAGTCCACTGACCTCGAGTAGGATTTTCCAGTCTTGGGGTGAACATTGCTGGAAAATCCCTCCCTCTTTGTCTCTCTTTCTAGATGTTGCTAAACCTGCTGAGCCTTTCCCTAGCACTTCCTGTTTTTACTTCAGATCTCCAGCATCCGCAGTATTTTGCTTTTTATTGCTCATCTCTTTCACTTACGGTTTCACAATGAGTACAATCCATTATTCACAAGCTGCTTATTATCTGCATTTGGAATATTCACAGCTAGGAATACAGCGTTTGAAACTCAGGTTCTGAGGTCAAAAGAGCAGATCAGCAGCATTTTAAAAACCATTGACGGTAAAGACAAAACTATGAACACGTTTCCCATCAAAGATGTTTAAAGGTTAGTGATGACTCATAAGTGAGGTGTTTTCATAGCTGCAAGATTGCAGACAGGTAAAGCTTTCAATAAATCATGCCACCTTCAAACCAGTAATCAAGATTTTGACTGATGCCAAATCTTACAAAAGGTATTCAAGGAACACCCTCAACATAGACAGAGTTAGATATAAAGCAGTGCATGCTTTATGAAGATACTTTATATATAGAATGATGGGTATCTAGAAGTGAGGTACAGACTGGAATCTAACTGAGGGGTTCAGATGCTTTATATATAGGATAATGGATACCCAGGAGTGAGTTACAGACTGGAATCTAATCGAGGGGTTCAGATGGTTTATATATAGGATAATGGATACCCAGGAGTGAGTTACAGACTGGAATCTAACTGAGGGGTTCAGATGGTTTATATATAGAATAATGGATACCTGGGAGTGAGTTACAGACTGCAATCTAATCGAGGGGTTCAGATGGTTTATATATAGGATAATGGATACCTGGGAGTGAGTTACAGACTGCAATCTAATCGAGGGGTTCAGATGGATTTTATATAGAAATACCAGGACTGTTTCGAAGATTTAAAGACTGATCTCCTGGACATGAGCAAACATCGGAGAGAAATCACAGTTAAAGTAAATCTAGTGGGTTGTTTTTGATTTTCTTTGAATATTTCAATTTATTAACTGTAAAAATATTAAGAAGTATGGCAAACAGCTGTTTGCCAGGTGGGGCAGTTGGAGGTGGAAAGTCAAATAAAACAATCTCCAGGAATCATCTGGTCACAATTGGCAACCCTGGTGTGGGAATGAATTTTTTTGTGCTGTCAGCTCCCTTTAAGCTGTAACATTGTTTACTAGCAAGCTTTGTCTATGCATAAAACCCCCAAGAGATTTTTAAAAATCTTTTGAACAAGCAAGGGAGATGTTAACCCAGTCTCCCTGCAGTATTTGACACTATCTAATAGCCAGAAGAGCAACAGGAAAAACAGGGATCTCCCATTTGTTTTTTAACTGTGTCATCCTCATCTTGTGGGTGACAGGTGTCTACCCTGATGTCTGTGGGACTGGATGGAACCAGTCCAAACTGGACTGAATGACGTAGCCCAAACACAACAAGGCCCACTAGGCCTGGCCTTCACAGTGACTTGAGGCAGCTACTGTGTTTTAGATTACTGGCAGCTGTGAAAGGAAGACGGAAAAGGGGGAGGAGAGGGCATGAGAGCAGAAAGAAAGATTAACCCTTTCAAACACCAGCACATAGGAAATATGTTGATGAATCTTGGAATGAAGGGCATAGGTTGCCTTGGAGTCTTCAGGAGTTAAAAGAGAACCTCCAGGACACTGCTACTAGTGAAAAAAACATAATTTCAATAAACCAAATTGTGTTTTTGTTTCCATTTGTTTTGATTTATTAGTTATAAATATATTGGAAATTGAGAATTAAGGCTGCTGGACTGGTAGTAAGGACATATCTAATCAAGTGATGGAGGGCGGATTCTCCTATCTGAGGGTTAAGTCTCATGGTTGGGGAGGGGAGCATTTCCCATTGTGGAGGTCAATATGCCAAATCTTTTGGCCTGATGTGATTAATTATGCATCTGGGGGTTTTGTGCTGTCTTGCAGGGCAAGCTTGATGACATCCTACCATTATGTTCAAAAAAACATATTTAAAACGCGCTTAGATATCCACGATGTCAGACCAAAATTAGAGAGATGTCTGCAAGGTTATCTGCTGACCCTGCTCTGAAGATCAGTGACTATTCTCTAGATGCCCTTCTGGACTATGCTGAGGCATGTAGGTGGCCAAGCAAGTTCAAAGCTGCAGGGGCGCAATGATTGATTGCATCAATGCCCAGAGGATGCACAAAACACTGACAGTACAGTGGGAGAAGATGAATGACCTTACTCACTCTGCCCGAATAAGTTTTATCAATTGCTGCATAACCCACACAGACTCCGAAATGTCAGGGTCAAGGACCAGTGAAGTGGCATCTCCTGCCTCACTTCGGTGCATCCAAACCTGCGATGAAATGTCCACTCTGCCTCCTTCACCCTTCAGCAAGCATTGGAGACTGTATGGAAGGGGAATGGGGGCAGGGGAGTTATGGAGGAACCTGGCGTAGGCTTATAGGAACCAGCAACCTCTACAAATCACATGGATGTATAAGCCTACCCTTGCATGTGGATATGCTCAAGCATTTTGCAGGGAGCTGGTTCACAATATTTCTATCCAGTTCACATTAGAAATGACCTGCTACTTAGAAGCTTAGAATGTTAATGCTACAATTGATAAAACATGTAACTACTCTCAACCATGTTCTTTGAGCAAGAGAGGATCCTTTACAACCATGCTGAATGCTTAAAAAAAATGGGGTGTTGGGAGGGAAAAACCATTCATGAGGGCTTTACCTGAATTTGAGGAGAGGGTATTTGAGCACGACAAAGCCATTAACCAGGGAGAACTCAGCTTTGTGCATCCACCCAGGAAGGATTCATCCATTCAATGCAAACCTGAGGGTTGAATGATGGAGGCAAGCTGATATTATCACTTGCACTCTACTCTCCTTCCTCATTTACAGATGCCTCCAAGAATAGACCAAGATCTGTGAAGGACTTCCTAATGTGTTTCAGCCCCAACCACAGCCCAGAGATGAGCTTGGATGGAGCAGAAAAAGAGAGCTCCATACTTATCACAGTGCTCAATTGCACCCTTCACCAGCTCAAGAGCACACAGCTCAGTGGGTTTCTTTATCTAACAGTCACTGCATAGATACTTGAGCACGACAGGAGGAGGCAAGCTGGGTTACTAACACTCAGAGGACTGTGGGGAAGAAGCACCAGTGAACTTCAAGTCCAATGATAAGCCACTGGAATCGGCCTTCCAACTAATGTTGAAGAGTCACCATGAGGCAGGGCAACATCAAGCAGAGTTGGTGGAAGCCTCAATAGAGAGGCTTGTTTGTCTACCTTCTTTCTAATGATGTGGTGCCCACATGTGTGCACTTCAAGGTTTCTATGAGGAGAATAGCAGATGTCATTGAGACCTAGTCCAGAAGACTGCCGAGTTTCAGCCAGAGATGCATGCAAACCTGCATTCCATCTACATTGCTATGGGGAAATTCATGCAGTTATAGTATGAGAGGTAAACGGGGCACTTTTGCCATCCCTCCAGGAGTCCCTTCCCTTTCCCATTGAGCACCCAAAGGGCAAAGGAGCAGCTACTGGACATCCCTGGTTCATCCTCTCAGGACTCTGAGATTGTCCACTTCCTTTGAGTGCCTTCAGCCTATGACCCCTTCAACCTCATGCTCTATCAGCACAGAGAGAGCAATTGGCCTACTTATGGCAAAGGTCATTTTGTTGAGGATACAAAGCTTAGAGTGTCTGACATGGAGAGTGAGGACCGTGCACATGTTGACTTGCACTGGATAGGAGAGCACTGCACTCATGGTCAGTGCTTCATTATAACATGTTTGTCCTTTCTTGATAGGAACAATGCCAGATGGTGTGCCAGTGAAACCCACAAGCGAGCCTCATACCATCTCTTCTGAAGGTGTGAGCAGTCCAGTCTCAGAAGCCGCACCATCACATTATTCCCCCTCACTAAGCACCAGCACAAACATACTCATTTTGTGCAGTAGGTGCACACATATCAACTCAGATCAGAGATGATATAAGCTGACAGCCAAGTCAACTGGTGGTTGAAGGTCTGCTGGAGGCTAGGCTCATACTGTGCCCAGGTTGATAATGGGCCCTTATTGAGAAATAAATTCAGCCTGCTAGAGGTAAAGAGACAGATGAGAAAATCTGTTGAATTGAGCCGGCATGCACAAACAAAGGCAGAGTTAACCCAGGCCTTGAGCTCTGCCATGTCTCACAAAGAAGCCTACCCAGGAGGCTACACAGTGGATAACAGACCATCATAAATGGCACAACCAGAGTATCGCAATGGATCAGTGAGAGGTAGACGTGTCCCTGAACAGCCTGCCATCAGCACCCTCCATCTGTGGGAAGTGGTGAAGTACATTCTATATCGAGGGGAGTGAGGAGCTACAGGCTGAAAAATCCAAAGGTACCTCTCATGCTACTCTGAGAACTACCAATATTTCCCAACTTCCTCCAGTACCCAAACATCTCCGGTGGCCACACTGGAGGCTCCTACACTGGTTCAGGAGCTTCCTATTTTCCCAGATCCATTCAAGCTTGCAGCACAGGGTAGACAGCTGCCACATCCACTATAGGCCATGGAACACAAAGTGCAGAAGGCTCGAAGTCAACCTCAGATGCTGGGGACTACTGTGCCAGAAAACTTTTCAACATTTTGAGATGGACACTTAAACTTACCATCAATGAGTCTGCAATGGGTATAGTGTTTGACTGCTTCAATGGGTGTGAGCATCAGGTCAGCAGGACTGCAGGTGGTATGTATTGAATAACATTTGATGCCAATGGTGACCAAGGAAGACCTTTGCCTGGCTGGTCTTCATTTCATAACAGGGCACTGGAATCAAGTGAGGATATAGTTTTCTTCTGCCTCTCTTGCGTTGATTTTCATCCTTTTGGCATCTGCATCATGATGATGATGTCCTCTCCCATAGCCACCTTTTCCTCTTCCTTATCTTTACCATGAGATGAAGGCTGTGCCACTGCTCCCTCACCAGGATTCAGGCTTTCTCCCTTTCCTACAGTGAGATTGTGTAGGGACCAGGATAATGAATGAGACCCTCTCTAGGATATCCTGAAGAATTCTTCCTGACTAGTTCAAACAACAGAAATGCATCTTCAGTAGCCCAATAATCTGCTCCATGATGGCTCGTGTGAGCACTGTACCTTTCTTTGACACCATTGTGAAGGTTTCTCACAGGCATCATGGGCCAGGAATGGGAAGGATATCCCTAATCCCCAAAGATCCATCATAGCTACTGCCTGGAAACCTAGAACACATCTGAAAATTTTATTTCCAATTGTCTCTCACTCCCTCTGCATGTTTAAAGAGTTGCTGAAGCAGCTAGTTGGTCTAAGGGTTCCTTGATAATCACATCATATATTAGTAGCACCCGGAAAATCTATCATGGCTGCAAAACCCATGGACCACTAAACCTGATGTCCTCATTTGTCCGATATTTTAGTAAGATAAGGCTTTTTTAAAAGAGTGTCTGTGACCTCCTTCAAGCAGCTGTGGCTGACAAGTGGCCATCTGGGATATTTCTCACAGGTTCCCAGTTCAGCCCTAGAAGGAATAAAGGTCCCAGCGATTCATGTCAAGCATGAAGTTTCTACCATAACCCTTGGTTGAAGGTTGGCCTATATTAGGGCAAAACATTCAGTCATAGTCTCACAGCAGAAGCAGAGTCAAATCTGTCACTGCCTCTCAGCCAATTATAGGTCATTCAGTCTATTGCAGAGCACTATAGTTTTGGTGAGGCACTGTCATTGAAGGGCTAAATGGCCTACTCCTGCTTCCAGTTTCTATGTTTATATGTACCTCTGTCCTCATGCCTGGCTATTTGGTTTTGCACTTCCTATTCCAACTGCTACTGAGGAGTCTGTTACACTGCCTTTGTATTATTGTGTTCACGCGCATTGTAGTCACCTTCAAATGAAAGTGTTTTCAGCATTATTGAATATAAATCCCATTGTAAATCCCTGCAACTTCTTGCCTTGCATCTTTAAGAGCTAGAACTCCGCTTCTCCAGTGAAGGTGGCCATTTTAAGTGCCTGGCCCTCTGACGGCAAGGGTAGTTCTGTGTGAGAGACTCCACCCCTTTTACATCTCAAGTCAGTCCCTTTGACTTCCAGAGCATTTTGCCTGGATTCAAACATAGTGATCAAGTCAACTCTAATATCGGCCAGCTCTAAAGTCATATTAGCTCAGGCAAACCCCTTTAAAGTCTTCAATTTGCACTGGATGGGTTTCAACAGCCAGAAGAGAGCCATGGGCTTTACATTAAGTTTCAGAGGAACAACTAAATTGAGTTGAAATCAGGTTTAAATTCATTAAACAGCTGAATTTATGAACCTAAGTTCTTTCCCACAGCCAGCGGTTGGATCATCAACTCCTTTTCATCTCTGAGTTCATTAGAGGAAGTATTTCCATCACTAGCAGACTGATGTGGGGCTTCCAACATGATTTGGTCAGACCAGCCACTGTGTTGCCTACTCCATCACATTTTAAAAAGGATGATACAAGTATATAAAGCATTTGGAGGAGATTTATAAGAATGGTACAGAGATTATAGTTTTCAGTTACTGAGGAACTGGAATAAGCCAGGTTGGTTTCTTTATGGTAGAATAGGTGAACCACAGATTTGATTGAGGTCTTTAAAACTATGAAGGTTTTTGACAGAGTAGATAAGGAGAAACTGTCTCTCGCAGGAGAAGGGTTGATAACAAAAAGACACAGGTTTAAGGTAAGTAGCAAAGGAATCGGGAATGGGAGATGAAGATTTATTTTTTAAACTGAGCAAATTATTGGGCTGTGGTATGTACCAGAGAGGATACGAAAGAAGATTCAAGCTTAACATTCAAAAGGAAATTGGATAAATACTTGAAATATATAAATGTATAGTTCTCAAGGGAAAGCAAACGAAAATGAGAATAATTGGGTAGCTCTTTCAAAGAGATGGCATAAGTATAATAGGCTGAACGGCCTTTTCTGTGCTATATTGTTCTATGACTGTATGAATAAAGCCACATCTTCAAGTGCCTACTGCTCTAGTATTTGTCTCAGGGGGCAAACTTTAAAAAGCAGCATGGCTGATTAAGAGTCTAATCAAAAAAAATCCTGACAATTATTTGCAATATTATTTTTCATGTGCTATGTACGTAACCTTTCCCAATCCTCTGCTGTGCTCTTTCAATTCTGGTTTCTTATGCATTCCTGATTTTCTTTGCTCCACCACCATTAGCCATATCTTCAGATGCTCCACCATAGTATTGATATTCTCTTCCTAAACTTCTCTTGCCCTTTAACCTGTTTTTCAGATGCACCTCAACACTTACCTCTATGACCAAATGTTTGACCAACTTTTCCTAATTGTGGCCCCAAAACATTAGTTTGATAACACTGCTGTGTAGTAGAAGGAAGTCTTGTGGCGTGATTAAAGGTGGACTTACAATGAAACACATCATGCCTAGGCACAGGGCCCTGACCAATGGGTAGCCCCATGCTGACCTGTGGCTTTGGATGACCACAGAATGAAAGATCTGAATTTGCTGATAAGCTCATTTGTATTTCTTGAGCCTATCAGCAACCAATGTACAGCATCCTTGGGCTCTGATTGGTGGAGACCCCATAGAGCAGGCATCGTCAGTATAAAAAAAGGCAATCCAATTTCTGACCAGAGCCAGATGTCTAAGGAGGCTTGAGCCAACAATCAACTTGCTAAGGAGGAGGCCAAACGTTATTAAGGGAATAGTGGGAAGACACAATCAATCAAGCAGCAAGGCTCAGAAAGAAGGCCTGGTGGGCAGTGAACTAAGAGCAAAGCACGGTGAGGTTAGGCTAGGCAGCAAGCAAACCAGCCATCACATTTCCAAAGGCTAAGCAGAGGTGAAATGCAAGGGCCAACAAGGGCCATGGTTGTTATGGGGAGCAAGAGGTGATTTGACCAGGCAAGCAGCAAGGATGAAAGTGCAATGAACTGAGGCGAGGTAAGAGGCCAACCAGGCAGCCGATGAAGCAGCCAGAGAGAGAGTGAGCATGTCTCCCAAGGTTGTTGTTGAGCAGACGTGAGGCACATTATCAAAAGAAGTGCCAGTGGTTGTCAAAGGGATCAATGTGGCAACTTGATCAAGCCAGCAGGACTAGGAGGGCTGGGAAACAAGCTGAGAGTGAGGTAAGGAGGCCAGATAACAAGTCAGGGGCAACCAGTGAGGCAGGGAGAACAGCCAGGCCATTGAATGAGCACAACAATATCGACCATCACTACCTGACAATAGGTAGGCTTGAATTTCAATTGATCAATTTATAGACTTGATTTCATAAGTTAAAAAGGACTAAAGTAGTTAAGCAGTGATTCGTCATTTGTGTATTTTTGTGGGTTGCACTGACAAATTGAATTAATCAATTATAGGCTTGTTTTCACAATTAAAAAATACTGAGGCAGTAATTTGTATACATTACTGTATTTTTGTGGCTTGCATTGAGAGCCAAGTGTGAGCATGGTCAGGGTCAATGATGTCATTTGGGGATAGGGCTTACTGTCTTTTGGGACAGAGCCTGACATCACTGCTGGGTGGGTCTTGACATCACCAGGAATGGATTCCCATGTCACCAGGGGGAGGGTGGGTTATGGTGTTAAGGAGTCCCCAGCATAGAGGCAGAATGCGGGCCCCAAAGGTGTAAGTCTACTTCTGGATGTAGTGGGTAGCAACACTATCACTGGGCCAGAATCTCTGATTGGTGTCCCACTTCAGGACTTGATGATAACAAAATAACATGGCCAAACAGAATAATTATCAGCCAATAAATCCTTACAATGTCCTTGATGACAAGCAGTAAAACTGCTACAGTTCCTGGATCAGCCACTGCACAAGGCAATGGCAAACTATTACAGTAGTTTGCCAAGCATCATTCTGGATGAAGACCAGGGCATGGTACCTGGAGAAAGAGGATTCTGGTGCCTTTGCATGTTTTACAACATTTATGGTACCATTATAAATGCAATATATTTCACAAAAAGTACTTTGTAAGATGATTATTAAAGCCTCCAAATGCTACTGTACTCGATTTGATTTTTCTTGGAGAAAGTGGCTGATATAAATGGGTAACACTTAGCACAGGCTCAATGGAACAAATGGAGGCTTTAGCCTATAATTTTTTATGTTTCTTCAATCCTCGTTCAAATTCATCCTGCTGACTGAGTGGAAATTTTTTCATGTTTATGCTGTAACACTTACAATTTACAGCAACAGTAAATAGTTACAGTTTCAAAACAAACATGGTCTACAATGAGCCTATCAAGCTTAGTCTGTTCAATGGATTGGATTGTGCGCAGCATATGTGTAAGTAAAAAATGTAGGCTGCTTGATGAAGGAGATTAATAACTATTGTATCAATATAAATGGCAGTGTGTCAATACAAACTCCAACGTGTCGATAACAAATTCTAATGTATCAGTTTAAACTCCAGTGAATCACTGTGAACTTTATTGTATCAAAATGCATACAGATGATGAATGTGCTAAACAGAGCAGCAAAGAAAATTTAATGTGTGGAAATTCATTGCGGAGGGGTAAGGACATGTTAAGTACTTTAAACCAAAAAGCAACAATGAAGAAGCAAATATATTAATCAGACATATTAATTAGATCTAAAGGGAATAAACTTTAAAATTAAATTGAGCAACAATAGGCAGTCTAGGCTAGTGAGTGGGTCGCACGAGAGGTCTTTCTTCATCTCAATCGGTTGCAAGATTGAAATTGAGCATATGGACCCCATGAATAAGTTTAATACACGCCAAATATTTCATAAGTTGTAGAAAATGCTTAATCATTCATTATTAATAGAACTGGCATCAACTTCAAATCATAAAAACAAAATAAATATTTATGCTTTTATTAGATGCAGACGGAGCACCCAACTCTCCCTGTCAATGTTGTGAAGTCAGCACAGACATCATTTCACATACCCTTGTTTTACATACATATCAATTCTGTCATACTGGTCAGAAATAAACTACATAGACAAAAATTAATGGAATATGGCAAACATGCATGTGAACAACTGTCAATAACATATATTTGGGGCTGCAGAACCCTGATGGACCATATGTGATCATGCCTCTACACCCCCAGCCCCAGGTTGCCCGCCACTGAAATAAAGGCTACCAACATTAAAGGGACCAGAATTGCATTAAATAAAATCAAGTATACATAAATAATTGAATCATGATAGGATGGCTGCAGTACATTCATTTCAATTCTTGTTCCATGTGGCAAGCTCTGGGATATTTCCTCTGTCCTGGATAACCATATGTGCAGAAAGTGCTTTGAAGATAAGCACAGAGAATCTGAGGTTTGAGGAGTGCTGGATCAACACAGATCATGTGGGAAGCTGAGGGTTCCTGGAGATGTTTGATTCAGCCGAGACAGAGCTCAGAAAGAGCCATTCAGCAAGAAAATCAAAGACAATTAGCACAGGAAGCTTCTAAGATTGTGCCTTAATTGATTTTTAGTGCTGAATACCTACAGGGCTGATGGTGGGCTATCTTGATGGTACTGTGAGGCAAACAATTACACCGTAAGTCACAACAGAAGTGCAGAAACTCAGTGGTCACAAAGAATGCAATAGTCATGAGATAGACAGACGTTTATACAACTGTCAACATGAGTCCTACATCATGTGTTTCTTCCCTGATGCCAATAAAACAGGTATCACAGAAAGGGTATTGAGCTGACTGAAGAGGTCAGCAGAATGTGGTCTATGAGAGAAACAATGACAAAAGGAGAAAGGGAGGGTTGTGATCCTGAGATCAGGGAGCTTGGGAGGAAGTTGAAGAGCAAGAGTTCAAAAGTACATATCTCTGGATTATGCCTAATGATTGATGCTAGTCAAAACAGGAGGGATAATTTCAGGTTCTTGGGCCATTGCTACCAGTTTGGGAGAAGATAGACCTGTTCAACATGGCTAAGACCAATGTCCTAATGGAGCGGAGGGTAGGATTTAAACTAAACCAAATCAAATTACTGCAGATGCTGCAAATCTGAAGTGAAAACAAAAAAAATGCACAGCATGTCTGGCAGCATCTGTAGAGAGAACAACAATTTAATGTTTTAGGTCAATGATCTTTCATCAGAACTTGAAAACCAACAATTAGCACAACTCAAATAATCATTATTCAGACTGCTGCAAAAAGAGACAAGCTTTGAAGCTTTTCATCCTTCATTTATCAGGACAGCTCATAAGAAATTACCAACAGTAAAGGAAGCATCAATTTATAGTGGTGAGACAAGAATGTTGAGTGGTTGACTCTGATTGGTAGAATAATTGCCAATGAGAAGTGCAGCAGGAAATGGTGGAATAGGCCAGGTTTTTTGTTCAGATTCAAACCATGAGGGTTGACTCTCCTCTTGGCAATGCCATAACCAATGACCAGGGAATAACTGACCCCCACCCCAGCTTTTGTTTCGTTGAACATGTTCTTTCTGCTTGAAAGGGCAAGGCCTAGTGTGCAAATACATGTGGCTTTGAGCACGCATAAGTGAGTCACACTGCAACCAATTATGTTAAAGTCCTAACACTGCCATTTAAATCCATTCAAATGGGGATCCCATCATTTAATATCAGGATATCCGTTTCAGCGGTGGGGATAATCAATCAGGAAAATCCCACCATTTTGGGACCCCCACAGGATTCTCCACTCTCGCTGCCATTCTGAATTGCTGGAAAATTCCAGTCTATGCTTTGAGCTTTCCAAACAATACTCAAGTATTGTACTACCAAACAACTGTTACATGCATTGCTTATTGTCACAGTTCAAGAAATAAATATATCCCTCCACATCCTGAAGCTGCTTCATTTTCTCCTTTCATCCATCGATATTTTTCCAGCACTTTTGAAAAAGGTTAATTGACAAAACTTTAGCTCTTTCATCCTGACCCAATTTTATATTTTCACTCGAGTGAGGGAAGAAAAACATTCTCCCTTTGTCCAGGCAGCAATGTTAAAAAAACCTGATTTTTTTGACAGCAAATACAGCCCAAATTCCTCCAATGAAATCAAGTTCAGTTCTGCAATACATTGGCCTTAGGTTTTCATGGGAATTCTCCCAATCGCCTTACCTGACAACAGAGGAAGATCGACACAAATCCTGGGAACATGGCATCTCTGCTGATGAAACCAGTTCTCCAAGGTTGGACAGGTCTTCTATAAAAGCTATAATAGCTACAGATCAAGAGAGTACGTTTGGAAATTCAGTGGAAACACCTTTCTATCTTTCCTTACATCTGATGCTGCTGTAATTCTCTAATCCCTGAACCCTCCTTTAATATTGTTATCCTTATTGGAAAACATGGTATCCTAAATTGATTTAGGTTATCTTTATGCCCATTGTGCAATGACTTCAGAAATTAAATTACTTTTGAGATGCATTGGTCATTGTCTGCAGGCAACATGCGAACTCAGTAACAAAATCATTACAGTGATGTGAGTGAACAGGAATAATTTGGTCAACTCCATGAGCCCTTTTTGCTATTTCATTCCATTTATTTTCTAATCCATTTATAGGTTGTGACATCATTGATAAAGGCAGCTCATTTTTGTCCAATTATGGAGATACAGTGGGTGCTTTGTAGGCCATTTCAGGAGACATTTAAGAGTCAACCACATTGCTATGGATCTGGAGTCACATGTAGGCCAGACCATGGCAGGTTTCCTTCATTCGAAGACATCAGTGAATCAGATGAGTTTTTTTAAAAACAACAATCATGTAGTTTCAAGATTGCCATTACTGAGACTAGCTTTTTATTTCTGATTATATTTAATGAACTGCAGTTAAATTCCCCACATACTGCAATAAGATTTAAACTTGTCTCATTGGATCTTTAGTCCAACTGTTAAATCACCCAATAACATAATCACTGTGCTTTCATTTTCATATATGACCCTGTATCCCAACTTCATTTACCCTATTTTGTTCCAAATCTCAATATACTAACTCAGCAAAATTGTTGTTCTCATTCTTGGATGTTTCAAGTGACCCTGTATTGAAAGACCTCGAGGAGAATATTCCAGATTTCCATTACCCTCTGTATTAAAAGTGCTTCCTGATGTCATTTCTGAATGACCATGATTAATCTTAAGATTGCTCACCCCTGTTCTGTATTGTCCCACCAGAATAACAGAGACCTGCATTTATACAGCACCTTTAACATAGTAAAATGTCCAAAGGTGCTTCACAGAAGCAGTAACAAGCAATGTTTCACATTGAAACCTCAGGAGGCATTAGGTCAGATGATCAAAGCTTTGGATAAAGAGAAAGGCTTTTTAGGATTGTCCAAAGAAGAAAAGGGATTCAGATTGAAATTGGAATTTCAGTGTTATCGTTTCTTGCCAGTTGAAGGCATGGCCTTCAATGGTGGAGAAACTAAAATCCAAACAAGCATAAGAGGCCAAGATTGGACAAGGGGAGACATCTCAGAGAGTTATTCGACTGGATGGATTATAGTTACACTGTTATGGAGAGTTTGAAAGCAAGATTAAGAATTTTAAAATCAAGATGTTGCTTATCTGATTATCAACGCAAGTTCTCATAATTTAATCCATTACATTTTGGTGTTATTCTGGTGAATGTGCAAAGTCAATGGCTGCGGTTAAAAGTCAAAGTTTCTTATCCTTCCTGCAACGATGTTCTTCAGGGCTGGATAATGCCACCCAATGCGAAATATGGAACAGGTTATTTTGAGAATTAAAACAGACCAGAAGAAGGTTTCTTCATATCTTTCCTGAGGTTCGGTATCCAAAACTGATGCAGGCATTTTCTGGTTCAAACTCTGCACATCCCCGCATTTCAAGCTTCTTGAGAAAAGGGAGAAGCTTGGTTCTTTTCTTTGAATTTTGATGCCACAGGAAGAAGCTGTTCCCACTCATGAAATGATTGGGAAGAAAGGGGCACAGGTTCAAAAATAATTGGCAAAAGAAGCAAAAGTGAAATGAGAAGAAACTTTTTCATGCAGTGAGTGATTTGGGTCTGGAATGCACAGCCTGAAAGTGTGATGGAGATTGGTTCAGACAAGGCATTCAAGAGGTAATTTGATGATTATTTGAAAAGAGACAATTTGAAGGGTGATGGGGAAAATGCACAAGGTGATAAGTTCATTCGTGAGCTGATACAGAAATCATGGACCAAATGGCCTCCTTCCACACTATAACAATTCTGCAATATGTATTTTGTTACGTAGGATATCCATTGTAATATTTCACTCAAAAATGAAAGTTCCTAAATGCTATTGCAGCTTTGTAGGGCCAGATGCTAACGTGGAACTCAGAAACTCCTGTGCAGAGGTGTGACAAGATACAGTGACATTTCTGAAATGGTCTATTTGACATTTATGCAATTCTTTTGTCATGTAAAATGTTGTGATACACTTTGACAGTCAGAATTGAGCCAATGGGTGGAATTTTCCCATCCTGGGAATGTAGCAGGCAGGACATAGATCATGCAAAAATCCATTGGCCTCATGTGGGATTTTTCATTTTTGGGATGAGGAGAGCCAGAAATTCCAGTCCGATATGTTTGCTATTGACTACACTGGAAATCCAGATATGGACAACTACATTTCTGATTTGTAAATAAAATTGAGGAATGGATATCATCATTAATCATATGATTTTAATACTCATTTGCACGGTATATGCATGGGAACTTTAACTTCTTAATGCATTGGCTGACAATTCGGTAAGATGACACAGTAGAACGTGCGAGTAATTTTTTGATCATTGTGATTGTTTGCTTCATTGGTCAGTGAATGGTGGCAGATGTTTCCTAAGTAAATATATATAAATATGTTTCGAGTGTACTATATTTTTCCACTATAATTGGTGCAGGTGGTTAAGGCAACATCACAATTGTCAGTGATTGTTACTGGATGACATAGACATACACTGACAGCTTTACCTCAGGATGTAACCACACCTTCCGCACATTGACCAAAGTAGTCCCTAAGATTGGTCTTTAGGATTTTATTTAACATTGCACAGATTCAATTTGTATTGATTCATTAGAGCAAGAAAATATTGCTGTCAACCCACTCTTAACAAAATGGTTTAGGAAGCAGGGGGGCAAAGGTGGATTGTATGGAAATTATATGGCCATATGTCTGTACTGTAAATACAGTGTTATATGATGCTTTTCTAAATTTCAGTTTAGCTTCTAATTATTTTGCGTTTCACACAAGCACATTTCTTCATAACATGAAAACAGCCTTCTAGTCTATCGTAATTCTTAAAATAGCCTAATCCACATTTTGCAGGTTGTCAACCATTCGTCTCACAATGTTTTCAACTCTTGCCATCATTCTAATGGAGATATGCCATTAGTTTTTAAGTCTATTTCATTTATTATGTTTTGTTGTGTCCAGGTTTTGTTTTCTATCTCATCATTAAGTACCTCTGGTCAAAAGGAGCTGGCTCTTTCTTCAATGAATAATTCATTCTTGAGCTGGGTAACTTGTTGCAATGACTTAGTCTCAATGCTTTCAGTCTCACCACTGTGAGACTCATCATTATGCCACAGTTACAGAGTCTGTTCTGCAAAAAAAACTAGACAGTTTGGGTACTTAATTAACGTTTTGGTCCAACTATACTTGAATGAATCGTTAGTTAAATGAATATTTGTACAAAGCAAATCCTTACTGAACCAGTCAAAGAAGTCCAGATATTTGCCTCTTTTGTTTCATTCTCAGTCTCATCTCTGATCAAAAGAACTCAAACACAGTGCTCAAAAGATTAAAGACCTGAATTGGCAATTCTTTAACTTTCCCTGCCAAATTTCAGCATTAACCTCCTTCATCAACACCCCCAATCAACTCTTCTACTTAGAGAGGTCATGATTGTAATGAGGTTTGGTTTTCATTAAGAGTGGGTTGACAGCAATATTTTCTTGCTCTAATGAATCAATACAAATTGAATCTGCGCAATGTTAAATAAAATCCTAAAGACCAATCTAAGAGACTACTTTGGTCAATGTGCAGGAGGTGTGGTTACATCCTGAGGTAAGGCTGTTAGACTACCTAGGCCATCTGGGGGAATTGACTAGACAATTTATTTTAAGTGGTAAGTTGAGGGATAAATGTGGGCCAGAATACTGGCAAGATTAGATCCCCTCAAATTCAGCCTTGTCTTCAAGAAAGCAAAGTATCAGCTTTCCTTGTTAGAAGGATTCCTTTCACAAAAATGATTATACTCAAAAACCAATCTGCAAATACTGGAAATCAGAAATTAGCCAGTATTTATAAACAGTATTTATAAATTTATAAAGTTTGGATATGCAAATCTGACAATGCCTAAAATAGCAACACTGATTGCTGTCAGTGTTTGTTACATTTTTTCCAGAATATTCTATCTTTATTTTGAAAGGCTGTTCTGCCAGATCACAGAGCAGCATTAAGATAAGCATGGAACAGCTGAACCTACAGGAGCTAAATTACATTCAACTGGGCCTATTAGATTGCTGTATCTGTCATTTTTAGCATGATCTTGTCCAAACACTTCATTCACATACTATTGTCAACCCTATTTTAGTATGTGTCGACAGAGAGGCAAAAGTGTGGCAGTGCGACAATTATGTTACTATATTATTAAATAACATGGGCTAATAATCCAGAGTACATAAATCCAAATCCTACCACAAACATCTGGAAATCAAACGCAGTCAGACCTCTATATGACTCCAACCTTTCAACAACATGATTGACTCTAAACTACCTTCTGAATTGGCTTAGCAAGCCTGTCAGTTGCATCACACCACTACATTGCAGCAGATCAAGGAGAATACTCACGTCTGGCTTCTCAGGGTAACTAGAAATGGTTTATAAATACTGGCTGTATCAGAGAACCCACATTCCAAAAATGGATTAAAATGTTTTATATTTTCAACTAATATCAGGCAAAATGGCATCAGATAAATTTTTTATGTATGTATATATCAAGGGCTATAGATCAATAGCATCAACAATTTTTGTATAAAGCACCTTTAACATAGTTTAATATCCCCAGGTGCTTCTCAGAGTGTAATCAGACAAAATTGAGCACTGGGCCTCAAGCACTTGAAGCCTGTCTCGATTTGCCATGGAAGGTTGAAACCTCAGAATTCACCACTCAAGTTAGTTACCAGGTTATGGTTGTCAATGTTTATAGTCATCCCGGAGATGTATCATTGAGAGATGGACTATCTGAAATCTTTAGAGTCTGTAGGATGTTTCCAGTTGGGACTACAAAATTTCAGATGGCGCTCCAAGTGGAGGACTTTAATGTTCATCACCATGATATGTTTGTATAAGCACTGACCCAGCTGGCTGGATCTCAAAGGGCACAGCTGCCAGGATGTTTTTGTGGGGGGTAGTGAGAGAACTAACACAAGGAAAAAGTCTTCTTGACTTGGTCCTCACCAGCTATCTGTAATGAATGTGCCTATCCACAATACTGAACAATCATCACACAAGTTCCTTTTTCACACATCAGACACCCTCCATGGTATCACTGGTAATATCACTGTGCTAAGTGATACAGATTTAAAACAGACCTAGTAACTGATGCCTTGGCATCCATGGAGGGGGGGTACGATGGGCAATCAGTTAAATACCAATTCAATACAACACATCTGCCTGGCACATATCTCATGCCTCTTTCACTATCAAACTAGTGAACAACCCTGAGACATGTACATAGATATATCGAGTGAAACTACAAGACAAGGTTACATGCAGGCTAAATAATGGATGCAGCATGCAATGGACACATGGCCACATGCCAATGAAACAAGTAACAACTTTGCAGCTCGATCACTTCCAATCCTGAATGGTGTTAGAACATTAAGCAACATCCTGAACAGCTCCATCCTCAATAGTGACAGTCAATGATATCAAAAGATTGAGGGTTCAAGTGGCTTCAGAGACATGTGTGCATAATCTAAACTGACACTCCGGGGCAATACTAAGTAAATGCTGTACTATCAGAGATGCCATTCTTCAGGCAAGGTATTGCCTTTTGAGCCCTCTCAACTGGATGTGAAAGATCCGAGGCATTACAAAAAAAAAGACATCTTTCTGGTACCTTATGGTCATTATAAGGTTGACTTTTGTAGGATCTTGTATTCAAATTGCTTGTTGTATTTTGCTACATTACAACAGTGACTACAATTCAAAAGGTACCTCATTGGTTGTAGTATTGTTTATGCAAATAGTTATTGTTTACTGTTTTCTGGTGAATGTCCATTTTAAATGTCAATGTTTTTTATTTTGAAAATTGTATATATCAAGTTGAAATTAGATCACACTTTTAACACAGCCAAATGTCCCATGCAGTGCTATCAAACAAAATTTGAAAGTTAACCCACGGAAAGCAACTGGCCTGGATAGGGTATTCTAACGAGCACTCAGATCCTGCACGGACCAGCTGGCGGGGGTATTTGCAGACATCTTTAACCTCTCCTTACACCGAACTGAGATCCCTACCTGCTTCAAGAAAACTACCATCATCACTGTACCAAAGAAAAGTGAGGCAGCATGCCTTAATGATTACCACCCAGTGGTTTTGATATCATCATAATACAGTGCTTTGAAAGATTAGCCAGTGGCATGCATCAACTCTGGTCTCCAAAATTGCCTGCATCCACAGTTCACAACAGGTGCTGCAACACGTCCACAGCAGACACCTTCTCCTTAGCCCTACTGTCACTGGAATACCTGGATAACGGGGATACTTATGTCAGGTTCCTTCTTATTGGGTACAACTCAGCCTTTAACACCATTATCCCAACAAAACTTATCTCCAAACTCTGTGGCCTAGGGCTCAACTCCTCCCTCTGCAACTGGATTCTAGATTTCCTAACCCCCAGAATGTAATCAGTAAGAATGGGCAATGACACCTCCTCTATGATTTCTCACAACACCAGTGTCCCACAAGGCTGTGTCTTCAGCCCCTTACTATACTCCTTATTCACCCATGATTGTGTGGCCAAATGTCACTCCAACTCCATTTTCAAGTTTGCTGATGACACCACAGTAGTGGGTCAGATCTCAAACAATGACAAATCGGAGTACAGAAAAGAAATAGAAAATCTGGTGAAATGGTGCAACAACAATAATTTCTCCCTTAATGTCAGTGAAATGAAGGAGATAATCATTGATTTCAGGAGCTGTAGTGGTGGACGTGTCCCTTTCTACATCAGTGATGAAGTGCAAATGGTTGAGTGTTTCATGTTTCAAGGTGTCCAGATCAGCAACAAGCTGTCCTGGTCCCTCCATGCATACCGATATAGTTAAGAAAGCCCACCAATGCCTCAATTTTCTAAGGAGGTTTAAGAAATTTAGCATGTCCACTACGATTCTCACCAATTTTTACAAATGCACCATAGAAAGTATCCTTTCAAAATGTATCAGAGTTTGGTATGGCTCCTGCTCTGTCCAAGAAAGTCCAAATATTTGTGAACGAAGTCCAGTCCATCATGCAAACCAACCTTCCATCTATTCACTCTATCAACACTGCCTGTTGCTTCAGAAAAACAGCCAACATAATCATGGATGCCATGCACCCCAGACATGCTCTCCTCCATCTTGTCCATTGGAGGTTAAGAACCTTTAATTGGCTTATCTCTCAATGATAAAAAACTTTATTTTCTTACTTAACAAATTACTTTTCCTTTGAGCTGAGGAGTACTAGTTGAGATATTAGCTAGAATTTTACATCCCGCCTGTCACAGGAATCATGGTGCGGGGTGGAACATAAAAAGATCAGTTGACACTGGGCGGGATTTTACAGTTTTAGGACAAGCAAAGCCATAAAATCCTATCCATTGAGGTGAAAAACATAGATGAAGGAAACTAGACAAGCATATGATGGTGAAAGAATTCAAAGAAAATGCTAATAGGGTGAGATGAAGAAGGGAGAAGACAGAAAGGTTGTGCATAGTATAAACCCTAGCAGGGATATGTTTGGCTGAAGGGCCTGCTTCTGTGCTGTAATTTCTGTGTAATTCTCTGCAACTCGTTTACTTTGTTATCCCATCAATAGTTTCTCTCTTGTTATGTCTAATTACTGTTGTATGAAATGAAACCTTTAATTATAAGTCTGTATTTGTTTTGATGTCGTTCTAACCAATTAAAACCGATGATACATGTTTTCCTCAGCAGAAGAACTATTTTCCCACAACGTTGTCAAATGATTCAGCATGCAATAGCTGATCTTTAGTTAAATTTCTTCTACTTCATCCTGACACCAACCACTGTTGCTATGATGGGCCTAAAGACCTCTTTCCTGTGCTGCTTTATATAACTCTGTAAAGAGAGAAATTAATAACTGTGTAATATTAGCAGACTTCTGAGCTGTCCCTTGCCTTATAACATCCCATAGAACATTTCCCCTTGTTCATAGAATCAAAGAAACCCTACAGTGCAGAAAGAGACCATTTGGCCCATCGAGTCCACACCTACCACAATCCCACCCAGACCCTACCCCCCATATCTCTACATATTTACCCACTAATTCCTCTAATCTATGCATCTCAGGACACTAAGGGGCAATTTTTTTTAGCTCAACCAATCAACTTAACCTGCACTTCTTTAGACTGTAGAAGGAAACCAGAGGGAATCTGGACATGAGGAGAACATGCAAACTCCACACAGACACTGACCCAAGTCAGGAATTGAACCCAGATCCCTGGAGCTGTGAAGCAACAGTGCTAACCACAATCTACTGTGCCCTGTTTTATATAGTTATTTCCTGTTATACAGGAAGTCATATCTTTCCCTAGTTGGGAAGAAAAATAGAGGCTCTTCCCTGGCTGCAAGGAATGTGGCTAGGATACAGGCTTTCCATGAGGAATGTGACTAGAATGGAGGCTGTTCTCTAGCTGTGGGGAGTATGACTAGGATATAGGCTTTTCCCTGGCTGAGCAGAATGTAATATGATAAAGGCTTTTCCATGGCTATAGGGTGTGGAAGGGTGGGGTGGTGAAGCAGTGTGTGGCTAACATAGGGGGTTTTCTCTGGTTGGATTTGGATGGGCAAGGGAAAGATAAGGAGTTTTATTGGCAGGGAAGGTAATAGAGATTGTTTCCTGGATCAACAAGCAGGTAAAGCTTTCTCTTTGGTCAGGAGAGAGGAAGATGCCACAGACAGCAGTACATAAAGACGGATAATCTTGGCCATTGACTTGACTGAGTGAATACACGTCTTCTCTCCTCACCAGCCCCACCCACAAGGTGTTTTGCTATTATCAGCCTAGCAAAGATCAGTTAACTCAACACTTACCAGCCATAATTCAGTCAGTTGTACCTCCATGTTCAAATGCCACTACAGAGTCGTGAACAGATAATCCAGGCTGATACTTGTACCGTTCTGGATTGCATAATGCACTGTGAGAGGTGAGTTGGTAAATCGAGACCCTATTCAGGACATCAAGGTGAAAGCCTACAAAATAATTTTGAGGGATTTGTTACATCCAATTAGAGGCCTCCTCTACCCTTTTTGGTGGAGCCAAATGATCTGAGTATTATGTGGAGTAGAGCAAGGAAAATCTTCCAGGTGTCCTGGCTGACATTCATTCCTCAACCAACATAATTAAAACAGATTATCTGGTCATTATCACATTGCAGTTTATGGGATCTGTAACCTGGCTGTCCTCATTCCCTATTTCACATAAGCACCTACATTTAAGAAGTATTTCACTGGCTGTAGAACTTTTTGGGAGCTTCTGATACTGTAAAGAATACTATATAAATGCATGTCCTTTTTCTCAGCACAAAGCAGGAATCAATCCTGCGGACCAATGTGACTTTAACACCACACTGGGTTGTTGCTATTACTTGCTTGAGTTATTGAGCAGTTTTTGACATACTTACATTGCTAAATAAGTACAATGGATCAAATTAAGTGCAGGAGATGGGGGGGTCCCACTGGCAGCAATCACCAGGCAAGTGTTTCTGTTGGGGAACACTTCAGTGGTCATGGGCATTCAGCCTCTGATCTTTGGGTAACCATATTCCAAAACAGCCTTCACAACACATGACAGCACACAGTCGCTGAGCAGAGACTGATAGCCAAGTTCTGCATTCATGATGATGACCTCAACCAGGATTTTGGATTCATGTCACACTATCTGTAACCCCCATGACTTGTCCGGGCTTGCAATGTCTCACTAACTGGAGACAATACACATCTCTTTAACCTGTGCTTAACCCTCTCTCCACTCACATTGTCTGTACCTTGATTACTTGTAAAGACTCGTATTCCAATAATTATTTTATAAATTAAGTTTGTGTCTTTATATGCCCTGTTTGTGAACAGAACTCCCACTCACCTGATGAAGGGGCAGTGCTCGGAAAACTAGTGGCTTGTGCTACTAAATAAACCTGTTGGACTTTAACCTGGTGTTGAGAGATTTCTTACTGTGTTTACCCCACTTCACCACCGGCATCTTCACATCAAGGCCCTGAAGCCAACAGTCTTCCCAAGTGGCCAGGAAGAGACCAGCTAACTGTAATAATAGGGTAGTCAGCTAGTTGGGGAAAGTGACATGTGGGGGCCTATCCAATTAGTGGAGGGTAATGAGCCCTCTTTCTGCTGTCACTGATAATGGTGTTTCTGGTGCTTGCAGGCACTTTGAGTACTGCACAATCACATATCTCCATTAAAAATAATGAAAGCTGAGCTACACTGTTCCTAGAAAGAACAGTATTAATCTTGTCCCATACCAGGACGCTGAATGATTACTCTTAATAAATAGCTGATAGGTGATTATATTCCATAATGCAAAGTTTTGCTGCTCTAGGATCATTTCTATAATATTAATTTTACAACCCAGCACCAATGTCAAAAAGTCATGTCGTACTGACAGCAAGTTCACAAAAAATGTCTCTAACTGCTACCCCTCAATTTGACTTTCTGATCTGTATTCCTCAGACTGTTTGATCAGATCTTCCACTTCTACCCCTTCAACTCTCCCCTCTGCTCTATAACCCTCAGATGTAGCAAAAGTGCCATTCTGAAATCCCCCCACATCATATGAGGAATAGGATAGCACTAGAAAGGGTGCACAGGAGATTTATCTGGGCTGGAGTGTTTTAGTTATGAAGAGAAATTAGTTAGACTGAGATTAAATTCCCTGGAGCAGGGGTGGACGGAGCACAGTCGAAATCTGGAAAATGGGATTAAAATAGTTGGGTGGTTTTCTCTGACCAACACAGACTTAATGGGCCAAAGGACCCTTTTCTGTATTGTAGATCTCTATGACTATTAGATCAAACCCTCTCTCCTCTCCTCTGCGCTATAGCCCACAGTGTTCCATTAGATCCTCCCCCTCAAATCTGTACCCCTCCGTCTGTTCCAACTTTGATCTGTGTCCATCAGGCTGTAACTTTATCAACTCATTCGATCCTCATCTAGAAGACAGCAATAAGGTAACTAGCCTTCCATCACCCGCTTCCAACATCACGAGTTTTCACTTGTTGGAGCTGTGATAGGCAGTGCTCCCCCTTTGTCATCCATTTAATCCCATAAGAAACCTACGTTATTGTTCAACAACATGCAAATAAATGTTAGCAGCCTTTTAAACTATTTAAATTGGCTTCCCTTCATATTTTGATGGATTAGCCACTTTGCTGCCTGTTGCTAGCTGTTTAATTCGACCATCAGTTATTGCGCCAAAATTTCAACTCGCCCGCTCCAGCTTGGTTTCTATGGTCCATCCCTCCACTAAACCAGTTATGGTGGATTGCACTAAATTCCGCCTAATGATGCTACCTGATTCGAATTGAAGCTTGTCATTAGCTTCTTCCAGACAAGTGCCTGATCATAGCCCTGGAGGGATTTTATCCTCCCCCTTTAATGTGCTGGGGAGATGAACGAGTCAGCTCTTCACTTAAATAAAATCAGCCGTACAAAAGCACAGCATCCAGCCTGGCCCATTTATACGCAAGTCCTAGTCAAAATGTACAGGAGTCACACCCCCTTCCTGCTGGCCTAGAGCCTCCCAAAAGATCAGTCACATGTCAATGCACAAACACAAACCCTATTATGACTGAGTAAGACTCACTAATCATGCAGAAAGCAGTCAAACAGCAGGCACGAAGTGCACATCTTTCTCTTTTATCAAAATGTTTCCGCTTGTGAGGTGACCAAAGCAACCAGGGCATCGATATAAGATACAACTAATGAATCTTATTGGAATTCAGAAAAAAAACCTTTATCCAGACAGTGGTGCATATGAGGAACCTTCTATAATGAGGAGTAGTTGAGGCAAATAATATAGATGCATTTAAGGAGAAGCCAGAGAAAAGCATGAAGGGTGAGATGAAGAAGAGGCAGACTTGAGTGGGGCACAGACACTGGCACTGAGCTGTTGGATCAAATGGCCTATTTCGGTGCCGTAAATAAGTAATTTTATGTCACAAACTTTCATTATACTCTGAACTTAATATTAGACTCAGTATTTGTGATGAGACCACTTTCAAGGATGAAACTCTTTTCTACCCCATCGCACTACCCAAAGATTTGCAAGTTAGGTTGATTGGCCATGCTAAATTTACCTTACTGTCATGGAAAGTATTATTGGTACAAGTTCAATGGGCAGAAAAGCTCCCTTCTATATTGCAGGGATTATATAATTCTATACCTGTCACCATACCAAGTTTCTGATTTGTGCTACTTTACAATTTTCAGGAGTATTAGCAACTTTTGGGTAAGTCTAGGCATCAAGAATTACCATGTTAATCAGCCATTATGGTAGTGAGGAGCATCAGTTTCTGATCGCAGGTAAGAATTGCCCCCTCCAAGAAAAGATGAGTCCTTAAAAATAGAGACCTTAATCAGGAGTTTTGACTGATTTCAACACCTACCACCAATACAAGAAACTGTAATATCCTCTCTATCTTGCTAAATCTGAGATCAACTATCATGGCCAGACCAAGACTGACCCTGTACCTCTCTGCTCCACAGTGGAGGATAAACTGTATGAGCCAACAGAGAACCATCTACTCTAATCTCTGACACCACTCATTATCATTAGTTACGGTTACTGCCAATGTCACCTGTTTCAGAGTTCATACCAAATGTTTTGCAATAACAAAGCCCCGATACTAAAAAAAATTTGCATATATTTCACAACCTCAGCACATCCCAAAATGCTTTACAGCCAATCAAATACTATTGAAGTGTAGTCACTGTTGTAATGTCAGAAATCTAGCAACCATTTTGCACATAATTAGTTCCCACAAACAGCAATGTAATACCAGATAGTCTGTCTTTAGTAATGCTGCATAAGGATAAATATTGACCAGGATACTGAGGAGAATCCCCCAGCTCCTCTTTGAATAGTGCCATGTGATCTTTCACGTTCAGCCAAGAGGCCAGTCAAAGCATCAATTTAACACTTCACCTCAAAGATGTACCTCGAGCAGTGCAATGAAGTGTCAGCTTAGATTATCAGTTCAAGTCTCTGGAGTGGAACTTGAACCCACAATGTTCTGATTCAGAGGCATTGAGAGAATGTCCAGTGGTAAGGACACTTTGAGTACAGATACCGAGCATCAGGTGCTGTTTGGATGGGCATTTCATTTGAAGATTTTACCATTTCTCTCTCAGCATTGTGTGTTTCACAATGCTTTGGTATGCAACAATCAGAATCATTAAACAGGCTTGTGTGGAGTAGTGTCATTGGGTACGCCCTTCACACAGATCTGAAAAAAGCCAGAAAACTCTTTTAAAAGAGAATATTTATTCCACTACTGACACCCGTGACCTGGGCCAGCAGGTTGTGTTTAGTTGTGGATTTGTTGTTACTTTGCTTGTAAATAATTTATTTTCTTTTCTGTAAATAAATAGTTGTTACTGAGCCTGTTGTTGGCTGCCTAGAGTTTTTGTTACTATGTCTTTTGATGCCACAAATCCTACAACAATAATCCTGGAGCCAATGTCAAATCAGTGGATAGGTTTATGGATGAAAAGGAAATGGTTTAGGTTAGAGGGTCATTGCTTTTTCTTAATTGGTTGGCGCAACATTGAGGGCCGAAGGGCCTGTTCTGCGCTGTAATGTTCTATGTTCTACGTCAATGTGAAATACCAAACACTTATTTGTTTTAAACGGCAAATAGCTTTTCTGAAAAAAACTGGACCAAGAGATTTAAATGTCTTGACAGCTTGACGATTCCAATGAATTTATCCATTTTTACACATGTTTATGCGTAATTTTAACAATCCCAAAGGTCTTGACCTCTCACGAAGGACACCTTAGTTCTCCCAAAGGTGTCCCTAGACCTACCCAAAAGATACCTGACCTCACCAAATAGCACCAGCAGTTGTTGACCTTGTCCTGAAAAGTCTAAGTGCACAATTTGATTTGACTTATTGTTGTCACATGTATTGGAATACAGTGAAAAATATTGTTTCTTGGATGTTATACAGCCAAAACATACTGTTCATAGAATACACGGGGAGAAAGAAAGGTGAGAGTGCAGAATATGATACAGTAACAGCTAGGATGTAGAGAAAGATCAGTTTAATTTATAGTAAGTCCATTCAAAAGTCTGATGGCAACAGTAAGTCATGTTGTTGACATCCTAATAACGAAAGTTGGATGCGACTGAAGGCGATTGCATTTTAACATTAGCATTTGCCTCCACATATGTAAAAACTTCAATCTTTGAAGAGGATGTTTCCATTTGTGAAGGGAGTATGAAACTGAAGAGCATAAATATAAAATAGTCACTAATAAATCCCATCATGAATTGCGGGGAAACGTTAACCCAGCGAGTGATGAAAATGTAGAATTTACATGAGGTGAAGAATAAAAATGCATTTAAGAGAATGTGAGATAAGAGATAACCACAAGTGGAAGCAAAGGATAGAAAGATGTGATGATAGAGTGAATTGCAGTAGTGTGGATCAGAATCAGAATGACTAGCTGGGCCTAATGGCTCTGTTTCTGTGCTGTAAATGCTATATAATTCACCACCATATGGTATTTTCTAACTGGTACCATACTAAGCATTTTGGAGGAGAAAGGAGATTTGGATGTCCTTGTACACAAATCATTAAAAGATACTGGCACAAAATAAAACCAAGACGGCTTTATCTCAAAGGATATTTGTTTATCTCAAAGGATATTGGAACAGGACACTGTCTAATGACAATGGGATGGAGCCTTCCATTTGCCCGATTTCAGGTTAAAAAGTTCAGGGGAATGTGTATGATGTCATTAGGAATCCTTCATCTCATTTCCCCCTGCAGGTTGAGTTAATTGCTGCTGAAAATTTCTCAATAAGTCTTCAGAGTTAAAGTTGTGATCAAATGCCACACGACCGGTAATGTCTGAACTATATTAGGGTTTGTGGATTTTACACAAAAGAAAAGATTGTGGTTTGCACAAGTGGATTAAAAGTAACAACAACGGATATATTCAAGGAAAAAGTTCTCTGTCCAGAGTGGAAACTGAAAGTAAAGCAGCCGAATGACATCACCACCAAATCATATGATGAGCTCTTAAAGCAATTTGTAGCTCTTTTTAAATATGTAACAGGACATGATTAGCCTTGTTCATAAAGATCTCATTCCAAACTGCCTACTGAATAATCCCACCACAATCAGAACAACAAGCAAAAAAAGCTCATTCTCATGAGAAGGCTGAAGGAGACTGCAAAGATGGAGGTGGGTCAAAATATTTTTCTAATTTTTTTCTTGCAATATTGGCAGCAATGAGAAGATAATGTAAGCCACCTTTGTGAACTGCTATGATCCTTATGCTAAAGGTGTTCCTCTATAACTGTTAAGATATGAGTTCCAGAATTTTGGCTCATGGCAATGAAAGAAAGGTGATATGTTTCCCAGATGAAATATTGTGTGACTTGAGGGGTATCTGGAGATGACAGTGTTCCTTTGCTTCAGCATGTTATTGTAGTTGAAGGAGCTTACCATTTGGTAGGTCCTCCTGCAGTGCACTCCTATGATAATTCATTCAGTTATGGTACAATACGAGAAGGTATATAGAATTGTGATCCTCAGGTGTTGACACCAGGATCATTGCTTTCCTTCATTGATACTAATAATTTTGTCTTGTTGTTAGATAGGGCACAATTTCAGATTCTATAGATGACACAAAACTTGGAAGTATTGTAAAGGTAACTTGATAGCCAAGGAAGGTACAGTCATCAAATAGGTTGGGTGTATCAACCTGCAAATCCTTCCAAACATGCCATGATTGGCAGTAAGAGCAGAAGAGATTTCTGGTCTGCCATACCTGACATGGAATGGCATTCTTCAGCCCCTGGTGATAGACTGGGAATTATTAGCTTTGGAAACAGACAGAAATCTGCCTTAGTGCATGACTAAGTGCAGAAAGCAAATGGAAGAAGATTATGAACTGTGAGGACGATGGTGGGAGACTTAAAGCAGATATAAACAGTCTGATAGAATGGACACTCACATTGTAGATGGAAATTAGTGCAGAGAAAGGTGTCATGATAAGATTTTGGTGGGATGAATGAGGGAAGACAGTAAATTCTAACACGTGCAAGAATACAGAGACTTGGGAATATATGTGCACAAGTCAATGAATATGACAGTGGGTTGAGAATGTGGTTGTAAATAATGGCAACGAGGATCCAAAGTTTTATAATAGACCTTGCTCACAGAAGTAAATAAATTCTGATAAATATTTATTCAACACGATTTGGCCTCAACAACAGTATTATGTTCCATTCTGGCCAGCAGAATCTGGAAAGGTTTTAATAAGGATGTAGAGAAGATTTACAATTATGGTTTCAGTGTTGAGCGAATACAGTTATGCAGATAAGTTGACAAAACTAAGGTTGTTCTCTCCATAAAACAGAAGATTGAAAAAAATTTCAAAGACATGTTCAAAATCATAAGAGATAATGTAGGGAAACAGAAATTGTTTCTGATCCTGACAGAGGGATATCAGTTTAAGGTGATTGCAAAGAACCAGGGGCACAATGAGGAAAACCATTTTTTATGGTGAGTGGTTAAGGTCTGGAATGCTGTGTCTGAGTGTGGTGAAGCTGATTCAATCATTGTTTTCAAAAGGGAATTGGATAAGTGCCTGACAAGAAAATAATTTGTAGCTCTGGTTAAGGGGCAGAGAAGTAAGGCCTACTGAGTTGCTCTTATGGAGAGCCAGCACAGACATAATGGACGAAATGGCTTTCTTCTATGCTGTAACCACTCTGTAATTTTATACACCTACAGTGAAGACTGGGTGGGATATTAATCAAGCAGACTATTTTCTCCTAAGTGGTGTTGAGCTCTTAATTGTTGTTGCAGTTAGTGTCCTTTCAGGCAAAGGGAGAAGATGTCATCATATTCCATGTTCCTTGTGAATGGTGAAGAGGCTTTGGGGAGTCACTCATTGAAACACTTATTGTAGAAATCCCAGCCTCTGACAAGTGCTAGTGATCACAGTATTTATATGGTTGGTCTAGTTTCCATATTGCTAGACTCTTGAGATTGTCCCAGGACAAGAGATTGAGGAGACAAGGTCTGTATTCTTTAGAAGAATGAGAAGTGATCTAATTGAAACATATAAAATTCTTGGCTTGACAGAGCAGGTGCAGGAAGGATGTTTCCCCTGGCTGGAGGGTCTACAGTCAGGGGACATAGACTCAGAAAAAGGGGAAAGCATTTTGGACTGAGATAAGGAAGAATTTCTTCAGTCACAGGATAATGAATCTTTGGAATTCTCTACCTCAGAACTGTGTAGACTCAGTCATTGAGTTTGATCAAGACAGAGATTGTTAGCTTTCTAGATATTGAAGGTACCAAGGGATATGGGGATAGTGTGGAAAATTGGCATTGCAGATCATCATAGAATAATTATAGAATCTCTACAGTGCAGAAGGAAGCTATTTAGTCCATCAAGTCTACACTGACCACAATTCCACCCAGACTCATTATTATTGAAGCAATCAATCATTTATCAGCCTAAGGCTGATCTGAACAAAACTACTCAGCAGAATATTAGCACACTTAGAATCATAGAACCTGAATGCAGAAGGTGCCCATTTGGTCCATTAAGTCTGCACCAACTCTCCAGTAGAATGTCTTACCCATGCTCTACCCCTGTAATCCCATGTATTTACCCTGCTAATCCCTCTAACCTACACATCATGGGACACTAAAGGGCAATTTAGCATAGCCAATCCACCTAACATGCACATCTTTGGACTGTAGGAGGAAAACTGAGCACCTTGAGGAAATACATGCAGACATGGGAAGAACATGCAAATTCCACATTCGCAGTCACCCAAGGCTGGAATTGAACATGTGTCCCTGGCACTATGAGCAGCAGTGCTAACCTTTGAGCCACTGTGTCTAAATCTGAAAGTGGGACCTAATCTGGAAGTGGTTCAAAATGATGAGAGGTTTCAGGAGGATTGGATGAAGTTGGGAGGCAATTTGGGCAAATTGGGAGGAAGCTACAGTGTGGATTGAGGAGATGTGGGTGGGGGAGGGAGACTTTGGAAAGTGTTTGGGAGCTTGGGACCTACAGAGTGAATTGTTTTACATATGCACTAGTTTTTTTCTAACCATTTTCCCAACATCAGTTTCTGTCTTTGTTATTAATTATTCTTAGAAAGGGAAATTCTTTCAAAAAAGTTGATGTTCTGCCTTATGCTGTGGCTTAGTAGATGGCACTTCACATCTGAGTCAGAAGGTCACAGGTTAAATTACTCAACAGAGGCTTTAGTGCAATCCAGCACAGTAGTAAGTGAGGCACTGAGAGAGGCACAGTCTTTCAAATGGAATTGTGATTAAACTGAGACTTGGTCTGCTCTCTCAGGTGAATGGACAAGATCCTGTGACAGTGATTCAAAGAAGAGGAGGGGAGATCTACCTAGTGTCCTAGTCAATACGTATCCCTCAGCCAACACCTGTAAAACTGATTAGGGCTTGTAACTGTTGGATTATATCACTGGTCTCATGAAAAATTCTGTTGTTGCTACACTTGAAGAGATGATGTGAAGACAACTTGTACAATTTATAAGGAAATTTTTATCAACAATATTGAACTATGCATATATTTACAGTCAATAGGGAGAAGATTTCATGCTAGGTCCTTACATATTGCTAGAATGGCCTCAGCTCTGGGTCATATGTCTTCTTACATCACTGTGTGGGTGGTACTATACTGAGTCTCATGTTAATCCTTTAGGTTAACATGAGACTCAGGTACTTTGGGGAGACCATGCAGATGCTATGACAACAGATGAATGAACACCACTCGACAATCACCAGGCAAAAATGTTCTCTTCCTGTTGAGGAATACTTCAGTGGTCACGGACATTCGGCCTCTGATCTTCGGGTAAGTGTTCTCCATGACACACAACAACACAGAGTCGCTGAGCAAAGACTGATAGCCGAGTTCCACACACATAAGGATGGCCTCAACTGGGATCTTGGGTTCATGTCACACTATCACGTCTTGTCTGGGCTTGCAAAATCTCTAACTGTCCTGGCTGGAGACAATACACATCTCTTTAACTATGCTTAACCCTCTCTGCGCTCACATCGTCTGTACCTTTAAGACTTGATTACCTATAAAGACTCACATTCCAACCATTATTTTGTAAATTGAGTTTGTATCTTTATATGCCCTGTTCGTGAACAGAACTCCCACTCATCTGATGAAGGGGCAGCACTCTGAAAGCTGGTGGCTTGTGCTACCAAATAAACCTGTTGGACTTTAACCTGGTGTTGTGAGACTTATTACTGTGTTTACCCCAGTCCAATGCCGCATCTCCATATCAACTCTTTAGGTATCAGATCCTTCCATTATAATAGTGCATGCTTTTTTTGGGACCTCCTAAAATTTGAAAGTGGAGCTTGTGACCCTCATTGATTGGAGCGCACTAGGTGCCCTGTTTTTATAAAGAGGTTTGACAACAGGTTCAACCACACAGAGCAGACAATATAGCAATCAATGTGCAACCATTAATTGATGCCAGCGTTGCCAGTTTCAAATACAATGCTTCCTATACTCTCTCTTAATTTCATTCAATTGAACACAATGTTAAATGGTATGAACAGCTCTTCATTGCACCAGTGCTGCTTTGAAGGAGCATGAACTCCAACAGCTTAGCTGTAGGATTACAGCTGGAATATTCTGGCCCTTCACATCCTGCCATCACTGCCAGTGAGGCCAGAGAATTTGGTGCTCACCCAAGTCACTGTTCACTGCAGCAAATCAGAGAAGATGGCAGGCGAGGTCAAAGAATCTGGCCCTACATCTTCTGAGCATTGAAGCAAAAATATTAAGTTTGGGAGATTTTGCTGAAAGAACTGGATAAATCATGACCCATGGGCCTGATCTGACCAGCTAGTTGATTTTATATGGTCTCAATTGTGTCAAGCAAAAGAAAGTATGGGGTGGATTTTTCCAATAATATTTCACAGTGTGTCAGCAAGAAAACAAGAGAGAATATCACCAATGCTGTCACTGGTTATGCTCAGATGCCTGTCAGGCAGGAGTCAGACATTTGCAGAGGATAAAAGCAACATTGCTGTGCCCTCATTGCAAGTCATCATCATTCTCCTGCATCAACTAATCTTATCGCTTTTGTGTCTTGTCCATTAAAGGAGTGAGCTGGTAGGGCATAAGCGAGATGGCCCCACATCCTATGGGAGGAACATATCTGGTCACTCTAGTCCCAGTCCTTCCCAAAGCAAGAGGCAATCAGGGCATCTCTAGCCATGTACTCCATTTGGATCCTAGCCATTGCCTGAAGTCCTTCCTCTGCTTCCTTCAGTGGTTATCCTCACCATGCTCCTTGACTTCCTCCTGGTCTGAGGAGATGTAGTGCTCCTGCATCTTTCATCCAACTTCTCGCTCTGTTGCAGTGCCAGGTTGTGCAGAGTGCAGTACAATATTACAATCTGTGACATTCTCTGGGGAATGTATTGGAGTGCTTCCCCAAACCCCCAAATCTGTCCAGAGAGCAGAACCACATCTTTAGAAAGCCTATCACCTGCTTGACAAGTGCATATGTAGTTGCATGTGCCTTGCTGTAACAAGTCTTCATGGATGTTTGGGGCCTCTGCATAGGCATCATCAGCCATCTTCTGAAAGGGGGTACCTAAGAAACCATCCCTTCAGCTGTTGTTCTCACTTGAATATGGCTGGAATCTGTGGGGGCTCAACAATATAGCTATCATTGATGCTCCTTAGGAAATTGGCATAAACCTGCATTATTTATTTGGTATAGTCACAGATGATCTGCACGTTGAGACAGTAGGAACCTTTGCAGTTCATAAATGGCACCCTATACTACCATAGCATGTGCAGAACCACATGTGTAATTTAAGAGATCTTACACTTGGGTTAAGCCTGCCATGCAAGCGAAGTTCATGGCCCTGCATCCTGGCTCACCTGGTTCTGGTCAAAGTTGATGTACTGGTGAGCCTTTGCAAATAGCACATCATTCACCTTGTGTATTCACTTATGTGTGGCAGACTTGTAAATGCTGCATAGGTCATTTGGGTAGCCCTGAAGAACTGCTGGCATTATTCAGAATGGCTGTAACTTTCAGGGTCATAGACAATGGGTGACCTCCCAGTCCATGTGGCATCAACTCCTGCATCACCGAGCATAGGTGATCCACCATCCCTTGGGACAGATACTATCATCTCTAGCAGTGGATCTCCAACATCTGGAGGTATAATGCTCTCCTCCTGTTGACCTGTGATTGGTAGCGTCTCCTCTAAGCCATCTCCATGTGGCTCTGGAACCTGTAAATTAGCAGATGTGGCAACTCTCTCCTATGCAGGGTGCTGGTCCTGTTCACATGCAGCCACATGCTGGAACACAGAAACATAGGAATTAGGAGCAGGAGTAGGCAGTTCAGCCCTTCAAACCCACTCTGCCATTTAACTTGATCACGGCTAATCTTATCCTGGTCTCAACTCCATTTCCTCCCTGCTCCGCATATCCCTTTATCCTGTTTTTCCTCAGAAACATATCTATTTCTTTCTTGAATTTGTTGATTGATTTTTCTGCCTCATTTCAGTGTTGAGCCTACATTGTCTCTCTTTACATCTGTGACCACTTGTTCTAGATTGTCCAAGGGGGAACATCTGTTCAACATCTACCTTATGAATCACCTTTAGCATTTTATATATCTCAATCAGACCTCACCTCACCTTTTGAACTCCAGCGAGTACAAGCCCAAGCTATTCAACCGCTGTTTGTACGACAACCCTTTCATCCCTGGAATCAATCTGGCGAACCTTCTTTGAACTACCTCCAGTGCCACCTTCCTTCCTCAAGTAACGAGACTAAAATTGGACATCCAGGCATGGTCTCACCAATACTTTATACAATTGTAACAACAGTTTTTTTTACTTTTAAAATCCAGTCCTTCTGCAATAAATGACAAGATTCCATTCCCTTTCTTATTATGTGCTGATATTCTCGCTGTGGCTCTCCTACAATCAATAGATTGTCATTAGTTCCATGATGGTCTCAGTCCACAAACTGAAAGAAAGCAAACAGAGATATGAATATCAAGGAGCCTTGACAATGCTCTGACCCTTTGCCCTCTCAAGACATGGAACATCCACCTTTGCATACGCCCCTAGTTAAGTACCTTTTCATTGAGTTTCACTTCCTCCTCCCTCACAGAATGAGCATGTCCCACAATAGCCTCTCCCAACTCCAACTGACAAATAGGTGTTGATCTTGAATAATCCTTGTGGCCTGCTCACTATTACTCCCAGGAATGAGAACTGAAGGCTGACTCCCTGGGCATTTGAAATGCTCCTGCCAAACATGTCATGTCAAGATTGTCATGATGAGTTCAGTCACCTTTGCCCCTTGCATTGTGGACTAAATCTGTGTTGCTACTCTCTTATGAAGAGGTGAGTGTAAACCATGGAGTTCCATGCTTGGGTGCTCAACTTCCAAAGGGTTAACTACTGCATGGCAATCAGTGATAGAATCATGCATTACAATACTGACTAAATGGGCATAATTGGCTCGTTAAGGATGTGATTCAGGAAGTGGCTTCCCATGGCAGGTGAGGCTCACCTAATTCATTTAAAGAATCCATTTTCACTTGTCTTCATGGTTAAATTTCATTAGCTTGCTTGGGTTGCAGATCAAATAAGCCTTCTATCGTGCACAGCCAGCCACCAAACACAGTGGTGTTTGCTATCAAATAAATCTGTTGGATTTTAACCTGGTGTTTTCAGACTTCTTACTGTGTTTACCCGAGTCCAACACCAGCATCTCCACATCATTGCGCATCCATTCAGCTCATGATCTGAAGCTGCACTTTGTAGCCTGACGCTGAGGAGATCAATGTGGCAGTACCTATTGTGCCATCTATGTCATGGTCCTATTGCCCTCATGGACATAATTGCTGCTCGATGTCAGAGTATCCCACACTGCCCATACAACCTGGCCTTTCACTGGACCCTGGAACCTCACAGTCACCTCCTGTGACAAACTTCTCCCAAACACTTTAGAAAGGCAATCCCTGTGAAGAAATATTGCTCAAACCCCAGCAAGAGGGACTTGAGAACTGTTAACAATAAACCAGCCATCAAATCCCTTGGTGACCTAGAATTTCACAACAATTAAGGCCTGCAAGCAGCAAAGCTCCCCCACTCCTTCACTGTCCTCGGCCCCAAGAGTGACCTAGCTGGTTCCCCACATCCTCGGTGTGGAGATGCTGGTGTTAGTCATGGATATGCACAGTAAGAAGTCGCACAATGCCAGGTTAAAGTCCAATGGGTTTGTTTGGCAGCTACAGCTTTTGCAGCACCGCCTTCATCAGGTGAGTGGGAGTTGTGTTCACAAATAGGGCATATATAGACACAAACTCAATTTGCAAAATAATGGTTGAAATGCAAGTCTTTACAGGTAATTAAATCTTGAAGGTGCAAATAATGTGAGTGGAGAGAGGGCCAAGCCCAAGTTAAAGAGGTTGCATTGTCTTCAGCGAGGACATGGGACACGGCAGACAGAGAACCAGTCTCACTGTCCAGTACTTCCTCAGAGCAGAGAAGCTACAACATCTTCTCCAGAACCTTCAACATGTCATCGATGAAGACGAACATCTTGCCTTGGCCTTTCTCACACCCCCATTTCTTGTCTTCAAACAACCGCACAATCTCAAACAGACCACGGTCTGCAGCAAACTTCCTAGCCTTTAGGAGAACAGTGACCATGATACTACATAACCCTGCCATAGCAACCTCTGCAAGATATGCCAGATCATTGACATGGAAACCATCGTTGCACATGAGAACAGTATCCATCAGGTACATGGTACATACTCTTGCGACTCAACCAACGTTGTTTACCTGATATGCTGCAGGAAAAGATGTCCCAAGGCATGGGACATTGGGGAGACCATGCAGACGGTATGACAATGGATGAATGAACACCACTTGACAATCCCCAGGCAGGAGTGTCCCTTCCAGCTGGAAAACACTTCAGCAGTCATAGGCATTCAGCCTCTGATCTTCATGTAAACGTTCTCCAAGGCGGCCTTCATGACACACAATGCAGAATTGCTAAGCTGAAAGTGATAGCCAAGTTCTGTTCATGAGGATGGTCTCAACCGGGATCTTGCGTTCATGTCACACTATCTTTAACCCGCACGGCTTGTCTGGGTTTTCAAAATCTCATTAATTGTCCTTGCTGGAGACAATACACACTTCTTTAATTTGTCCTTGGCTCTCTCTCCATTCACATTGCCTGTACTTTTTATGACTTGATTACCTGCTGGACTTTAACCCAGTGTTGTGAGATTTCTTACTGTACTCCCCATCTTCTCTCCAATGCCCCCTCTCCATTTAATTTTCTAGCAAATAATGGTGACCTGTGTGCTCAGCTCCAATATCTCGGCCTTGCTGGGGTTTTGGTACAAGAGCATCGCAGTCTTGCCAGGTCTAGCTCTATTGGTCTTTCAAAGAAACCCAACGCAACCTAACAGCAGTGTGGTTAGCGCTTTTAAAGTCAAAAGCTATAATTCTGCATTTAAACTCAAATAAGCAAACACTCAGCAAATATTACTCAGTTCAGCTGCTCATAAAATTCCACAGGACAATATATTGATTAGGAAATATTTCAGGCAAATTGTTCACAATTCCTCAGCTATAACTTTGACTAAATAATATAAAGCAATTTACTACCTTTTTAGCAAGTTATTTTACTCCTGATGCCAATGTTAATGCTTCCTTTTGTCATACAGTACTAACTTTTTCAGAGATATCTTAGAAACTAAAATATCTCAGCTTGTGAATTGTGGACATTTTCTATTGTACTTTGACTCTAATAAAAACAAAATATATTAATAAAATCAGCCTAGAAATGAGCAAGCAAGCAGTAGTTTATGCATGGATAACAGATCAAATATGTTGATTGTTTTACATTTTATGGTAGATGTTAGTTAGTGTATTTTTTTTCATCGACAATTGTTAAAAAAGAGTGTCTAGGGTGTCAAGGATGAGTAGCATCTCTGGTGGAGGAACATGTCACATCCTTTTCAGGATGGTTTGTCCATTCTTTGTCCCCACCTGGCACTCAGGTTTCACCTGTGCTCCCCATAAATGTTTGCATGTGACAGCGGTCACACCCTGGGCAATGGTTTCGACAAGTTGGCTCAACCAGGTGAGGGTAGCTGATGGGTCTCAACCCTCGGTGAGATAAGGAAATGTCTATCCCAGCATGTGAAGACAGACTTCGGTGGACTGAGCAGACGAGACCAATGGAAAGTCCAACGGTCAAGAAGGCAGTGTCTGCAAGCGTCGTGGAACGCGAAGAGCAGGACAATACACAGAAGATGTCCTAATCATCCACTGCGCCACGTCCCATCTCCAGCCATCTTGACTAGCCACTGGATCCAGATGGGAATTGGGAAGAGAGAGTGAGGCTGACAATGTGCAACTCTCCACTTTAATCCAAATCGAGCACTAATCTCAACACCATCATCATCGTCCTGTTCAACCTTTGAAGTCCTGTGGCGATGGGCGGGGATGAAGCAGCAGGTGTGGATGCACTGGGAACTGTAGTCACAAACCTGCACACAGGCGGCTCAGGTCTAATGGTCGTGTTCCACTGATCGAAGCAGCAGTGAAACTTGACATTTATCTGGGCAACTGAGCAGTCCTCTTCAGGAACGCACTGCTACCTCTGTAGAATGAGGAAGGGGCTAGAAAAGATGCCCTAAATATTGCCTGCTTCACTACACCCTGGCCAGTTTACTACGGCTGGCGGGGATCCTATCTTGTGGTTGAACAAACAAAATAAAATACAAAGTGACACCACCCACTATTGGCACTTGGAACATGCGCATGCTTTTCAACAACCCTGCGGCAGGCAGACCAGAGAGAAGAACAACCTTAGTTACCAGAGAGCTTACAAGGTACAACATTGACATTGCAGCCCTGAGTGAAATTCGTCTTGCCAATGTAGATCAGTTGACAGAAACTGGATAATACTTTCTTCTGGAGCAGTCAGAATTGCGATGAGTGTCATGATGCTGGAGTTGCATTCTCCATCAAGAGTCAAGTTCGGAAACTCGCTAGTCTACCCAAGGATGTGAACAACTGGCTTATGACATTACAGTTTCCGCTACAGAACAGAAATCAAGCCACTCTGATCAGCACCTATGCCCCCACAATGAACAACCCAGATGAGATGAAAGACAAGTTCTATGAAGAACTAGTCACCCTTCTATCAGCAGTGAGTTGTACTGACAAACTGATCTCGCTTGACGCCTCAATGCAAAAGTAGGGTGTGACTCTGCAACCTGGCAGGGAGTCATTGGGAGGCGTGAAGTGGACAAGTGTAACAGTAACGAGCCTACTCTTAATGAAGACTTATGCAGCACACAACCTCCTCATCACTTACACAACCTTCCGTCTATCTACCGTCTTGGTTGCACCCCACTTCTAAGCATTCGTGCCTTATCAACTATGTCATTGTCAGGAGAAAAAAATAGGCAGGATGTCAGAGTGATTAAGGCCTTGTGTGGCTCATTGTCTCCAAAATGAAGCTCTGCATCAGACCCAAAGGGCAACCATAAGGAAGCAAGATTATGAAAAGAATCAAGCTAAAGAAACCAACATTGCTTCAGCACTGGCTGAAGACTTAGAAATCAAGCTTGCTAACTTACGCCTGACTGGCAGCATTGAGGACAACTGGGAATGCTTCAGGGATGCTGTCCATTCATCTACACTGAAGATGTTTGGGCCCTCTACCCGCAAGCAGCATGACTGGTTTGATGAGAACGATGAGGAGATATAGGTTGTTCTAGTTGAAAAGCACCGTCTTCATCAGGCCTGTCAGAATGACCCAATGTCAGCTGCCAAGAAAAATGCTTTTACCAATGCTCGCAGGACAGTCCAGAATAAACTGCGTAAAATGCAGGATGCCTAGCTAAGCACTAAGGCAAATGAAATACAGGGATATGCTGACTGAAACGACTTGTTGTAGAGATGCCAGCATTGGACTGGGGTAAACACAGTAAGAAGTCTGACAACACCAGGTTTAAATCCAACCAATTTATTTGATAGTAACCTTGCAAGCTTTCGACTCTATGGCCTTCGTCAGGCGAATGAGGTGTTCTGGTCTCCAACAGTGTGCTGTTAGAGACCATAGAGCCATAGAGTCGAAAGCTTGCGAGTTTACTGTCAAATAAATCTGTTGGATTTAAATCTGGTGTTGTCAGACTTCTTACTGTGAAATGACTTGAAACAGTTCTACGAAGCCCTCAACACTCTCTATGGACCTCAGTCTCTCGGGAGCTCCTCCCCTCCTGAATAGGGATGGTACAACTCTGATTACAGAGGGGGCTCGGATTCTGCAGAGATAGGCTCACCACTTTGAAGACATCCCCAAATGGTCATTATCATAACAATGATGCAATTAACAGTGTCATGGATGACCAACAGTAGTAGCCGAAGTCACAAAAGTTGTCAGCCAGCTATCCAGTGGAAAACCACAGGGACAGATGTCATATCTGCAAAGATCTACAAAGCTGCTGGTCTGTATTTATTAAGAAGCTCACTGAATTGGTCCAGTCCTTTTGGAAGCAAGGATCCATTCCTCAGGAACTTAAAGATGCTTCTGATATACACCTCTACAAGAGGAAGGGCAATTGGCAAGTATGCAACAACCACTGAGGAGTCTTGCTGCTCTCCATCACAAGAAAAACCCTTGCAAGAGTACTGTTAAATTGTCTGATCACTCATCTGAAACTGGGCCTGCTTCCAGAGTCACAGTGTGACTTCCACAAAGGTCGCGGGACTATTGACATATTTTTGCTGCATGCCAACTTCAGAAGAAGTGTCCAGAGCAGAATCGCGAGCTCTGCACAACTTTTGTTGACCTCACGAAAGCCTTTGACACTGTCAGCCGACAACATCTGTGGAGGATCATGTTAAAGTTTGGCTGCCACCACCCCTCCCCCCCCCCCACTCCCCCACCCTCCCCCCCATACCCCCCCTCCCCCAACACCCCCCCCCCCACCCTCCCCTCCCCCCCCTACACCCACCCCCACCCCTCCCCTCCCCCCCACACCCACCCCCACCCCTCCCCCCCACACCCACCCCCATTCATTCAGATGGTATGCTAGTTCCATGGTGGCATGATGGCCAGAGTACTGCATGGTGGAGAATCCTCTGAGGCATTCCCAGTCATCAGTGGCATCAAACAGGGCTGTGTGCTCGCATCCATACTGTTCAGCATGATGTTTACTGCCATGCTGAATGATGCCTTCCAGGATAGTATTGCTGGAATCAGTTTCAAGTACAGAGTGGATGGGAAGATCTTCAATCTGAAGAGACTTCAAGCTATTACCAAAGTGAAAGAGATGGTTCTGAGAGACTTCCTCTTTATCGATGACTGTGCCTTATATACTTTGGACTCACCATCAAATTAAAAAGATTGAAGTCATGCACCTACTTGCTCCTCATGCACCACATACAGAACCCATAATCACAATCAAAATACAGAAACTACAGGCGTAGTTTAATAAACCAGTTCATTTATCTTGGCAGCACCTTGTCCCAAGCAGTGACTGTTGATAGAGAAGTTAACTGCAGAATAGCAAAGGCAAGTTCTGCTTTTGGTACATTGCACTGCACTGTATGGGAACATTGAGGAATCAGACCAGTAGCAAAACTGAAGATGTACAGCGCCATGGTATTCACTACCCTTCTGTATGCCTGTGAAATGTGGACTGTGTATCGAAGGCATGCAAGGCAGCTCAATCATTTCCACATGACTTATCTTCACAGAATATTAGGCATCAGATGGCAAGACAAAGTACCAGACACTGAAGTTCTCTCTAGAGCAAATCTACCATCAGTCCACGCACTGCTGATGAGAGCACAGACTCGGTGAGCAGGTAATACCTTCTGTATGACAGACAAGCGCATACCCCAACAGCTCCTTCAGAAATTTCCACCTTCAGAAATGGATAGGACAAGGGGTCATGGCCTTAGGGTGAGGGGGGCTATGTATAAGACGAATATTAGAGGGCAGTTTTTCACACAAAGGGTAGTGGGGGTGTGGAATGCACTGCCGAGTAAGGTGGTGGGAGCAGGCACGCTAGGGCTGTTTAAGGGTCTCTTGGACAGCCACATGAGCGGTATGCAGATAGAGGGATATAGTAGGACTGTTTAACTATGACTTTTTTTTTCCACAGGTAATTCGGTCCAACTTGACCAACAAGGAGCATGCATTCGGCAGGTGGTGCGAGGACAGCTCTTGGATGTTGATTCATGGGTTGCCTGGTGCTTCATGTCGTAAATGAGTGCTTTATCTGGACCATCTGAAGGGCACCATGACAGCTCAGTGACTATCGCTGTAGCTGTGCAGACACTTGGAATTGGGCCGGTGTCTGCGGGAGTTTGCGCGTTCTCCCCGTGGTTGCGTGGGTTTTCTCCGGGCGCTCCGGTTTCCTCCCACATCCCAAAAATTCGCTCTTAGGCTGATTGGGAAACAAATTGACCCTATATTGAGATTCTTCCATATTAGGAATAACCTAAAATTAGAATAAGAAAGTGGAATTGTTACTATAAAGTTATGACGGCGGCGCAGGCTCGTTGGGCCGAAGGGCCTGTTTCCCGTGCTGTGTTGCTCTTTGACCCTTTGACTTTGACTCCTTTTTGGGGAACTCTCTGCTGGAAGATGCTGGCATGGAGGGCAAAAAAAAGTTACAAAAACACACACACTCAGGGTCTCCCTGAAGTCGCTTGACATAGACATGACCACCTGGGAAATGCTGGCACAAAACTGCCCTACCTGGCGCTGCCTCATCCATAAGGGCTGTCAAGTTTACGAAGCAAGGTGCATTGCTAAAACATAATTTAAACATGAGCTATATAAGTCCAGAGCCACCAGCTCAACAACTACAGTGCATACACAAATCTGTCCAATATGTGCCAGGACATTTCATGCCCGAATTGGCCTGATGAGTCATCTTCAGACACAGTGCATCCAGCCTCAAAATGACTAATGGCGTTGAGGTCCTCATCGACAGTGGACGAGCAACAATTGTTAAAATGAATTATTCTGACAATTTATAATTGTAAGTTAAGTTTTTTTTTTACAATTTTTACAGCATCTGTTAAGCAACCAGTTTTACAATTTTATTTGTGTCATAGCAGTATCAATGTCCAAGTTCTGGGTAAACATTTATCTGTTCAGTAGCATGGTGAAATTAACAATTTTGCCTTATTTTCCATTGGAAAAGTTTTGTAATGAATAATCTAAATGTTCAAAGGAAGCATTTTGAAAAGTATGGGGCAGAATTTTACTGCCCTTTCTAGGTGTTTTTCCCATATGGATCCCCACCCATTCCAGCATGTTGTGATTTTTTTTCTTGAATGGTGGGTGAATCCTGAATTAGCCCATCCTCCCCCAAAGGAGGCCCCGAGAGTGGTCACTGTTAAGCCCTGCGGGGATTTCCCCAATACTCACCTCGCATCTGGTTCCTCGGAATTCAATGACTGGTCCTGAATGCACTCCGAGAAGTGGCCAGTGTTCTTGGGACCAAAGAGCTGCTGAAACATGTGGCGTGCAATTTAGCGGGCCTGTTTGCGGTAGGCTAAATTTCTGTTACAGCTGCTTAATCTCACAAGAGAACCATAACGGGATTTGTGCCAACAAAGTCTTAGTTTGAGATCCGCCCCCGCCCCAACTCCACTCCCATTCCCACTCCCACTTCACCAGCAAAATAATCAAGGGAATATAATTTGCATGAACTTAATTTAAATATAATTATACGGCTTTACGCCGTAGCATCCAGTCTTGGGGCGTCGTCATTTAAGCTTGGTGCAGTCGGGATAGCCACGTGAGACATTGTGTAGATTGCTGGAGACTTTGGGGCTGAGTTAAGGCTGGGCATTTCTCCCTAGCATCTTTGCAGAGCTGGAGGCTATCACGGGCACTGTGTTGGACATTGCCAGGAGAGTTGCCCTCCTCCATTGCAGAAGGGAGGTGTTCCCTTATATATGGCGGGCGGGGGGTAAGGGGTGCATACCGACAACAGCACGGGAGGGAGGGAGTGCCTATTTCGATGCATCAGTGGTGTCGGAGTTCGCTGCGAAGCTTGTGAGAGATTCCTCCATGGGGGTGGAGGATACGAGGGAGTCTTCACAGATTAGAGCAGTCTTTAAAGATGGTGTCCCAATCTCTATGGATTCGGCTTTGCTACTCTATTGGGCCCCACCCCACCAGGGTGACAGCGCAAACTACTCTGCTCCGATCATTCTGACAAAGTGGGGGAGTATCTGGTAAGAAAAATTGGCTGTGTTTCTAGAAACATGCCTGTTTTCTATCATACCTTATACTTTACCATTTTTGTTTTTTGGCAAGTTCCACCCAAATGTCTGACAGTTCTTGGAAGCAGGCCTCCTTTCCTAGAGAGGGACAGATGGACAAATGATAGTCAGTAGACTCTTAGAATGTTACAAGGCTGCAGGGCAGCCATACATTGTGGGGGTGAGCTCCCCACAAACTTTTTTGATGGTGTGGTGGTGAACCTTGATGTCTGTTAAATGTTGCCTATGATTTGTACACTTAATCTGTGATTTGTCTTCTTGGTTTAACTTGCAGGACTCTCCTCAGGGCTATCATAGCATCCTGAAGCCTCCATGACATTCCTGAAGGTTGGAACCCCACTCCAAGCTGAAGGAGTTTGGAGCATGAGAGAATCCTTTGCGATCAGGCATAATGCTGCATTATATACAGACTGAAACCTCAGCAATTTTAGGATCTTCATGTTTTATATATCATATTCCATGACTTTAGGCAGTTGAAAAATTTTTCAGTAAATGTGATAGCAATTTAAAAAGTTCTACAACCATTTGATATTTTAACTTTAGCCAAGGACAGATAAATGTTCCTTCTATCTATTGGTTGTAAGTTGTGATTTGAAATCAAAGGTTGGACAAAATAAATGGGAGATGGATGATGGGCCTGAATTGGACAAGTATAGAGATTTCAAAGACTTGTAGGGTTGGGGGAAGAGTTTTGAGGTCATGAAGTGATTTGAATTCAAGGAAGAGGAGTTTAAAACTAAGGTACTGGGAGCTGATAGCGATCAGAAAGCACCGGTGTAATGAATGAATAGGACTTGATTGAGTTTGAGTATAAATTTTTAGATGATCCAATAATTACAGGGCTAGAGGATGGCAGGCTGGTCAGAAGAGTATTGAATTGTCAAATAAAAACAAAATACCACTGATGCTAGAAATATGAAATTGGAAATGCTGGGGAAAAACTCAGTAGAACTGGTAGCATCTGTGGAGAAAGAGAAACAGAATTAATGTCCCTATGTTTTTAAGTCATATGGACTCAACATTAAACCTGTTCCCACAGATGCGATGATGTGGAGATGCTGGCTGCTGCCAGACATGCTGAGTTTTTCCAGCATTTTCTGTTTTTATTGGAACAGGCTAATCTAGAGGCTTTAAAAAAAAGCATGGATGAGATTCTCAATTCATTTACTTAATAAATAAGGGTCATCGAGAGGGTAACTGGGCTCCACAGAGACACGCCATACGCCTCACTAGTGACTGCTGTTTGGCTATGTTATTTATAATTGTAATGTGACAGACTGACATGGACGGGAAAAAGGAAAATAAATTGGACCTGTAGAAACAGACTTCATTGGCACCACTCCAGCTTGGTATAAAGGCATAGAAACTGCCAGACATAGGCTCACCACAGACTGGCATCAATCCAGTTTTCTCACTGAAAAGAGAAAAGGACTGAGGGAAAAATATGAGACCTTCAGAGGCAGACTTCATTGGCACAAGTCCAGTTTCTTGGTGAGAGAAAGAGAAAGTGAGGCCTGCAACGACAGGCCTCACTATGAGGCTAGCCAGTCTTTCTTTGATTTAAAGCATGCTTAGCATAAGAATAAATGAAAACAGTAGGTTTAATGAGTGCTTCAGCGCAGATAGACTAAAACCATTGCAGAAGACCTTTTCAAATGCTCTATAAGCCTAACTCGTTTATCAAAAGATTAAATTGCAATCCATATTGACATAAAACGTTATCACAAGAGACCATATTCTCCAACATAATGCCACGATTTTACTTTGAATAATGTAAAGATTTCTTTTTGGGCACAAAATAAGTTGCATGTCACTTTGTGCCCCATCTATTTTTTTCCCCCCTGTGTTTGGATCTTATACTGTGGAATGTAACTTAATAAGTAGCAAAATCCTTTGAAAATCTTTTGGTTTTTCCTTTCTTTCAAAATATCTCTCCAAGAAATAAATGGCAGACCAGAGTAGCTTTTAGTGAGTTGACCATTTGAAATGGCAGAGTGACATTGGCAGCACAGTCACAGTTGAACAGACAATGAGTTCTCCATTTCCTTTCTAGACTGCATTTGCTAGTCACAATTACAGAAATGTGCAGTTAAACAGACTGTTCAGTTCATTAAATTTATTTTCTCTGAACCATCAGGTCTCATTCTCCATACTTCACTTTCACTATTCCATTTTTTTCTTTAAAATAATTGGATAATGGACTTGCCTTCAAGAAGGTTTGAGACAGTGAATTGCACATTCAAACTATGCTTTGTATAAAGGACATTTTTCTAACCTCTTCTCGAATTATTTTTACTTGTGAATTTCTTAAATTCATGCCCACTTGTAAGTAAATGAAATCAACCTGCCGCATTTACTTTGCCAGGAGCCTTAAACATTTTAAAGATCTCCATCAGGACGCAAGTTTTATCTGGACCTTTTTCTCTCACTGTTTGATTTGCAGGAAGTTTGGAGGACGCTGACACTGCTTACTTGACAAACTGGACATGCAGACATTTAAATATTCCAAGGATACTTAAGAGAATTAGATGGAATTACATTGAAAGGGATGTTGAAATGAATGATCATACTGAACAGTAAAGCAGGTTCAAAGGGCTAAGTGGTCGGCTCCTATATTCCTAAACCTCCTAAATTATGTGAAATCGATCTGGCCACTTAGCCTAACAAAATCAGGAAAGCATTCTGAAGTGTTGTCACTATGGTAAGGTGGAAAAAGGTACCAACCAGTTTAGGTGCAGTAACATCCCACAAACAACAAAAGACAGATGATCAGAGTTTGTTTTTACAAACTGATTGAGGGATAGTGCCCAAGAGGAGTCCCGAGTTTAACATCGCATCTGAAAGGTGACGTGTCCAATAGTACAGGAGTCCCACAATTCTGCATTGGAACGTGAGCTAGGATTTGATGCTCAAGTTCTAAGGTGAAATTTGGCCTTCTGATTCAGAGAGTGTCACCACTGAGCCACCGCCAACATCCGACACAAGTACAATTTGAGTCACTGGTGAAAGCAGAGTGACTCACTAACTCGGGGATAATATTGATCTTTTAAATAATTCATACGCAGAGTATCTTCCTTTAAGACAACTTCGCTCCAGCTTTCAGACTCCTCTTTGTGTCTGTCTTGCTCTCTCCTTTCAATAACAACATACCTTTAATGTACGTTTAATGTGCTAAACAGCCTCAGAAGGTTTCATTGGAGCATAATCAAACTATATTTGACACCAACCTACATTAGATGACATTTGGACATGCACAAAGAGGGATGTTTTAACGACCGCCTTTAAAGAGGAAAGAGAGAGGTGAAAAGAAAGAGGATTTGGGGAAGAGATCCCGGAGCTAAGGATAGAGGGAACGGAAGGCACGGCTGCTATTGGCAGGGCAAAGAAAGTTCGGTATGCACAATTGTATGGCTTTAGGAAAGAATGAGATGAGTCCATTCAGTGTTTGGAAACAAGACTGAGAATTTTTTAAATGACGGCTATTGGAAGATATGGAGCCAATGTAAGTCAGCAGCAACAGTGGTAATGAATGAACGAGACTTGGCGCAAGTTAGAATATGGGCAGCAGACCTTAGGATTGAAGTTCTTCAATCGTTCTCACAAGATCTGCTAGTCTCACCTATGGTGAACCATTGCCGCGGCTTTCCCGGCAGTGAAGGCGGGGGAGATGCATAGAATGAGAAACCCCATTGACAACAGCGGGATCGAGACTTGTTGCTATGTCGGCATCATGCGGCACTAAGTGTCCGATAATTGCAGTCTGGACCACTCACCATTATGACACTTAGACCAAAATTCTCTCATCTCGTCCGCTATAGGAATTGTAGCGGGCGAGACAGAAAATTCGGCGGACGATTTGAAGATTCCTTGACCTCGGGAGGGCATTTCCGGTCTTGGGCATACGCGACTGAAGAAATCCACTCAGCTTTATTGAGGGGGGGGGGGGAGTTCCACGCATATGTCTTCTGATTATTTTAAAGAATTACCTTATACATTTTATTTCATTTTAGAACGTTAGAACATTAAATATGAAATTTTCAGGAACATGAAAACTTCACTGGTGCTGCATGGGTTAACTGCGTTTTTGTTCATTGCTGGCTGTGATTCCATTGGAATATTCCCTCTGCCATAGTTCAGAGGAATTCCACAAACCTAGAGTGAGGATAGCCTAACGCTCCATGCTAATACCTTAGACTGTAAAATTACAGAGATGGATTTGAGGGGTAGTTCAAGAGTTTTGTACAAAGAGCTGTTCTGAGCAGAGCAATTTAGAGGATTATGCGTACATGAGCCAATATGCTTTGGTTTACTGTTTAAATCTGTTTAAAAATATTTTGCCGCCTTTTAATATCTTGGAGCTGTCATTGTTACCTTTGGAGTCATAAATTTTCAAAGGTCAAATGTCGTGAATCAGAGATAAAAGGCATAGGGACATAAAAACAGTTTACTGGGGAGAAGTGAAGTCCATTCAGTAGTTCTTGCGTTAATCGCACCTAATTATTCCTTCAGTCACAGCTGGATTTAAAGTCTTTGTTTGAGGTGACTGATAGGGGCTTATAGATTCAGTCTTTGTGTTTTTGGAAAAAAAAGTGAAATCTTTAGCTTTATAGATATACACTGTTTAACTCAGAGGTATATTGAAATGAGGGATGGCGGGGGTGGCGGACAGTCTGCATCCCAAAGGAAATTTCAGCGCATCTGTCCATGGCATCTTAATGGAACCACTTTATTACCATTTTACTTCTGGGTCAGTGGGCATAACAAGGACCCTGACAACGTTATCTTGCCTTCAGTCCTTGAGGAACTGACCCAAAGTTTGGAGACAACATGAAGGTTAGTAGTGTGGTATACGATGAGGAGGAAAGCCTTGGGTATAAATAGGTTGATCAAATGGGCAGAATGGTGGCAAATGAAATATAGGCCTGAAAAATGTGAGGTGGTACATTTGGGGGGGGGAACCAATAAGACAAGAGAATACACAATGAACAATAGGATGCTAATTAGTACAGAGGACCAGAGGGACCTTTGGTCTAAGTCCAAAAATCCCTGAAGTCAGCAGAACATGTAGATAAGGTGGTTAAGGAGGCATGAGGATACTTGCATGCATTAGCCAAAGAATAAAATATAAGAGCAGCTAGAACATAGTGTGCAATTCTGATCATCATACTACAGGAAGAATGATTTCACTAGAAACGGTGCAGGAGGGGATACACCAGTACGTTGCCTGGAGCATTTCAGCTATGAAGAGAGGCTGGTTAGGCTGGCATTATTTTCCATAGAAAAGATTGAAGGGAAACCTGATTGAAGATACAAAATTATGATGGAGTAGATAGAAAAAATTCTTCTCTTAGTAGAGGGGCATAGATTTAAGACAGAGGACGGAAGATTTAGAGGGGATTTGAGGAAATCTTTTTCACCTAGAGGATGGAGGGAATTTGTAACCAACTGCCTGAAAGGTGATAGAGGAGGGAGTCCTCGTAACATTTAAGAAACATTTAAATGAGCACTTAAAACACCTAGCATACAAGGGGATTAGGATAGATGCTTGATAGTTGGTGCAGACATATTGATTGAAGGGCCTATTTTTCTGCTGTAAAACTCTATGGGGGGGATTCTCTCAGCCCGCTGCACTGCTTGAATAGTGCAGCAAGCCAGGAGACAACAATGGGGGCCATTCAGCAAGTCTCCTGAACCAAGTTTTTTTGGAAATCGGTGGAGAGCTGATTACAATATGGAAATAGCAATTTCCAGCTTATTAGCAGGCCTGGTACTGAAGCATCCAAGCCCATTAGCATTTCCTCCTTCCCATCCCCACACTGCCCCAATACCAGGAGTGGTTTACTTTAGGAGGATTTACTCCCCCCAACCCCCACTTACAGGTGCTCAGTCTGGCCCCTGGACCTGGGACCAGAGGGATGGAGATTATTGGGGTGATTAGTGGAAGGGCACTGCCACTCTACCAGATAATCAGTGGGGGATGGCGAGAGAATGATCAGGGCTGGCTATGAGGGAGAGGGGTGAGTTGGATGGTTGGGGAGGATCGGGAGATTGAGGCTGGCTGAGTGGAAGGGTTGGGGAGATGGGGCTGGCCTGAGGGAGCGGGGGATGCGAGGAATAGAGGCTGCCCAAGGAGGTCTGAAAGACCAGTGTTCAGAGGTGGGGGTGTTGGTAAGCCAGCGATGGGCAGTTGCAGGGCTGCCCAATGATCTAGAATCCGCCAGTTGGGGGAGGGGAGCACAGCTCGTGTTGATCAATGAGGAATACTCTTAATTTCAAACTTCATTTATTGATTTTTTTTTTACAAGAAAGTATATCATACTAGACTGACAAGGAACAAGTCAGAAGGGAGTGAAAAAGAAGACAAAGGAGGGAAAAAAGAAGAGGAATAGAAAGATTATTGAAATAAAAAAAATTGCCAGAATAAATCACTTTTTTTCAATTGATCTGTGAAAGGTATATTTAATCTTTCAAGTTTAAGAAACATCATCTTCTTGACTAATTGCAAATTGGAAGGTGAAACTGCAAACTTTCAATTGAATAAGATGAATCAACATGCAAGCAAAGGCCAAGATATCAGACTACTTGGACATCATTACCATCTTGTTAGGAATTCCCCTAAGACACCAATAATAGGGTTAATATCAATAAATTTTCCACATGTATGAAAAAGTTGATAATACAGGAGACCAAAAGTTAACCAGCTTTGGACGTGACCAAAACATGTGAAACAGTGTTTAAGGAGTCAAATGACACCTTGTACAGGATCCAGTCCAGAGAACATCTTAGCAAGTCAAGTTCTAAAAGATAGAGCTGATGAAGAACATTAAATCAAAGCAGACCATGTCTGATACACAGCAACAAAGAATGCAATCTGAAAAGAATCAATTGCCATAGACTGCCAGAAAGCCCAAGATGATGGTATGTTAGTTAAAGACAAAACAGTTTTTAAAAACTATGTTATAAATGCATGAAACACAGGCCTTTAAATGTGATTAACCGTTAAATATCAATGGGACTGTTGGGAGACGGAGAAGTAAAGAAAGTAAAATGTTTACTGGCAAAACTGAATCTGTAGATACCTAAAAAAGTAAGATTGGAAACACCATGCTCCCTTACTAGATGATCAAAGGAAAAATGTATCCTCAGAGAAAAGGTGTTTAAAATATTTCAAACCAAAGATGGAAGGCTGAAACAATTAGAGAAGGTGAAAAAAATACATTAGAAAGAATAGGAATAGAGGGAAGAGCAGACCTAAATACAAAATGGTCTCAGAATTGGGACTGTATTTTAACAGCACTAAACACAATGCTGTTTTATGTATAGCATTTCACACAAATCAATAACTATGCACATAATAGGGAGACGGGAGAGATGGGGAGGCAAGAGTAATATTGCATAATTATCAATCAGGTGTCATTGCCTAAAATTAAGTGAATCCAGTAGATAAACTTTGAATTTTAGCAGACCAAGAGTAATATAAGAAATTTGGTAAAGCAAGACCTCTTTGAAGTTTTGGTCTCTTCAAAAAGATTTTATGAATTTAGGTGTGTTTTTATTCTAAATAAAAGAGGAAATCAATTGGTTAAGAGACTTTTAAAAATATTTTAAAGTAGAAACACCTGAAATAAATATAAAAATTTAGGCAAAATTATCATTTTGACTGAATTGATACAACAGCAAGTGATAGGGATAGCGCTGACCATTGGACAAAGTCTTGTGTTATGATCTTTACTGATAAAGTAAAGAAATTTACTAGCTTTTTTTGTTATGCTCACAATACTGTTGATTTTCGAAAAAGTTGTTCAGCCTGGTTAGTGGATTAAAAAAAATCAAAGATGTGCGTCCAGCTAATTGCAACTTTTCCAAGCCAATTTTTAAAACATGCTGGAAATCAGTGAACCCTCAATGACCTCTGTTTCCACCAGGTGGGAGGGAGCCGTTGGGCAGTGCCAGGATGGCACTTCCAGCCTGGCACCCTGGCTTTGCCAACTTTGTACTGGCACTGCGCATCCTGGCCTTAGTAGGGGACTGGGCAGTACTTAGATCCCATCCCTCAGGCCCTCCCCACTATCAGGACAGGGCTGATCGATGGTGGCAGTGGTGGGGAACTGTGGCACACTCAGAGATGGGCGGGGAGGCAATCAGAGCTGGCAGGTAAGGGAGATTGAAGGCTGGATGGAAGTCAGGGCTGGCCATCGGTGGCAGTGGTCAAGGAGGCTGCCATTAGGGAAGCTAGCAAGTGATGGAGTGGGAGTTGGGAAGCTATGGAAAGCTGGTGATCTGGGGGCCAGTGCGCAGGTGCCAATCTTACTGATAGATCAGCGCCCCCCAACCCCACCTAGGAATCCAGCATTACCAGTTTGAATCCCTTGGCAGATTCTGTAAAGCAGAAATCCATTCACTTAAGTACATTTAAAAAAACAGGTGGAAGATCTCCTGTTTTCCCACTCACCTGGCCCTGAGTTTCTGTTTGGGGAAAACCATGCTCCAAGTTCTGATTCTCAACTGAGTCTTCTTTGAAAGCTCAGAAGTTGGAGCAGAAGCATACAGATCAACTTGGATTAAGTTAACTAATTCAGATGTGCAATTTGAATGCTGCTTATTGACCCTTGCAGTCTGTGAAATAATCCATGGACATCAGCATTAAACATTCACAAAGAATGGATGGAGTTGCATCAGGGTCATAGTGATGTCTAAGAACAAATCAGTCAGAAAATGATAAATTTAATAAATTGTTCATCAGAGAGAGAGCAAAAATCAAAATGCCAAATACATTTTGAAGGCACATTTTCAAGGAAACATAATTTCATTGATTGGGACTTAGTCAGATATAACAATGTTATGATAGTCACTGGAGTCCAAAAACAGTTTACGATACCAAAGTAAAAAATCTGTAAGAATAATGAACATGAGAGGAAAAATAAAACTCTCTGGCAGTAAATGAGGATCTGTAACCTTGTAAATTTGTAGGAAGGAATTAATAACAGAAGCTGATCTAATAAAAGTTCATGAACCAGTTTTAGAGCATCAAGGAAAGATTTAAAACTCAGACAATCATCTGAAGTCCCACCAGAATCAGATGATTGTGCAAGTTAGACAAAGAGTAAACAAAAAGTTGCTAAAATCTGAGGATGATCCAATTTAGGTACATACAGGCTAGTCAGAATTACTTGTTTACTAATTTTTTTATGCGTATCTTCACACACGGAATTTGCAAACGCATTCACTATAACTACAAACAGCGATTGTGGGCACAAAATCTCACGAGGTGGGAAATGAGATTCTTGCTGGCAGAATCTCATTTTCTGATTTTTTTTTTCCCAACCCCTCATCAGTGACTTAATAAGAACCTTGTTTTGAAATAAATTTATGTAAATATATTTAAGTAAATAGAGATGACAAAGGTCACCTGATGATGCAAAGGTTGAAGATATTGTGGGTAGTATGGAGGGATGTCAGAAGTTGCAGCAAAACATTGATAGGATGCAAGACTGCACAGAGAAGTGGCAGATGGAGTTCAACTCAGGTGTGAAGTGGTTCATTTTGGCAGGTCAAATAGGATGGCAGAATATAATGTTAATGGTAGGACTCTTGGCAGTGTGGAAGATCAGAAGGATCTTGGGGTCCAAGTTCATAGAATGCTCAAAGTAACTGTGCAGGTTGAAGCCATGGTTAAGAAGGCGTACGGTATACTGGCCCTCATCAATTGAGGAATTGAGTTCAGGAGTCGAGAAATAATATTGCAGCTATATAGGACTCCACTTGGAGTACTATGCTCAGTTCTGGTCGCCTCATTATAGGAAGAATGTGGAAGCTACAGAGAGGATGCTGAGGAGATTTACAAGGATGTTGCCTGGATTGGGGAGTATGCCTAATGAGGATAGGTTGAGGGAGCTCAGCCTTCTCTCCTTGGAGAGACGAAAAATGAGGGGTGACCTGATAGAGGTGTGTATGATGCTGAGAGGTATTGATCGAGTGGATAGTCAGAGGTTTTTTTCCCAGGGCTGAAATGGTTGCCATAAGAGGACACAGGTTTAAGGTGCTGAGAGTAGGTACAGAGGAGATGTCAGGAATAAGTTTTCACTCAGAGTGGTGGGTGTGTGGAATGGGCTGTTGGCAATGGTGGTGGAGGCAGATTCAATAGGGTCTTTTAAGAGACTTTTAGATAAGTACATGAAACTTAAAAAGATAGAGGGTTATAGGTAAGCCTAGTCATCCCTAAGGTAGGGACATGTTTGGCACAACTTTGTGGGCCAAAGACCCTGTATTGTGCTGAAGTTTTTCTGTTTCTAAGTGTTTAGATGAGGGCAATGCATTTGATGTAGTCTACTGGGAGGGCAAAAAAAATTTCATAAAGTCCCACGTGAGAGCCTGATAGCTCAGTCAAGAGCCCATGAAATCCCAGGAAATTTGGCAAATTTGATCCTGAATTAGTGGAGGGACAGTTAATAGGCATCCATCAACCACATTAGGCTCTATGTCCAGTGGAATCCCACAGGGATCAATATTGGGGTCCTTGCTGTTTTTGGTTTATATAAATGATTTAGACTTAAATGTAGGATGGTTGATTAGTAAGTTCACAGAAGATACAAAAACTGGTGAAGTGGTAAATAGTGAGGAGGATAGCTTTAGATTAAAGGAGGATATAGATGGCTTGGTGAAATGGATATTCACACTGGATTATTGTGAGATGATGCACTGGGGCAGGATAAACAAGACAAGGGAATAAATGATAAACGGCAGGATCCTGGGAAACATAAGGATCAGAGAGTTTGGTGTGGATGTACATTGATACCTTAAGCTAGTAAGACAGATGGATAAAGTGGTTAAGAAGGCATATGGTACTCTTGCCTTTATTAGCTGTGGTATCGAGTTTAGGAGCAGTGAGTTTATGCTGGAACTGTATGAAACGTTGGTTAGGCCACAGTCAGAATATAGTGTGCAATCCTGGAATCTACATAATAGAAGGGATGTGATAGCACTGGAAAGGCTGTTCTATCTACTAGAACATTACCTGGGCTGGAGAGTTTTAATTTTGAAAAAAGATTGGATACTGGAGTTGTTTTCCTTGGAGCAAAGGAGACTGAGGGACATGATTGAGATATATAAAATTTGTGAGGCATAGAGTGGACAGGAAGAATCTTTTCCCCTCTAATGGAGGGATCAGTGATCAGGGGGCATAGATTTAAGGTAAGGAGTAGGTGGTTTAGATGTGAGGGAAAAACACTTTCACCCAAAGCGTGGTGGGATTCTGGAACTTAGTGCCTGAAAGCATGGTGGAGGCAGAGACTACATTTAAGAAGTATTTAGATCTGCACTTGCAATGCCAAAGCATACAAGGCCTTGGGCCAAGTACTGGCAAATAGGATTAGAATATTTAAGTGATTGTTTTTAAACAGTGCAGATGCGATATGCCTAAAGGCCTTTTCTGTGTTGTAGACCTCTGATTCTATGACTCTAAATGGCTTCCCTATCATATGTTCTGCATGTTGGCCAGCTTTATAACAGCTGGTGAAAAATGGGAAGCTATCAAAGGAAACCTGCCTGGGTCACAAAGGTAGGTATAGACTCTGGGAGGGAAGGAACATACCTGGGCAATGTCCTAGCACTGCACCCTTGCACTGACCCTGAGGAATATCTTCTTTGAATGGATGTCACTGCCAGGGGCTTTATTGGGGCAGGCCCCATGGGGAGTCCCATGTGTATGTGTATGGTTGGGGGGGGGGAGGAATTATCCCAGTGCTTGCGGGGGGATGGTGGTGGTGGTGGTAGGTTTGACCCGGTGGTGGTGGTGGTGGTAGGTTTGACCCAGTGTTTTTGTGTGTGGGGAGGGTTGCCCTATTACTTGTGGGGAGGTCTCCCATGTTCATGGGGAGTTTCTTTTAAATGCAGATTGAGACACCCTTTTAAAAATGGCCCCACTTGATGACAGAAAACATGTCACCAGTTTCTATGTGCGTAAAGAATCTGGAGAGAAAACTCAGCTGTGCTGCTAGATGACTACCTGCTGGTTTTTCGCCCCAGTCAACATTCTGATATGAACACTTCTACCATGACCAACAAGTTCTGACATTGGACCTGAATAGAAAGAAGTCTCACAACACCAGGTTAAAGTCCGACAAGTTTATTTGATAGTAAACCCACAAGCTTTTGGAACTTAAAATTCTGACAACATATCGGCCTTTTTATTTTCTATAAATTTTGTACAAACTTGAGACATATTAGATGAAGGACAGGATTTTCCAGTCACTGCATCTTAAAACTGGAAAATCCCGCCTGAAGTCAACAGATCTTTGGTCCGTATCTGTCCACAATGATTCTCATGGTAGGTGGGATGGGAAAATTCCATCCAAAACATTCTTTGTTGTCACTACACAAGAACAAAAAACCATTTACTGACCAAATTGAAGCAACCACATTGGAACAAATGACAACCTCTATTTAAAGAGTGACCAAAGCAAAAAGAGATAAGAAATAAGAGAAAAGGAACTAAAGCAAAAAAAAGTCCCTCCCTTCTAAAAATAGATGTGAATACAACCATCTTAAGGATAACTCAAAAGAACTTGGGTCCAAAATACCACCCAGAGCAAAATAACACATAAGGATCATCCCCAGTAGCATTAAAATTGTCATAATGAAACTGTTATCACAATTATCAACATCATAATCAGAATTCTTCAACCTTTGCAGTCGCTCTTAATGTCTACTACCGTCAAGTGTTCAACGTTAGTAAAAGCTGTGCGCAACTACAGAAGGGGGAAAAAAACTTGAAGAGGGAAAGAAGCTTCCCACAACAAAAATCCAACGGAATATTGACAGGCAAACAGATCAATCAATGAAGAACCATATTTCACGTAATATAGTCTTTCGTTGGTTCTGGATCAAGGAATATTTTCTGAATGCGATTGCATCTCTGACTCCTTACTGGACCCTGCCGGATTATGTTAAATTCTTCTCTTACGTGTAGGAGACCTTTAACCTCCATAAAGGCAGCTCTTTTGGCTACTGCTTCAGTGAAATCTAGAAAAGTAAAGATTATGTTGGCTTTGGACAATCGGATACCATTCTGTCCAGCCACCTGTAGAATCTTCCCCTTGCCGTGATAGTAATAGAATTAAATATGATAGACCTCGACTGCAACCTGGTTTTCAACTTGGATTGCAGGCTGCTGTGCACTCTGTCAATCAGCTGCATTTTAGGTAAATGCAGCACATGTTTCAATAGCTGTAAAAATCAGTAGGGCGAAGACCCTCATAATTCTCCACTACTTCAGAAATCCTCAGATTGGAGCTCTTTAATCTTGCTTCAACGCCTTCAGTTTTGGCCGTCAATTTGTCGACTACACGAGATCAAAATCACTATTCTCAGGGGTATCGCCGAATGCTCAACACCGGCAAGGCGCTCTCCATGTGAAGCGTAAACAACATTGGCTGAATTAATAAACTCAGTAGCTCCTCTCGGACAGTAATAATCTGACCACGAAAACTGCATAGTTTAAAAAAAATCAATTTTATTGTCAATTTTAGATAAAGGTTCCGATCTCTGAGAGAAGTTATACCATCAAGTATTGTATTTCTATTGTTCAGGAGTTCATCCTTCAGATAGATGATCAGGCACAATGTCGAGGCTTGACAGGCCATATCGGTGTTTTCCTTCTTTGAGTGGGCGGCGTCATGATAAAAAGATGGCTTTTGAGATTGATGAAAATAAAACAGGCAGGATTTGATTTAAACCGTAATTACTATATAAGCATTGTCATAAAATACATTTTAATTGACAAGAGAAATGCTGAGTTTTTCTTCAAAATATATATAAAGTTTCTATGGGCAGGAGGACTGAAAGAAAAGACCTGTCTTCACATCACGTTTGCTCGAGACGCGCACCCTCCACCCCCGCCCGGAGAGAATTCCCTTATCTACCCATGGGAGGGAGAAATCTGCTGCGACCACAAAGTGGGTGTGGTTTGAAGTCGCCTATTGGAGTTAGCAGCAGGAGCCTAGTCCCACAATCCTAGATACAGTACCGGAAGTGCTTTAATGAGTTAACCAAGTGAGAATAGGTAAGTGTATTTACACCTTCACCACATTTGGTGCATCACCACACCCATTACTCCTGGCACTCCTACGCTATTACATCATCTTTACTGCGAGTCTTTTTCTTTCTGTGTGTTTCCTCACAGCGCAGCTAACCATCCACTACTGACTCTCAACCTCCTCCTTATGCACATTCAAATCATGCTCTAATGTCATCTTCACCAAATGCTCTTTATCCAACAGACGAACACAAATCATTATATAACTCAAAGGTCGGCTCTTTCCTTACAGAAGAGAGTGCAAAATATTAGGGTTAGAATTTAATGGCGTGGGCGCACGGTACTTTGGCTGTGCCGTAAAATACACTATGCTGACTTCGAGCTGCATTGCAATATTTCAGTGGGTGGACATGACGGAATGTCAGCCAATCGATATCAATTAAAGGGGCCAATTAAAAAGGAAATGCATTGCAATTTTAAGCAGTCCAGTACGTGCCCTTTAATGGCCTGCAAGTAGGGACTTCAATTACGACTTTCTCAATCCAGGGCAGGATGTAAGCCCAAAGTTGGAGCAAAAAGTGTGAAGAGGGGAAAGGAATCAATATTACTTTCGAACTTTCTCACTTCTTTGGTTTGTGAACCATATTGCTCATTTAAGGAGATAAGGAGACTTCTGTCCTTACAGAGCTATTTACATACTGGCTATAGCATCACTAAATCTGCCCATCAGAAATCCCATGGCTAAAAAAATGGAGATTGTTAGGTTAGGTAGAGGCTCTTCCTCAGTTTGAGGCCAGGAGAAGAACAGAGAGGAGGCCTGCTGATCAGAGACGTTATCAACATATCTGCCATAAGAGCAAGCCTTGCTGGCCTTCAACCACATCCTGAAGGGATCTTCAACCCCATCTAGAAGATGCAGGGCACAATTGATTGCACTCATATGGTGCACTCAGAGCATCTGCTGGAGAGCCAGAGGTCATTGTGAATCATAAAAACTATCACTTGGTCATTGTGTAGTTAGCATGCAATCATCACCAGCAGATCCTCCAGATTTGTGAAAGATATCCTGGGAGTGCCATGATTCTTATATTCTTTGACACTTCCCAAGGGACTGTCTGCATGCTCATTTCTATTGCAACAAGCTTGGCTTTGTCCTCAGGACGCAACGATTCAAAGCTCTTAGGAGGTTTATCCTGTCTGTGCTGCAGGATAGCAGAAATTGACTGCCCTTAAAAAATGTTCTGTCAATGCACAAATTCCCAAATCTGTTCCCTTGGCCTGCCCAGCATCCTTCTTGGTATCCTTCTCAGTGAGCAACTTTCATACTAGCTAGATGTTAATTGACTAGCCAACATGTGATTGCTGTTGGTGTCAGGCAGTATTGTGGTGACAATGAAAATCATAGGGGAGTGTCGATAGATCTTCCAATGACTTTGTGGAGTACAAGATAGAGGCTTATCAAATAGGAAGTATTCAGCAGGGCATTCAAACTTGTTACTTTACCCAGATTAGTGTTGTAGGTCCTGAGGTGTTGCACTACTAGCTGTGAGTCACAGGAACAAGGGTACATAATGAAGAGTCTTTGATGGGGGAAACTTGCGTTTGGATAAACTATTATATTGCCAATTGAGGAAAATAATTTCCATTCCCCCCCCCCCAGATACTTTACTTAGAGAATATCTTCTCTAGTAAGAAAAAGCTATTATTTTCAGGAAACTTATGACACCACAGGAAAGACTGGACCAGTACACTGAGCACATGTATTACTTCTTCCATGCTAACAACATTGGAACAGATAAAAAACAGAAGCTGAATTTGTTGTTGGCTTATGGGGCAGTGTGATTAAAAAGTCTGACCAATCTGAATCCTCCTGACTTCAAAACCATTAATGAACCAGCAGACTTGATAAAATCACCCTGATGCGAAGTCGCTTGTAATCCTCCAGACGTACTGCTTCAACATGCTAGGAGAAGTCTTAGGGAGCCTCTCACTGACTTCTTGGCCAGGTTACAGAAACTGGTCAAATATTGCGAATTTGGACTGCCTCTTAAGGAAATATTATAAGACATTGGCATGTGGTATAAATAGCCTAACCACCCAAAAGAAGCTGTTGGCAAACTCCAATTTGGATTTAAAGAAAGCAATTAAAAGTAGCCTTGTCATTGAGAATGCAAGAAAAAGGGAGCGTCAGGCAGCAGTGTCCTTCAACTAGAGGGAGGAGCTTCGTGAAATCAGTCCTCAATGGAGAGGGTATCTGTAAACCAGGTGTTTGAAATGTTCGTAATGTCACCATGAGAAAGTAAAGCTTTTTTTATTCATGGGACATAGGCATCGCTTGCTGGCTGGCATTTATTGCCCATCACTAGTTGCCCTTGAGAAGGTGGTGGTGAGCTGCCTTCTTGAACCACTGCAATCCATTTACTGTGAGTTGACCCACAATGCCATTAAGGAGGGAATTCCAGAATTTTGACCCAGCAACTGCGAATCATCAACAATATATTTCCAAATAATGGTAGTGATGACCTCAAGTATTAGAAAACATACTCCAGAAATGTGCAATTGCTGAAGAACAGATTATTGCAAGAGCTATCAAAAAAACACAGGTGATGCAAGAGTTTCAGTAACAGGCAAAATGCGTGATGCCTAGGGAAAAAGATGAGGTCAGTATCTGCCTCCAGCAGAGAATGGGACACTACAAATGAATTGTATTATCACAACAAAGTTTCCCCAATAATGGTAGAATTATGAGTGACTAGCCCTCCCTTAAAAATGGAGGTGGACACAGGAGCTGCAGTCTATGTTATCAGCAAATAAGTGTATCAGCATCTCCAATCTGGCATGCAGTTCCTTAGATTGGAAGATAAAGACCAAACTCACCACCTTCATGGGGAAACTTTTAATGATAAAAAGGCACCACAATGGCTCCAGTAACTTACAGGCAGATATCAGTAATTCTCCCTCTCATTGTTGTATGGCGTCATGTGTCAAGCCTTTTGGGGAGAAATTGGCTGTAGTAAATCTGGTTGAACTGGTTGTACGTCTTCAGGCTAGGTGTGGGGAACTGTATGAAGTTATTTGTCAATACCTTACAGTTTTCCACGCAGGCTTGGGAAAAATAAATGGAGCCAAGGCCAAGCTCTATGTTGACCCCAGCGCTGCACCTAAGTATTTCAGAGCAGGACCAATCCAATACTCCAAGCTGGGGAAAGTGAAAACTCCATTGGGGTGCCTTGAAAGTCTGGATATAAGGCAATTAGTGGAATAGGGTGCCCTGTCGTTCCAGCTGGGCAATTCAGTTTGTCTCTGTGACTATAAACTAACAGTCCATCGGGTCTCTAAACTCAATGGGTACCCCAGGCCTCGCAACAAAGATTTATAGGCTACGTTAGCAGGCAAAAAGATGTTCTCCAAGTTGGACATAAACCATGCCTATTTTCAGCTTGAACTAAATGAGAAATACCCAGAAATATGTGACAATCAACACACAAGTATGAGTATATCCTTTTGGAGTCTCATCAGCATGTGCCATTTTCCAGAGTTGTGAGAAACATCCACCAAAGGCTATTCAAGGTTGCAGTATACTTAGATGGCATCTTGGTCACAGTAGCTTCAGAACAGGAACACCTGGGCAGCTTAGAAGAAGTCTTGCAGAATTTTTTAGAGCGGGAGTTTGCTTGAAGAGGGAGAATGCATTTTCCAAGTGGCTGAAGTAATCTATTTAAGCTATTGAATAGAAGGCAAAGGTAAAAGCCATCAAAAAGCACTAATCCTTGGAAACACCATGGAGTTAAAGTCCTTCTTAGGACTAAACAACTATTATGGGAAATTTATCCCAAACTTAGCTTCCATACTGACTCCTTGCATGCTCTACTGCAAAAATATCACAGATGGTCCTGGGAAGCTCTACAAGCAGAGGCTTTTTCTAAAGTTAAATGTCAGCTGCTGTCAACTAACTTACTGGCCCATTAAGAAGGAACTTATATTGACTTGTGATGCTTCCCCATATGAAGTTGGGGGCGGTGCTGTCACATCACTGGAAAGACGGGACAGAAAAAAACCATCACGTACGCCTTTAGAACTTTTTTGGATGCAGAGCGACAGTACCTAGATTGAGAAAGGGTTGGCAGTCATGTTTGGTCTGAAAATATTCCATCAATATATCTAAGCCAGAGAGTTTTTTTATAGTTACTGACCATAAACCCTACTGGACCTTTTTAAAGAGGACAAGCAATCCCCCTTTTCGCCTCCACTAAAATCTCGTGCTGCGTCTTGTCATTGGTAGCCTTTGAATATGTTCTGGAACACCATCCTAGAACTTGGATAGCTCATGCTCATTCAGTAAGTCACTACCCGTTGCCCATACGGCTGGCTTTTTTACCAGCATTGGAAGAGATTGTGATAACTGAATTTTTTGAAGATTCTGCTAGTGTCAACAAAGCAGATTAAAGCCTGAATCCAAAAAAATCCAACCTTAAATCAAACTAGGCATATGATTCTGCACAGGGGATTGCAAGGACAGCCGTCTGAAGAAATGGATCCCTATCTCAGTTAGAAAGATGAACTCATTGTTGAGGATGGGATCATTCTTCAGGGGTCCTGAGTAATTGTTCTACTGCCAGGACAATGTCCCAATATTAACAGAACTACATAGTGGCATCCTGGAGAATCAAAATTGAAGGTACTGGCTAGGAATTATGCTCGGTGGCCAGGTCTTGACTCTGACATTAGAGACTTGGTAAAGTGATGTGACTGTGCCAGGAAAATCAAAACACCTCAACCTCCCTCAGCCTCTTACACTCATGAGTGCGTGCGTGTACATGTGGACTTTGCAGGGCTTTTCATGGGTACCATGTTTTTAATAATGGTGGATGCACACTCCAAGTGTCTGAAAGTGCATCACATGGGTTCCACAACTGCCCAGATTATGTTTGAGAAATTATGACAAAGCTTCAGTATATATGGAATACTGGAAGTCCTGCTTTGCGATAATGGCATGGTCTTTACTTGCGGTGATTTCCTGAACTTTGTGCTCTCCAATAATATCCAACATGTTCAAACCACACCTTTATCACCAATTGTCAAATAGACTGGCAGAATGGGCAGTGCAAATCTTCAAAAATGGTACAAGGAAAAAAAAAATCAGTGGCATCCATGGAGACCAAACTGGCATAAAAACTTATTGTTTATAGGACCGCAACATAGGTGTTTGCCTCAGTAAAGCTGCTAATGGGACAGCAGCTTCATACCAGAGATAAATAAGCCTGCTGTTCCCAAACTTGATGAGGAGGGTGAAGTCCCAACAGGAAAACTAACAAAAAAATAATGATTCTACAAGTACAGTAAGAACTTTCTCAACAGTGATCTGGTACATGTGAGAAACTTTGAAAATACTCCCAGTTGGGTCTATGGGACCATTATGGAGAAAACAGGGCTGGTATTGTATAAAGTCAAAATCCAACACATTACTTTGAAAAGGATTTGGACCATCTCAGAGTCAAGGAGTCCATGCGTGAACAGACTGGATGTCCTGCTTTGCGATAATGGCATGGTCTTTACTTGCGGTGATTTCCTGAACTTTGTGCTCTCCAATAATATCCAACACGTTCAAACCACACCTTATCACCAACTGTCAAATAGACTGGCAGAATGGGCAGTGCAAATCTTCAAAAATGGTATAAGGAAAAAAAAAATCAGTGGCATCCATGGAGACCAACTGACCATAGAGATAGCTGCTGCCAGTATCAGCCCTCAGCTTGAAGCTGATTCCGTGTGATTCCATCTGAAGTAGAACTTAAGGAGGAACCTGCTTCAGTAACCTTTCGTGCTCCCTCTAGAAAGCAAGGTACCCTGTCCGGTTTACATGCCTGACTAGCCCTGCCTTTGAATAGACCTCCAACTGATTGCTAAACATTGCAAAGGACTTGATCACAATGGGACTGCTGAGAGAGACTCAGACCTGGGGGATGTTATGATGGCCACAAAGGCTGCAAGAGATCACTGATCTCCCTGTGGGCTTCATGGAATACAAGCTCCCTTATTGAACATACGGAGGCTTGCTCAATAGAAGTGTACAGCGGAGGCTTTTAAACTGTTACTTCACTTGGACCAACATTGTAGGTGCCGAGATGCTATACTATCTAGCTGTGAGCCATGAAACAAGCCCCTTCTTGGTACACAATAAGCGGTGCTTGGTTACAAGAAATTGGCATTCATCTAAGTTATTACAGAAGGGAATAAATGGACTTTACAATTCTTCTGGCCCTGCCAATCTGGCATGCACACAGAATGAAAAATTCAAACCTTGGGACAGAGAGAAAAACAGACATAACATCCCACAGATTTTTCAACTAAACTGCAGAGCAGGAGTTGCTGCAGATTGCTCGTTGATGTCTGAGGCCATTTGAGATGAGACTTTTCAACTACCTGGATACAAAATTCAATTTTAGCACTGCTGAAATTGTACAACACTCAATCACGTTGATTCACTATCACAATGAGTGTAATGTAGTCAGCTTCATCACTATAAATTGCCATACCTTGCCAAGACTAATTAATATATTTTTTTCTCTGTCAGTGTGTTCACATGTAAACCAGTAGTCATAAATCCAGACAACAAATCTTCTAAAGCACTGAATCCTTATGGAGATGCACCATCACAAAAAGCTTACTGTATTGCCAACTGAGATATTCACCCTTGGAGAGACCAGTTAGACAGATGGCTGAGCTTTCACCTGGTGACTCACATTTCATAAGTATACTTGAACAGATGGCAGTGATGGGGACACACTGGAAAGTCCATGCTGGAGAGTGCAGACACAGATACAGTACCCTGGAGGTCAACACTGAACAAAATAATCATTGAGGAGTATCAGAGAATGTGTGATACATTGACAGGCCTTCCAAGCCCATTAAGCAGAACTGCAGAAAGAAGGAGTAGTTTGTCTTAAGCATGAATGTGTTGATTGCACTGTGATGAAATCTTATTACACTGATCGGGTGACTAACTCCATTGAACATCAAATGCTACAATCAAGTGAGTTCATGCCTGCCTTGACCACAGTTGTGCAAACTTTGGATGCCAACTTGTCGGCCACCTTAAATAGGAAGACAGATATCTTAGACTTTGTCATATACCACTCTATTAATCTGGACCAAATTTCTCTTCAACAGTAGTGACAAAGTTACCTTTCAACTTGCTTGACAATGAATGGGAAGCTCTGAATTGATGGGGATCATTAGGGTTGTGCAGGAGTTGGTTATTTGTGGCACTGCTTTGTATTTGTGGCTCTGGAGAGACTGACCTCTGCACATAGTTCCGACTGCTGCAATCTAAGTGAATCTTGTTTTCATAGGGACAAGCCTAGAAACCTCGGCAGCAATGTGAGAAATTTGTGGTGCATTGCTTTCCTCACTTTCCTCCTCCATATCTTCTTCCTCCACCATGGAATTGTCCATTGGTATTTTGTATTCTGGGCTTTGTAACTCCAGCTGATCCAATGTTGTGCAATGCTGCACAGAGTCCAGCACATCATTTCTGGACATCCTGGCTGGTGCACATTAAATAGTTCCTCTGTTCTATCAAGATGCCTGTTTAACAGGCTTGTTTGATTATTGATGGTCATTTGGCAATCATTATACTACTGTTGAGCTTTATTGGTTGGGTTTCTGACAGGCATTGTCAGCCAAGTTTTTGAAGTATCCCTGAGCAACCAGCCTTTATGCATGCTCCAGGTCCAAAGATATCAAGGAAATTAGGATGAAAGCAGCACGGCAACTCACTTGGAATCTTGCAGTTGATGAACACTACATTGCCATGTACAGGCAATGATACTCTACAAAAATATAAATATGTCTCATAAGCCAGTTTATTAGAAGCATCATCACAAGTAATATTCATGCCATTGCCAGCTTTGGCTAAGATTACATCAATCATCTGTCTTGTGCATTTGACATGATAGCCAGAGATCCTGAAGCCCTATTCAAACATGTCAAAAAAACCAACTCCCTGCTTGTGCATCTTGTGCCATGGGATGGTGCCTTCTTTGAGCTACTCCCCTTTGCTGCTTCTCCTATGTCCTCTCTCCCTTCTCTAGCTGTTTCCCCTACTAGTCCTATGCTGTTATCATCTTGGTTGATGAGCAATAACTGTCTCGAGCAGGCTGCTGATCCTGCTGCTGCTGGTGATCATTTTGTCTTTTGAGGTCCAATCTTAGGCAGCCAACGTGACCCATGTTGACGTGATTCAGAAAAAGATATCAAGGCATTGAAAAAGGATATGAAGGAGATATGTCAGCATGATATCAGAGGTCAGGGAATTGGAGAAATCAAAGAAGTTGGAATTCTTTTCCTGAGAGCAGAGAAAGCAAAGGAAAATGTAATTGAGGTGCTCAAAATTTATGACGGGTTTGATAGAGTAGATAGGAAGAAACTGTTTCCAGTGACAGAAGAAAATCCGAAAAAAATTGTTAGGAGTGAAGAGGAAGATTTTCTTCCGATGAATTATGATGATCTGGAACAATTTGCCTGAAATGGTGATGGAAACAGATTTGTTAGTACTTTCAAGAGGGAATTGAATATATATTTAAAATTTGCAGGAGTATCAGGAAAGAGTGGGGAGATTTTAGACTAATTGGACAAGTCTTTCAAAAGGGCAGTACAGGAATAATAAATTGAATGGCCTCATTCTAAGAAGAGGTACTGAGCTACCAAGCCATCTGAGCTTAAGTCCTGTGTTTGAGACAACGCTCTAAGAAATCTTCAAAGAATACCAGTCAGAATAAAGAACCTACCCTGCCAACCTATACTGAAAGCTAAATTCACTCCTTATGCTAAGGATTCAGCCAGGTATTGGGTAGCAAACAAATCCAGGACCTGGCCTATCAATTTTTCAACTGTTATAACAGAACAACTTAATGTACTGTTTTGCCATAAATTAAGTTAGGAATTGTTGATCATTTGTATAGTTAACAATTATTTCCATGAAATTATGTACTATTTAGTCGTTTATTCTGTGTACTGGATGATTGATTCACAATAACCCACGAACAGCCATAGTCAGCAGAGGTAATGCAGTACATTGTCGTGTAACTATATCACAGTATGTATTCACACAGTGTAACTGTGAGTTATTCTGTACCTGTACCGCAGTTTGTAACAATGAATTGAATTGCCCCTATGTCTCCACACATAATCTAACAGATATTGTCTTCTTATCAAACTCCCAGATAGTTTCTATCCTTTGGAAGTATGAAAATTCACAATTATTCATTATTAACGTGACTCTTTCCAGCACTTTCATAAGACCATAATACTATAAGAAATAAGAATAGGAGTCAGCTGTTTGGACCCTTGAGCCTGCTTTGCCATTCAATAGGATCATGGCTGATCCAACACTCCTCATACCCACTTTCCTGCCTTTCCCCATCAGCCTTGATTCCCTTACTGATCCAGAATCAAGAACTCTGCCACCTCAGTTCTCTGTGGCAAAGAGTTCCAAAGACTCTCAACTCTTTGAAAGGAGAAATTCATCTTCTCACAGTCTTAAATTGCTGCCCCTTTATTCTAGATTCTTCCATGAAAGGAAACATCCTCTCAACATTTAACCTGTCAAATCCATTAAGAATCCTATATGTTCCATTGATATAACCTCTCATTCTTTTAAATTTCAATAAGTTGCAACCTTTAACCTTTGCTCATTACACAATCCCTCCATACCGGGAATCATCCTAGTGAACCTTCTCTGAACTGCTTTCAATAAAATCTTTCCTTAAATAAGGGGACAAAAACTGCTCACAGTACTCTTGATGTGGTCTCACAAGTTCATTGTACAGTTGCAGCAAGACTTCCTTACTCATAAACTCCAACTCCCTTGAAATCAGGACCAACATTCCATTAGCCTTCCTGATTGATGGGTGGCATAATAGTTAGTACGGCTGCCTCATAGCGCCATGGACCTGTGTTCAATTTGGGCCTTGGGTCACTGTCTGTGTGGAGTTTGCACATTCTCCCCTTGTCTGCACGGGTTTCCTCTGGGTGCTTTGGTTTCCTTTCACACTCCAAAGATGTGCGAGTTAGGTTGATTGACTATGTTAAATTGACCCTTAGTGTCAGGGGGATTTTCAGAGTAAATACTTGGGGTTACAAGGATAGGACCTGATGGGATTGTGGTCGGTGAAGACTTGATAGGCCAAATGGCCTCCTTTTGCACTGTAGGAATTTCTATGATTATCTGCACCTTTATGCTAGCTTTCTGTGTTTTGTGTACAAGTACCCTCAAGTCTCTGTGTTGCAGGTTTTCTCCATTTAAATAACACTGTTCTTTTGTTCTCTCTTCTAAAATTAACAACTTCACATTTTCCCATAATATACTCCATTTGCCAGCTTTTTGCCCACTTACTTGACCCATCAATTTCTCTTTGTAAACTGCAAGTGTCCTTCTCGTAACTTGCCTTTCCACAAAAATTCTTGACATCTGCAAATTTGTTCAGAGTATATTTGTTTCCTTCATCCAAGTCACTGTATTGTAAACAGTTGTGGTCCCAACACTGATCACTGTGGAACCCACTGGTTACAGTTGCCAACTTGAAAAAGAACCTCCATTCGCTTAATAATCAATTTCAACATTTTTCCAACAATATATGTTAAACTAACAGCCTATTGTTTTCTGTTTTCTGCTTTCTCCATTTTTGAATTTGGGTGTCCATTGGCAGTTTCCCTTCTCTCAGTACTTTTCCAGAATTCAAAGATTTTTGGAAAATTACAACTACTGCATCTACTATTTCTGTAGATATTTCTTTTTGGATCCTAGTATGTTAGCCATCAGGGACAGGGGACTTATATGCCTTTAGCCTATTACTTTTGTCTAATATTACTTTTCTAGTGATTATGATCATATCCAATTCCTCCCCTGTACTCTTTAGTTTGAAAAATATCACCCACTGTAAAGACCAAAGCAAAATATCTGCTTAACTCAGCTTCTATTTCCTTGTTGCCACTATCTACCCAGATTCATTTTCTAAGGGGCCTAAGTTCACATTGACCTCTCTCTTATTCTTTTGTATATTTAAATAAGTTGTTATTGTCAGTTTTTATATTCTTCACTAATTTGCCTTCATAGTTTATTTTCACGCTCAACTTTTTAGTCGTTTACTGGATTCTGAATTTATCCCAGTCTTTGGAGCTATTGCTGACTTACCTCCTTATATACATTTTCTTTCAACTTAATACTATCTTTAATTTCCTTCCTCAGCCATGGATGGTCGATCTCTCTCTTTGAATCTTTCTTTCTTACTGGGATATATTTTTGCTGAGAGTCAGGAATTACATCCTTAAATTTCAGCCATTGCTTTCATGCTAATCTGTACACATAGTCCACTTTTGCTAACTCTATCTTCATCTTATTGTAATTCTCTTTATTTCAAGTTTCTCACTATCAAACTGAATATTAAATTAAATTATGTTATGATCACTAATTCCTCATGAATCTTTTACTCTGAGGTCATTTATTAAACCTGCCTCATTACCTATTAGGACCAGATCCAGGATAGTCTTTTCCTTGGTTTTCTCCATAACATATTGCTAAGTAGGAAACTAATCCTACTGCACTCTATGGGCAGAATTTTACCACCTCGACATGTGTGGTTCAAATGACAGCAAGCTGGGAAAATAATGTGCAAAACTAAAAATCTGATTCATACCCAGCACCAAATGATTTGCAATCTTCGCAGCCCCTTTCAAGTGGAACAAATCACATCACGCCCAGAAATTGCGCAAAACTTATTAGCATGTGATTAAGTGGATTTGGATTTCAATATCCTTAGTGAGCTCAGCATGCAATGCCGGAGATTTCCCAACTCTCTGATGCGACGTCAGTCCGGCATTAATTAGTACAGAGGCGCAATTTTCCCACCGCACTATGCTGGACAAATGGCGGAACAAGGCAGGAAATTTAAGCAAGTGGCCACAAAAGGGAATCATGATCGGCATCTGGCCAGTCGTGATATTCTCAGGCCATTTCTTTTCTGATGTAATCAACCAGGGAATAGCGTGAGGCTGAGTACAATATTCAAACCCTTTTCTCAATTTATTTAGCGAGCCTGGGATTGTCCAAGCTCACTTATAGTTCCGGCCTCACCAGTGAAGCTCCACACCAGCATGATCATGTATGGTCCCTAGCAACAGAAATAAGGTATATTGGCCTTGTTGGTGGGGCCGAAGGCCGTTGAAGTCCCCCTGGGAGAACGGGGACAGGGGAAGCAGTGCCCTTGGGCACTAAGTAAAGTCAAATGCATTAACTTTATTTAGACAAACACTCATCAGATCAGGCATTATGCTGCATTTTCAATATCTAAAAGTGGCACTAAGTGGCCTGACAAAGTGGCACTATGTAAAACAAAGCTAAAATTTCAACATGCCCCTTACAAGAAACATGATATAAATACAGTTCTTAAAGGCATAGTATCATTACAGTTGTAATTAAATGTGGTCAACTGAATGTTGTATCCCAGATCATTTTAAATAAATTCTTCTTGTTCAGTTTCATGAAGCCCTTTACATTTTTCCACTTCTTAAGCTGTGTTTCTGATACTCTCGTTGTTTCCACTGGTACTAGTCTGTCCATCTAGGAGAGTCCACTGGCAATATGTAGGTTCCACTGTACAGACCAAGACACTGGCATAGAATCATAGAATGAGTACTGCACAGATGAAAGCCTTTTGGCCCCTGCCAGCTGTAGACAGAGTTGGGTCTTTTGCTTCCAATCCAATTGAGTGACAGCAATAACTTAATATTGATCACCGTTGCTATACAAATTGCTCTTTGTATTGTTTAAACCTCCAATACTGGGATGATATGGAACTTCATTGAATTTGGTTTCTCCATATTATTGTCGTCAAATTCTGAAAAAAGACTGCTGGAGTTTCTAGATGCTTATTTTTGGTTTTGGAAAATGGTTTAAAGTTGCAGTGCAAGTTGAGTAACGTATTTTATGCAACTGATTATTTGTTTTGCTTCTGTCTATACTTTTGTTCTGCTACGAATGTGTTTTATCATTTAGTCTGAAATATACTTGTTGCATCTGTTGAAAAATCCAAAGACGCAGAGTGCCCTGTTCTACTTGTTGGCCATACCACAGTAATAAATCTTTAATCTTGTTATTTTGATCACCATTTTATACCAATTTAATAGTTCATAGGTGGTGGACCTACCTTTGGAAACTATGCAACTAGAATTAGTATAAATAAAGTGTCAGCTGAGAGAATAATATTTCTTCTTAAGGCTCTGGTTCTTCCTGCTATAACATTAATAGAGCTGTGCTAAAGGTAAATATGGTTTGTACCTCAATAAATTAAGTATGATTGTGTTCCCCACTGTACTGTATATTGTTGTACTCTGAATGGGTTGAACAGTCTTTAGATGATTAGGGAGTAGATAATGGTAGCCAAGCTACTAAGCTAAGGTGTGAGTTGAGTGTCATTGCAGAAGCATACATCAGCAGTGTTTGCGGTTGACAGGATGTGGGGTATAAATCCAGATCTGAATTGAGCAGGAAACTAAAGTTTGCAAGATATTTATTTATTTAGTTTTCATTCACAGGATATCTGGCAAGGCCAGAATTTGTTATCCCTAGTTGCCCTTGAGAAGGTAGTGATAGAATAGAATCATACACTGCAAAAAGAGGCCATTTGGCCCATTGAGTCTGTACCAATCACAATCCCACACAAGCTCTATCCCCATATCTCTAAACATTTACCCGCTAATCCCTCTAATCTGTGCATTCTGGGACTCTAAGAGCAATTTAGAATAGCCAATCAACCTAGCCTGCACATCTCTGGACCATAGGAGGAAACCCATGCAGACATGGGGAGAATGTGCAGTCTTCATACAGACAGTGATCCGAGTCAGGATTCAAACCAGGTCCTTGGAGCTGTGAAGCAGCAGTGCTAACCACTGTGCTATTGTGTGTCCAGTTTGTCAGGATACAATGAAAAGTAATACGGACAGGACAAAGAATGTTAAAAGGCTCCCATTATGGTTTTGTACTTGAATACTTGGAGCATTTGAAACAAAATGGATGAATTCGTTGTTCAGATAGGTTGTAAATGGATATGATAAAGCTGGCATTACAGAGACATGATTGAAGGAGATTAAGCCAAATCGGGGTTTGAACTTGGGTCCCTGGCACTGTGAGACAGCAGTGCTAATCACTGTGTCACCTAAGGATTGTTGATTAAAGAAGGTATTGATATGATATTGAGAAAAGATATTAGATGCAATTTTCCCAGCCCGCTGCGCTGCTTGAGTAGCACAGCGAGCTGTAAAATGTTGGTAGGGGACTAATTTGCGACCAGGTGGACTTTGCCGGACCACTTTTATGGCATAATTAGCCTTGCGCGTGTAAAGAATGTAAAGTTGATTACATATTTAAAATCCAATTTCAATATCATTAGCAAGTCCAAGATGGTATTAATAGGGACCAGGCATGATGGCCTTGCTGGTGGGTGCATTAAGGCCGCCCCCCCCAGAAGGCTAAGGGCAAGAGACTGCCTCATGGCTGTGCCAGATTGGCAATGCCCACCAGACACTTTGGTGCTACTGACTGAACACCAGGCAGTGCCAAAGGGTGGGGCCTGAAGGTGCAGGGCCTTCTGAGGGTGAGAGCAGATCGGGGCAAGCCAAATGATGATAGTGGGGGAGGGGGACTGCTGCACACAGAAATCAGTGGAAGAGAGACGAAAGGAGTGATTGGGTTGTTCATGGAGAGGGACAATTGGGCTAGCCATGGGGGATGGCAATTTGGATTGGCCATGGGAGAGTAGGTGGCAACTGGAGATGATCATCGGGGGAAGGTGCATGGTGGAGGGGGTCATGGCTGGCTGTCAACGTAGGGATGGGATGAGTCGGGGAAGACATCCAGGAGGCTGATTGGGAGGCCAGCAATGAGGACGGGGACAGTGTGCATGCTCCAAGAGAAATCAGCACTTCTGCAGTGGCCTGTTGCTGGCCTCTTGGGTGAGGTTAGGTCCTGACCACCATCACCCCAAACCGCCCCTCTATGGCACGAATCCTCCTGCAGTTTCTGTGATGCACAGAGTGCTGGAATTGAGCCCAAAAAATGGAAGGGAAAATAGGAGATTTTCCAACCCATTGGCACTTAGAAAATCACCTCCAATAGCACAGACAATGTGGAATTTGTATGGGTTGAGTTAAGAAAGACTAAGAGGCAAAATTATTTGTGTGGATGGTATACAGATGATCCAACTGTAGTGGGAATGTTGGGAATAGCATTAGACAGAAAAACAGGGATACATGTGTTACAGGAACATATATAATTATGGGTGACTTTAATCTGCATTTGGATTGCTTAGTAACAGTACAATAGAGGAGGAATTTTTGAAATGTATACAGGATGGTATTCTGAACCAATATGTTGAGGAACCAGTGAGGGAAGAGGTCATCTTGGATTGGATATTGTGCACTGAGAAAGGGTTAGTTGGCAATCTAGTTGTGAGAGAACGCTTGGAGATGAGTGACCATAATACAGTAGGATTCTTTGTCAAGGTAGATAGTGACATAGTTAATTCTGAGACCAGGATCCTGAATCTCAATAAAAGTAACTATGATGACATAGACATGAATTGGCTATGATGGACTAGGAAGTATTATTGAAAGGAAAGAGAGTGGGCAGGCAATGGGAGATATTTACAAAAAATCAATAGGTGAACTACAGAAATCGTTTATTCCTGTTTGATGCAAGAGTGGTAAAGGTATTGTAGCCAAAAGATGGTTACAACGGAAATTAGAGATAGTATTAGATTCAAAGAAGAAGCATACAAATTGGCTAAATAAAGCTACAGATCTGAGGATTAGGCGCAGTTTAAAATTCATTGATTAAGAAGGAGAAAAGAGAGTATGAAAGTAAGTTAGCGGGAAACATAAAAATACCTGTAAACGTTTTCATAGGTGTATAAACGGAAAATGATTGACAAAAATGTAGGCCCCTTACAATCAAAAATGGAAGAATTCATAATAGGGATGAAAAAAATGGTTGAGGAACTAAATTTGTACTTTATTCATGTCTTCCTTTTTGAAGACAGAAGCAATATACCAGAAGTTCTGAAAGAAACAAAATTTTACTGAGGAACTTAAGGAAATCAGTATTAGTAGAGAAATGGTTTTGTGTAAATTGATGGGATTGGAAATAGATTAATCATGAGGGCTTGATAATTTTCATCCCAGATTACTTAAGAAAGTGGCCCTTGAAATATTAGACTCATGTATAGTCATTTTCCAAAATTCTTTGGATTGCGGACTGGTTCCTACAGATTGGAGGATAGCTAATGTAAGCCTGCTATTCAAAAAGGGAGATAGAGAAAAAGCAGGGAACTAGGGGTACAGGTACATAGTTCTTTGAAAATAGCATCACAGGTAGACAAGATGCATGAACCTTGAGAGCATTTGAACTTCATCTGTCAGAGCGTTGAGTATAGGATTTGGAATGTTTTGTTACAACTGTACAAGACATTGGTAGAACCACATTTGGAATACTGCATACAATTCTGGTCACCCTGCTATTGGAAGAAATTTATTAAACTGAAAAGGGTGCAAAAAAGATTTACCAGAACACTACCAGGATCGGAAGGTTTGAATTATGAGAGGCTGGATAGGCTGGAACTTTTTCTGGAGCATCAGGGCATGAAGGGTAATCTTACGAAGATTTATAAAATCATGACGGGCATAGATAAGGTGGTCAGCCAAAGTCTTTTCCTGAGGCTAGGGCAAAAGTAGAGGGCATAGGTTTAAGGCGAGAGAGCAAAGATTTAAAGTGATCTGAGGGACAACTTTTTCACACAGAGGGTGGTGCATATATAGAATGAGCTATCAGAGGAGGTGGTAGAGGAAAGTACGATTAGAAATTTCAGAGACATCTGGACAAGTACGTGGATAGGAAAGATTTAGACGGATATGGGTAAATGCAGACAAATGGGTTTAATTCAGTTTAGGAAACCTGGTTGACATGGATGAGCTGGGCCAACGGGCCTGTTTCCATGCTGTATATCTATGTCTCTGTAGACCAGTGAGCATAACATCAGTACTGAGAAAGTTGCTGGAGTCCATTATCAAGGATTTTATAATTCAGCATTTGGAAAGCAATAGTGTAGTCAGATAAAGTCAGCATGAATTTACAAAGGGGGAATCATGCTTGATGAATCCATTAGAATTTTTTGAGGATGTAATTAGTACAGCTGACCATGGAGAATTGGTGGATCTAGTTTATTTAAACTTTCAGAAGGCTTTCAACATGGTCTACATAGCAGACTACTATGTAAAGTTAAAGTGTATGGGATTGTGGGTAGTGTCTTGAGATGGATAGAAAACTGGTTAGCAGATAGAAAGCAAAGAATTGGCAAAAAATGGACCTTTTACCAATTGGTAGATAGTGTTTGGTAGGGTACTGCAAACATCTGTGCTAGGATCCCAATTGTTCATATTATTGATGATTTGGAAGAGGAACTAAATGTATTATCTACAAATTTGCAGATGATACAAAGTTGGGGGGAGGGTGAGCTGTAAGGAAAATGCAGAGATGGCTTCAGTGTGATTTGGACAGGCTGAATGAGTGGGCATTTGCATGGCAGATACAATATAATATGGATAAATGTGTAATTATCCACTTCAGTAGCAATAATGGGAAGGCAGATTATTATTTGAATGGGTGTAAATTGAGTGAGGTGGATACTCAGCAAGACCTTGGTGTCCTTGTGCATAGGTTGCTGAAGATAAGCATGCAGGTGCAGCAAGCAATAAAGAAAGCAATTGGTATATTGGCCTTCATAGTGAGGGTATTTGAGTACAGGAATAGGGATATTGTACTGAAATTGTGTAGGGTATTGGAGTATTATATGCAGTTTTGATGTCTATCTGAGAAAGGATGTCTTTGTCATAGAAGGAGTGCAGCAAAGGTTTATAGACTGATTGGAATGGCAGATCTGTCATATGAGGAGAGACTAAGTTGGTTAGGATTGTATTTATTGAAACTCAGAAGAGTGAGAGGGATCTCATAGTAACTTATAAAATTCTAACAGGATTAGACAGGGTAGATTCAGAATGAATGTTCCCAATAGTAGGTGAATCCAGAACTAAGTTTCACAAAGTTTATTCATTAGTGTCACAAGTAGGCTTACATTCACACTACAATGAAGTTACTGTAAAAATCCTCTAAATGCCACACAAGGGCACCTGTTTGGGTACACTGAGGGAGAATTTAACATGGCCAATGTCCCTAACATACACATCTTTGGATTGTGGGAGGAAACCCACACAGACACAGTGAGAGCATGCAAACTCCACACAGACGGTGATCCAAGCTGGGAATCGAGCCCATGTCCCTGGCATTGTGAGGCAGCAGTACTAACCATTCTGCCAGTGCTAGCGATCATAGTTTGAGGATAAGGGGTAAACCTTTTAGGACTGAGGTGAGGAGAAGTTTCTTCACCCAGAGAGTGGTGAATCTTGGAGTTCACTTTCAAAGAAAGTAGTTGAGGCCAAAATGTGGTGTGATTTCAATAAAAAATTAAATATAGCTTTTGGGGCTAAAAGAATCAAGGAATAAAGAGAGAGGTGGGAACAGGATATTGAATTTGATGATCAACTTATCAAAATGTATGGTAGAGCTGGCTCAAAGGGCCAAATGGCCCATTCCAGCTTCTATTTTCCAAGTTTCTATGCTTCATTGTAATGGTACTGAGAGAGATAGGCCAAGTTACATATTGTAGTTGAATACAATTCAGCTGCTGCTGGTGCTGCACAGTATCTCCATAGATGCTCTGTTTTGAGCCATTCTGTACTAACACAGTCACGACAACATACAACACAATATAGGATATCCTCTGTATAAAGAGGGAATGTCATCTCCACAAACATTGTGTGGCAGTCACTTCTTTCAATATTGTCATGGACAAATGCATTCCTTACAGGTAGATTGATGAGGACAGATATTTCCCTTGTGTTGATTTTCTCACCTTTTATGTTGTGCTGTACAGGACTCAACCAACTTGATCAGTGGTGGTATTACTAAGTAACTTTTGATGATGGACTTTAAAACTGTAACTGAAATGCCTATATGTGCTCATCTGTGTGTGTGCATGTGTGCACACTTGTGCATGTATGCATAAGATTTTCCTTACTCTCTGAGATTTTTGCCTTTAACCCTTTCATAATTTGGATCCGAATCTATTCATAGAAATACATAGTATCTCTATGTATCTCTATACATAGAGTCTATGTCATAATGAATTCACAGCTTCCAGAAGAAAGAGCATTCAGTTCCCAGATTTTATCATCAACCATAAAGGAAGTGTTATCTCAACATAATAAAACCAGAAAGTGTTGAAAATACTCAGTAGGTCCATCAGCATCAGTGGACTTAAAACAACAGGCTGAAGTTTACGGCCTCATTCGGTCAAGACCAGAAATTCCCGCCTGAGATCAACGGAGATTTCCGTTGTCAGACCGAATCCTCCGCTGATTCGGTGGCAGGCAAAGTTGTAGAGTTCCAGCTATTAACTCTGTTTCTGTCTCCATAGATGTTGCCAAAATCGCTGAGTATTTCCAACACTTTTTTAATTTCAAATTTATACTAACAGCAGTATTTTACTTTCATTTTACGATTCTTGACATGTATTAACAGTGGAATTTGAGGAGATGTATTAGCAGTTGAGATTGAAACACAGTGTGATGGGACCTGACTTACTAAGCATCCCAGCATGCAATTTTGATTTCAGTTTTAATTGCAATATATAAGGTAGAATATATATGCATTGCTGGCAAGGCCAGCATTTATTGCCCTTCCCTAATTGCTCTTGAACTGACTGGCTTGTTTGGTTTTTTCAGAGGGTAGTTGAAAGTCAGCCACATTGCTGTCAGTCTGAAGTCACATAAAGACAACAGATTTCCTCCCCAACAGGGAGATTAATGAACCAGATGAGTTTTACAAAATGGTCACCATTATTGAGACTATCTTCATACACTATGAGTAATTAATTGAATTTATACTAGACCAGCGGATATGGTGAGATTTTAACCCAGGTTTCCAGAGTATGAACCTGGACCTTGGGATCATAAGTCTATGCCATCGTCTTCACAATTGAAGCAGAAGACCAGTTATAATCATTTGAATAATTGAGTAGGCTTGATAGGTCATGTAGTTTAGTCCTATTCTTATTTCATATGTTTCCAATTATATTCTTTTCTCTACCACTTTGCAGTTTAATGAATGCTATCCTAGCTGGATCATAATTGGGCATCTAGACTATTCGTAATTTAGACTGCTCTAGTCCATAAAGTAAAGGATTGCATTCTGACTATAACTGTTCTGAATGGTCTCATTAGATAGGCCTCTTCTTCTCCTTATTTGATACATTGTCTGACAACGTACCAATTTACCTATTGTATTCATGAGAGATTAAGTCGTGTTTCTCAAGGAGATCAGCAGTAAAATTTGCCAGTAGTTCTACGTTGTACATCAGAAGAGCCCAAAATAACTCCAGTCTCTGAGTGAGATGTAATCAGAAGGAAAGAGTGAAACTGGGAACATTTTTCTGCATTTATCAATGATGAGAATTGGCGAGCAGATAATACAGCCTTAAAATAACTCACAAAAACCTAGGGGATAGATATGTTTTTATTTTTTGATTTTACACACGATCTGGAATGTATCATCTGAAAGACAGGTGATAGAAAATTCAGTAGCAACTATCAAAATGGAATTGGATGAATACTTACAAAATAAATATTTGTAGAACCGTGGGGAAAGAATGGGGCAGAGGGAATAAGTTTCAAACAGTCAGCACAAATACAACTGGCCAGATGGCCTCCTTATGTGCTATAAGATTCTATGATGTTGCATAGTATGGGGGGACTCAAGAAAGAGATGGAAAAGTATCCAGAAAAGGAAGATTCTCATAAAGGAAAACATAGTGTTCTAAGATATTTGTGGGGTTAAATACCATTTCCTCATCTTTTGGTAATTGTATGATAAGACATTGATTAACACATATTAGGTAACTGGTTAATTGCTGTTTTTGCTTGACTACCCTATAAAACTGAGAATGTTTTGCAGAAATTAATTAAGCTTGGAAGAGACCTCATTAGACTCTCTGTGGAAGAGACATTGTTTGCTTTCTCCTTGAGGACCTCTAATAAAAAAACAGATAGTGAATAATTTTTTACATTACCCCATCTTTGGGATTTCCCAGGAGGCCAAGAAATCTTCAACTTTTGTTATCTGTTACTCATTCTTTGGTTCTGCTCCATAGGACTTGAGGGTCCTTGATCTCCAAACTGTGTGACATGTAAATGGTGTGTAGAACCTAAGAAAATATGGTTGACTTTGCCCAAGATTAGTATACATCAATAGCAATTAGCAATCAAAGGTGAAAACTCAAGATTTTTTTTAACCCCAGTTTGCCCTGAGGAAAGTGAGTTCTATCTGTAGCACCCCATAAGCATTCTGTGATCAGTAACTCAAAACCAGCGTTCAAGCCAAGACATTCTTGTATGGTCCAATCTCCCACTTGAATTCACTAAAGCACAGTGTAAGACTTCTATTTACAAAGTGTCTCAAGACATCCCAAAGCACTTTACACCAAAACAAAATTATCTGGACTATGTTGTTGTAATGAAGGAAATGCAGCAACCCATTTGCACCCAAGATCCCATAACGTAACAATAATCATGTAATCTGTTTTCATGATATTGATTTTGGCCAGGATACCAGAAATAGTTCCCCTGCTCTTTTTCAAAATCGTTTCTTAGAAGATGGCCACCTGAGAGGATGGATCTCAGTTTATTGCCTCTTCAGAAAGAAGGCACTTCAGACTATGCAGTGCTCCCTCAGATGAGATCCATACTTTCTAAGTAGTTACATTGGAAATCTATTTTAATAGGTTTTGTACAATCCATGAACATCAATATGATAAATTTCATGTCAAGCTGTGTTTAAGCCTGAAGTCAAGAGGGCTTAAAAATCATCACCAGATGAAGTGTTATTATCAGCCTATTATATCTCTTGACAAAGAAGCCAATTTGTACTGCTGGTTTACGCTGTGCATCATTAGTAACAGAAAATATAAGTGTTGTAGATTCTGGTCATGCTCAATATCTCATAAATCCAGCACTTCTGAATCTAACAATTTTCAAATGTAATATTTTGATGTATGCCAGGGCAAGGGTGTTTCCTGTCAAAACTATTCACTGCGATACACCGCAACCTAATCATTTTCAACTCAGAAAATGAGGGATTTGTGTAGGAAGTCTAAGAGGGTTCTTTCAGATTTAACAGCAGAATCTGATGACCATTTTGCCAGATTGAAAGGCTCACTGTATGTCTGTGGCATCAGGCCATGACCAGACACAAATATGAGATCTGGAGAAAAAGTTTGTCAGGGTGGGGGCATCAGTGGGGGAGATGGGAGCGGTCAGGAGGAGATATTGATGGACTACACGCAGAGATTTGGGGAGGAGTGTGGAAAATCACAGGAGGCCCATAGAGGATATTGTTGGGGTAATAGCCTGGAGAAGATCACAGAAGTCCATGGAAGAGGTGGAGGGAGGCAAGAGCAGAGAGGACATTGTGAGATATGGAGGGAGATTGGAGGGTATTGGACTGTGAGATTGGGAGTTCATTCAATTGCTCGGGAGATTGACAAGGAAGCTTGGATGGCTGGGGATTGGTGTGGAAGAATACTTCTGCTCCTCCTAGCCCGCAATCAGTGCTGAAAAAGTATTTACGTGTTTTATGCAGTTCCTTCAGCAGTTGAGTTTTCTGAAGTAAAGGGAGCCTTGCTGCCCTGTGTTGATCTTGAACAGGGATAAAATTTTAAGACATGCAGTTTTAGTAGAATATTTAAATGAGATTGGTTGGCTGCCTACCACTACCCCACCCCCATTGTTCTGCCTCTGTTAAATCCAGAAGTGGCTAGATTCAGTTTGTTTTTTTTAATTGTTGTTTCCCACCTAACCCAAATCCATGTGTGGATTAAAATAATCCTCATTTCTTTCTTGACTTCTTCAAAATTCAATAACCCTTCAAAAATAAACAATCAATGTCCATGAAACATGAATAAACTCCAGAGGTGTCTAAACTTTTGCAGTGCTCTCTATTACTAATTAGGGACCAAGTTATGTTGAGTTAGACATATAGCTCATACTGCCAAGGGAGCTGAAAATACCTACAAAAAAAGTACAAACCAATCCAATCAGAAATTTATTCTATCCATGTATTGCCAACTCCGTGAGTCATATTCACACACAAACCCATCAGCTAGGCAAGAGGAATGTATTTACAACTGCATGACATATCCAGTTTCTAAAACTTTTGTCCACAAGGAAATTTAAATGATGGACTTTGAAGCTCAACAGATGTAGCACCCAATTTTTGATGAAATCTAATAGAATCCTATTTTGCTGTTGTTTGCTGAAGAATTGCAATTGCAAAATACATTGCAATGTGTACCTTCACTAATCTATAGTGCTGGAAGGAATCAGTATTTGTCAATCTGACGCTGTTAGTAATTAAGGAAAGGTAACTTAAGGGCACTGTTTACAATTCAAACAGGCTACTCGACCATTGAAAATAGAACACAATTAGAATATTGTCACATCTTCAAAAGGCATTGATTCAATAGAGATGGTTCAGTGAAGATAGCAAGAACTTAAGACAATATATACTGAGCATGATATTTCTTCATTAGAGAAAGGAAGAATGAGGAAAGATAGAATTGAGATTTTTAAAATGATGTGATAATGGATGTAATTTAAACTGTGGATGTGAGTCTAAAGGGCACAACTGAAAAATTAATAAGTCCAAAGCAATATCTGAAGTTAGAGGTTTTTGCCACAGTGAGTATGTGAAATAAAGTTCCCACTGGTAAAGAAAGAGTTTAAAGGTTCAGAGAACTAAGTTTAAAGATATATCTTTGGAATGTGATGAATTATACACTGTTGAGAATGTGTAATGGAGGGAGTTATAAATGCAAGTAATATTTTTTAAAACCTCTTTCATGACCTCAAGATATCCCACAATTGAAGACATTTGGAAATGTAATCACTATTGGTCAGTTGGAAAAGCAGCACATCTGAAGAAGAAATAAATATTAAGAGAGATGACCAAGAGGTTAGTCAAAGAGATAGGTTTAAAGGAAGGATTTAATAGAAGATAATTAGGAGATCTTAAAAAAAACAACTGAAATGAGGTTCCAGATGGTATGGCTGCAATGATGAAAAACAAAGTCTGGCATTTAGATAATATCTTTTATGACCTCATGACATCCAAAATGCTTTACAGCCAATGAAGTAATTTTGAAGCATCACATTTCACTGTTGCAATATGGAAAATTAGCAGCTAATTTGCTCAAGGCAAGCTCCCACATACAGCAATGTGATAATGACCAGATAAACTGTTTGTGATAAGCAAAAAGCAAATATTGTCCAGGATAGTCCCCTAACCTCCTTTGGATTAACATCACTCTATCTTTTATATCTGTTTGAGAGAGCAGATAGGGCCGAGGTTATTATCTCATCCGAAAGACAACAAGTCTGACAATGCAGCAAGCATTGCATGTTTCCAGTTCTAGTTTTTTTTGAGCTGAAGTCCTGAGTTGGAACTTGGAACCCACAACCTCCTGAGTTAGAGATGCAAGTGAGACCAACTGAGACACGATTGAAATGGATACTGGACAAGGGGTCAAAGTTGGAGGAAAGCAGTCAGGGAGACTGTAAGTCTGGAACAGATAGGGGATGGATCCGGGAAGAAGGTGTGCATATGGATAATATGATGAACTTAAACTAGGAAGGCTTGGTAATGAACAGGACATGGGGTCCGCTTAGAGTGAAATCAGAATGGCCAAAGCGGTGAAGTCTGGTTCAACCTGCGAGGAATTTCTCCATTATAACGGGGTGTTTGTGCGGGTGGGTAGTTCATCAGTCCCCAAAGATTCAGTGGACAGTATTGCCTTAAAGGGGTACAGTTTTCATCTATAAACAGGTAGCTGATTTGCTTGTTCTCTTGGGGAAAAAAGCCAGGAGAATCATTTGTCACTTTATCGTGGTGATGTCATGTACAAGTAACCTGATTATGTTACACGTGGTGCATTCCAAACAAGATAAAAGATTTGCCAAACATTTGCCTCAGCTTTGTTGAGCTCATGCGCATGGTTCCGTGTTTTTTTGTTAGAGAGACCAACGGGTTTGCGAACTTCTATCGCCAGTGATGTGCAAGTGTTGACCGCAACAGCAAAGGCTGGATCGAGCAGGTGGAGACTGGTTTGCGTGTTTATTGCATGTTGGGAGGGGGGCAGGCGAGTGGAAGTGGGACAAATCTGCGCTTGGCCCGTGTCCGGAGATGGCGCAGTAACGCCAGCACCAAGGCGTAAGGGTGAGGGGTGACTTTGACTTGTCTCGCGTTGAGGGGGATGCTCTGTCAACAGTCCAGATTTCTTCCTAGGTGGCCTGACGTTGTTGTTGTTGTGGAAAGGGACTTAGTGCATTCTCGACGCGCCTCTCGGTGGTTAATCATCACTTTTTCATCTTTATTTTTCGATGAGAGGGAAGGGGAAATCGTATGTACGTGTGCGTGATTTGCAGAATGTTACATTCCAACTCCCGGCGAAGTCACGTTCCCGGAAGCGGAGCATGACATGTTTTCTTTCTCTGGGGGTGGGTGTTGAATCGCCAATCGAAGTGCTGCCGGACTCCTGAAGCTCTCAGGTCGGTGAATAGAGAGATAAAGATGTGGGTAGGGTAGGCAAAGGAAAGGGAAGAAGGGGGGGGAGGAGGAGGAGGGGGGGGAGAGGAGAGAGGGGGTAGGGAGGAGAGGGGGGGGGGGGAGGAGAGGAGGAGGGGGGAGGAGGAGGAGGAGAGAGGAGGGGGGAGGAGGAGAGGAGGGGGGGAGGAGGAGGGGGGGGGGAGGAGGAGAGGAGGGGGGGAGGAGGAGAGGAGGGGGGGGGGGGGAGGAGGAGAGAGTGGGGGGAGGAGGAAGGAGGGGGGGGGGAGGGAGAGGGGAGAGGAGGAGGGGGGGGGGAGGAGGAGAGGGGGAGGGGGGGAGGGAGGAGGGGGGGCGGGAGAGAGAGATAAAGAATGTACTGGAGATTGAAGTGCGTGCCTCGCCGCCTCTTGCAAACTTCGACACAAGGTACAGTACGGTGACCGGGGTTTCGTACACCACCCACTGATGCATTTTCAGCTGATCGGTCCCTTCCCTCTTTCTGTCTCCCCCCCCCCATTACAAAAAAAATGCGAAACAAAAACAACAATTAAGTCCCGTCTGAAAACCCAACCCTCCCGCTTTTTGTTGTTGTTTTTGAGTGCGGGGCAAGTTTGTGCAGAAGCATGGTGTTATTTTTAAACAAAAAACATTGGCTTCCTTGTTGACCAGGCGGTACAAGGGAGAGACAGAGAAAAATGAGAAAAACCCAGGTCGTTTCTTCACTCCCTCTGCAAACCGGGGAAGCACGTTGCAATCGATCGATTATTTGTAATCGGGAAGTGATCCTATTCACAATGCTACTCTCTGTTAGTTGGTTTTGCATTTTTATTCCGGGAAAGGGGGTGGAACTGGTGTGTTTTGTGTATGTTGAAGGGAGGAGGCAAAGGTTATCGTGCTGTTAAGGAAGAGGGCCGAATCCCCCACGCTTTGGTCGTGATGGGCGGTGGGGGAGTACTTTCTATACAGACGTTCTCCACCCCCTCCCCAACTCTCTCCCCATATCCCCGCCTCCATCATTATTTATCCATTACCGCGGCCCATATGGCAACCGTTACTTTTACTTTTGTTATGCAAATTTAATTTTTTTTCGTGCACGTAATATTACCCACCACCATAAAAAAACAACATGGCGCAGGGCAAACTGGGCTGAGAGAGAGCGAGGGGGTGTGTGTGTATGTTATGTTGGGGGGGGTGGTGGTGTTTTTAAAAAAAAGTTGCTGCTTTTTGTGAAGAAAGAAAAACAACACAACAGCTCAAAAAAGAGAGGAAATGGTTGTGGTAGCCTACCTCTCTGTCCCCGGCCGAGGGTTTTAGATGTGTGGCCCCGCCGGCGGCTCCAGCCCCAGGTAAGTTGTCAAAGCCTGTCAATCAGCGAGCCCAGAGCTGGCTGGCGGCCGCCCGGGGATCGGCGCGCGATGGTGGCAACGATCGCCAAAATCAAAAAGTGGTACGGGGGCGGGGGGGTCAGGGATGCACCGATCAAAAAGCGGCGGACGGGATGCACTATCCCCATCGGCGCAATGCAGCGAGTCACCCGTGGTGCGGCTTTCGGAAGTCGTTTTTCCCGAAACGGGAAGGATGCAATTTTGCATTATTTATATATAAAAAAAACCCACAGGATTAATCAAAGTGGTTGGAGTTTGGAGGGGGGGGGGGTGTCTGGGGTGATCGACAGGCGGCGGCCGGGCGCGAGTGATGGCAGTTGGCCACCTTCCCCACCCCCCGCGCGAACCGCCCGGCACCTTGTGGGGGGGTGGGGGGTGGGGGGCATTCGACTCCCAACCGCCGCCCGTGTGGCGCCAGGCCCAGGATTCACCGACCACCCACCCCCACCATGGTCGGCCCCACTGTGAAGGAATAATAACCCGGCCCGGCAGTGCTGATTTAACCCCCGCGGCCGGATAGTGTGCAAAGGGCAGGGATGGGGCCTTCCCCTCTCTGTCACACACTCTGTATCGGAGTCCCGAATCCCATACCCCGTAGCCGAGGAGGGGAGGGTGTGAAAGGAGAAAGAAGTGAATGATTTGGATGGGGGAGCGATGTTTAAGAGGGCGAGAAGGTGCGAGGAGCCTTCAGAAGGAAGGGGGATGGGAAAACAACCGCTGAGATTGGGAAGAATGAAAGAAGGTGTGAAAACAAGAGGGAAGAAGTGAAAGAGAAAATGTAAAATCAGACGGAGACGGAATGAGACAAAATGAGAGGGAGATGACCATGAGATAGACGGGTAAAGGGGGGAATGTTGGAATTGCAAGACTGAAGGAGAAAGTGAGGAAGCAGGTGATTTTTAAAAAAAGTGAGGGAAGGGAAGGGCAGAGGAGGTTTACCAGGATGCTGCCTGGTATGGAAGGTCTGAGTTACGAGGAGAGATTAGGCAAATTGGGACTGTTTTCCTTTGAAAGACGTAGACTTAGAGAAGATCTAATAGAGGTGTACAAGTTTGAGGGGTATAGATAGAGTAAACAGGGTTAAGCTTTTTCCTAGGATGGACTCGAATAGCACGAGGGGTCACGGGCTTAGGGTGAGGGGGGAGTAAGGTATAATTTGGATGCTAGAGGGAGTTTTTTCACACAGAGGGTGGTGGAGGTATGGAATGCGCTGCCAAGTAAAGTGGTGGAGGCAGGTACTCTGGAGTTATTTAAGAAATACTTAGATGGGCACATGAACAGAATGGGAATGGAGGGGTATAGAAAACTGATTTAAAATAGGGATCATGAGCCTTGGGAGTCCCTGGGAAGTGTGTAAATAGATGATGATATTGATGTACTTGTTTTTATCCTACAGGTGCTTTGGTCCACCTTGTTGTCTAACAAGGGGCATACACGCAATGGGTCGTGAGAGGGATGCTCTTGGATTTTTTTTCCGAGAGTATCCTAGTGCTTCACGTCGTTAGTGTACGCTTGACCTGGACCATTTGATGGGCAACACGACAGCTCAGTGACTATCGCTGTGCTGTGCAGATACATGGATTTGGGCCTGTGTCTGTGGGAGTTTGCGCATTCTCCCCGTGCTTGCGTGGGTTTTCTCCGGGTGCTCCGGTTTCCTCCCACATCCCAAAGATGTGCTCTTAGGCTAATTGGCAAAACAAATTACCCCTAAATTGTCTCAAATTTGGTTTTTAATCCATAGATCTATAGACAGGGATCACGGGTAGAGGTGGGAACATTGGGGTGGCGGCGCGGGCTCATTGGGCCGAAGGGCCTGTTTCCCGTGCTGTTTTGTTCTTTGATAAAGAGATACGACTGCCAAGGGAGGAGAATGATGACAATGACTCAATGTAGGAAATTGAAAAGGAGGACAGGCAGTAATGATGCAGTAAGCAGAATGAAGATAGAAGGAGCAAGGTGGCGAAGGCACAGCACAAAGGTGAGTGGTAATGGGAAAAGGATAAAGGAAGATGCTACAGCAAATGTTGGGGGAGGGTGGAGAGTGGACGGGGAAAAAGTAAGAGGAAAAGGAAAAATGAGAATTGTGAAAAAGCCTGTAGGGATGAGAGAGAAAAGCATGTGGTGGTATGTCATAAAGGAGGGAAGATGAGAATAAAAATAACGAGCAGATGAAGACCATATAGCCCGTTGAGCCTGCTGTGCCATTCAATTTGATTATGGCTGTCTGAGTCTTCAACCTCATTTTCCCACCTACCTCCCTATCATCTGATTCTCCAGACACAAAATCTGTGTATCTCTACCTTAAATATAATCAATGAAGGCAGAAAATTTCAAAAGATTTGCAACTCTTTGCATGAAGAAATTTCTCTGATCTCACTTCTAAGTGGTGGGCCCTTCTGAAACTATGCCTTAGTTTTTTTTCTACATTCTTCAGTCGGGGAAAATAATCTCTTAGTACTTATTGTGTCAAGTCTCTTCGTAATCTAGAGAGAAAGAAGGGAGAAACAAAAGTTCAGAATGAGGGGAATGATGAAAGATAGGTAAAGAGCCAGTGGAAGGATGAAAATTAATAGGACTGGTAGTGGGATGGAAAGGCAAGGGGATGTGGTAAATGAAGTGCTGGCAGGGAAATTAAGGGAGCATAGAAACAGAGAGAGCGATGGGTCAGCAAAGAGGCGCACAAGGAAGCGAAAAGGAGACCTAGATCAGAAAGGTAAGTGAACAAAGGAGAAACTAATATAAATTAAGGAGCAAATGAAATGAGAAACAGAAAGAAAGTGGGAGGAAATAGGAGTAATGGGGAGGGCGGGGAAGAGAGAAACAAGAGAGGAGGGGAGGAGTAGGATTTGAAGAGCTCATGAGGAAGACCAGGAAGAAATTTGGAATCGGAAGACATGGAAGAGAAAAGGATGGGGAAAAGTGCAGAAAGGTAGATACTGGAAGTGGATGAGGGGGAGGAAGTGGATGGCCAATGAAGAATGGAAGGGAGGAAGTGGAAAAGTTAGAGGAGTTGTGAAGAGCAGAGAGAAATAGGAAGGCAGTAGAGAGTAAGGAAGAAGAAGTGGAAAAAGGAAGAGAATGAGGTATTGTGAGGAGGTGAAAGCTGAAGAGGAAAAGATGCAAAAATAATTAGTGAAGAGCAAGGAGGAGAAAGGGACAAGGGAGGAGTGATGAAAAGGGGATATTGAATGATACAAAAGAATGATAAAATGAGATACTGAGTAGGGAAGAATGTTGAAAGAAATGGGGAGAAGAATCAATTATTGTGTCAAAGTTTGAGGAAAGATGACACAATCTTGGGTTTTTTGGCTAAAAAGAATCTGGAATGTGGTCTTATGAAAGTGTTTGATAGTTGTATGGAGTAGGAAAAATTGAAGGAGGAGAGATCATAACAGAAAGGAATGATGCTGGAGTGAAGGGCAGAGACATAGGGTAAGAGCGCTATTGTAGGAAGATGTAGGGATGAGTGAATGAGAGATGGGAAGGGAGGGAATGGGTGAAACATTGCTTTCTAACTGATGAAGTCACAATATGCTTTTACTTAGTATGATTAGATGAAAATGGAAGTTTGGGTACAAGGCAGAAGAGAAAAGTAAAAAGGAATGTTATTTTTACTCCTACCATTGAATGTTTAGTAAAGTGGTAAATGTTGTTTGGAAGCACATTTAGTACTGCCATGTGCGGTGTGTGCTCAAGTCTATAGGCATTGGATCTGAGTCATGGAGGTGGTTATTATACCAGCAGAATGTAAGTAGGAAAACTATATGATGGGATGCAGGTATTGAAAAGAAATTGACTCAGGTGGTATGAATATGCTGTGTTTGATGAGGCAAAGACAGTTTCTTAGATGAAACATTTCAGTAATGGAGATTTGTGCAATGATGAGGTGGAAGACGGCCATATTTTGATTAGGAATATTGAAGGTGAGAATTTAGAAGAGAGGAACTGTTGGAATGCAGGATGCAATTCATGAGGTAAATCATAGCTTATGAAAGGCTAAGTGAGTGGAGTGAGTCTGCTCTGCCATTCAATATAATCATGGCTTGTCTTGGCCTCAAATTCACATTCCTGTCTGCTCTCCTTAACCCTTCAACCCATTATTGATAAAAATTATTCTATATCCCATCTAATTTAGTGTCCCGGCATCCACTACTGTCTAGGGCAGTGAATTCCACAGATTCATGACCCTTTGCAAAAAGTGGTTTCTCCTCATCTCTGTTTTAAATCTGCTACCCTTTGTCCTAAAATTATGACTTCTTGTTTTAGATTTCCCCACAAGAGGAAGCATCCGTTCTATGTCTACTTTGTCAATACCTTTCATTATCTTGCAAACCTCAATTAGATTTCCTCTAAACTCTAGAGAGCATAGGTCTAAACTGTTCAGTCTCTTTTAATAAGCCAAACCCCTCAATCTAGGAAACCTTCTCTGAGCTACCTCTAATGCTGCTACATCCTTCGTCAAATAAAGGGATGAAAACTGTACACTGTACTCCAGATGTAGTCTCACCAATGCCTTGTGTAGTTGCAGTAATATTTAAATATCAAAATTTACCTTCTATCCCTGCTTCCAAGTCATTAATGTAGATTGTAAATAGTTGAATTAACCCTGTGGCAACCTTCTAGTTACATTTTGCCAACCAGAAAAAGACCCATTTATCCCAGCTCTCTGCCTTCTGTCAGTTGGTCAATCTTCTGTCCAAGTCAATAAATTACCCCCAACTGCATGTATTAACCTTATGTGTGACACCTTATCAAATACATTCCTGAAACCCAGATATACCCCATCTTAGAGGATCCCCATTATCCACTTGCATTATTTTAGGTGTTCTAACCAGCTGAGGACTTTAAAATGCGGCACGAAGTGATGGTAGAGTCCTCTAATGAAGAGATAATGGAGAAGTTGGGATGAAGCTAAGATGAAACCTGACAGGATAGTCTTGCTATAAAGCATGATTTAAGTGGGGGAATACGTAGGTGAATTGAACAATCTTGTCCAATGTCTTGTCATTTAGAAGCGAAAGGTTGAATGCTTCAGCAAAGTACTTTAGTATTGTTGCTGAGTTTTAGATAGGGATTTCAGGAGAGAGTAGGTACCAAGGTATTTCTTTAGAAAAAGGTTTCAAAGATCAACCTTCAATGGAAGAGAGCAATATGTACTAAACTAGTGTTGTTGAGGGGAGGGGAAGTGAAAAATTGCAAAGCTTTTCCTTCCCCCATTCTGTCTGAATTTTGATGCGGAAGTGTTTTATAGTTTTGTTAAGGTTAGTCAGTATTCTGCTTTAACTCTCCTGCTCTAGCTCTGATCCTTGTTCATTTTTGACTTGAGTAAAAATGCAAAAAGTATTTGGATAGAAAATGAAAAGTGAAGGCCCGATAAAGAATGGAGAGAAATGTGTCCTTCCCAACTTTTTTCCCTACCTCTACACTAGTCTCTTAAGAAGCTAGACTGAACCAGTGACAGCAGGGAGAGAAAACTGGAGTAAGTAGTGTGTAAAAACGAAAAGAAGTCTCAGTACCAGCTTAAAGTCCAACATGTTTACTTGTAGCAAATGCCACAAGCTTTCTCTTTGTTAGGTGGATGGGAGTTCTCAGTAGTTCTAAGTAGTTTGTATCAGAGGATAGGTAAAGATGATTGAGAGTAGACAGAATGAGAGGAAATACGTGGAGAATGAGTGTAGAAGCAGAAGTGGTAAATATAGTGTGATATTTAAAGTGGTTCAAATTGAATTGTATGAGGCTGAAGGGAGAAACTGATTTACTGTATTTGAGTGTCATGCCAGTTTATTGATGCTGGACCTTGTGGAATGATAGTGAATTTGCATTGGAGAGGAAAGATCTGAAAATTGGCTATCAAGTAACTTAAAATTTTGGGACAGGTGGCAGACTTGTCTCCTGTGTGCAAGGATGCAGGAGCATTAATTACAATTTATTGACAACTTGTGAAATGCCCACTACTTGGAGAGCCACTTGTCCTCCTTGACCTCCTGGATCCAGCTGTGGTACAGTATGTACTTGATGTGTATGTTGTAACAAAATAGGATAATGGGGAGAAATATGAACTGTTAATTTTTTTCCTTAATGCTAACACTTTTAAACTACTTCGTATGCACTGGGTGAAGCTGGTGCAGGGTATTTGAAATCCAGGGTAATTGGCACCAATATCATGAAGTGGATAGCTGATGCGATTTGTGAGTTGTGCAAATACACCACAACTAGAAGATTTTTAAAAAATACTTGTGGAATATGTCCAACTGCCTAAAATGACTTTCTCCTTCTTTATTGCCTTGGACTGGATATAAGCTTTAGGCAGAATGTGATGCCACAATGGTGAGGACAATCACAGCTCAATTCACAGCTTTGTTAGTGAATGGGGCATTTGCGTGCTCCTGATTCTGGGTTGGTTAACCTTTTGCCTGTAAATGTCCTATTGATTGCAGATTTTTAAATGTTGGTGGGGAAACAGTTATTTTAAAAGGATTGAGAATGGTGCAGAGGTGATAATATTTAACTTCCCAAGAACACTAAGTTCACAACTCTGGAGGAGAGGAGCATTTAGAGGAGAGAATGCATGTTGTATAATTACTTTTGTGTTTTGTCTTTTTCTCGCTCCTTGCCCCATTAGCTATTCATCCCTCATTTGGCTTTCTAGCATTAATTGTCATCACTACTAAGGGTTTTTGAACAGTGAGTGTTGTCACTTGTGTAGATCCTGGTAGGGTGGGGAATATCATAGATCCATCTGATCATGTCTTCGCTGGCCTTCACATGCACTTTTAGGAGGGGTTGTTCCATGTGATTATGACCAACGACAGAATATAGATTTTCCTCTTGCTCAACACAGTGGCACTGAGGCTATTTATAGTGTTTCAACTTCATTCCCTGATGGAACAGTACTTCAACACAGACTTAAGTCTGAGATGGGGAGAAGGAGAGTTTTACATTATAAGTAGTGTAAAGGATACAATTCTTGCATAAACCAGTGACAAATATGAAAGTTTGATAATCTGGCCAACTTAAGACCTGAAGGGAAAAGGGGAAGTTAAAGATCAGTTATCAATGGAGGGAGCGGTGAAAAATGTTTGAGATGCTCCTTCATGGGATCCTGGCTCTGCAGAGTTTACTTAGCTCTATATGACATCTGTTTATCATTTCCAAAGCACCGAAATGTGGGACATTCAATTTAGTTGATTCTTTTTCCACCTCAGCTGTACAGGTGGTACAACAATTTCATCTGTCTTAACTTGGCACAAGGAGTGTGTGTTTGAGAGAATAATGGTGTGCTCCTATATGTATCATATTCATTGTCCATTTCTGATGCAATTGATCTATTTATGTACAATGGGAACTGTAGTGCGTATCTCATTCTTGTGTGTTCTTTTATGTCAACTTATGTGTTGTATGTTGTCTACCATTAAACAATGGACTAGGTGGCAGGTTTGTGTGTTGCTTTACAAAAACCCCCTATAGAAACATTTGCAGCATAGTTTGGATGGCTGATTTCCCTTATAAAAAAATCAACATTGGCTACTGATATGATCAGTTAAAATCACTTTTGAAGAAAACTTGCAAATTGGAATGTTTCAACAACACTTTAGCAAGAGTTTGCCTTGGGGCAATTGCTTAACATTGCCTGTAATTAGCTCTTGAGTTAATCAGTGCTGTTTTATAGTGAGTGGAGGTGTTTGTACATGCAGCTGGGGGAGAATGCAAGAGAAAAAAATCAAAAGAAGGACCTGATTTTTGAAAATGTAGCCTTCTGAAGATGTGAAATGACCTTTTGTTAGAAATAGTGAGCTGGCTTGTTAGGAAAAAGATTGGAGGCAAATAACAATCTCTTATTGCTTAAAAATTACAACATGGAAGTAGACCCGATTTAGTTTTATCTTCACAGAAATAATGATTTTAATCCTTTGTCCATCCTGTGTTTGTATCCTGTTGTTTTGTTTCTTGGTTGTATTCACTTTGCTTCAGTTTATGTACTTCAGTTTCACAATCTTCTATTTTTCTCCTTTGTTTTAAAGCCAGGGTGATTGGTCTTTGAGCATAGATTAAGGGACAGTTTAATGGTGTTTAGAATTATGGAGGATACTTGATAAGTAAATGGTGCCAAACATTTTTCACTGAAAGGATTGTTGGATGCTTGTTTAAAAAAAACTCAGCAGGCTGTACCACAATTGAGATGCAAATTTTCATCATCCGTGATTCAGTTTTCATTTTTTATTTCCATGTAATTGTCTTTTATTAAACCAGTACCGGTGAACATAAAAACTGTATTGATTGAAGAAAATTAGGGAATACCTTGAATCCTGATGATCATTTTACCTTTACCAATGTCACTAAAAATAATTGGTTGGCATTTCATTTGCTATTTGTGGCATATTGTAGTGTGCAAATTGGCTGTTCTATTTCTATGTAATGATTGTATTTTGCAAGGTAATTAATTGGCTGTGAAACACTTTGGGGCATATGAGAATGTGAAAAGGAGCTATGCAAATTCAGATTTATCATCACCTTTCATGCTTGCTAAATGCTTCAGAATTGCTTTACAGCCAGTAAAGCAGATTTTTGAAGTGTGAGCACTTATGTAGAGCGGGAAACATAGCAGCAAGTTTGCACACAATGTGACATTGACTAGATTATTTATTTTGAGGTTTATTGAGGATAAATATTGGCCAGAGCACTGGGGATAATTCTCTGAATTAGTGTTGTGGAATTTTTTTAATGTTCGCATGATGAGAGAGATTAAGTCTTCATTTAATAACTTTTCAGCTTATCTGAAAAACAGCACCTCCAACAGTGCAATACTCTGTTGATACTATATTGAAGTGTTAGCCGTTACTTTTGTGCTCAAGTCCTGAAGTGGAGCTTGAACCCAACACCTTGTGACTCTGAGTGCCACCAAATGATAATGTTTGACAAATACTTTTCTGTGTTGCTCTAAAAAAAATACTTTTCTTTTACTTTGGACAAATGTGCCACATCAGATGTGACATGAAGCTCAATAAATGAGACAGGTTCTAAGTTTTATCCTTATTCAGTGTTAGTTAATTTCAATTAGCCTGAACATTAATGGCTCTTGTGCCATTGGGATAGGAATGGTGGATGAACAAAATTATTTGACAACTGGAATGAGTTTATTAAAGGACATAGGATAAGACTAGGTTTGGCCTTCGATGCAATGAACTCACTCTGCAGTTGAGTAGTTAGCTGAGAATGTATTTTTGGTCCAGAAACTTAGAATTATCCAATGGTTTGAATGTGAATAAAACAAGTTTATTTATTGAATTTGAATGCAGCACTTAACTGTATTATTAAAACTCTCAGGAAGAAAGACTATTTGAACAAGATGTTGGAATGACTGGCACCTGTGGTTTACATCTTTAGCGGGGGGTGGGGGGAGAAAAATACTTGTTGACCTAAATACAGACTTTAGTGTAGTTTCAAGTCGTAAGTGATGTAATGTTTACTATTTTAAAAAAACTTTTAAAGATCCGTGGTGTGCAGATATGCTTGTTCTTCTGAGCATGCATGGCACATCCTCTTCTGATTTAATCAATAGTGACACAGCCACTCCCAGTAATTCTGCCTGACTTCTTGTTCAAAGGCAATTGCTAACATTCCTGTATTTCCATACTGAAGAAATCTTCCCTTGATGGCATTTCAAGTTGGTTTTAAGAAGCATGATTTCAGTGTCTGGTTAATGCTATGTGGATTTGATTCACATAGGTCGACTGAGGACATTTAAAGACTTGGTGAGGTGAGTTTCTTCAGAAGTGGTTTTTATCTTGTGTTTCACTGTCAGTGCATCGCCATGCTACTAAGTTGCAGAAATGTATATTCATAGGCAAGCTTCTGGAGCTCAGTGCTGAAAAGAAGGCAGATATATGTGTACGATGGTAAATTGTTAGGGTATTTGAGCTTTCTTCCTTGTTGCTTCAGTGGCCCTGTCTGACCACTGAATAGTGCTGAGACCGAATGAAGCTGACGATGCTTTTGCGGCATGTCGATTTGAAATGTTTGGTTTTGCTAAGTCTTGCAACTTTAAAGTGACTGTAGCAATTGTTAGCTGCTGACTCTGAGTGGAAGCCTTGGAGACTTCTTCATGACCACCTGGGGTTTATTTGTGGCGTGCTTATGTGGTGAAACAAATTCATTGCAGATTCACTCATGAATTGTGTGGAATAAACACCTGATAGATGTGTTGATTGATCTTTTAAGAGGTCCTGATTGAAAGAACTTGGATTCTAAAATGCCCTCCACAACCTCCCTCAGGATGTCCCAAACCACTTAACTGCCAATGAAGTATAGTTCTGAGTATAATGTAGGAAATATAGAATCCATTTAAACGAATAACTTTTGACTTGGATGAGAATGGTACCAGTTGAACTACAATTAACTCATGAAGAGACTGGTGGCAGTGCGAAGCAGACTGGAGGAAGCTGATGTGAATTAAATACAATTGTCTGAGAATTATTTTTTAAAACAAAATAGTCTACTTGCTTACAAAAATCAAGTGTTGTCCAACTGAACGTAAAGGTTATTTTCATTGGTTCACGGAAAATTAATCTTATTATCCTCTGCCCCAAAGATAGGTTCTTATGCCGTTTGAACAGGCCTTCAGGTGAAGCGAGAGAAGAGCAGTGTTAACCATTTGGTATTATGTCAAAAATGTTGCTTCTGTAGAATAGATTACCTGATCATTAGTGCATTACTGTTTGTGGAACGTTGATGTGCACAAATTGGCTGCCACACTTTCTAAATTGCATCAGTGACTACATCTCTTAATTGGATTTAAAGTGCTTTGGAACATCCTAATGTCACAAAAGGCTCTATAATTTGCAAACCTCGTTGACTTTCTTATTTGCTTGCTCTGTCTTCATTTGGAGATTGAGGTGCAAGTGTTTCTTTCTGGAGCTGTATCATGGGGTGAGTGTATTTTCGGAAACCATTCAGCCAGTGGGCATTTAATGTGAAGAATTGATAGTATTGCAAAGAAGGGAATTGCTTCAGAAACTTGGCTTTATTGTTAAGCATATATTTGTCACTATAATAAAGGTGCCAAATTATGAAGAGTCAGGAACGATAGAGGGCAATAGCAACCTTTTTGATCATTCTGACTACTGTGCACTGTTTGATTAAGTAACCTATCGTGTGGTTATCTGAGCTGCACGCTGAAGGCTCAGCAGTTTTAAAAGCAGCATTACAAAATATGAACTGAAACCGTAACACAATGCATGGAGGTGATTTTGTGGGCTGCTTTGAAATGTGATCGATATCTGTCAGGCTGAGTAACTTAGTGTCAACAAGTGGGTTCTGGTCAGCTGTTGATTAGTGATATTTATTACTGTCATAATACTGCCTAGACTGTCCAGTTTATTCTGACTTGGAAAGCATTTCCTCCATTGACAAATGAATTTGGGTGACTGAATAGACATTCAGCTAAACCTGAAAGGCAGCTTCATGATTGGGTTATAAAACTCCACAATGGTTTATGCACTTTTTATAGTGTGGGTGATGATCCCTCAATGAGAGAGGATATTCTAACGAAGATACTTGAATTTCTGTAGTATTTTTATTGAATTTAAGACAATCCAAAATGATTTCTATTTAGTGAACTGCTTTTTGAAACATTGTCACGATGGAAACTGTGCAGACAATTTATCCACTGAAAGCATTTGGTAATGACCAGATCATTTGTTTTATATTGGATAAGAAGTAAATATTGGTCAGTACATTTGAACCATAAAATCCCAGCAGTGCAAAGAGAGGTCATTCAGCCCATTGAGTCTGCATTGACTCTCTAAAAGAATATTTTATCCAGGTGTGTCCCATCCTCCCAATTGAGTCTGTATTCATTCTGAAAAAGTATCTTACCCAGGTTTGTCATTGTCATGGCTAATCCACCTAACCTACACATCTTTGGACAGTGGGAGGAAACAGGAACGTCCAGGGAAAACGCACACTGATATGGAAAGAATGTGCAAACTCCACACAGTCATCCAAGACCAGAATCCCTGGTCCTGTGAAACAGCAGTGCTATGCCAACATCCACCAACGTTGCTAACATTGGAAGAACTCCACAGCTGCTCTTCGAAATAGTGACTTGTGGTGATCCTTAGAGAGATCAAGCCCAGTTTAATGTGTCTTTCTCAAAGTGGCACCTCCCTCAGCAGTGTGCTAGAGTGGCCATCTGGATTATGAGCTTAAAGATCCCTTCTGGTGCAAATAAATTTCTATTACTGACCAAAAATGAGAAACCCAGTTGAGTAAGTTTAGGAATTTTTGGTTATGGTGTGCGGAGGACTGAAAGCAGTAGCCAAAACCTAATAAAATCAAACAGTTGTCTGGATCTGGAAATTGCTATATATTAGCTCCAGAGTTGCAATTTTGTTCTGTAGAAATTGTAAGTAAGCTAGGTAAACTGTAAATAAGATAGGTATTCAGTTCTTTTTTCTGATCTGAAAGCTAACACTTTTGACCTGAAGTTATGGTTACCAAGCTTTCTTAGGAGTGCTAACTTGAGCCTTGGGACAAGTCACATTCAATTCTCCACACTCTCAGGCTCCTTGCAGAAAAAAAATCAAATGATCCATCAGTTAACAAGTAAGAAGCTATATTTTAAGCCCTGCAGAAGGTCAGGATACAGGGAAGGGCATAAATCTATTAAGAAATTTGGCAGACAGACAACTAAGCGGATTTCACATTGTGAAATGTAAACTGTCAGCCTTAACACAAAGTCAAAAGATTGAGGGAGGCTAACATTCCAGTACAGATGAGACTTTAAATTAAGATTCCACATGGTCCTTCAGACAGATGTACTTTTTAAAGAACAGAGGAGTTCACCCTAGTACTCTGGCTAATATTTATCCTTCAACTTACAAGCCTGGGAATCAGGAGAGTAAATCATAGAATCCCTATAGTGGGGAAGGCGACCACTTGGTCCTTTGAGCCTGCACTGACAATAATCCCAACCAGGCTCTATGCCCCAACCCCACATATTTACTTTGCTAATTCAAGGGGCAATTTAGCATGGTCAATCAATCTAACCCGCACATCTTTGGACTGTGTGAGTAAACAGGAGCACCCTGAGGAAACCCATGCAGACATGCAGAGAACGTGCAAATTCCACACAAGATAGTCACCGAGGCCAGAATTGAACCTTGGTCCGTGGTATTGAGGCAGCAGTGCTAACCACTGTAATACTGTCCCACTTCTGGTTGAGATACTTTGACTGTCACTTTAAATTTACTGCTCATTCACCTGTGAAATCTCACTTAAGTGCAGTTTGAAGCCAACAATTTGAAAATGTTAGCATCCAGATTAAAAATGAGAAATGATCATTGATGTTTGTGGAATCTTGCTGTGTGCAATTTGACTGCTGCATTTCTTGTATTACAACAGTACTTCAGAAGTACTTAGTTGGTTGTGAACCTCTTTGGGATGTCCAAAGTTTGTGAAAGGACTTCTTGTGTAATTTCAAGTTCATTCTTTCTTAAACTAATGCCTGCCATTGAGAAATTGGATGGGGGACGCACTGTAGGGAGGAGTGATATGGGTTCTAAGTGTGCAGTAAACAGAATAGAATTAGCACAGGGGCGTTAAGGGATCTGGGAAAACTGCAATGATTACTTTAAATTGTCTAGGCTGTGAAGTAATTAAGGAAGCTAATAAGAGTGCTGTGTTACATAACCTCTACAGAACTGCACTATGCTTATGCACCAAAGCTTTATAATACACAGGGGTGACAGTGTATAGAATACAGTTTTGCAGTCTGGTCACCATGTGAGAATAGAAATGAGTAATCATAAGTGTATGAAGAAAGCGTTGTTGGGTATTGCTTCCATTTGATTTTAAATGGAGGCTCCATCTGCTTATTCAAATGAGGTTAAAAAATCTTGTACACCTCTCCAAAGTTGTTTACAGCTGAAGTTACTTTTAAAGTATAGCCACTATATAATGTAGAAAATCCAGCAACAAATTTGCACACACCAAGCTCCCACACACAAGAATTGTTTTGATGACCAGATAATCTGTTCTAGTGATGGTGAATTCACTTGGTCACCTTTATGTAGTGTCATGGAATCTTTTACCTGAGGCAGAGGAGGACTTAATTTTTCTATCTCAAAAGACAGCGCTTCTGACAGTGCAGCACCACGGCAGGCCTGAATTGGAGTGGCAGCCTAGATCTTGTGCTCGGGTGGAACTTGAATCAAGTGAGACCTGAGACTTGAAGAATTCTCTTTCCCTCCCTGCCTCCATCAAAGAGATTAGTAGATGACTATGACTCAGTGAGAAGTTGTTAATGTTTTTTGGTAGGCTGCACAGTGGTTAGCATTGCTGCCTCACAGTACTAGAGACATGGATTTGATTCCCAGCTGGGGTCACTGTGAATTCCAACAGACATTCTCCTCATGTCTGTGTAGATTTCCTCCAGGTACTCCAGTTTCCTCCCACAGTCCAAAAGATGTACAGGCTTGATGAATTGGCCATGCTAAGTCCTCCCTCAGTGTACCCGAACATGCGCCGGAATGTGGTGACTTAGGGATTTGCATAGTAACTTCATTGCGATGTGAATGTAAGCCTATTAATAAATTGTACTAATAAATAAACTTTAGTTTTAAAATATGATGTAGCTTTTAGCTCAGTGTACTTGTACTGTACAGGACACTGTGATCCAGTACTGGGGACAAGGGCACTTACGTAGAATGTTGCAACATGAATGTGTTGTAACTTAATTCTGCACTGGAATTTTAAGAATCATTTCTCCTGTGTTCCCAATTCCCTTTTTAATAATGTGTTCTTTCTGATTCTTTTTTAGAGAACTCTTTCAACAAAAATCTGGAACAGTGAATTCTACATTATAAACATACACTCCACAAAGAAAAATTCTTCTTGACAGCAGTCTCCCTGCACAACTGACACCTCCCACACACACACACACCCCCTTCCCCCGCCCCCACCCCAATTTATTTTGTGATTTTCAATTTTTGTCCTCTTGTTAGCACCATACTGGTCTATGAAAACAAATTCTTCACTCAGCTTGGAATCATGCTTTCAAGTTCCATTCTAGATCTTGAGCAAAAAGTTCAGATTGGTAGCATTGCTTCATACTGAGGAAGCACTGCACTGTTAGAGGTGCTGTCTTTCAGCTGAATTGCTAAACTAAAGTTCTGTATACCCTCTTGGTGAGATGTAGACAATCCTGTGGTGCAGTTTGAAAATAGCAAGGGAATTCTCAGTGTTATTCTAGTCACCATTTATTTGCAAGCAACTTCACAAAATCTGGTCACCATTCTCAATGCTTATTTGATGAGCTTGCTGCCATGTTTTCCACTTCTGCCATGTTTTGCTCTCCAAAATTGCTTAATTGACAGAAATATTTTGGAATGTCCTGAGATCATGAATGAAAAGTTAATTCTACTTGTAACTCTTTTGAAACTTGCAGTGGTTAAAGAACAATTTTTTAAAAATGTCCCAGTATATGAAACTACTTAAGTTCATTGTGTTAAACAGTGTGTGGAATGAACAGGACTCGGCTGATAAATGACCTTTTATGTCAGTGTTGTGGAGTACTTCTATATTTAATCTAAAGAGCAGTGATTGTTATACAGAAATGTAGTGATTTTGCATGTGCTGCTGTCCAGCCCCTGCAATTTCCTGAAGCTTAGAACATGGAACACAGCCAGCAAGGTCTTAAATTGAGTATAGAACAGTGGCCCTGCATGGAAGAAATTTGTTCTAAGGATTAATTAAAATAGGGAGTTGTGGGGTAAAGAAATCTCTTCATAGTCTCACTCCTCACTTTCTCTGTAGTGTCCTCCTCCATGTCTACAACCATCAGATCTGTGCTTCTATATTTCTGGCATCTTGCACATCTGGATTTTTTAGTGGCTGTCTTCAGCTGCTGAAGCTCCAAGCCCTAGAATTCCCTGCCGAAACATTTCTGCCTTTTACATTTACATCTTTTTTGGTTGCTTATCTTGATGCATCTAGCTTGGAGTTTGGTCAGTTTCTGTCTGATTTTTACACTCTTGTAAAGTGCCTTCACCTGTTTTACTAAGTTAAAAATGTGCTGTAGGCCCAAGCAGAATTCTTAACTAAACAGTTTTTTGGCCATTACTTGTCTAAGATCTTCTGATTCCTGGTTATTTTTAAGTGAGTTTGATGTCCTGACAACATATTCTTTTGCACCTGCAAGCTGCTAAAATACTAATCACTGGAAGATTGTTTGCTTTTCTCTTTGTATTGTGTTGGACACTGGCAACTGGCTCTTGGAGCGGTCCAGTGAGTACCTGAGCTGTTGAAAGTGCTTGGTCACTATATTTTAATGCTGGCATAGCATGTTTGCATCTCATCTTAGTTCAGTCAGAAGCATGATGTCAAAATAAGTCCTTTCATGGAATTTGGAAAACAAACAAAGCAGCTTGGTTTACTATTAAATTTCAACCTTTTAAAGAGAGGCAGTTGTGGCTGAGTAGGAAGAGCAGTCATTTGAGTCAGAAGGTTGAGGTCAAGTCCTACTCCAGATACTTGGTCTCATGAATGAATTTGACACTCCTAATGCAATATTAAGGCTACATCTGCCCCCTCGGCTGGACAAAAGTGATCCAATGGATCCTATTCAAAGAGAAGTAGAGAGGGCCTCCCTGTTGTTTTGGACAATGTTAGCCTTTAACCAAGATTACTAAAACAGATAATCCAATCGTTTTTTGTTTGAGCCTGCTGTGTACACATTGGCTGCTATTTCCTATAGTACCATGCTGAATGTAATATACTTTAGGATGTTCTGAGCTTGCAAAAGGCACTACTTATTACGTGCAAATATCCCAAAAACATTGTTAATCCATCGTGCTCGAGCTCTGGATTACATGATCAAAATATTTCCAAAGGCTTGAAAGAAGATGGGTAATTTAGCTTTGCTTATCTGTGGAAGCAGTAGTTGATTGGTCTGTGGACATTGATCAGTAATGCTGAATGGACAAGCTTTGCTGCTGCTCATTGAATTCTTTGTGCTTTTTCCATGGGAAGAAAGTGGAGCTGGAAGACAGTTTGCTGTGTTGCCTTTGCCCTTTTCTCATTTTTCATCAGCTATGCTAGTCTTGCAATTTGACTCCTTCCTTATTTTCTGTTCTTTGCTGTCCCACTCTGATCTTTCTGAACATGGTATTTTTCTTTTTCTGTCTCACTTTTTTATTCGTTATGGATATGAGCACTGCTGGCTAGAGCATTTATTGCCCATTCCTAATTCCCTGAGAAATTGGTGGTGAGCCACTTCCTTGAACTGCTGCAGTCCATGTGATGTAGGTACACCCACAATGTTTCAAGATTCTTGTAGAAAAGGGTGGTAGTAGTAGTACTAAACTGGGGGATGGCTAACTACGACAGTATTAGGCAGGAGCTAGGGAATGTAGACTGGCGGTGGCTTTTGAGGGTAAATCCACATTTAATATGTGGGAGGCTTTTAAAAAAACTGTCTTGAATTGTCAACAACTGATATGTCCTCTGTAAAGCTGAAGGATAAAGATTGCAAGATTTGGGAACCCTACATGACAAGAGATTGTGATCTTAGTGAAGAAGAAGGAGGCATACATGAATTTCAGGAAATTGAAAACTGACAAGACTTTTGGAATCCAAAGATAGCAAGAAAGAGCTTAAACAGGGACTTGGGGAAGCTAAAAGGGGATGTGAAATGTCCATGGGTAGGCAAAATTAAGGAGAATCCCAAGGCTTTTTATGCATATATAAGGAGGGAAATGGTAGGTCCACTCAAGGAAAGTGAAAGGAATATTTATGTGGAGTCAAATGTGTTGGGTGAGGTCCTTAACGAGTAATTTGCATTAGTATTCACAAAAAAGGAGGATATAGTGCCTGGTGAGTGTAGAAAGGAAGATGTTGATGTTCTAGGAGATTTTGAGATATAAGATAAAATGTTGGAGCTTTAGAAAAACATTAAGGTGGACAAGTCCCCAGGGCCAGAGAGGGTCTACTCCAGAATACTGAGAGAGACGAGGAAAGGAATTGCTGAGGCCTTGGCCAAAATCTTTATATCCTCTGGAGTAGCTAACATTGTTCTTCCGTTTTAATATGGGCAGAAGAGAAAATCTGTGCTCTTAGGCTAATTGGCAAAATAAATTCTCCCTAAATTGTCTCAAATTTGGTTTTTAATCCATAGACCCATAAACATAGACAGGGATCATGGGTAGAGGTGGGAACATCGGGGTGGCGGCGTGGGCTCATTGGGCCAAAGGGCCTGTTTCCTGTGCTGTTTTGTTCTTTGTTCTTTATTACAGACCACCTGAATCTTACATCAGTGGTGCGGAAATTATTGGAGAAGATTCTTAAGGACAGGATGTACCCACATCTGGAAAAAAATAAACTTATTAGCGATATGCAGCATGGTTTTGTGAAGGGAAGGTCATGTCTCACAAACTTGATTGAGCTCTTTGAGGAAGTGACAAGAAAAATTAACCAGGGCAGGGCAGTGGATGCTGTGCACATGGACTTTACTAAAATTCAATAAAATTCCTCATAGCAGGCTGATACAGAAGATGAAGTCATATGGGATCTAAGGTGAGCTGGTAAGATAGATACAAAACTGGCTTAAGCATAGAAAATAGCAGTGGGAGGCTACTTTTCTAACTGGAAGTCTGTGACAAGCAATTTTCTACATGGCTCAGTGCTGGGACCTCCTGTAATGTATATACGTGATTTGGAGGAAAATATAAGTAGTCTGATTAGTAAATTTGCAGATGACACAAACATTGGTGGTGGAGCAGATAATGAGATGAGGAGGATTGTCAGAGGATGCAGCAGGATATAAATTGCTGGAGACCTGGGTCAAAAAATGGCAGATGGGACTTGACCTATGAGGTGACGTAATTTGGAAGGCCTACTGCAGAGGGAAACTACACAGTAAGTGGCAGAGCCCTTACAAATATTAGCATACAGAGGATCTTGCCATGCAGATCTACAGTTCCCTGAACGTAGCAATTTAGATGGTCAAGAAGAGGTATGGCGTACTAGACTTCATCAGCTGGCGTGTTGAGTATAGGAATTGGAAAATCATGTTTCTGCTGTATAAGACTTTGGTTAGGTCGCATTTGGAGTATTGTATACAGTTCTGGTTGCCACACTACTAGAATGATGTTGATGCAGAAGAGATTTACCAGGCTGTTGCCAGGAGGATATGGATTATGAAGAAAGATTGAACAAACCTGGGTTGTTTTCATTGGAGCATTGGAGGATGAGGGCGGACTTGATAGAGCTTTGCAAGATTATGACAGGCTTAGATGATGGTCAGTCAGTCTTTTTCCCATGGTTGAAAGGCCAATTATATGGGTGCATAGGTTGAAAATGAGATGGGGGGGGGGAGGTTTTAAAAGCGATGTGAAGGGCAAGTTTTTCAAAGGGTGGTGAATGCCTGGATCACGCTGCCAGAGAAGATGCTGGAAGCAGACAAATTAGTAACATTTAAGAGGCATCTGTATAGATACATGAATACACAGAGAATAGAGAATATGAATTACGTAGAGACAAGAAAATATTAGATTAGAGAGGCATCTGTGTGGGCAGACTTGGGTCAAAGAGCCTGTTCCTGTGCTGTACTGTTTTTTGTTCAGTGTTATTAGGAAGTTGTATAAAATGTTGATCCATGACTGAAAAGCTTGGAGGGGAACTTGTAGGTGGTGACGTTCTGCTTCATTGCTCATTCTGGGATGTGTGTGCCACACTCGCTCGTGCATGCTTTTTTTCTCTCTCTCTCTGTACCCTCCAGTTTTACTAGAGAGCTTTCTTGTAATTGTATAATCCATACTGGATTTGTAAATTTAAATTTAGTAATTGCAAAATTCTCAATGCAGCTAATTGTTTTTCTGATGGTCCCAGTTTTGGATAAATGAAAATGAACGGCTGTTTTTGCTGCAGAACTGCATAGAATTATTTTCTGATTCATGTGACAGGATAAGAGTTGCACTTTAACTGTGGAGTTAATTGACTAGCTGCTGAGCAATGGTACAGCATTATCTTTAATCAGCAAAGTAAGGTTACTTGCTGTGGGACTTTATGATGTTGCTGTTTACTCAATAGGTGATACATACTTTGTGTTATTGAGTGGAGATTGTGTTCAGTCATACCATAAGGTATCAGTGATGATATGGGTTGACAATTTATAGTTACAAGATTACATAATATTTACAATATGAAAATGGACCATTTGGCCCATCAGTTCAATAATAATGATTAAACTCCACACAAACCTATGAGAGGAGAGATTGTGCTTGACCTGGTGCTGGCTAATGAACCAGGACAGGTGTCATCGGATCTCTTAGTAGGAGAGCATTTCGGGAGTGGTGATCAAAATTCTATCTCCTTCACGATAGCATTGGAAAGAGATAGGATCAAGCAGGATAGGAAGGTGTTTATCTGGAGTAGGGAGGAATAGAAATCATTAGGCAGGAAATTGGAAGAGTAAACTGGAAGGAGGCGTTCTTGGGGAAAAGTACTGAAGAAGGTAGCGGATTTTCAAGGATTGTTTGTCTGGTGCTCTGCAAAAACGTTCCGGTGAGACAAGGAGGTTTTGGTAGGTCGAGAGAACCATGGTGCACAAAAGTTGTGATGAACCTAGTTAGGAAGAAAAGAAAGTTGTACACTAAGTTAAGCGAGCTAGGGAATGTTAAGGATCTAGAGGCATATAAGACTTGTAGAAGGGAGCTTAAAAAGGAAATTAGAAGAGCCAGAAGGGATCACCAGAAGGCTTTGGTGGCTAGGATTAAGGAGAATCCCAAGGCATTCTACAAACATGTGAAGAGTAAAAGGATGAGAAGAGAAGGGATAGGACCTATAAAAGGTGAAAGGGGGAAAAGTCTGTGTGGAACCAGAAGGCAGAGGTGCTTAATAGGTACTTTGCCGCAGTATTCACAGTGGAAAGTGATCTGGGGGATTGTACTGCGGGATTGTACTGCAGGATTGTGGCAAACTGAAAAGATTGAGTATGTGGACATTAAGAAACAGGATGAGTTGGAACTGTTAAATTCCTTCAAGGTAGATAAGTCGCCAGGTCCGGATGGGATGTACCCCAGGTTACTGTGGGCGGTGAGGGAAGCGATTGCAAAGCCCCGGCGATGATCTTTGTGTCGTCGATGGAGAGGTTCCGGAAGATTGGAGGATTGTGGATGTGGTGCCTACTTTTAAGAAGGAGAAAAGGGATAGCCCGGGCAATTAACGACCAGTGAGTCTGACCTCAGTGGTCGGTAAGTTGATGGAGAAGATTCTGAGAGATAGGATTTACTAGCATTTAGAGAAATTCACTATGATCAGAAAGAGTCCACACGGCTTTAAGGGCAGATCGTGCCTTACGAGCCTAGTTGAGTTCTTCGAAAATGTGACTGAACACGTTGACGAAGGAGGGGCAGTGGACGTGGTTTACATGGATTTCAGCAAGGCATTTGATAAGGTCCTCCATGCAAGACTTCTTGAGAAAGTGAGAGGACGTGGGATCCAAAGAGTTTTGGCCTTGTGGATCCAGAACTGGCTTGCCTGCAGAAGGCAGAGAGTAGTTGTGGGTGGGTCTTCTTGTGCATGGAGGTCAGTCACCGGTGGAGTGCCCCAGGGACCTGTTTTAGGACCCTTGCTGTTTGTCATTTTCACAAATGACCTGGATGAGGAAGTGGAGGGATGGGTTAGTAAGTTCGCTGACAATACGAAAGTTGGTGGTGTTGTGGATAGTCTGGAGGGATGTCTGAAGTTGCAGTGAGACATAGCTAGGATGCAAGACTGGGTGGAGAAGTGGCAGATGGACTTCAACGCAGACAAATGTGTGGTGGTCCATTTTGGCAGGACCAATGGGGTGAAGGAGTATAATATCAAGGGTAAGAGTCTTGGCAGTGTTGAGGAGTAGAAGGATCTTGGGGTCCGGGTCCATAGGACTCTTACATCTGCCCTGCAAGTGGAAGATGTGGTCAAGAAGGCATATGGTGTACTGGCCTTCATTAATAGAGGGATTGAGTTTTGGAGTCGGGAGGTAATGCTGCAAGTTTACAAGACCCTTGTCAGACCCCACTTGGAGTACTGTGTGCAGTTCTGGTCACTTCATTATAGAAAGAATGTGGAAGCTATTAAGAGGATGCAGAGGAAATTTACAAGGATGTTGCCTGGATGGGGGGGGGGGGGGGGGGGGGGGGGGGGGCATGCCTTATGAAAATAGGTTGAGAGAGCTAGGTCTCTTCCTGGAGAGACGAAGATTGAGAGGTGACCTGATAGAGGTTTATAAGATGTTGAGAGGAATAGATAGGGTGGATTCTTGGAGGCTATTTCCCAGGGCTGAAATGGTTGCTACGAGAGGACACAGGTTTAAGATGCTGGGCGGCAAGTACAGAGGAGATGTTAGAGATAAGGTTTTCACTCAGGATGGTGAGAATGGTACATTTTGGTAGGAAGAAGGAGGAATAAGAATAACTACTTCCTTGAAAAATAAGTATCAAATGGAGTAGAGGAACTTGAAGTTAGAGGTACAGATGCATGTTATTAAAAGTAGGTATTACAAGTTAATAAGGTCATTGTAAATAAAGCAAACAAAACATGAGGGTTCATTTCTAGAGGGATAGAATAAAATAGGGAGAGAAGACATGTTAAATTTGCATAGTAGTCTAGTTAAATCACTCCAAGCATGGTCAACAGATTTCACTGCTTATAGAAGCACTGGACAATATACAAAAAATAGTAGAATGATACCAGAACTCAGGCTGTACCCATCAAGAACTGAACAGAGATTTCTTCTCTGGAAAGAAAAAGGGGAGTTGAAAGATTTTGGCAAGGTAGACACCAAGAGGATATCTCCAATGCCAGGAGGAACCAGAATGAGACCTCATAATAAGTTAGCTATAATAACACCAATAAAGAATTTAAGAATGACTTCTTTATCCTGTGAGTGATGAGAATGGGAAATTCATAAGTAGTGGCTGAGCCAATTAGCATACTTGCATTTGAGAAAAAGCTGGGCAAGTTCATGAGGGAAAAAGTAGGAGATGGCGGCATAAAGATTGAGCAGCACGTAGTTAGGATCTGGAATGCGCTGCACAAGAGGGAGTGTAGTAGAGCCAGATTCAAACGTGACTTTCAAAAAGGAATTGAATGAGCACCTAAAGAGAGGGGATGGCGTAGTGATTAGCACTGCTGCCACACAATGCCAGGGACCTGGGTTCAATTCCCAGGTTGGGTCACTGACTGTGTGGAGTCTGCACATTCTCTCCATGTCTGCATGGGTTTCCTCCTGCATTCTGAAAGACATGCTGGTTAGGTGCATTTAACTGAACAGCGCCAGACTGTGGCAACTAGGGGAATTTCATAGTAACTTTATTGCAGTGTTCATGTAAGCCTTACTTGTGACTAGTAAATAAACTTTAACTTGCTAGACTTTGGAGAAAGGCGGAGGGGATGTTGGGGAAGAGTGATTAGAGAGCTGATACAAATATGGATGGGCTGAGTGACCTGCAACGCTGAAAAGATTCTCTGAATCTAACTTATCCATAGATGCATCAATATTATTCACCCCAACTACTCCCTTTGGTATGACATTGACCAAATAAGCTGTATTTACTAATGTTGTTTGAAGGGTAAGTATTAGTCTGGACAGCAGAGAGCACTCCCCTGTTGTTCTCTAGGATGCTGCCTAGGGATCTTAGTTTAAATTTTTGCCTGAAAGATTATAGATTCTCTGGCTGGAATCTTTAGAGTGGAGCTTGAATATTCTGACTCTGGCAAGAGTATTAATTACTTTGTTGTCTGAAAAAGAAATATTACTCTTTACAGATCATTTCATCAATCTCACTCAAATTAGAGTGCGCTAGTGTTTTTATGTGGACACTTTTATGCTCTGAAAGTTTGAAGTGAATTTTATAAGATCGCAATTATATAAATCATGAAAATCAGAATGGGCATGTTGGGATATGAATTGTGTCTACACACTTATTGGTTCCCTCCAACTTGAAGTGAAACAAGTAGAAAATTGGAATAGATCATGACAAATTGTTGATAATGCCTCAGCTGGATCAATGATATTAATAGAGTAAGTGATTGGGCAAAACCATGACAAATGGATTTCCATGTAGGCGAATATGAGGTCATTCATTTTGGGCTTCTGAACTAGGTACTTTCCACACGGTCAAAAATGGGACCAGATACAGGGATCATTTGCATGAACAAATTATGAAAATAATCAAAAAATCTAATTGAATGCTGGCCTTTATATCAGTTTGGGGGACAAGAATTCAAGGCAGTAGAATCATACTTTAGTTATGCAAAGCTTTGGTCAGATCACTCCTGGAATATTGAGAATAATTCTTGGCACCATCTTTTCAGAAGGATATACTGCTGTTGGAAGGGCTGTAGTGTTGACTTACCACAACGATTAAGGACAACTTGATTACACAGATTGCTGTTGTATTCCTTGAAGTCAGATTAAGGAGAGATTTGCGTGAAGTTTTCAAAATATGAAGGGGAACAGAAATAGCAAACAGAGCTGATCAGGGCATCGAGGACGAGGAGAAGAGTCTTAAAAAATTCGAGATAGACCTTTAAATGATTGAAATAAAGAAATACTTTCACACATAGGGTGGAAGAAGTTTGGAATTCTCTTCCATAAATACAAATGCTAGATCAATTGCTAGTTTTAAAATTGAGATTGATAATTTTTTTTGTTTCTAAAGATATTGAGATATAGGGCAAAGGTTTGTTTATGGAGCTAATGTTGCAGATCAACCCTGGTTTTTGACTGGTGGAACAGGCTCAAGCAGCTGAATTTCCTTCTCCTATCGTTGTCCAATTTTAAACATCACTTTATGTCAAGCCCATGGTAAAGCCCAAAGAGAGCAGATTTGTCACTCCAGTATGAGCGATGGAGGACTTAGAAGAGACTTAGAAGGTGTGATTGTTCTCATTTGAACAGGAAAGATTCAGAGCTAATTAAGATGTTCTAAGATGATTGAAGGATTTGTTAGGGTAGGTAAACATCTTAATTAGATCTCTCCTCAACAATTCTTAGGTTGCTTTAATCTTGACATGTTAGGAAGTTATGCAAACCCCTCAATCATTGAATATGCCAAGAATCAAAATCATTCCCAGAATTGAAAGCAAGCTAGATAGAGGAAATTATTGTCTCTCAGTTTATTTTGCCTTGACAAAGAATGTCCAAAACTGATTTTTTAACCAAAACTTCCCATCAATAAAATACTTTTTCCTGATTTGTAATGAGATCTAATAGAGGTGTACCAGATTGAGGGGTATAGATAGAGTAAACAGGGTTAAGCTTTTTCCTAAGATGGACTCAAATAGCACGAGGGGTCACGGGCTTAGGGTGAGGTGGGTAAGATATAATTTGGATGCTAGAGGGAGTTTTTTTCACACAGAGGGTGGTGGGGGTATGGAATGTGCTGCCAAGTAAAATGGTGGAGGCAGGCACTCTGGAGTTATTTAAGAAATACTTAGATGGGCACATGAACAGAATGGGAATGGAGGGGTATAGAAAACTGATTTAAAATAGGGATCATGAGCCTTGGGAGTCCTTGGGAAGTGTGTAAATAGATGATGATATTGATGTACTTGTTTTTATCCTACAGGTGCTTTGGTCCACCTTGTTGTCTAACAAGGGGCATACACGCGATGGGTCGTGAGAGGGCTGCTCTTGGATTTTTTTCGAGAGTATCCTAGTGCTTCACGTCGTTAGTGTACGCTTGACCTGGACCATTTGATGGGCAACACGACAGCTCAGTGACTATCGCTGTGCTGTGCAGATACATGGATTTGGGCCTGTGTCTGTGGGAGTTTGCGCATTCTCCCCGTGCTTGCGTGGGTTTTCTCCGGGTGCTCCGGTTTCCTCCCACATCCCAAAGATGTGCTCTTAGGATAATTGGCAAAACAAATTCTCCCTAAATTGTCTCAAATTTGGTTTTTAATCCATAGATCTATAAACATAGACAGGGATCATGGGTAGAGGTGGGAACATCGGGGTGGCGGCGTGGGTTTGTTGGGTCGAATGACCTGTTTCCCATGCTGTTTTGTGTTTTGTTCTTTGACTCCAGGTGGTTTGTAATTTTTTTTTTAAACCCACATCTGTCTGCTTACGTTCATTTGGAGCCCCAGGCAAATACCATTTATTTCATAAGCACAAGCTATTCTGTAAGGATTGATAGTGATTACTTCAGCTCACTTCATGATTTTAAGTAAATCCTGTGAGTCTGTGGTTTAGCTCCATAACAACCTTTGCCCAAGAGAGAGAATAGCAGTTTGTCTTTGGTGCTATTAAGTTTGAAATTCAACTGGGGGCTTTCCATTCATTAATACCTTGTGTCTCTTCACCACTTCCCACCCCCACCAGAGAATGATATAGTTTTGTTTCCTCATCGTTGCGTGTTTATAATGAAGTCTCCCCCGATCCATTATAAGCATAATTGTATGGTAGTCTAGTGCTTATGCTATTGGATTTGTGATCAATCCAAAAAATGAACGTTTAAATCCTACAATGGCAGCCAAATTTTCTTTAAAAAGTGGATATAAAAAGCTGGTATCAATAAAACTGACCATACAACTAGCAACTGACATTTAAAAACAACTGACAGACTCAATAATGTCTTAAAGAAAGAAACTTGTCATCCTTATCTCTTCTAGACTCTGACTACAGCCTCACATCACTTTTAATTGTCTCTTAAATACCCTCTGAAGTGGTCTAGGAAGCCATTCAATTGTATTCAATCATTACATCGTGCCAGCTGGCAATCAACGTAAATGCAGGCATTGCCAGTAATACCTGCAGCCTGAGAATGAATCATTGGGAAAAAGTACTGACTAATCTGTTCAGTTTTGAGTTGATTTGAGAGGATTGTGCAGGTATTTCTAATCAAGCGCTATTGCTAACATTCCCAAATTTCACTAAAACACATCATTTCCTTCAGCTAAGCGGTATTATTAATCATGCAGTCACTGCTTCAATAAGGTGAGAATTTAATTGTGTCTGTAGCTTTCCTGACGTGGAGATGATGGCATTGGACTGGTAAACACAATAAGAAGTCTCACAACACCAGGTTAAAGTCCAACAGGTTTATTTGGTAGCAAAAGCCACTAGCTTTTGGAGCGCTGCTCCTTCGTCAGGTAAGTGGAAGTTCTGTTCATAAACAGGGCATGTATAAAGAGAAACTCAAATTACAAAATAATGTTCTTGCATCTTTGTGAAAACTTGATGTCTATGTTAATATGCGCAATCTAACTACTATCTACACCGCAAACTGACAGCTCCATATGGAGAGAATCTCCAAGAAGATCACGCATATTGACACAGATCAAGTTTCCACAAAGATGCAAGAACATTATTTTGTAAACCGAACTTGTCTTTATGTGCCCTGTTTCTGAATAGAACTTCCACTTACCTGACAAAGGAGCAGCACGCCAAAAGCTAGTGGCTTTTGCTACCAAATAAACCTGTTGGACTTTAATTTGGTGTTGTGAGGCTTCTTACGGTGCTTTCCTGGCACTCAGAACCTTATATATTCCAGCAGTGGTGAGAGGGAAGCTGGGTTTGCTTAAGGCTGTGAATGTAAATCTGATTATTTTGTCATTTCATGATCCATGGTATTGTAACCATGTGAGGCAACAGGACAATTGGATAATTTGAGGCCATACTTAGGTGGGATAGTGTATTGTGAAGATTAACAAGCATGATATGAAGACATCTCTATTCCTAGTGGCTACTTTTGACTTTTGCTGTATATATTATTTGAACACAGCTTTCAAAAAACAAACCATAGTCATTTCAGTAATCCTTCATTTAAATTTACCAGATGGTGAAAACTCTTTAGACAATGGGAGAGGATGGCCAGCTTATCAGGTTGTGGGTGAAACCCCATCAACTTGGGGAGGGAGGAGATCAATAAATCTGTACATTTTTGATTTAATTATTGTTGGGTGTTGTTACATTTGACTAATATGGTTAAAACTTCTATTCTGTTATTGTTTTTACAGGTTTAATTATGAAATGTCCTGCCTCTTGATGTCATACAATATGAACTGCACTGATTGTAATATCACCAGGTTAAACAGCACAACCATGGGTAAGATGATGCTGGGACACAACGGGGTCAGAGGCAGCAGAGATTATGATGAAGGGGTGGCTGATGCTGAGAGCAAGCACCGCAAGACATATCCACTGCGGAAGCGTATGCATGCACAGCCAGGCAATTTCTCTTCCCCGGAAGTTGCCAAGGAGCTGGAAGGAACACCCGTCAATGAAATGAGCCCCACTCAGGGTATTGTGGAACAGTGGAATTATCAAGGCAATCAGGACCGACTTCGAGGAGAGGCACCCCAGGAAGAGGGGAATGAAGACACTGGCAAAGAGAATGCCAAGGTGGCAGCTGTGGCCCTACGTGTTGCTGAGTCACGTCCGCGAAGGCTGGCTAGCCTAAATGCAGAGGCAGTCAACAATCTGCTGCTGGAGCGGGAGGATTGCCCAACATCCAACAGGCGCTGCCGGAAAGGTCCCAGCTGTGGCATGGAGTATGTGGACAACAGGCCTGAAGGCAAGATGGGCCACTCAGCAAAAAAGCAGTTGGATAATTCGTGTGGTTCATTAGATGGCGACGTTTTCACTTGCAATGAGAGTGAGCCTGCACCAGCCAGGGGCACCTGGGAGAGTGAGTTGGCTGAACTACCAGCTAAAAAGCGTATGGCCAGTCTCAATGCTGCTGCTTTCCTCAGGTTGAGCAATACCAAGGATGTTTCAACTGGACGGCGCAGCCGCATGGATGGTGAGAGCAAATCAGGCAAGACAGCTGGCGGGACACGGCCCTCTTGCCCCCATCCACTGGCTAGGCGCCGTTGTTTGCGAACTAAAAGACGGGACTCCAGGAGTGAGATAGCAACAAAGCTCAACCCTGGCATTGACTTGGAGGATGGTGAAGGGCAGCACAAAGAGGAGTCAGCCAGTGCAGGGCAGCAATCTAGTACATTGCCCATTAATGCAGACCTTCCTTGCCCATATGCGGACAAGACCAATGGATATATTCATCGGCTGTCAATGCTTATGGGAAGCCAAGCCATGATTCAGCCCAAGTACCAGGCTCTGGAGGAGAATACTGCTTCTGGTGCTGACTTTACACAGCCAATGGCTTCATTTCAGTCACACTCAACATTGACTTTGCTAGACAATTTTGTGTCTGGTCCGGACCACTACGAGTTTCTGCCTCCTGAAGTCTGCCTTGCTTCCCCAGTGGATGATCTCTACCTACACTACGAGCGAAATGACTTGTTGCCCATTGGCTGCAATTCACTGCATGGCTGTCACATGTGCTCGGCTGCTTTTACCTGCTGTACTCCGCCTGATGACGAAGGGAGCCTCCTCATTTCACAGAGTGCCGTGCCTTCAGGTGTCCCTTACTCTCACTCTTCATGCGGGGGCAACCTTTGCTGCGTGGGAGATACAGCGACCATGCAGTGCATGGGTATGACTGGCTATGACCTTTGCAGAGTGCTCCATCCATCGTTCAACCGGGATGTAGTTGGGAGGACTTTAACCTCAGATCGGACAAACTGCTTCAATGAGCTGGGAGCAAAAAAAGGTACTCGGGTGATAATGGTTAGATGAACATTTGGTTGGTGAGGATGTTTAAATGTCATGGTACATCAAAACTAAGGGCCATAAATATAATGTAGCCACAAATAAATCCAGTAGGCAATTAAGAATCTTGCCCAGAGAATGATGACAATGTGAAACTTGCTATCCATAAAGTAATGGAAGAAATTAATATAGATGCGCTTAAAGGGAAGCTAAATAAGGAAGAGAGATTGTGGATGGTTATAGAACAAGTTCCTCCCAATTCTGTGCAAGCACCATTTGTGGAATCCCATTCATTTGCCTTCAGTCTGTAGCTCTACATTATTTTTTTCTATTAAATTATTCAATTTTCCTGAAAGCCGCAGTTGAAATGGCCTCCACCATACAGTTGGGCAGTACATTTCAAATTTGAACTGCACTCTGCATAAAATGGTTTCGTCAGGCTGCCCTTCTCTTGTGGGAGAAAATAGCCGTTAAGTGTTGGAAAGGCTGTTCTGATAAGGATAGCTATGAGGAGAATTGAAGGAAGTATAAATGCTGGCATGGACTTTTGGGGTGAATGGTCTGTTTTGTGCTGTACATTCTACTTAATTATGGTGAAAGAACTTGGATAATAACTGTCCGAAAGCCTGGGGATGCAAGGAATCCCCATGCATGAGGGAAACGTCTCTTCTGTATGCATAATGTCCTGCAGCTGTTTTAAGGGTAAACAGGGCAATTTAAGAAAATACAAAGGAACATAGAAAAATCATTTGAAGCCCTACGGTGCAGAAAAGGCTTTTTGGCCCATTGAGTCTGCACCAACTTTCTGACAGTATCTTATCCAGGCCCCTTCTCCTGTCCTATCCCTGTAACCCTACACATTTACATTCATTAATTCCCCTAACCACCACATCTTGGGACACTAAGGGGCAATTCAGCACAGCCAATCCACCTAACCTGCACATCTTTGGACTGTGGGAGGAAACGAGCAACCGGGGGGAACTCATGCAGACACAGGGAGAATGTGCAAACTCCATGCAGTCACCCAAGGCCAGAATTGAACCTGGTCCCTGGCACTGTGAGGTAGTAGTGCTAATCACTGCCACTATGCTGCCCTCTTGGCTATGGAATTGTAGTTTATTGGGCTTGGCCTGTAGGGTAACAAGAATGATGGGGCTATCGCTCTTTGTTAAAGTAGCAATATTTGCTATGTGAGTCTTTTTGCTTGTTCTTGGTTTTCCTGCAGCAACCCCTCTTCCACTTGCCACCCTGCACCTGAAGGTCTAGGAGAGGAGGATGGTTCAGTGAGTGGACAGAATTTAGTTATTAAACACTAGAGTAACTGTACTGTAATCAGTTACTAATATGTTTATCTTTATAGTTTTTGTTCTACATAAGGTACCTTTTTGAAAAAATCTATGAATATTAAAAAACTTGTAGCCTAATTAAAATTTTTCAATATTCCATATATCCCTCAGTATTTTTGAGTACCACTGTGTTAAAAAGAAGACTTGGACTTATATTGCACTCTTCATGACCTCTTGGTCAGACCCAAGTGCTTTATAGCCAATAAATATTTCAAAATGTGGACCTATTGACATGTAGGAAGCACAGCACCCAATTTGTGAATGGCTAGCTCCCATAAAGCAGTGTGATTTTTTTTTTTGAAAAGAACGGTCTGTTTTAATGGTGATTGTTTGAGGGATAAGTGTTAGCCAGCACATTGGAGAAAACTACTGGGGAGGACTGGCTTGTTGTTCATTGACCAATACCATGGGATTTTAGGTAAATGGGTCTCATTTTAACATCTGATCGGATCTGAAAAACGGTACCTCTGGTGCAGGACTCTCTCAGTACTGCGACAGTGTGTCAGCCTAGATTTGTCTTGAGGTTGGGCATGTATCCATTGCAGTTTAGATGAAAGACAGATTGTCTTACTCAAACTTCAAGATCCTGAGGACACTTGACAGAGTGGATGCAGAAAGGATATTTCTCTCCTTGCAAGAGAGACTAAAACTGGGGAACATAGTTTAAAAATTTAAAAGGTTACCCATTTAATATGACAATGAGGGGAAATCTTTGAGGGTTGTGAATCTGTGGAACTCGCTTCAGAAGAGAGCAGTGAAGGTAGGCTTATTGAATATTGAGTTAGAATGATTTGTGATTGACAAAGGGTCTAGGGTAAGAAGGAAAGTGTAGTTGAAGCCACAGTCTGATCAACTATGACTTGTGGCAGAACAGGTTCAGGGGACCAAATGGTCTACTTCTGCATTTAATTCTTATTGTGTTTAAGTCTCTGGAGTGCAACTGAAGCCCACAATGTTTGGATTCGAGACAAAAGTACTGGCCATTGAGTCACAGCTGATACAAACATCAATATTCCATTGTGCTTTGAATCTCCTGTAAAACTATGGCAGTTCTGTCTTGAACATAACCAATGTCCTGTTCTGCAACTCCTCCAGTTCATCTATTTCAACCATTGTAAATTGGTTTCGGAGTTTGCCTTAATAGAATGTGGAACTTTATGGCAATGAATCCATGTACACAATTAGCTCTTCTAGGATTTTTTTCTCCAAGTCACTGTCATCAGAAGGTATAACACCACATTCCACATATCTTCTGACAGCACTCATCTCTACCTTTCGACCATCTGTTACAAATCCTCCATTCCCTCTGATTTGTTGGGCTGCTTGTCTGACATCCAGCTCTAGATGAGGCTCAATTTCTTCCACTTAATCATTTGAGAACAAGATTAAATCTATTGTGTTTGCACCCACAACGTACCCCTACCTGTTGATTCCTCCTCTGCACCCTAACCCAGCCAGACAATGAGTCAGCTATATGGGACAATTAACAATCTCTCAACAACTTGCATTCACTCATTACCTCTATATTGCTGATTTGATGTTAGCTCCTGGTCCAGCGATGCTCTGAATTTAAAATGGTCATGCTTGTATTCAGCAGATCTTCTCAGGATGATGCTACAACCTTTTCCAACTGTCAAAGAAAACTGCACTAAGCTGATTAGCCCTATGCTCTAGAATTCCTTCTCTAAACATGCATGCCTGGCCACCTCTCCCTTGAAGATCTTCTCTCAAACCACTTAGGACAGGTGACTAAAAGTTTGACCACATATCTTTTTTAGCTTAGTACAGACCAAGTATCCTTTATCTGTAAATCCGGAAAGCGTCCAAAGATTGCATTTTTTTTAATTACATCAGCTTTTAGCATGGGAAATCTCTGACTCAAGCCACAACACAATCCTCATCGACTGCATCTGACCTTTAGTGCGAAATGTCTCTTTGTTTGTTTGCTTTGTTTATCTTGCAAACTCTCTCCTACAAGCAGAATTATGGATGCACTGTGGATGGGAAATTATTACGTATACCATGTATTTATTACTCAGCTGTACATTTTGCTTTTCTAGCCATTTTATTGACTTTATATTGGCTGAAGCTTGGTATAATGTAAATAGAACATTACAGCACAGCACAGGTCCTTCGGCCTTCAATGTTGCGCCGACCTCTGAAACCAATGGAAAGCCCATCTAACCTATACTATTCTAATATCATATGTTTATCCAGTGATCATTTAAATACCCTTAATGTTGGCAAATCCACTACTGTTACTGTTCTGAGTGAAGAACCTACCTCTGATATCTGTCTTACATCTATCACCCCTCAAATTAAAGTTATGTCCTCTCGTGCTAGCCATCTCCATCTCATTGTCCGTCCTATCTAATTCTCTGATCGTTTCATATGCTTCTATTAAGTCATCTGTTAACCACCTTCTGTCTAACAAAAACAGCTTCAAGTCCCTTAGCCTTTCCTCATAAGATCTTCCCACCATATCAGACAATATCCTGGTAAATCTCCTCTGCACCCTTTCTAACACTTCCACAACTTTCCTATAATGTGGTGACCAGAACTGAATGCAGTACTCCAAGTGTGGCCACACCAGAGTTTTGTATGGCTGCAACATGACCTCATAGCTCCTAAACTCTATCCCTCTAACAATAAAAGCTAACACACTGTACGCCTTCTTAACAGTCCTATCAACCTGGGTGCCAACTTTCAGGGATCTGTGTACATGGACACAGAGATCTCTCTGCTCAACCACACTATCAAGCAACTTACCGTTATGTTAATCCTATTACTCCTTCCAAAGTGAATCACTTCACACTTTTCCACATTAAACTCCGCTTGCCAAGTCTCAACCGTTCTCTTCAGCTTATCTATGACGTGCTGTAACCTGCAACATCCTTCTACACTGTCTACAATCCAACAACTTTAGTTCATCCACAAATTTGCTAACCTATACTTCTACATTCTCATCCAGGTCATTTATGAAAATAGCAGAGTGGCCCCAAAACAGATCCTTGTGGTATACCACCTGTAACTGAACCCCAGGATGAATATTTCCCATCAACATCATCCTCTGTCTTCTTGCAGCTAGCCAATTTCTGATCCAAACCATTAAACCACCCTCAATCCCATGCCTCTGCATCTTCTGCAATAGCTTACTGTGGGGAACTTTATCAAACGCTTTACTGAAATCCATGTACGCCACATCAACTGCTTTACCCTCTTTGATCACTTCTCAAAGAACTCAGTAAGGTTCATGAGGCACAATCTACCCTTCACAAAACTATGCTATCTCTAATCAAATTATTCCTTTCTAGATAAATCCTATCTCTTATAATCCTTTCCAAAACTTTGTCCACAACAGAAGTAAGGCTCACTGGTCTATTTGAATACACTCGCATGAGTGCCTTTTCCGAGTCTTTACGTCGCTCGTCGACGGTTTTGTCTACCACTAGCAGATCCCACGCCGAGGGCTCTTGATCTTAAAGAACCACGAGTAGCACCCCAGCCGGGGTCCACATAATGTTACCAATTTTGGCTTGTAGGCCCCAGCCGGGGTCTGCCCTTATCATGATCCATGGCTCACAGAACCCCAGCCGGGGTTCTGCATGATGTCACATTGTGGCTCGGTTGGACACCCTGAGTGCTTTAGGGCAGGGTGTGAGTTAGTACCGTCGCCCCCTGATCTAATTGGGCGTTTAGAGAACCTTTTGTCGGTGCTTTAATGCTTGGCTCTCTTACGTGAGGGAAGAACTTTAGAATTTAAAGGAAAAATGTAATCCGAATTCAGGGAGACGAGATTAAATATGGTGACAATTGTGCTTAACCAATTAGCCTAATAAGCACGTTTTTGGCCATGTGGGAGGAAACCGGAGTACCCGGGGAAAACCCACGCGAACACGGGGAAAAGGTGCAAACTCCCCCAGCCGCAAGGCCCAGGTAGGACACCAACCCTGGGACCGAGTAGCCGGCCAGACCAAACAGTGCTAACCACTGGGCTGGCGTGTTGCCCATTCGTACCATGTCATCATCTGGTAGCGAACATCCAAGACAAAACGGGGCACACGTCCCATCTCAGCGTCACTCCAGGTACGTCTCATTCGTCTCACCCTATTGTACCGAATTGTGTGGGTAGTGGGTCGCGGTAGCCTCTACTGCCTAGGCAGGGTTGAACCGCATCCGCCAGCGGATCACCAGTGCCCCCGGGACAAGCCGGAACTTGTCGAGAACCTATTTTTTTTTGAACAATTACCGGGTTTATAGGCATAGCAGCGTGTTGGTTGTCCTCGGCCAGTCAAATTCCGACAGGCAACTCGCCTGCCAGCTTGTATGCCTGAATTCCCTGCGGGACCATCGGTAAGGGTTGACTCACTGTGGTCTAGAACAACCAAAAATACCACAGCTACGCGACACACACCAAATCCACTCCAACTTCACCACTCTAGGATGGCAGTCCTGTGGTACCGGTCGTGGACCCGGCGTGCATCGCCCCCGCTATCCGTTTCTTGACCAGTCACGGAATACCCTCTCCTGTGCCCGTCTGGGAGAAGGTACCAGGTGGCTCCCGCGGAAAGGATTGACTCACTGTGGGTAGAAACCAGAAGACCCCACAGTTATGAACACACCTGTCGGTAATTGCAAGCCCAAGGGGCATCAAGGCTCGCAATTACTCCGCATCGTTTCTGGGACAGCTGATTTAGCCGTCACTGCAATGAGAAGCAGTGACGTTGCCCGGCGGGACCACGTGGAGGCACAGCACACTACGTGGCAGAAACGACAAGACACGCGCAGCTACTCCCGCCAGAGTTGTCTCTATTCCCCTTCTTGAACAAGCACAACCAATTGCACGTGTAGGCCTATATTTGGAGCGACATAGTAGCATAGTGGTTAGCACTGCTGCTTCACAACTCCAGGGACCTCAGTTCGATCCCAGCTCAGGTCACTGTCTGTGTGGAGTTTGCATTTTCTCCTCGTGTCTGCATGGATTTGCTCTGGGTGCTCTGTTTCCTCCCACAATCCAAAAATGTGTGGGTTAGGTTAATTGACCATGCTAAAATTGTCTATTAGTGTCCTGAGACGCATAGGTTAGAGGGATTGATGACTAAATACATAAGTATTTATGGGATTGTCGTTGATGCAGACTCAATGGGCCGAATGGCCTGTTTCTGCACTGTAGGATTTTTATGATTCTATGTAGTATCCAAAAACCAAAATAATCTGAAATCCAAAATGCAGTAAGTTCTGAGAGCTTTCGATAAAGGATATGCGATCTGTAACAACTTTTCTGTGACCACACATCTATGAGGTGCTTTATGATATTTCCTATATTCAAGGTGCTATACAAAAGCTGATTATATAATCAACCAGTTTTGAGAATTGCGAAGGAAAATAATTTTCAATCTCTTAGATTCTGTACTGTGATGTTTAGTTCAATATCTGAGCACTGCGTATAGTGTGGTAGCAACTAAATTTATTGGGATAAAGGCTCACAGGAGTTCTTAAGTGTATTTGGTCCATGTGTGCATATAGCTGCGCATTTTGTTGTTCCCAGCTCAATCTGATTTGGATATTGCTGAAGCTTTATCTATGTATGTATATGGGCAGTAAAGGAGGAAATCCTCACCGTAGCAGTAGTTGGTTGTACCAAGTTGCTGAAGAATGAGAAGCAAGTACTTTAATTTAGGGTGACACAGTGGTTAGCATTGTTACCTCATGATGCTAGGGACCTGAGTTCAATTCTGGCCTCGGGTCACTGTCTGTGTGAAGTTTGCACATTCTCCCCATGCCTGCATGGGTTTCCTCTGGGTACTCTGGTTTCCCCCCCTCACTCCAGAGGTGTGCAGGTTAGGTTGATTGGTCATGCAAAAGTACCCCATAATATCAGCGTAAATAAGTGGGTTCATAGGGAGAGGGTCTGGGTAGGATTGTGGTCAGTACAGACTCAATGGGTCAGTCCTTCTGCACTGTAGGGATTCTATTCTGACTTATTGCTGTGACTCCAGGACAGTCCTGATAATCTACCCCCAATACAAAAAACTTCGAGGTGGGGGATTCTCTTATGTCAAGCCTTCACAGTTAAAATGACATAGTGTGGGCTACTATTCATGCTCAGTGTAAGTCTCCATGCCTGTTGTCCTATCTTCATGTTATTTTGTCTTGCAGATTGAATAAAATCTGTTGATCAAAAGTTTTTAATTTCATTAGATTTGCAGGAGAGGGGAAATGTGATATGTGGAGAGTTGAGGCAAGAACCTTCAGATGAGCAATGACTTATTGCAGTACAATAAACTTGGGATTTGGAATCAGCCTGCAGGAAATGATGGCTAGAGGTTATGGGGGCCATTGCCTAGTTTTGCTATTTCCACTGCTATTCTATGTATCTGCCTGCCAGGGTCAGGAGTCCATTCTTTGTCCTTATCCTGAGTGAGAAGCTATGTTCCCCAGCAATGTTACAAGTGAAGACTGCAGCAAACCTGTGCGATGCTAAATAAGTAGAAGAAAGAACATTGGCTAAGGACTTCTCCACCACTTGTTGGAGAGCTGGTGGAAAACGTGTATCACTTCTGTTGGGGAGGCATAATCAAATTAAGTGTCTGTTATACACTTAATTGGCTAACGTTAAGCAATTGCCAGGATTTAGGACCTCGGTAGCAGAAACCCTGCTTGCTGAAATGTGCCAGCTAATTCAATTGGTAGCTGTATTGCTGGTAGTTCCAATGTATGCACTCTGGGGCTTCACGAGTGCAGTGGAATACTAAACATTTACTTAGATGAGTACAGTTCCAACTGCACTTGAGAAACTCAGCCCATTTGATTGTACTCCTTCCACAGACATTAAGTTTCTCCACCACTGATGAGCAGTGACACTGTGTGCCATCGATAAGATGCGCTATAGGAACTAAGTAAGGTTCCTTAGCATATTCCAAACCCATGACCACTACTATTTAGAAAGATAAGAGCAGCAAATACCTAAGAACATCACCACCTGGAGGTTCTTCTTCAAATCACTCACCAACCCTGACTTAGAAATATGCCACCATTCCTTCAATGTCACTGGGTCAAGATTCTGGAATTCCCTCCTTCGTAGCACTAAGTGTACTTGCACCCCACAGACTGCAGTGGTTCAAGAAGGCAGCTCAACAACATCTTCTGAAGGGCAGCTGGGGATGGACAGTAAATGATCTAGCCAGTGACATCCCATAAGTTAATTTAAAAAGTGAGGGAGGGTGGCATGAGGATCGCAAGGAAGAAATTGCAGGAATGGCCAATGGATGTGGCAGGGATATGACTTGCAACAGTCCAACACCAAGGGAACCCACCAGTAGGCCACTAGCAAACGTGATCGAGATTTCTGAATGACTTTAGATGGCACAAGAAAGACGTGCAACTCTCATCGCTGTGCAACTCTCATCGCTGTGCCACTGCTAGATTCCAATGGACTCAGATAATTGATGTCAATTGGCTCATTAATGAGACTAATAGACATCCTGCCATATGCAGGAGATTTTCCTGCTGATGGACTGACTCTCAGCCTCTGCAGTCGTTGCTGGGTCAGGCCATCATGTTTTGTGCCATGATTAAATTGATTTAGCTTGATTACATTTTGCACTGTATTTCTATTACACACTTCAATTTGAGAAGTGTAGCCACTAGCCACTATTTCAATGTAGGAAATACAGCAACCAGTTTTGCACATAGCATGGAACCAAAACAGCAATGTGATAATGACCACAATCTGTTTAAGTAATGGTGGTTGCAGGCTAAATATTGGCCAGGACACAGGGGAAAACTACTCTGCTTTTTTCAAAATAGTAGCATGGAATCTTTTTTGTGCTCACCTGAGAGGAAATGAGCTCTTTATTTCATACATCATCTGAAAAAGGGCACCTCAAACTGTACAATACTTCCTCAATACTCAAGAAATTATTTGGGAGAGCTGCAAAAGATCCAATTTATTCCAACATTCAGTCTTTAAGAGGACTGAGTTCTAGATTCTTACTACCCTTTGTGGAGTTTCCTGAATTGCTCAGCTCTAATTTGAAGATCAATTTTCTGCAGAAGTAAGTAGTTTCTCAGTAACTGTTCTACAGAATCATACAGCATTGAATCAAAGGCTATATGATTCAAATCATGCCAATGCCTGCTCTTTGAAAGAACTATCCAATTATTCCCATTCCTGTGTTTTTTCCTAGAGCCTTGCAACTTTCTTCTTTTCAATTTATCCAGTGCCCCTTTGAAAACTATGATTGAATTTGTTTCCATCATCTTCTCTGGCAGTGCATTTAAATCGTTGTAACTTCTATTGAAATAAAACAAAAACCCTAGTTTTTTCATTGGTATTAAATCTAGTTACCAAGCCCCTGAATAGGAGGAAGTTTCTCCCCTTTTATCATTGTTAATACTACTTGATATCATCCTCAAATCTCCTATGCTCAAGGAAATGCAAGCCAAACTTGAGTCTTAATTTAAGCCCCATCATTCTACTGTCATCTTACAGCTTTCAAACACCAGACTTGCTAACTGCAGGATTTTGATTCCTCCAATTTTAGCAAAGGACAGCTAAATATTTTTTGACTTGAGACGCTAAACCTCCATGGATTGGGTGTGATAAGAAGGTGAAAACTGTCTGGAAATAAGAAATGATTGGCATGTCAATGTTTTTTTGAGCTAGCATTTGCTTAATGTGAGTAACATTATAGAACCCAAGATCCTGAAAATGTTATAGTGGGATCAAGTTAAGCTACCATGGTTTCTAAATAAGACTCTATACTCAAGAGAGTAAAATGAGTGTTTAACTAAGAACTTGGCCAACAATATGTTGTACTATTAAAAATACTATATTAATTCCTTTGCCAAATAGGGAGTTAAAAGTTCAAGGCTAAGTAAGCAGATTTAAAAGAAATCTTGGCATTAGGACCTACTGACACTTTCTGTTTAGTGAGTGAGTACTCTTGACCTTATTATGTTGGAAGAGTTCCTTAGGCAGGCCATGGAAGAGAGCTGGATTAACATCAGTCTATTCCACATCCCAATCAGCCAGCGTTCTGAATGCTGGCTGGTGGAATTAGTGATTCCAGACTTGAGCATATCAGTATGATTGAAACAATGCTGACCATTTTGAATGAGAGAGCTGACTAGAGCTATCAATGGTTTTGATGCTGTTGGCGTTTCTGACCTTTTTTCGTGACTGTAGTGCTGTATTTTGCACACCACGTACTGAAAGACTTGCAGACGTGAGCCTGATTATAGGGTTTACTCCAACTCTTATGTTCCTATCCCAGTGGAACAATTGTAACTGTGGTATCTGGTGGATTAATGAACTAGACTGATTTGTTTGAATGGTGAGTGGGGATGTGTCCACAATGGCTCAATTGGTTACACTCTATCCTTTTTTTTGAGTCACAAGGTCATCGTGAGTTCAAGCTCCGTTCCAGAGACTTGCGCACAAAATCTAACTTGACATCGTATCCAAGATGCTGTGAATGATGAGTAAAATGAGATATGCTTGGCTTGAAGTAAAAGAATATCATGGCATCTAAATAGAATGCCCCTGCTTTTATCTGTTGTCCTAGTTGATGTTTGTCCCTCAAACTGCACTGTTAATCACTTATCTCTTCTGTTTGTGGGACCTTGTGCACAAATTTTTATTATTCTATCACAGGCCAGTATTTGTTATCCATCCCTAACTGCCTTAGACAGTGATGATGAGTTGCCATATTTCCTACATCCAACTGTGACTAAATTCATAAACACTTCACTGGCTGTGGAATGCTTTAGAATGATCTGCAGCTGCGAAAGATGTAAAAATACAAATCTTTCTGTCTTCACACTCTAGTGACTGTTCTTATGTCAAGTCATTTAGGATCCTGAGAATTGATTCCTATTGTTAAACCCATTCTGATGACAAACCTGACCACCCACTGTGAGTTTGTTGCTAAACTCAGGAAAAATGGACAGGAGGAAAGTTCATTTCGATGTTTTTTACTTCCTTGTGATGTACAGAGTTGCTTCCCATTTCTGAGTCAATTATGAAATGTTGTGGTGTTTGCAAACCAAGCCAAAGACAGCTCACTGAAGTTGTTCTTTAAGTCTCAATTAAAACAAAACAAAATAGCTGCACCTTCAGTGTGGCTCGGGAGACTAGAAGCAAAACAATAGCTGTGTTTATATAATGGATTTAACTTAATGCCCTGTACTCGTTTAATGATCTCCTGTGAGAGGAAGGAGAGTAGCTAAAAGTCATGATGTGTTTGAACCAATGATATAAGGTCAAAAGCCTGAAACTCCCTTCTGAATAGCACTCTGGGAATACCTACACCACATGGACAGTGGGAGTTCACAACTGCTTTTGAAGGACAATTAGAGATGGGCAGCAAATAAAAAGAAAAGGTTTGACCACCTTCAGATAAAGTTTTAAAAGTCAGTAAAAAGATTAACTAATAAGTTGCTAATCTCTACATTACTCTAAATGCAGGTACTACCAAGTACAGAAAAGGAAAAATAGCACAAGTGAATGCATGGTTGGGAAAATGATGCCAGAGGAAGGGATTCAAAATCCTGGTATATTAGCATCAGTTATGGGCATTGGGGAAAGCTGGGCACGTATACCTGAGTATCTTTGCGGAGAGGTTAAATAATGCAATGTGGCAGAAAGGTTTAAATGAATTTAGTAGTCAGTATCAAAATTCAGAAGCAGTGTCAAGACATGTAAGGTAAACAGCAAGGTTGAGGGAGCTGGGGCTCCTCTCTTTAAAGCAGAGGAGGATGAGAGACAGAGGTTTATAAGATGATGAGAGGGATTGATAGAATGAACGTGCAGAGACTATTTCCTCAGGTGGATGTAGCTGTTACTAGGGGGCATAATTATAAGGTTCATGGTGGGAGATATAGGAGGGATGTACGAGGTAATTCTTCACCCAGAGAATGGTTGGGATGTGGAATACACTGCCTGTTGGAACAGTGGAGTCGGACACTTTAGGAACTTTCAAGTGGTTATTGGATAGGCACATGGAGCACACCAGAATTATAGGGAGTGGGATAGCTAGATCTTGGGATTGAACATAGCTCATCACAACATTGAGGGACGAATGGCCTGTACTATGCTGTTATGTTCTAAAAAAAATAGTGCAGGTGGAGTGAAAGACAACAAAGTAGACCAGCATAGCATGCATTGGAATATATGTCTGTTAATGCAAGGAATGTTAGAAATAAAGTTTGTGGCTTGAGTTTTGATATAGAGCTGTGGTGGCGACCTGGTTTAAATGTAGACAGGAATGAGAACTAAATGTTCTTGACTACAAAATGTTCAAAAGGAATGGGGAAGGAACAAAGACAGGTGGATGATGGGTGGTTGTTTTGCTCAAAAATAACAATGCACCTCTGCAGAGGAACAATGCTAGAGGGCTCAAAAACTGAATTCATTTGGTTAAAGAAGCTATTATATTGCTAGTGTGTACTGTAGACCTCCAAATAATGAGCTAGATAAGCAGTTATGTGGAAAATTTCCAATAAATTGTAAAAATAATAGAGCAGTGATTGGGGGAGGAGGTGGTGGAGAGGACATGCTCAATTGTCTTAAGAGGCTGGAGAAAAATCATTGGAATGAAAAGTATGTATAAAGTGTATACAGGAGATCGTTCTCTGTCAGTAGTTTCTATCTCAACGAGGAAGAAAGCAGTAATAAAATGAGAATGCAAATACTTGAATTAGGCAGCATTTAAGGAGAGGGAAACTTGTAGACTTGTCAATTTTAATGCAAGTTACTCATCTGAAATGTTAACTCTTGCAGAATTTTTTGTGTTTTTGATTCGAATTATAGCAGGTGCAGTAATTTGCTTTTATTGGAGGGAAGAAATAGAATTAAATCTAAAATAGGTTGACTGTGCGGGCAAAAGTCTTGCAGATAGAGCATAATGTGGAAAAGTATGAAGTTGGTTCACTTTGACAGGAAGAATAAAAAAGCAAAATAATACTTGGAGAATGACTGGAAAATGCGGAGGTGTTGAGGGATTTGAGTGTTCTCGTACATGAGTTGCAAATGGTTAGTATGGAGGTGCAACGTATAATCAAGAAGGCTAATGAAATGCTATCTGTTATTACAACAGTAATTGAACATAGAAGTAAAGACATTATGCTTCAGTTATGCAGGTGATAGGTGAAACATATCACTTTTGCTTGTTGAACTTGCATAAATGCAGTGTAAATGTGAAACTATGCATTTTGGAAGGGACCTGCTTTGGTTTTATAATATAATTGCATTATTAATGCTGGCTAAAAATGCTCCCCATCAGGTACACTCTCATCCTCCAGCATGGCCTCAACATTGCTCCAACCCTGTCCTGTCCACACTTTATTCCTGCACCCAATGCCCCCACTCTTTTTCCTTTTATAAGACTTGGGTCTTACCCGATCAGCATAACTTTGTATTCCTGGTACCCTGTCCAATGTTTGTATAACATTTTAATAAATGGTGACCAGAAGTGAACTCCTGTGATCTAATCAACATTTGATACATTACAACTCTTCAATCCTATCTGTCAGGAAGTAACCCTCCATGTTTTATTCTTGAACATTTTGTCACTACTTCTAATTTGCATTAGTATTAGATGCTTTTCAAAATGGTAATAAAATTAAATTGCAACATGTAATTACTTACCTGTGTTAAAATTAATTTGTTAATTTATGTGCCCAGTCTGCAATCCTCTTCAGTGTTGAATATGCCACCCCATTTGGCACAAATTTAGAAATGGTGTTTTTAATTCAGAAGTCTAAATCATTGATCTAAACTCTACAACAGAGATTCCAACACTGAGCCTGGTGATACTCATCAGATGGTACTTGATCTATCGGCCATTTGAAATACTTTTTAATTGTCCATTGCTTTATCCTAGTCTATTGTCTATGACCTCTTCAAAGAGTTGAGTGAAGTGGGTGACGCAAGACTTTCCTTTTTGAAATCTGTATTGACTTTCCATTATACTTTTGGTTTCTAAATATTTTGTCATCTTTTGTCATAAAGATTATTATTTGTTCCACTACTGGTATTAATTGTGTAATGGACATATAAGTGTTATGGCATGTCGTGGTACTGCAAATTTTGTGTGCTTTCACCTGTTTTTTATAACTGCCTTGAGATGAGCAACATCTTAGTCTGACAGCTGGAGCTTCTGTGAAAGTTGATGTAGAATGGACTAAGTTATAATGAGAATTGGTGTTATTTTTATTTTATAGTGTTACTGTTGAGACCATGTTTGGCTATGGTAGGTATGGAACAGTATATAATTGAGTTGTATGTGTAGGGTTCAATAGATAGTGTTATAATCGATGTGTAAAATTTCTTTGGCAAGAAATCCTAGAAAGAGGTTAAAATTAGGATGTAGAGATGCCGGTGTTGGACTGGCGTAAGCTGAGTAAGAGGTCTGACAACACCACTTTTAAATCCAACCGATTTATTTGGTAGTAAACTTGCTAGCTTTCGGGCTTAGTGCCTTCGTCAGGCGAATGAGGTGTTCTGGTCTGCAATAGCATACGTATCAGCACAGACAGTTTACAGATTGCTGATTACAATGCAAATCCTTACACCTAACCTGCTATTTTAGTCTTAAAGTGGCTAACAATGTGAGTGGAAGAAACACTGAGCACTGAGGTTAGAGGGGTGTGTATTGTCTCTAGACAGCACAGTAAGTGAGGATTTTTGCTAACCCAGGCAAGTTATGGGGATTACAGATAGTGTGACATGAAGCCAAGATCCCTGATAGTGTGACATGAATCCAAGGTCTTGGCTTCATGTCACACTATCTGTAATCCCCATAACTTGCCTGGGTTAGCAAAAATCCTCACTTACTGTGCTGTCTAGAGACAATACACACCCCTCTAACCTGTGCTCAGTGCTCCTTCCACTCCCATTGTTAGCCGCTTTAAGACTTGAATAGCAGGTTAGGTGTAAGGATTTGCATTCTAATCAGCAATCTGTAAACTGTCTGTGCTGATACATGTGCTATTGCAGACCAGAACACCTCATTCACCTGACGAAGGCACAAAGGCCGAAAGCTAGCAAGTTTACTATCAAATAAATTGGTTGGATTTAAAAGTGGTGTTGTCAGACCTCTTACTGAGTTAGAATTAGGAACATAGGGACAGAAGCGGGCCACTCAGTCACACTAATTTGCTGCTATTTTTGAGCAGAAAAAGTGAACTTGGTAGGAGCTGGTGATTAATCCTTTCTCTTTTCCTTTTTAGACGGGTACAGCTCTTTGAAGCCACTCAGCATAACCATCCCAATCGCAGGTCATCCAGTGTCACCAGCAAACCCAGTCTCAGGCTGTCCTGTCCCTACAGCCCCACCTGCTGCTGAGCCTGTCCCTCACCTGCAGCGCCCTGGTTTGGACATACCAGCAACCTCTCGCCCCCATACCTTGTCCATATTGAAACTGAGCAAGGAGTGTCCTCAGAGCTCCAAACCTCCCAGCAGCTCCAAGTCCAACCTCCGCAGCCCAGCTAGTTCACTAGCCCAGCAGAATAAAGCAGGTACTGGACACGTGGAAAGCAAGCAGCAGAGAATCAGCAGAAGACGAGCCACAAATGGTTGGCTCCCTGTAGGAGAACCATATGAGAAACCTGTCTATGTTGTGGTAAGTAAATATTGCAGAGCCTTTCTCTGATTTATAAACTTGGGAAATTGCCTTTTAAAGGAATATCATAGTGAGTTGAAAAGTCAAATTCATCTTGCAATAACTAATATATTCTGAAGAAAGACTTGCATTGAAATAGTGCCTTATACTAGATTAACCAAAATTCATGGCAATTAATGAGGTACTTTTAAAGCTTAGACACTGTTGGAATAGCGGAAATACCGTAGCCAATCTGTGCAATCTCCCACAAAGAGCAATGCAACAATGTCAATTAAACACCTTTTAGGTGTTGGTAAGGGATAAATGCTGGCCAGAAGAATTTCCATACTGGTCTTAAATCTTGGCTGATACTCCAATGCAATACTGATTACTGCCCTATCCAAGCCAGCTTTTTTCAAATGGGGCATAAAGCCAAGACATCTGTTCCGTTGGGTGAATGTAAAAGTTTCTTATGGTACTAATTCATCGTGGAATGGGAGTGGCCTCCCCAGTAGTTTGGCCAATATTTATCCGTTATAATAGCACTTTAAAAATAAGATATTGATTGCACTTGGGCATTTGGTATGAAACCTAAGAAATATCACTTCAGTAGTGGAAATCTGAATACTTTCTCCAAGAAGCTGTTGAGGTTAGAGGTTGTTTGAAAATTTTATGCCAGGTATTGATAAATTTTTTTTTGGTTAAGTGAATTGAGATTTGGCTGTGAATAAAGTTAATAAATGAACTGTAATCTAACTTTGTACGATGCAGGATTGATGGTCTGAAACTTCTTCACATGTATTTAAGCTTGTTTTCTGCAAGCATGTGGAAAAACTCTGACCTCCTTTTGGCCTGGAAAGTTGCATTTAATGTCAGCCAATGCCATTGAGGGTCAGTGACCATATAGGTGATGGGTGAATAGCATGGAATGTGAGTTTGGACAAAAACAGCAGAGTATTGGATGCGCTTGTGTTTAAAGTGAGTGGGAGGTCAGCAAGAAAAGCATTGAAATAGCCTTGCCCAATAGCAACAAAATCATAAATGCAAGTTTTAGCAGTGGATGGGCTGGGTCAGGGTCAAATAGACCATGTACAGTAATAGAGATAGATGGTCTTTGTTGTTGAGAATGTGAGACTCAGATCTTGATTCTGGGTCAGATAGGTTGCCAATGTTGTGAACATTGGCATAGCCAGAGGTAGTGGCTAGGAAGGGGATGGAATTAATAGTTGCTAAGAGATTCAGAAGAATTCTGAAATTCAGGTCGTTAATATATGGAATTTGTATTAACTGCGCAGCATTGAAATATATGGCAGTTAATTTTGTCTCCCGTTAACACATGGAAATTGTTACTTGTTTTCCTTGGTGAACATGTTTCATCAAATGGGTTCAAGAACTCACAACATTTAACTCAAGTCTCACCATCCTGACTTGAATTGTTAAGGCCCTTCCTTCCACGTTGTTAGGTTGAAACCATCAAATTTCCTACTTTACATGGTTATGGAAAGTATAAAAGTTGTAATGGTTGAAGAAGTTGACCCATCACCACTTCTTGGGGCAACTAAGATTGGCCACTAAATGTGGCGTTGCCTGCGATGTCCATGTTCTGAGAATATTTTTTAATGTACTCATGCAGGCCATGTTTATTAATTTTTCATGTCTGAAACCCAGTAAGAATAGAAAGTTTTAATAGGAGGGAAAGAAAGCAGGAAAAGAAATTGAAGTAATGGACAGTGGTTAATATATCCTACCCAAGTGGCATTGGACAATTTAATTTGAATTGACAGCCTTGCTGTTTTGATAATGGAGATCACTTTAGTATATATTGCCCAGTGGCCTGTTGACATATTTTCTTGAGGTTTGAAGATTATTTTACAGTCTTTTTAGTGTAGCACCATAATTGCTCCACGCTGCCTTGTTGAATTGTGATCCATATAGGTGCTGGAAAATATGTGGGATGAAATTTGTAATTCCTTCAGATTACAGCTAAAACTTAAATTAAAGCAGCTGCCCCTGTTGTAAAACGTAATTACATATGTAGGTATTAGCTATTGTGTATGTGTATCACTGTGTTCTAACTGGTATGTTGCATATACCATATATAGATAGCTGTTATCACAGCGGTTCCATATCTTTCAACTAGTTCTAAATTAATGCCTATAGGTTCCTTTCAAAGCAAGATTTCTCAAATGTAAAATGCTGTTGTGTTAATGAATGGCTAAACTTAAAAGATCCTGCCTACTGATGGGAGCTGACCAGAGTTTGTCTCTGCAGTGTTCCTGAGGATTCTATTAATTTATTTTAAAATAACTCTCGGGATGCAAGTGCTACCCTTCAGTTATTGGCCACCCTCATCAGCTGAAGGAGGTGCTCGTGGGTCACCGAGTTCATTCAATGCAGAACAGAGTTTTGGCTTGCTAGGACTTTTCAGATGGTAGCTAAGAGTTGATCATGACGTGAGATTGGAATCACGTACTAATTGGTCTGGATAAGGGCAGCAGGTTTTCTTCCCTAAAAGTAAGTGAACCAGATGGGTGTTTTGATAATCCAACAATGTTGTGCTGATCCCAACCTTTTATTTGCAGATTTTAAAAAAAGCAATTCTAATTATACAAAGCATAAGTAAAGAGAAAATGATGGAAAAGATGTGGAGAGGAAAACAGTTAATGTCTAAAGTTGGAGGCCTGTCAGATTTCCAGCAACTGCAGTATTTGTTTTTGTATTATCAAGAGATTACTAGTTTTATAGTTGGGTAAATCATACAGCATATCCTCGTGTCATGGTTCCCAAGTATCACTGCAAAATGACTCTCTTCCACATTGTTGCTCAATGGAATTGTTTTTGTAGTAGTGCAGTTACAATAGTAATGGGGAAAATGCAGCTGCCGAAGTATGTACAGAAAACACTTATAGCCAGTCACATAATAACTGAGCAGCAGATTAGCTTTGTAAAGTAAAATTTATTCATTTAATCACAGGTAAGGCTTACATTAACACTGCAATGATAATACTGTGAACTTCCCCCTAGTTTCTACATTCCAGTGCCTGTTCAGGTCAATGCAACCAACCAACATGTCTTTCAGACTGTTGGGAGGAAACCAGAGCACCCAGAGGAAACCCACGCAGACATTGGGAGAACGTGCAAACCTCACACAGACAGTGACTCAAGCTGAGAATTGAACCCAAGTTTCTGGTGCTGAGAGGCAACCACTTTGCCACCATGCTGCCCAATTTGGTAGCATTTGTTGATGACAGAATAATGACTAAGTCATCCAGAGAACTCTCTGCTCTGCAAATAAAGTTATGAGGTCTTTAATGACTGCCTCAGCAGGTAGAGAAGACCTTGCTTGATTCTTCTGAAAAGAAATGTATCAATATCACTGATGCTCATTTATTGCTTTAGAATGTTGGCATAGGTTTTATGGGTAGGTATCAGTCGTCAATCTGGAACCGAGCCATATAGAGTCACAGAGGTTTACAGCATGGAAATGGTGACTTCGGCCCAACTTGTCTATGCTGCCCTTCCTTTTTTAAAACCCGTAAACTAATTCCAATTGCTTGCATTTGGTCTGTATCCCTCTATACCCATTGTACCCATATAACTATCTAAATGCTTTTTAAAAGACAAAATTGTGCTCGCCTCTGCTACTACCTCTAGCAGCTTATTCCAGGCACTCACCATCCTTTGTGCAAAAATTGCCCGTCTGAACCCTTTTGTATCTTTTTCCCCTCACCTTAAACCTGTGTCCTCTAGTTTTAAGCTCCCACACCTTTGGGAAAAGATATTGACTATCTAGCTGATCTGTCTCCCTCATTGCTTTATAGACCTCTGTGCCCCTGTCTATTTAGCCTCTCCTTATAATTCAATCATCAAGTCCTAGTAGCATCCTAGTAAATCTTTTCTGCACTCTTTCTAGTGTAATAATATCCTTCCTATAATAGAATGACCAGAATTGCACACAGTATTCCAAGTGTGGTCTTATCAATGACTATTACCAAGACTTGTGTTTGTCATGAATTGCCTGATCTCAGTGGGATGATATTGTATTTGACCTTGGTATCCCTTCATTAGTGAAGGGAGAAATGAAGTGGCACTACTGATCCTGATCCTAATGATTAAGTATTAAGGAGTTATTCCAAGATGACCACTAATACTGTCCTTAACCATATAGGACCAAAAAGGAATTCAAAAGAAATCTCCAAGAATGTGATGAGAGTGTGGAAATCCTGACTGTGGAATAGTTGAGGTGAATAGCATAAATAATTTGAGATGAAGCATGAAGTAAAAAGAGATAGGAGGATTCACTGATGGGGGTTTGATGGAATAGCGACAGAGGCTAGTGTGAAGGCAAAACAGCATTGACCTGTGTGAAGGCATACAGTGTGTTAGATTTTATTGGTAGAGGGATTGAATTTAGGAGCCGTGAAGTTATGTTACAGCTGTACAAAACTCTGGTGCGGCCGCACTTGGAGTATTGCGTACAGTTCTGGTCGCCGCATTATAAGAAAGATGTGGAAGCATTGGAAAGGGTGCAGAGGAGGTTTACCAGGATGTTGCCTGGTATGGTGGGAAGGCCTTATGAGGAAAGGCTGAGGGACCTGAGGTTATTTTCATTAGAGAGAAGAAGGTTACGCGGTGACCTAATTGAGGCGTATAAGATGATCAAAGGACTGGATAGGGTGGATAGTGAGAGCCTTTTTCCTCGGGTGGTGATGACCAACACGAGGGGACATAACTTTAAATTAAGAGGTGGTAGTTATAGGACGGATGTCAGAGGCAGGTTCTTTACGCAGAGGGTGGTGAGGCCGTGGAATGCCCTGCCTGCAGCAGTTGTGGACTCGCCTACTTTGGGGGCATTCAAATGGTCGGTGGATAGGCATATGGATGATATTGGAATAGTTTAGGTTAGAGGGTCCACTGGCTGGTGCAACATCGAGGGCCAAAGGGCCTGTACTGCGCTGTAATGTTCTATGTTGGGCCGAATAGCCTGTTCATGCTGTAAATTCATGTATGTGAATGCTGGATGAGAAGAACGTTACTTTATGCTGTCATGTCCCTGATTGAATGGTCAAATGATATGCCATTAGTTACAATTCACCACATGAAGAGCAGCCTATTTGCCTTGAGAGGAGTAATAATAGTGGAGGAAGCAGTCAAGTGTCTTCTGAGCTGGGGCTAAGTGTGAGAATAAATGTGGAAGGCATCATCTGGGGCCTGTTAGTTATTGCAATAAAAATATTGGGCAACCAAACAATTACAGCAGGTATTGTCCTAAAAATAGAAAATTGTTGTTAGTATGTATACAAATCATAATGTCTGGTGTTCTTCAAAGTTAGGAAGAAGTAAATCTTTGGCTAAGTGGATATATGCTCGAAATTCGGAACCAGTCCCAAGTCAGTGCAATTTCATCTGTCTTGAAATAATTGTGCCAATTTCTTTTACTTCTGCTGCTATACGTAACTTCATTCAGAATTTCAAATTATTTTCTTGTAACACTCTAGTAAATCCTGTTCAGCCACTTTTTAAAAATTTAACTATAAAGACTTTTTTTATTTCTTTCTCCTTGTGTATCTAATTGCAGTCAGACCAAACAGCAAATTGTAATGTCATGTGTTGTAGGTAACACTGAGATTGTAATTTAATCCAGTTGTTTAACTTTGTGTTTGAATTACATTTTCATAATATATACATGTCTGAGCCTCAATCTAAATGTTATTTATGTCTGTAAATCCATAATTGCATTGTTGTCTGTAAGTAAAGCCGCCTTATTCCATCCCATCTGAAACTCTATATATGTAGTAACCTTCCCTCGGTCATTGTTACTCTTATGATTTTGTCCAATATGATATTGAACCATATGACCCAGAAAGTCTAAATGGAATTTTGAATCTGGAGTACTAGCTGATTTAGGACACTCTGGTAATTTAAGAGTGCTACAGTTATCTTGCTTAAGATGCATTCTTGATTAGCGTGCAGTGAATTTATACTTGAGGACTTTGAGTGTAGGACTCTGCTGCTTATATCCAGAATTACATCAAAAAGTCCCATTGTCCCAATATTTATTGATCTAGATTGGCTCCAGCCTGGTCAACCTGTACCTTTGCATTAGGAAAAGAACCCCTTGGCTTTGCCCTTTCTTTTCTTTTCTCAAACTTCCTCCACAACTTGCTAAGATTTCTGCACTCCTATTATTCTGGTCTTTTGTCCTCCTGGTTTCTATGCCCAACTATTAGCTATCTTCAGCTGCCCTAAGCTCTGAAATCCTAAATCTTTCTGCTTTTCTGTCCTCCTCTAAGTTCTTTAAAATTTACTGCATTGACCGAGTTTCTTTAGGTCACTTAACTAAATGTCACTTTTTCATTTGGTGTCGAATTTTGTTTAATAATTACTCCTGTGAAGTGTCTTGGGAGATTTTAGCATATTAAAGGCACAATATTAATGCAAGTGTTTTTTTTTTTTTGTTGCTGTGTCACCACGCAATCACACAATGCACATTCTGCAAGCACCTTATTAAGTGAGGCATTGTATGGTGCGATTCTGCCTTGCTGAGGTCAATGCCTTTGTAGTGACAGCAGTGATATTGCTAGTGTACTATCCCAATTCTTTGTGGAATGGAAGCCTGTTTGAGCAGACTTCCTGCCAGCAAACTTTACAGGATTTGTACTTTCCCAAGCTCATTGAATCTCCTGAGGCAGTTCTGTAGCCAGAGGTGTCTTTCAAGGAGAGAAAATTCTCTTGGCGTTTCTCCTAACCCCAAATGTTATTGAGAGGAACTCTGGGGATATCAGCATTGTTATGTTTTGAAAGTTTCAACTTTGATAATGTGTCCTATCAGAAAAGGAACAATTCTTTTATGCAATATTTTGTTAATATTAGTTAAGACTCAATTTGCCTTTTGGTGTGCGTATCGAAGAAAATACATTGCAAAGCAACTGTGTGCATTTCTATAATAGCCTTCATAACTCAGGATAGCTCAAAGCACTTTGCAGCTAGTGACGTACTTTTAACTTGTAGTTTCAATTGAAATATTTTAAAGGCAGCCAATTTGCATGGCAAGATTTCATTTAAATGTGATTATGATCAAGTAATCTCTCTTAGTGATATTGGTTGAGGGCTAAATATTGACTAGGACACTATGGAAGACTCCCCTGTCTTTTGAAATAGGTCATGGGATCTTTTATTAGAGAGGGCAAGCACCGCCTACATTTAACCTTGCATTCAAAATACTGTGCTCCCTCAATATTACATTTAGATGATCAGTCTAGGTTTTGTATTTAAGTCTCTGAAGCGCAACTTGAATCTTTCTGACTCTTGAGAAGGATTTCATGGGCTCAGTGACTTTACTTGCATTTATATCTTTTCACTACTATTTTTCTAACCTTTTTTGTTCTTCAGGGTGAAGTGGAACTCCTGATTCGGAAATGCTATCCTGCTGTTGAAAGGGATGGAGAAGTGATCAAAGTTCGGGACACTGTTTTATTGAAGTCAGGACCCAGGAAAAAGTCCATTCCTTACGTTGCCAAGGTTTCTGCACTCTGGGAGGACCCTACATCAGGTTAGCTTGTTTATTTAATATAATGCAAAGCAGGATCTATAAGGGACACGTTGTTGCTTTTAGGACTTGGAAATTATATAGTACATGCCAGATGTTGGCTAAAAAGATTGGTTCCAATATTCTGTTTAATCAGCTAATCCAGGGGAGAGCTGTCCTGTTCCTTAAATGGAGGGAGGAGGCAGAAGAGAGACTTGACCCATAAAATTGGATGGATGTGTGTGTTCTGACTAAAAAAAGATGAGGGAGGGCATGCTGTGTGCTCCCCTCAGCCCAGCTTCCCCTTTGTTACACATCAGTATCTTTTAATTAGTACTGTAGATGTGGACTGAAAATAGTTCCCTGCTTATCCCAAGATATGTTTTAAAGTGACATCCTCCAGTTGGTTCTTGAAGAGCTGGGCCTGTGGGATCTGCTGTTATGTAGCCTGCAATGTAAGGTTGAAGTGATTATCCATTATTGTGACAGTTGGGATTGCGTAACCCATTTACTTTCTAGAATCTCTTCCCCTAAACTGCATGTATAAAATTAAATCTGCATGTATAAAATTAACTTGGGGTACCTGTGACCAGTTGGCTCCTGACATCTTACATCTGTCTGGGTGGGAGCAGTTTACCATCTCCATCTATTAAGGCAATATTGCATTGTTTGGGGCTAGGATCAGTAAGAATTTATCTAGTTCAATGTTTCTTTCTTTCTTGAATCCATGATTTGGTTTATTACAGTCCTAAGAAATGGCCTTCTCTTTTGCTTATGTGATAAGAGTTGAGTTCTCCATAACTGATGTTTTTCCAACACCTCAGTTATTTAGTGGTAGCTTGGGGGCTGTGAAGTGACGTTTATTGCTTAGGAGGGTTATTGCACTCGTAATAAGATGTCAGGGGAGTTGTGTGAGGCAGATAGCCTGTGAAATGTCACTGTGATTGATGACGGTCTGTGATGAGCAGAGAACAAATGGTACCTCCGCTGTCTTCACCTGCTTTTAGTGCTGTGATGGAGCTTGTTGTGGAGATTTAGTTACTGCCTGACAGACCATTACTTAGCGGTTTAATTGTGTCTCTATCACATTCTTTTAACCTTACCCCAACGCCAAACATTCAGTTCTTCAATTGGATTGCTTGCTACTGAAAACTGGAGATGTGTGTATCGCTTCATTTCTGTTTTGACCCTGGTTCCAAAGACCTGGCATTATGAGCCCAATCCCAACACAACTAGAATCCAGTTTCTTGTAGGCCCTCAATCTTTCTTCTCTGACAAGGTACATTAATGGAAGGCAGCAAGAGAAGATTGAGAGATTTTGGTCTCCTGTGCCAGCCTAAAGAGAGAGTGCTGCACCTTCACCGTAGAATCAAATGGCATAAAAGACAATTGAAGCTGGTGTCAGCACTTTGAAATAGCTATCTAGTCAGTCTTACCCCTCTACGTTTTATTACAGCCCCTTTCCAGATGTGTATAAAAATTCTATTCTGAAAATTTATATTCCACAAGCCTTAATAAAACCAGTCATAAAAATGCAGTGTTTTTAAAAAAAAACTCATCTCCCCTGGATTATAACTTGCTGAGATTAGTTGATTCCCCCTGAACTACAGTCAAAAAATGGACAAATTTGCAATTGCTTGGTTGTAAATATTTCACACATCTGGCCCTTAAGATGTTAAGTGGTGCTGTCTGTAGTTCAATTGCTAACATTAAGTATTCATTATGAAGGGCCTTGTAAATCACTTAAATCTTCTCCAAGGATCCAGCCATTAGGCAGAGAAGCCAGTGGATCCAGTTTTACATGAGATTACATCAAATTTGCAACATTGGAACAGGCCATTTCGCCCAGTAGTGTATGCGCAATGTGAGCATCCTCCCACCTTACTGCAATTAACTTATCACGCCTTCCGTTCCTTTTATCCTCATGTTTACCTAGCTTCTCTTAACTCATCTATGTTATTAAACTCAGTTACTCAGTTTGGTGGTGAGTTTCGCATCTTCCTCTCTCCCTAGTTAAAATTGCTGCTCCTGAATTGGATTTATTACTGTCTTTTATTTATTTATTATATAGCTCTTAGTTTTCAACTCCCCCTACAGGCGGAAGAAGCTACATTTACGCTATCAAATCCCTTCGTTATTTTAAAGACAATTTTTTAAGCATTTCGACCTCTTTTGGAGAACAGAATTGTAGTGCACTGAATCTTCCCTGCAGCTGTTATGGGATATTATGAGGAGAGGGCATCCAGTAGTTAATTAATGCTTGACTTTTTTCAGAGCTGCTTCAACTGAATTTGTTACCTCCTGTTCTGAATCTGCTGACATGTGGAGCTGGTTTAGTTAGCTCTGTGGTAGTCGGAAATGAGCTCCCATATTCTTAATTGGCTTAGTGTGGCAGCAGGTGAGCTTTGACCTCTGTTGTCAACAAGGTTGTCACTCATAGCTGGAGCTTTACCTCCAAGTCTGATCTTATTCTTATCTCACTATCTTCTGGTGTGTCATATCAGTCACAAGCAGAGGACAATAACTATCCTGTCCATCGCTCGCTCTCGCTCTCACCCTCTCTCTCTTTTCCCCACACAACAACTGTCCATCATTCTTCAATCCTTTCTCCCCAATTGCTAACCAAGTTTGAGATTTTGTTCATGCGGATTTCACAGTAACTTGTTTCAAACATTTTGTAAAGGAATTGGATATGTACATAAAAGAAAAGTCCAACCCTGTGGGGAAAGTGCAAATGATGTGGCAGTAATTAGAAAGTTCTTTCAGGCATGATGAGTCGAATGGCCTCCTTTGATGTGGACTTGCGTTTTTTTTAGTAGACACCTGGGAAGTAAACTAAAGCCCTTGATAACCAAGTCAAATTCAGATCAAGCTAAATCCCTGGTTGAAATCTGTATCTTTGTGTAGAGGGTTCAGTACCTCACGTGCATTCCCAGACTGAACTAACCAACAGGGAAGGTTTTTCAATTATAAAATTTGCTTGGCTATCTGGAGCCATTGTAATCTGTTTCTAGAGAAAGAGTAATGAAAGATTAGTGCACCCTAGTGCCTCAATACAGGAATCAGGCACCAAATGCTAATTACACCTTTCTGGTTTAGTCACACATTAGTACTGTCAGCTCCCGACATACAAGCCTTATTCAACTGAGTGATCGTACTGCTAGGAAGAATCAATTCTCTGTACTGCCAACTGTGGTTCAGTGAGTAACAATTTTTCCTCTGAATTAAAGGTCATAGATTCAAATCCCACTACAGAGACTTGGCTGAGAATGCTGCACTGTCATGTTGTCAAACAGACTTATAATATTTAACCAACTTTGAGCTTTTAATGAGGTAACAGAGGTTGGTGAGTGTAATGCAATTGGTGTAAATTCTATGGACTTCCAAAAGGTATATGCTGAAGTATCATGTAATAAGCTTGCCAGTAAAGGTGAAACTGATGGAATGCAAGGAGCAGTGGCAACATGGTTAGAAATAAAAATGCTGGAAATACTGAGCAGGTCAGGCAGAGAGTTTACATTTCAGGTCAAGATGATTTTTGGATACAAAATTGGCTCAGTGACAGGAGACAGTTGTTGTGAACAATTGTTTTTCATACTGGAAGTACGTTAAGATTCTGCTACTTGAAATGCGTCAATTATATTAGACTTGGAAGCATAGGACATAGTTTCAAAATCTTAATAAAACAAAACTTGGAATTATTGTGAACAACAAAGAGAATAAATAGTGACAGACTTCAAGAGAAAGAGAGAGGCTAGTGACATGGATACCTGGCAGTTTAAAAATTAGTGCAGAAAAGTGTAATGATCCATTTTGGTAGGAAGAACAAGGAGAAGCAACATAAGCTAAAGGGTACAATTCTAAGAAAAGTGCCGGGCATAGAGACCTGAGCATGTATTATTGAAGTTTAGAAATCTTAGAAACCCTACAGTACAGAAAGGGGCTGTTCAGCCCATTGAGTCTGTACCTGCCACAAACTGCCCAGGCCCTACTTCCATATCCCTAAATATATTTTATCCAGTAATCCCTCTAACCTACCCATCTCAGGACACTAAAGGGCAATTTTAGCATGGCCACTCAATCTAACCCGCACATCTTTGGACTGAGAGGAAACCCACGCAGACATGAGGAGAATGTGCAAACTCTACACAGTGATGCGAGCCAGGAATTGAACCCCGATCCCTGGACTGTAAAGTAGCAGTGCCAACCACTGTGCTTCCGTGCTGCCCAACTGTGCTACTGTATTGCCCATCTCTAGTTGCCTTTTGAGAAGGTGGTGGTGAGCTGTCTTGAATTGCTGCAGTTCTGTGTTCTGTAGGTTGACCCACAATGCCATTAGGGAGGGAATTCCAGGATTTTGACCCAGCGACTCCAAAGGAACTGCAATATATTTCCAAATCAGGATGGTGAGTGGCTTGGAGGGGAACTTGCAGCTGGTGATCTTCCCATTTACCTGCTGCCTCGTCCTTCTAGATAGAAGTAGTCGTGGGTTTGGAGGGTACTGCCTAAAAATTTAGTGAATTGCTGCAGTGCACTTTGTAGATAAGACACTGTTGCTACTGAACATTGATGGTGGAGGGATTGAATGTTTTAGATGTGATGCCACTCAAGTTGGCTGCTTTATCCTGAATGGTGTCAAGCTTTTTGAATGTTGTTGGAGGAGCTTATCCAATTCTCTTTTGCAAGCCATGGTTGAATATTTCTCCACCATAATCTTAGGCAGTGCATTGCAGATGGTAACCACTTGTTGTGCAAAAAAAAACTTCTCATTTAGTCTGTGGTTCAATGACCAATCATTTTAAATTGTTGTCCTTTGGTTTTTTACCAGTAGGAACAATCCACAACCCTTGTGGACTTTAATGGGATCTAATTCCTTTCAACCTTCTCTTCCTAAAGAAAAACAACTTGTGTTCTCCAGTCTATCCATTTAACTATCCCTGGAACAATTTTTGTAAATCTTTTCTGTACTCTGTCTGAAGTCTTCACATCCATCCAAATGCACAGAGTTAGACACAATACTAGAGTTTGAGGCTGCACCACAATTAATAAAAGTTCTTCATAACTTCCTAATTCTGTACTCAACATTTCCATTTATAAAACACAGGATCTCATGTGCCCTTCTAGCCACTTTCTAACTCTGTTCTGCTGCCTTGATTTGGCTTATTAAGATCACAAGTATTAACGTACAATGAAAAGTATTGTTTCTTGCACACTATACAAATAAAACATACCATACATATGGAAGGAAAAGAGAGAGTGCAAAATGTTGTGTTACAGTCATAGCTAGCTGAAGAGAAAAATCAACTTAATAAGTAGGTCCATTCAAAAGTCTGAGGGCAGCACAGAAAGAGCTGTTTTTGAGTGAGTTGATACGTGATCTCAGACTTGTATTTTTACTCCCGATGGAAGGTGTCAGATGCGGGGAAGTCCTCGATTATGCTGGCTGCTTTTCTGAGCAGTGGGAAATTAGACAGTCGGTGGATGGGAAGCTGGTTTGCATGATGGATTTGGCTTTATTACGACCCCTTGTAGTTTGTTGCAGTCTTAACAGAGCAGGGGTCATTACAAGCTGTGATACAACCAGAAAGAGTGCTTTCTATAGTCATCTGTAGAAGTTGGTGATAGTTGTAGCGAATATGCCAGATTTCCTTGGTCTCCTGAGAAAATAGAAGCATTGGTGGGCTTTCCTAACTATGGCATCCACTTGGAGAGACCAGGACAGGTTGTTGGTGATTTGGACACCTAATTCAGGCTGTATGAAGCATCCTATACAACTTCAAGATCAGTTATGACTTCATATCACCAAGATTGCCTACTTTCACCTCCACAATATCACCTGATTCCACCTCACCTCAGCCCAACTGACCCTGAAGGCCTCACTAATGTTTTAATTATCTTCAGGATTGACTATTCCACCAGTCTCCTTGCCAGCTTCCAGTTTTCCACCCTCCATAAATTTGAGCTACCAAAACCCTCCAATTCAGATACTGCCCTGTTTGCATAGTGTGAAAAAGTGCAAGGTAATGAGAATTTCAGAAGTCAAAATAGAAAAGTGGATTTTTCCATTGGATGCATGCATTATTGGCAAAGCCAGCATTTTTTTTCATCCCTAATTACCACTGTAGGAATGGAGAGAGGACTAAATATTTTAAGTTAGGGGAAAGGGGTGCAGATCAAACAGGCTGCTTTATCCTGAGTAGCTCAAGCTTCTTGGAATATTGTTGGAGCCACAAACATTCAGGCAGGTACCCTGTGGACAGGTTTTGGGGTGATACTTGCCTCAAAATTCCAAGTCTCTGACATGTTATAACCATGTATTTATATGGCTTATTCAGTTTCTGATGTCTGATAATTCCAGGATGTTGATGGCTTGGAATTCATCGATGGGAGATGGTTAGATTCTCCTGTTGGAGATTATCATTGCCTGGCACTTCCATAGCGCAGGTATTACATATTGGTTATAAGTCCAGTCCTGAAAATTGACTAAGCCTTGCTGCTTATTTGCAGGAATTGTTTCACTATCGGAGGAGTAGCAGATAGTACTGAATACTGTGAAAGTATCAGAAAATATCATCCCTTCTGATCTTCTGAAGGAAGGTCATTGATGAAACATCTGAAGATGCTGGGTCTAGGTGTGCTATTCTGAGGAATCCAGCAATGTCCTTGGGACTGGATTAATTGGCTTCAAACAACTGCAACTATCTTCCTTTGTGCTTGGTAGAACATCAGCCAGCAGAGAGTTTCCCTCTATACCCATGGACTTCAATTTTTCCTGTGTTCCTTGATCCCACACTTGGTTCAATGCTGCCTTGATGTCAAGAGTAGTCAATTTCAGCTCCTCTCTGGAGTTCAGCTTTTGTTTCATGTTTGGACCAAGACTGTAATGAGGTCAAGAGCCAAGTAGTCCTGATGGAACCCAAACTGAACATCAGTGAGCAACATGTTGCTGCACGAATGTCACTTGATGGCATTGTTTTAAGACTCCTGAGCTGCTAGATCTGCTCTGAATCTATCCCATTTAGGATGAGGCTAGTTCCACAACATTACGGAGGGTGTGAAAATGGGACTTCGTCTTCACAAGCACTGTGGGTTGGTCACACTTGTCAATGCTATCATGGGCAGATACATTTGCAATAGTTGGATTGTTGAGGACAAATTCTGGTATATTTTTCCCTCCTGATGGTTCCCTCCTCATCTGGCACACATCTTTCAGATCTCTATCAGTATTGGTGCAGCTTAGCCATTCTTCATGGATGTTGAAGTCCTCTATTCAGAGTACATTCTATTCCGTTGTCACCCTCAATGCCTCCTCAGTGATGTTCAGTGTAAAGGTGTACTGATTTATAAGCTGAAAAAGAATAGTAGGTAGTAATCAGTAAGAGGAGTCATTACCCGTATAAGACCTGATGCTTCTGCTGAGTTTGTCTTGCCACTGGGACAGGACAGGACATATCTTTTTGATGGTGGTGTCTGGACATATTGGCTGTAAGGTATGATTCAATAAATATGTTTATATCAGGCTGTTACTTGACTATGTAGGATAGCTTTCTGGTTTTGGCACAAGCCTCCAGGTGTGATCTGTCCAGTTTTGGTATTTTTTGACTTTCCTGTAGAGGTTTGCTAAACCATTTAAGAGGAACCACATTGCTGTGGGACTGGAGTCACAGTAGACCAGACCACATAAGGACATTAGTAAGCCAGATGGATTTTTACAATAGTTGATTGTTTCAAGGTACCTTTACTGGGACTAAGTTTCTATTGCAGATTTATTTTATTAATAAACTGAATTAATTGAATAAAATTTCATAAGCTGTTGTAATGGTGTTTTAAACCTGTGTCCCCAGCACCTGCTTCTGCTTACTAATCCAGTGACATGATCATTATGCCACTATTTCCCCGCCACCTCCCACCCGCAGCATTTTCTAAAGAGGGCATGAAACTGTTAATTGTTTATGCTTAGAGATTTGGGTGAATTCATAAAAAGAATGAGAATATTAGCATGAGAGCAAAATACCACAGATGTTGGAAGTCAAGTAAAAACAGACAATATTGGAAATATCCAACCAGGCAGTATCTGGAGAAAGAGAAACAGAGTTAACGTTTGGAGTCAGTGACTTACCATCAAATTTGCATGCAGCTATAGCAAGCAGCTCAGGGATGAGAAATTTCTATTGTTGGCAGAATTTCATCTTTTCAATCATGGAATTCCACCCTTCTAATTTTATTCGTAATCTTCACCTGATCTGGTCAGTCATTCTCTCTTTAATCAGCCCTCAATCTGACATGTGTGCTAGTGTTGGGACATGCAGAGGCTGTAGCTGTTGCTCTCGTGTGCAACCTGGGGAGCCTGCATTAGGCTGTCTTCCTGGTGCAGATAGGCTGGATCTTCTCGCTAATCCAAGACCCTATTATTGATGGAGTGATTTGGCCCCAGCCCAACCACAGTTCAGCTCTCAGCTTCAAACTCTTGCTTCTGCCCTAGGAGGAAGAGTTTCTTCAACCATGATTTCAACTACATCACTGCCTCTGGCTTAGTCTGCTTGGGGCCCCAACACTACTCAAGTGTCCAGTGATGGAATAGTCTGCATTCCTTGCCTGCTGGACTATGAACCCCAAGAGTCCAATCTCTTATCTCTGGAGAAACTGCTTCATCTCCCTTAGCTGTGTAAATCCAAGGGCCTCCAGCTCAGGAGAAGACACATCTGCCTATTGACAGCAGGAAGGAGAAGAAGCAATGTCCGAAGGAGCTGCTATTCAAGAGTGAGGAGGCTTTGCTGGAGTGGCTGCAGGTCTGTGGGAACAAGGTCAGCGGGTGGGTGTGGGAAGCCAGGCTGAGACATAGAATCTAAGGGCTGGGGTTTGGGCCCTGTCAACTGCTTTTCTCCCCAGCAATAAGTTATGTTTTAAAAAGGTTTAGGATTTGAGTCTGATTTATAAAATGTTGCTCTTTTATCTATCATTATCACTGCTTTTCCACTCCAGTCTTCTCACTTCTGGGCAAAGTGGCGAAATCCAGGTGGAGGAAAGAGTAGAGAAGGAATGTGTGAGTGGGAATGGATGGGCAGCAAGGAGGGGAGTTGAGTGAATGGAGATTGAGAGTCTGAGTGAGTAGGGGTTGGGTGGGGATGAAAGAGATGGGATTAGTGAATGTGTGGGAGGAAGCGGGTTTGGAAGAGGGTGTGTGGTGGAGAGAAAAACTGGTTACAATCTGTGGATGAAGGAAAGGGAGACTTCCATGGTGACAGAAGACTGAAGCTTTAGTACTTTAAAATGAAAATCTGCTTTTAGTGTATGTGATTTTCATATTTCTATTAATGTAGCAGTGATGGGTATCTTTGGCTAGTGAGCAAGTACATGAATGATTGAAATCTTGCATGTGCACTAACTATGACCCCATAAAATATGTTAAATATATGCTGGTTATTTCACAACGAGTTGTAGAAAATGTTTGATCATTTATATATTAATAGAACTGTCATCAACTTCAAATGGTAACAACAAAAAATTTACATTTTCCTAAGTACAAAAGAAACGTAAAAAGTGCAACCTCCCACATCCACTGGTATCATAACCAAGCAGTCTCCCAGGATAAGGTAACTGCACTTGTGTACCTATAATTTGCAGGACATGTTGATTGAATCATAGCAGCCCTTTGAGCACAGAAGGGAGTGTATGGCTCTCACAAACATTGTGTGCAATTAGCACACACCTCACTTCATGAGCCCTTACTTTGTGCTTTTCAATTTTAGTAATATGCGGGTTCTGGCAACCCTGGGCCTGGGTAATGGTATGTCTCGTGGACCACACCCTGCAGGTTGCCCACCACTGTTCAATAGTATGAGAACTTTGTACTTAATTACCATGTACTGCGCTTAATGTTCTATGTTGATTTATTGCTTTTTAAAATTTTTGCTGGCATTTAAGTCATGTTAGTTTTCAAGAATTTGCTTATGGAATGTGGCCATTGCTGAGCAGGCCAGCATCTATGTTCCATCCCTAATTTCCCTTGCAGAAGGTGGTGATGAGTAAAAATAGGGTCACGTTGGAAAATAATTTTCAAACACTGCTGTAGTCCTTTGCTTCGCATTGCATGTACATAATCTAACAAAGTCATATTCTGTTGTTAGTATGAGTGCTGAATTCAATTATTACATTGAATGCTGAAATACTTAGTCTGGTGATTTTTATAGAAACGCATTAGTCCACAGTAACGGTGGGGAAACAAAATAAAGAGAAAACTAACGTTTCTATCCATTTGAAGTTTTGCACCTTTGTGAAATGGCCAAGGAGTATTTGCATTTGCACCCAAGATCATTAACAAGTGCTATAATTGCATGATGCCAAGCCACACAAAAAACTTTCAGGCCATTTTGTCTTCAGGTGCTTTCATCTCTGGCATTTGGGAAGTAAGTTGCATTGTTGGTTTTTATTGTAAGAAAGAAGTTTTGATACAATTGTATAGTGCTTTGGTGAGACCACACCTGGAATTGTGGTTGCAGTTTTAGTTTTCAAATCTAAAGAAGGATATTCTTGCCTTAGAATTAGTGCAACGAAGAATCGTTGGAATGGTTTCTGGGATGATATAGTTATCCAATGATATGAGGCTAAACATTGAAGGATATAAGGTGATTTCATTGAAACATTCGAGATGTTGAAGGGGTTTGATAGGCAGGGACTCTAGAACACCAGGGCACTTAGATTGAGAGGAAATCGTTTAGAACTGAAGTGAGAAATGTACATGCACCTGCATAGTTATGAATCTTTTGAATTCTCTATCGTAAAGGATTGTGGATGTTCCATTATTGATTATGTTTAAGGCTTATATAGGCAGATCTTTGGTTTCTTGAACATTACAGGGAGTAGACAGGAAAGTGGAGTTGAGGCTGTACATACATCATGATTGTCTTGAATGGTAGAGCAGACTTGTATTGTTTGGTCTACGCCACATGTCTCTATTTAATTCACACAAAATCCCACTAATTCATCAGCTCATATTCACTGATCTGCATTGGCTCCTTGGTCCAGCACTGCCTCAATTTTTAAATTTTCATCTTTGTTTTTAACTCTTTCTATTTCCTTGTTCCTCCTCACCGCCAACCTCCTTCAGGCCTACAACCTTTAGATCTCTGCATTCCTCCCATTTTTGGTCCCAGTGCATTCTCTGCCCTCTTCACTTCACTATTGGAACATGAATTTCTTCCATGCAAATTTTGAGCTTTCTACATCCCCCTGAATTTTTAGGACATGAATTTCTAAAGTCTTTTAATTTACCTTCCAAGCTTCTGGTTATATGGTGTAATATCCCCTCCCTTGTCAGTTTATGTCTGGTTATGTTTCCATGAAGCACCTTGAGGTATTTCACTATCATATTAAAGGTACGTTAAGGAAATGAATGCCAGTTATTGAAATGTATTGACAGAGGGACTGATCCCCTGGAATGAAAGGTGCAAAAGATGTGTTTGGAAATAGTAGTGATAGGACAGAGTGGGGAATGGAATTGAAACATACTCTGCACCTTTTTTTCATCATAATTGGACAACTTGCATAACTAAGAATCTCTACCCACATTTTTCCTCTTGTCCCAGAACTATGTCAGATGGTCTTTATTATTCCTTGGTCTTAATTCTTCCTTGCAGCCCTGGTTCTTTAGCCTTATCAATGCCTTGGGATGTATCCTAAAAAATATCTAGTTAGAGGATCATGGAGATTGCTGCACTCAGCTTTGTAGTGAGAGGTCTGAGAAAGGGATATCTTTGTCAAGGAATTTCCTGCGTTTTTTTTCAAATTCTTCTGTTTTCATGGCTCAATAATTGCCTCTCTACAAGATCAGAAAATGGTGATCTTGGCTTGGTATTAATAGGAGTAATGAGACAGCCCCGCACTATCTTCCTGGTATCTTAACTACTTCTGAAGCTAGCCCTTCCATTTCAACCATTTTCCACATTTTTATCCTTGAGATTTTTGTCTACTTTTGAAGCATCTGTTTTACTAACCAGTACATCCACACAGCTATTTTACAGATGAAACCAGTGTCCTTCATTCCTGGGGCTCAATAATATCATAAGATAACTGGGAAAAGGCTGAGTTTTGTTATTAAAGCTGTACACTTTTTAAATAAATGATGGCAATGCAAGTTGTTATCCCAAGTTAAAGCATTAGGAGTGGGATGTCATTTTGGTTACCTAATCTAAGTTAAACTGGAGAGAATGGGTAGTGATTGAGGCTAACCTCTTGAGTTAAACACATTATAGAATTTTATGATTTTTAACTAAATTCAACTACTTGATCTTTATAAAGCTGAAAATGGCTGTTGGCAGTTGCACTAATACTCCAGCTACTTCCACTCTCTTTTGTCCCAAGATGTGGGTGTGAGATTTCTGTCAGCATCTTGTGATATTATTGCCCTCTCTGTCAAGACCTGTGACTCCCGCAATAAACCCTTTGTCATGTAAGCCTCGCATCATTGCTGGTCTCTCCAGCAAAAGCATGCTGTATGGAATATGCACAAAAAAAACCCCAAGATTTTAAATATTACGTGATTGTATGGATGCTTTTCGCCTTGATTAGTGTGGCTTCTGATTGAGATGGATTACATTTTTTTTAATTCATGCTCTGTATGCTGGCTTCATTGGAAAGACCAAAATTTATCACGTGTCTCTCATTGCTGTGGGAAGCTGGTGGTGGACTGTTACCTTGAACTGCTGCAGCGTAGCAGTTCGATGCAATTGAATGGCTTGCCAGGCGAATTCAAAAGACAGCTAAGACTCTTGCACCTTGGTGTGAACCTCTGAACTAAAGGACATATTGGTGAACCATTTTGGTTTTTATGGCAATCAGCTTCGTGATCACTTTTGCTGATAATAGCCTCTTATTAGTAAAAAACTAAATTTAAATTGCCATGGTGGGATTTGAACTCCCCTTGATCTTTGATTACTAGTCTAGTAATACAAATCAGTGCATCAGTGTACCCAGCAAGGCTAGTCTGCCTCTTTGCAGGGTAGCCCAGCAATTCTCTGGAGGCAGCTGAAGTTGCTAGGAGCATTGTGGAAATTTGAGTGGATATTGTGGCCTGAACCTGAGCCCACACTCATTGAAGTATTGCTTTCTTCCTGTAGGGGAACTCATGATGAGCCTTTACTGGTACTACAGGCCTGAGCACATCCAGGGAGGCAGAAATCCAAGCATTCACTGTGAGGTGAGAATCAGCAACCTTCTCTACAGAGTCTGTAGGTGTTAATTTCTAAATCCTCTGTCTCTGCCTCTTGCTCTGTGCCTCTGCTGCCCTGTACTGGCCTCTAGCCCTGTTCCTATCCTCTTCCTGCCCTCTGCCTCTTGCTATATTAGATTCAATTCAGTACCTGTTTCTTGCCTGTGTATGTGTTTATTGTAGATATACTCTCCGTTCAACATTGTCTTGGCTTTCAGTTGTCATTGTGCTGCTTATTTTCAAGCTATTGTGACTATATTCAGTGTATAATATAGAAGGCAAGAGATTGTGTGTTTAGCCTTTGTTTGGTGAGATGATGCAGAAGGAAGACTTTGCATTTACAAAATGCCCTTTTTCTCTTCTTGAAGTTCTTCACATCTAAATAATTACTCAGTGTTGTGGGCTAAGGCAGCAACCATTTTTTTAAATGCAGTGGGATCCCAGAAATGGCAGTGCAGTAATTGATGTGTTGGTCTGATTTTGATGCTAATGTCCAATGGTGCTGAAAAAAACACCCAAGCAAGGAGATAGAGCAGCAGTTCAATGCCCAGGGCACCTAAGAATAATGCAGCACTTCCTGGAGTAGAACTTGAACTTTGATTAGGTGAAAACAGGAAATGAGTGCCACGAAACTAAGCAACATGCTTTCTTTCCTGCAGCTTTGTGTCAGCTGGTTCCCTTAGGCCTTGTTTTGCCAATAAATTTCACGATATGATAATCTGAAGGAAACATTATATTATGAGGCTGCCCAGTAGAAAAGAATTTCTCAGGTCAAACATCACACAGTTCAGGATGAAAACCAGGCATAGATGCAAGTTAATGTCCATTCGTAGAGTTCGTTATCTAATTTTTAATAACAATGAAGATTATCTTGATTTTACAGAGTAACAACTGGCCTTTCCTCCCCTCTCTGTTAAATGTGGCATTTTTAATCCATGGAACATAAGCAGTTTATTTAAGTCCCGATGACCATGGTGGAGGGTTGAGCACGTTGATGGATATAATGATGTGCTGCTGGAATAGAGTGAAGCACTAATGAAATTGATGAGGCGGAATAGGCCGGTGCTTTGTGAAGTGCACGCTTTTTAAAGGTCTGTCTCTCATTCCCTACAGAATGAGATTTTTGCTTCTCGGCATCAGGATGAAAACAGCGTGGCCTGCATTGAGGAGAAATGCTATGTGCTGACCTTCTCCGAGTACTGCCGGTGAGTGACTTCAGGCTTTCTAGTGCTTTGGTTGGGGGAAAGGGCATAGAAATGGGACATAACTTTCATAAAAACGAAAGGCCATTATTATAAAATAGTCAATAATAAACTCAAAAGGGAATTCAGGAGAAAACTGTGGTTAGAATATGACAACGCCTAGCACATACAGTTGAGATGAATAGATTTATTGAAGAGGGCGTTAAGTAAACGTGAGGGAGAAAAAATAGGAAAAAGTGAAACAAAATGAGAGAAAAGACAGAATAGAAAGGAGGCAAGGAACCTCTTTGGAAATTGGTTTGTAAGCAGAGGGGATCTAGAACTGATGGGAAATCAGGAGGACAGTGCCAAGTTCTTTTCAATTTCCAAGCACAATTTAGCTTTGACAGAAATAGGTTATTCTCCCTATTCAGCTTGCTCCAACATATAATTCAGCCATGATGTAATTGAGTTGCAACTCCATGTCCCTGGATAATCCTTAGCTAACAAGCTGTTGGTCTCAGTCTTGAAAGAAAAAGTGCTTCCTGATTTTTCCTTTTGAATGATCTGATTCTAATTTTAATATTATGTCTCCTTATTCTTAATTTCTTCAGAGGAGATAGTTTCTCCATATCTACTTCATTATTATATTAAGCACTTTGATAATATCACCTCTCAATCTTCTAAAACTTCGTTCATACAATCTGTAATTTAACCCACTTAAGCCCATGGATGATTTTGGTTATTCTGCCCTGTGCTTATTGGATGCAGTACTCAAGTTAAGGCATGATAAAAGTCCTGTGCAGCTAAAGCCTAACTCTTCCTTTATATTCCAAACCCCTTAAGATGCATTTAATGGAACTGGTTTCAATTTTTCTGATGGCAACGCAATGTTAGCTTGATAATCGGGAAAAACAGAGTTGTGGGTGGGTTCAAGTGTAAATAACCCCAATCTAACAATGTATCTGTCAATTTTCATTCCTGTTTCTTTCCATCCTCTTCTGCAGGTTCTGTGCCTTGGCAAAGTGGCGAGAGGAGGGGTCCCCTGATCACAGACCAGTGGTCCCACCCTCTGAAGAATACTCCACTCCTTCCCATCGTAAGGTCCCGGAAAACACAGACCCGGATCTGGTTTTTATTTGCAGACATGTGTATGATTTCCGCCATGGTCGAACTCTGAAAAACCCACAATAGGTTATAGCACTTCCCAAATTCCAAGGGACTCAGGCTTAGAAAACAAACACATACAATAACAGAAAAACATATATGATGGATTTTGACTGGAGGTATGATTCCACATAATCTTCCTGGTGGACAACAGACTCTCTTCCCTTTGCCTTATGTACATAAATTAGAATTTTTTAAGATCTGTTCAATCACGCTGACTGCATACCAAAGGACAGTGACCGATCCGAAAACTGGCTCCTGGAAAACAGTGCTGGTTTCTGCACTAATCAATTCGACAACGTCATCACAATACTCGCGTCACTTTTCTCATGCTCATCCTCCATCACCACTAACAATGGGAGCCATTTCCCAAGCAATTGCCGACCCATTTTGTGATTTTTTTTTTTTAAATTATAAACGATAACAGAAAAATTGCACTTGTATTCCAAACTGATTTATTTCTCAAATGATCCTTACCCAATTTCCACGTTGGCAGACAATGAATGCCAGCACTTAAATGTTTACGTCTGAATTGGGATAACATTCCAAATTCTTTCTCTCTTCCCTCTCTTTTTAATTATTATTACAAAGAAATTTTCTTGTTGGAATTAAATTTCAGAAAAATTGTATTGCGTTTTGAGGAAGAAAAATTAATATATGATTTAAGTTTGATAGTATGTTTGAAGAGACTGTTTTTTAAAAAAAAGTTCACTCTCTACTGATGTCCTGATGTTTTCACTTGAAAGTTTCTAATAATGTTTGAAGTGTTAGGCCTTTTGGCCACATAGAATTAAAGATGTTTCTGCCATCACCATTGGGATTTACTTCTGATGTCATTTCTCCCATCATTTAGCAACACAACTCCTCGATTCTGTTTGCATCTTGCTATAAAAGCCCAACATCAGATATCAATCATTCTTGAATCTAAAATGGTTGTTGACGACTGTGAGCAAGTTCTGACCACCAGACCATCAGCTTGGTATTGCTAATGGGAATTTGGGTATAAGAGAACCTGAGAACTATCTACATTTATATAAGCACCTTTCACCATATTACCAAAGTCAATTTGAACATAGTGAGCTCCCATAAACAGCAGCTGGGTAATGACTAGATAATCTAGTTATTCTTACTAATGCTTAACTGAAATTAGTATGACAAGGGCAGCCTTGCTGCTCTTTATACATTGCTGAGTAACTTTCATGCTCACCTGAGGGGACAGTCAGAGCCTCTGTTTAATATCTCATCTATAAGACAGCAGTTCCAACAATGTAGCACTCCCTTAGCACTGCACTGGACTATCAGCCTGAACTACATGTCTGGCGTGAGGTTTGAACTTGGAAACTCAAGTAATACCTCTGAACCACCGCTGATGTTTGGGCATTCTCAAATAACATGGGAAAATGCTGGAAATACCTGAGGCTGTATTTATTTCAAAATGGAGGAAAGAAGGTTAATGTTTGTTGAAAATGTGAATCCTTTTGTAGAACTGAGCAAACGAAGGATAATGTGTTAACATAAATTTTTCCCGGTAGTATCCATCACTGGGTAGGCTGAATGTTTCCAAGACAATAAATATCTGATATTTCACTGGAAATTTCCTAGCATCTGTGGTACTTCAGAGTTCCCTCATCCAACAGAGGTTAAAAGAAATCACAATGAATGGAAAGAAAAAGTTTGAAAAAACTTTGAATGGAAAGAAGTGCAGCGCAAGATTTCATAGGAATCCCAACACTATTCGGCACAAAGTTGTTGATCTTCAAACTGTTAATCAGGATTTTCATAAGCCTAATGGATGACTTTGTTTGCTGAATATCACCCAATAGTATTTTCATGAACTTTTTAGCTGGGTTTCTGATTTGTTTCCTGGATGCTGCTGCCAGGAAACCTGGGAGGGAAAAAAAAAGCCTGGTTTGTAATTCTCCAGTAGGAAATCAGCGAACATGGGTGGAATCTACTAAACACAGTGGTGACTGGAATTTGGTGCAGAGGGGAAGGAAGGTGCTAAGTAATTTAAATGGGCAAAAAGTAAATGTATAATTAGATATAAAAAGATACATTACTGGAGTAGCCATTTACTTTATCACACTAAAGAGTGTGTGTAGATGGACTTCTAAGCAAAATGAGACAGCTGAGAGCCAATGTCTGCAATTTCTGTGTCATGTTAGAACTTCATATGGGGGACCTAACAGAGCCTCTGCAGAGCAAATAGGAGGCTGAGAATTTCTTGGAGTACACGTTCTAGACTTAACCCTAACCCCATAGCTACAGAGTTCAAAGGTATAGTGAATAATGGCTATTCAGTTGGTTGGGAGAAGTAGGGAGTACAGACATATTCCAGGAGGGTGGCACATTGAAATGAGTTTGCAGTGCTGAATAATGGTGAGGAGAATGACAAACTGAGATGTGCAGTTTAGAATACATTTACAGTGTTTTTGGATGTGGGGATGGTCACAACAAAGTTTGGAAATACAGTTCAAATAAATTCAAGTATTTGGGAATGGACAGATGTCTCTGCATCTGGCAGTGAATCCTGCATGCTCTGTTGACTTCTCACTGACAAAGCAAAGAATATCGCTGAATGCAAAACATTCTGAGGTGGAAGAATAGAAACCAGAAATTATGCACATTTGAATCAAAGCCAGATGTTCATTTTTGAACCAATGATGTGGAAAGAGAAAAGGTGTGATTTTGCAAACAGAGCTGCATGAACTTGGTGGAAAATGAAAGTGTGGGTCATTAGTTTAAGCTCCATGCTAATGAATTCATAGTTCAGTAAATCAGGATAATGAAAGGCTGGATAAATGATGCAGAGGGAGGATTTCAGATTGAGGAGCATTGGAACCAGTTCTGTGGTACAGGAAGGATCTGTTCATGGTGGATGGATTATATTACAAAAGGTTGTGGGCCAAATATCCTCCCTGGAAAGTTACAAGAGTAGTGACGGGAACTGTATACATTAATTCAGAAGGGAAATTGGCACCATCAACATTTTGAGAGGCAAAACAAGGTACACAGAGGACTCGGAGACAACATTAGAACAAAGAGCAGTTAAAAAATAGAATGGATTAGATGGTGGCAAGGGAGGGAGAGGATTGCGAGGCAGTCTGAGACTGATTTGAAAAACATGCAAAGAAATTCCTGACGTGAAAATAAAGTTGGTGATCTGCAAGTACAAATAATCAAGTGGATAGCAAAATCCAGTCTGGTTGAAGAGAAGGAATGGGTACTTTAGGTTCCTAGTGTTCAAGAAAAATAGCAAAGGGAAAATAGTGGTGGACAGTTCACGAAAGAAACTTTAACACTAGAGAGAATGATGTACTGAAGAATTCTAAGACAATCTATTTTCTATAAATTAGAACAATAGAGGAGCTATTATAATGTTGTGTGGAGACAACATTGGAAAAGGAATAGAGAAGCAGTTTGCAAAGAAATTGCAGAAAGATGCAAGACAATAAAATTGGGCTAATTGTCATTTTCCCATTATCGACTAGAACAATAACTGTTGAAGGGAGGGTGGGGAATTTCTGAAATGTGTACAAGAGTTTTCTTGGTCTTCGTGTTTTCTGTTGTTAAGGAAGGTAACAGAGCTGGATCAAGTTCAGGGGAATTAAGTGGAGCAAATAAAGCATGTTTCGCTGGTGAATTTTTGATAGCAAACCTAATGATTGCTATCATTAGGTTTGAAGTAGTTATGGAAAAGGATAATCATTTGTGAAAATATGTAACTGGAGGAGAGCTAATTTTAATGAGTTGAAAGTGGATCTGATCCAAATGGATTTGGAATGAAAGATTGGCAAAGAAAATAGTAAGTGGGAAGCCTTTAGGCACAATCCAATGGGAGGAAGAAAAAGTATCTAAAACTACAGCTCCCTGGATTACGAATGATAGACATTCAAATAAAACAAGAAGGAAATGTATCAAATTCATAATTCAGTAGGTAGTGGAGCTGAATGCAAAGTACCGAGTAGAACTGAAAAAGGAATGGGAATAGATTAGCGGATAGCTGAAATAAGAGAACCTAAAACGTTGCATTAACATAAATAGTAAAAAGGATATAGCTGAATTGTGCCCAAGATCATCATTTGGAGATTGTGGCTGAGACATTCTTAACTATTTTGATCTTTCTTCACCACAGTAAGGGAGGAGATCATGTCAACATTCTTCTCTTCAGTGGAGAAATTAGTGAAATTTAAAAAAAGGGTACTTCAGAGACTGAAGTGCTAAAAGTGGAAAAGTTATCCACTCCAGCTGAGTGTATTGCAAGCCGCTGAAGGGAAGTTACAGAGGCTCTGGTGATAATCTTTCAATCCTTTATAGATGGAAGTGGTACCAGAAGACGGATAATGTAAATGTTACCATCCCTTTCACAAAAGCGGTGAGGAACAAGCTAGTCTTGGGATTGATGGGAAATCTATAGATATCAATCCACAACAAAATGATTTGACAGTTGAAAAAATATGGTTTAATTAAGAAGTAGTCCAATGCCAGCATCTCTACACCTTAATTAAGAAGACCAATTGTGTCTGACTCGCTTGATTGAGTTCTTTGAAGTAATGGGGAGAATTGATGAAGGTAGTGCGGTTTACATTGCTTATATACATTTTCAAAAGGAGTTTAATCAATTACCATGTAACAAATGTGTTAGAAGCATTGAAGGCTGTGGAATTAAAGCAGCAGTGTCTACATCAATGCAGAGTTGGCAAAAGCTGAAAGCAAGGATTAGAGTTAAAGGGTTATTTTTCACTCTGGAGACAAGCATGCAGTGGAGTTTCCCTAGGGGTTGGTTTTGGGTCTTGTGCCCTTTTTGATGTCAAAGATTTGGCTAGGGCATACATGGCATAATTTCAAAATTTGCAGATGTCACACAACACTGAAATACAATAGGCAGTGAGGAAGATAATGGACATAGACTGGTGAGGCATATGGCAGATTAAATTTAACAATGTGAAATAATTTATTTTACTAGAAACAATGAGAAGTGATGTAAATGTATTATACAAACTTAGAGTGCAGCAACTGAATATATATACACATCTTTGAAAGTGATGGTTTAATTAAGGAGAATATTAAAGCAGCACATAGGATCCTTGATTTTATCAGAAGAGAAAGAGTGCAAAAGCACTGAAGTTATGCTAGACCTTTATTTGCTTGGCACCAGGTGGGAGTACTTTGGCTATGTCTCAGCACTATGCTTTTGGATGTCTTGCTTATAATGCCTTATAGTAGGTACAGCAGAAATTTAGGAGAATGAAGGAATGAAAGATTTCAGTTATGTGGAGAGATTAAAGTATTTTTTTCCTCTGAGCAAAGGGTTTTGATAGGCAAAGTAAAAAAAATGTTTCAGTGGCAGGATTAGTAACTGGGGACACACATGATTGACAAAAGAGGTGTCATGAAGGAAAAGATTGATTTTAGTTCTGGGAATTTCAGGCAAAATCTTTTTATCTGGAGGGAATGGCAGGAAAGGCAGTGCAACGTTCCTCTTGCAGAATGTTTGAGATGTGGGATGCCATCAGTGTCCCTGCCAATTTCACTTGTGGGAAGTGCATCCATCTCCAGCTCCAGTTATGGAACTGAAGCTGGATGAACTTCAGATCATGCAGGAGGCAGAGGTGATCATAGGTAAAAGCTTCAGGGATTTAGATACTCTAAAGAATGAAGATAGATGGGTGATGGTGAGAGGGACTAGGAGGAAGCAGCCCGTGCAGGGTCGTTCCACTCCAGCAATTATACTGCGTTGGATACTGTGGAGGGGGACAACTACCAGTGGTAAGCCAAGGTGACAGGTCTCCAGCACTGAGTCCGTCCCTGTGCTACAGAAGGGAACCTGGGAGAGCAGGTGAGCAATAGTTTTTGGGAACACAATGGATAGAAGGACAGATAGGGGGTTCTGTGGCAGCAAAAGAGACTCACGGATGGTATGTTGCCTCCTGGGTGCCAGGATCTGTGATGTCTTGGATCGTATTTTCAGGATCCTTAAGGGGAGGAGGATCAATCGCAGGTCATGGTATCAACAACAGAGTTGGAGAAGGGATGGGAATTTAAAACAGGAATTTAGGGAGCTGGGATGATGCCACATGCTAAAAGTTGAGGAATAGGGAGAGTGCAGATTAATGTACAGCTGCAGGGATGGTGTAGGACAGAGAGTAGAAAAGTATCTACTTACATAGATAATTGGAGCACATTCTGGGGAAGGTGAGAACTGTACAAACAAGATGGTTTGCACTTGAACCAGAGAGGCACCAATATCCTGGGAGGGAAATTTGCTATGGCTATTTGGGGGAGGGGGGTTTAACCTAATTTGTCAGGGGGATGGGAAAACGAGCTATAGTCCAGAAACCAGTGTTGAGGGTAATGAGGTACTGAAGAAGGTATCAAGGTCACAGGAGTGTAAAGCAGACAAGATGTGGGTTGAAGTGTATCTCCTTCAATACAAGGAGCATCCGGAATAAGTTAGGTGAACTTGGAGCATGAATTGATAGTTGGGACTATGATGTGGTGGCCATTAGAGACAGAAATGGTTGTTGGCAGTTCGTTGATAAGTATTTCTTTGTCAAGCATGGAGGAAATGGCTGAGTGAGGGAACCATGGTTCATAAAGGAATGTCTTGTCAGGAGGAAAAAGGAAATGTATGTAAGGATGAAAAAAGGTTCTGTTGGGTTGCTTGAGGGTTACAAGATAGTAAAGAATGAGCTTAAAGAAAAGGCTAAGGAGAGCTAGGAGGAGACAAAGAACACAGCATGGGAAACAGGCCCTTGGGCCCAACAAGTCCACGCTGCTACCTCCACGTTCTTACTTCCACCCGTGATCCCTGTCTATGTTTACAGAAATCTGCATTGGAACCAAATTAACAAGACAAATTAGGGAGAATTTATTTTGCCAATCAGCCTAAGAGTACATCTTTAGGGTGTGGGAGGAAACTGAAGCACCTGGAGAAAACCCACCCAACCATGAGAAGAATGAGCAAACTCCCACAGCTACTGGCCCAAATCCATGTATCTACACAGCAACAGTGATAGTCACTGAGCTATCGTGTTACCCATCAAATGGTCCAGTTCAAGCGTACGCTAATGACGTGAAGCAATAGACTACTCTTGAAAAATTCAAGAGCAGCCCTCTTACGATCCATCGCGTATATGCCCTTGTTGCACAACAAGGTTGGTGAAGTACCTGTAAGATAAAAAAGAAATACATCAATATCATGCACAACTTACGCAATTTCCAGGGATGTCCCAAGGCTCATGATCCCTATTTTAAATCAGTCTTCAATATCCCTCCATTCCTTTTCTGCTCACGTGCCCATCTAAGTATCTCTTAAATAACTCCAATGTGCCTGCTTGGCACATTACTTGGCAGTGCGTTCCATACCCTCACAACGCTCTGTGTGAAAAAACTCCTTCTAGCATCCAAATTATACCTTATACCTTCCCCCCCCACCCTAAGCCTGTGACCCATCATGATATTTGATTCCAACCTAGGAAAAAGCTTACCACTGTTTATCTATACCCTTCATAATCTTGTACACTTCTATTAGATCTCCTCTCAGTCTACGTCTTTCTAAAGAAAACAGCCCCAATTTGCTTAACCTCTCCTCGTAACTCATACCTTCCATACCAGGCAGCATCCTGGTAAACCTCCTTTGCACTCTTTCCAGAGTCTCCACATCCTTCCGATAGTAAGGTGACCAGAACTGGACGCAGTATTCCAAATGAGGTCTAACCAACGTTCTATACAACTGCAACATTAAAGGCCAGCTCTTGTACTCTATACCCCTTCCTATAAAGGCTAGCATACCATAAGCTTTCTTCACAACCTTCTCCACCTGTTCTGCCACCTTCAAAGACTTGTGCACCTGCACCCCCAGGTCCTCCTGCGTTTCTATACTTTTAATAGGTCTATCCTTTATCCTATACCTTCCCCCCTACATTCTTTCTCCTGAAATGCATCACCTTGCATTTGTCAGGATTAAATTCCATCTGCCATCTATATGCCCAATCTACCAGCCTATCTATATCCTGCTGTATCGCCTGACAATGCTTCTCACTATCTGCAAGTCCAGCCATATTCATGTCGTCTGCAAACTTGCTCATCACTCCACTTACTCCCTCTTCCAAGTCATTTGTATATATATTACAAATAGAAGAGGGCTCAGTACTGAGCCCTGCAGCACACCACTAGTGACTGACCTCTAGCTAGAAAAACATCCTTCCATTACTACTCTGTCTCCTATTTCCTTATATATCAAGATATATATATACTTATTTACTTATATATCAAGATACTTGTCCTTGTATTCCATTAGCCTTGACTTATATATATACTTATATATCAAGTTACTTATATATCAAGATACTTGTCCTTGTATTCCATTAGCCTTGACCTTTTCAACTAACCTCCCATGAGGGACTTTGTCAAACGCCTTACTGAAATCCATATAGATGACATTAGTGGTTCATCCTTCATTGACCGTTTTTGTCACCTCCTCAAAAAATTCTACCAGATTCGTAAGGCACAACCTCCTCTTAACAAAGCCATGCTGCATATCCCTGATCAGATTGCAATGCTCTAAGTGCCTATACATCCTATCTCTAAGAATCCTCTCCAGCAGTTTCAGTATCACTGACATCAAACTCACCAGCCTATAATTTCCACGGTTATCCCTACTACCCTTTTTAAACAATGGTACAATATTAGATATTCTCCAGTCCTCTGGGACCTCACCTGTGTCCAAAGAAGAGACAAAGATTTATATCAGAGGCCCAGCAATTACACCTCGCACCTCTCTAAGCAGCCTGGGATTAATGCCATCAGGCCCAGAGATTTATCAGTTTTAACGCTACCTAGAAGCTCTAACACTTCTTCCCTCGATATAGATATTTCCCTCAACTGGTCCACAGCTCCCTCAAAGAAAGGACCGATCAACAAGACCCTCTCCCTCGTGAATACTGACACAAAGTATTCATTCAGAATTCCCCCCATTCCCTCAGGCTCTAAGCACAGTTCCCTTCCTCTGTCACTAAGAGGACCAACTTTTCCTCTAACCAGCTTTTTATTCCTAATGGAGTAAAAAGCCTTTAGATTTTCCTTAATACTATCTGCCAAAACCATTTCATGCCCCCTTTTTGCCCTTCTAACTCCCTGTTTGAGTTCCCTCCTACTCTCTCTATATTCCTCCAACACTCTCTCTCTCTCTTCCTAGTTGCTTAGGTCTAACATACACCTCTCTTTTCTTCCTAACCAAGTCCTCAATATCCCTAGTAATCCACGGCTCTCTAATCCTACCTTTCCCATCCTTCCTCTTAGCCAGTACATATCTTTCTGCAACCTTTTCAATATTCCCTTGAAAGAATCCCATATGCCGAATGTGAACTTACACTTGAGCAACCTTTCCCAATCAGCTTCCATAAGTTCCTGCCTAATCCGACTGTAGTTAGCCTTCCCCCAATTTAGCACCCTCCCCCTAAGGCAACAAGCATCTTTTTCCATCTCTTTCCTAAAGTAGACAGAATTGTGGTCACTGTTTGCCACATGTTCCCCTACTACAACATCAACCACCTGCCCTGGCTCATTACTCAGAACTAAATCCAATATAGCCCCCTCTCTAGTCGGGCTAGCCACATACTGCTCCAACGATCCTTCCAGTACACATTTTACAAATTCCTGCCCATCCAAACCCCAGGTCTAGGTACCTTCCAGTCCACCCAAGAAGATTAAAATCTCCCACTATAACAACTCTATTCTTTCTGCACTTATCCAAAATGTCTTTATATATGCCTTCTTCCAGTGCCCACGGGCTATTGGGTAGCCTATAATACATCCCTAGCGTAGTAATTGCCCCCTTCTTATTCCTCAACTCCACCCACAGCAACTCGTAACTCCTCTGTATTGTCCTCCCTCTGCACCGCTGTGATGTGCTCCCTAACTAACAACGCTACTCCCCCAACTCTTCCTGACCCTCCTCTGTCATGCCTGAAACACTTATATCCAGAAATATCCAGCTGCCAGTGCTCCCCTTCCTTTAACCACGTCTCTGTCACTGCAACCACATCTAAATTCCTTGCGAACATTCAGGCCCTAAGTTCATCCGTTATGCTCCTTGCTTTGAAAGACACACTCCAGACATCCAAGCCCACTCAGAACTTCCTTTTCCCTGGTGTATTTCCGCTCATCCAAACTTGGTATAATTTGGATCTAGAGGGGGTTTTTTCACACAGAGGGTGGTGGGGGTATGGAATGCGCTACCAAGTGGTGGAGGCAGGTACTCTGGAGATATTTAAGAAATACTTAGATGGGCACATGAACAGAATGGGAATGGAGGGGTATAGAAAACTGATTTAAAATAGGGATCATGAGCCTTGGGAGTCCCTGGGAAGTGTGTAAATAGATGATGATATTGATGTACTTGTTTTTATCCTACAGGTGCTTTGGTCCACCTTGTTGTCTAACAAGGGGCATACACGCGATGGGTCGTGAGAGGGCTGCTCTTGGATCTTTTTCGAGAGTATCCTAGTGCTTCACGTCGTTAGTGTACGCTTGACCTGGACCATTTGATGGGCAACACGACAGCTCAGTGACTATCGCTGTGCTGTGCAAATACATGGATTTGGGCCTGTGTCTGTGGGAGTTTGCGCATTCTCCCCGTGCTTGCGTGGGTTTTCTCCGGGTGCTCCGGTTTCCTCCCACATCCCAAAAATGTGCTTTTAGGCTAATTGGCAAAACAAATTCTCCCTAAATTGTCTCAAATTTGGTTTTTAATCCATAGATCTATAAACATGGACAGGGATCGCGTGTAGAAGTGGGAACATCGGGGTGGCGGTGCGGGCTCATTGGGCCGAAGGGCCTGTTTCCCGTGCTGTTTTGTTCTTTGTTCTTTGTTCTTTGTACTCTAAGACCCATCTCGCTTCCAATCTCACTACGTACCGAGCTATTGTTTCCATTCCCTCCTCACCTCCATATTAGTTTAAACCCTGCCGAAACACTCCAGCTAACCTCCCAGCTAAGATATTCGTGCCCTTCCCATTTAAATGTTTCCCGTCCCTCCTATACAGGTGCCCTTCTTTCAAAAATAATTCCCAATTATCTACAGACATAAAACCCTCTGCCCTGCACCAATCCTTCAGCCACGCATTCAGCTGTAGGATCTCATCTCCTGGCCCCACTGTTACCAGCCCTGAGATTTCCACCCTGGAGGCCCTGCTCTTCAGCGTACCCCTCAACTCTCTAAACTGCCTTTGTATGTCCTCCCTGCTCTTCCTTCCTACATATTCTCTTCTATGTGAATAATGACATCCGCCTGGCTCCCCTCGCCCTTCAAAATTCCCTCTACATCTTGCACCCCCTGCTCCAGGGAGGCAAACTACCATCCTGGATTCCCACAGAATCGCCTATCTATTCCTTTAACCCTCCCATCCTCCACCACTATCTCCCTTCTAGCCTCATTTCTCCCCTCTGAGGTACTCTGGTCCTCCTGTCTTAGCTTTTTTACCCCTCTGCCCTTGATATTTTGGGGGACTAGCACTGGGGAAGTCTTTGGACTATTACTCCTCTTTTTCCCCTTCCTTACAGTAATCCACCTGTAAGAGTCAGGATTCACCTCCCTTCAACCACTGCCCCCCCACCCCCAGGCTCTGGGATGTCCACCTTACTATGCCTCCCATCCATTATTGCCTTGTTTTCCCTGACTAAAAATACATCTTCCAAATGCTGCTGTAATTGGTTGACCCGGGCTCTCAGACGCTACAGCTCCAAACATTTGACGCATATGTGGACTTTCGGGACACGTCTTGCCTCCAGGAACTCCCACATATGACACTGTATGCAGCTGATATGAGAAGTCCTTGATGGGTTGCATCAAGGAAAACCTGAAGACTTTTTACTCTTATGTAAGAAATAAGAATGACCAGGGTGAGGTAAGGACCGGTCAAGGATAGTAGTGGGAACTTGTTCTGGAGTCAGAAGAGATAGGTGAGGCACTGAGGGGGGCCATGGTTTTGAGGATGAGAGTGTGATACAGGCTGTTAGGATGGAGGAGATAGATGTTCTGAGGGAAGACGTATTAGCAATTTTGAAAAACTTGGGGGCTGGTAAATCCCTTGGGCCAGATGGGATACAAGTGAGGATGCTTTGGGAGACAAGGGATGACATGGCAAAGCCTTTATCTTTGATCTTTGGGTCCTCACTATCCACAGGGATTGTGCCAGAGGACTGGAGAGTTGTGAATGTTGTTCCTCTATTCAAGGAAGGAAATAGGACTGATCCTGGTAATTATAGGCCAGTTAGTCTTTCTTCGGTGGTTGGTAAGTTAATGGAAAGGTCCTGAGGGATAGGATTGATGACTATTTGGAAAGATGCAGCTTAATCTGAGCACGGATTCGTGAGGGGTAATTCTTGCCTCAAATTTGATTTGAATTCTTTGAGGAAGTAACTAAGTGTGTAGATAAAGGTAAAGCAGTTGATGTCATCGTATACATGGATTTTAGTAAGGCGTTTGATAAGGTTCCCCATGGTAGGCTCATGAAGAATGTAAGGTGGTGTGGGATAGAAGGAAATTTGGCTGATTGGATAGAAGACACAGGGTGGTGATGGAGGGAAGATTTTCAGAATGGAGGCCAGTTACCAGCAATATACCGCAGAGATCAGTGCTGCGTCCTCTGCCATTTGTAATTTTCATTAATGACTTGGAAGAGCAGGCTGAAGGGTGGGTTAGTAAACTTGCTGATGACACCTAAGTTGGTGGAGTAGTGGATGAGGTGGAGGGCTCTTGTAGGCTGCAAAGAGACATTGATAGGATGCAGAGCTGGGCTGAAAAGTGGCAAATGGAGTTTAACCCTGATAAGTGCAAGGTGATTCATTTTAGTAGGACAAGCTTAAATGCAGCTTAGAGAGTCAATGGCAGGGTTCTGAGAAATGTGAAGGAACAGAGAAGTTTTGGGATTGATATCCACAGACCTCTGAAGGTTGCCACTGAAGTGGATAGAGCTGTGAAGAAAGCTTATAGTATGTTAGCATTTATTAACAGGGATTTGAATTTAAGGGTCGTGGGGTTATGCTGCAACTACATAGGACCTCAGTGAGACCACATTTGGAATATTGTGTGCAGTTCTAGTCACCTCATTTTAACAAGGATGTGGAAGCATTGCAGAGTGCAGAGGAGATTTACCAGAATATCGCCTGGTTTGGAGGGTAGGTCTTATGAGGAAAGGTTGAGATAGCTGGGGCTTTTCTCTTTCGAGCAGAGGAGGATGAGAGGCAATTTAAAAAAAGATTTATAAGATGATGAGGGGGATAGATAGAGTGGACATTCACAGACTATTTCCTTAGGTGGATGTAGTTGTTACTCGGAGGCATAATTACAAGGTTCATGGTTGGAGATATAGGAGGTATGTCTGAAGTAGATTCTTTACTCAGAGTGGTTAGGATGTGGAATGCACTGCCTGCTGTGACTTGGACACTTTAGGAACTTTCAAGCGGTTATTGGATAGGCACGTGGAGAACACCAGAATGATGGGGAATGGGATAGCTTGATCTTGGGTTCGGACATAGCTTGGCATAATGTAGCAGGCCAAAGGGCCTAAAATGTGCTGTACTGTTCTACGTTTATGATGTGAAATGTACTCCCTGAAAGGATGGTTGAAAGATTCAGTAGTAACTTGGAAATTAAAAAACGCTGGAGTATGAACATGAACAGAATGGGAATGGAGGGGTATAAAAAACTGATTTAAAATAGGGATCGTGAGCCTTGGAAGTCCCTGGGAAGTGTGTAAATAGATGATGATATTAATGTACTTGTTCTTATCCTACAGGTGCTTTGGTCCACCTTGTTGTCTAACGAGGGGCATACACGTGATAGATCGTGAGAGGGCTGCTCTTGGATCTTTTTCGAGAGTATCCTACTGCTTCACGTTGTTAGTGTACGCTTGACCTGGATCATCTGATTGGCAACACGACAGTTCAGTGACTATCGCTGTGCTGTGCAGATACATGGATTTGGGCCTGTGTCTGTGGGAGTTTGCGCATTCTCCCCGTGCTTGCGTGGGTTTTCTCCGGGTGCTCCGGTTTCCTCCCACATCCCAAAGATGTGCTCTTAGGCTAATTGGCAAAACAAATTCTCCCTAAATTGTCTCAAATTTGGTTTTTAATCCATAGATCTATAAACATGGACAGGGATCGCGGGTAGAGGTGGGAACATTGGGGTGGCGGCATGGGCTCGTTGGGCCGAAGGGCCTGTTTCCTGTGCTGTTTTGTTCTTTGTTCTTTGTTCTTATAGCTGGAGTAAGAGAGCAGGATTAATTGAATAGCTCTTTCACAGAGACAATGATCACCCCTTGTGCTGTCTCGTTCTATGATTCTGTAGTTCATTTGTACTTTACCATCTATCTGTCTTTCAATTCCCTCAATACCCTTGCTGATCAAAAAAGTCTAACGCTAGAATTCTCTGGTCCTTCCTGCAATGATTCCCAAAAGCTTATCGATTATTGCTGCAGTGTGATTGAAAAAGCCTGACCTCCGTTTTGAAATCTTCAGTTGACCTCCAGGCTCATCGACATTTTGGGGAAGAGCTCCAAATTTCTACCAACCTTTCTGTGGAAAAGTGCCTAGCTGAAATTTTAAGGTTATGTTCCTATGTTGTGGTCTCCCTCCCTTCCTCAGCAGAGAAAGTAATTTCCTTGTGAATCCTATTAAATCCTTTAAACATCTTAAACCTCAAACAGATTGCCCCTTGATCATCTATACTCCAAGGACTAAAAACTCAAGTTTATGCAAACTGCACTTATAATTTGTACAGCAACACAGTGGTTAGCACTGTGTCAGGTATGGGTCAATGTGTGGAATTTGTATACTCTCCTTGTGTCTACATGGGTTTCCTCCCACAGTCTGAGCTTGCAAGAATGTTAGTCAGGCGCACTGGCCATGCTAAATTCTTCTTCATTGTACCTGAACAGGTGCCAGAGTGTAACTTTATTGCAGTGTTAATGTAAGCCTGATTGACACTAATAAATAAACTTAAAATTTTTATCCCTGATATGATGCATACTGGTTCACCATCTTATTATCTCAATCATGCTCACTCATTATAGCAGCTGCAAGCAGATGTCAAGAGCTAGTGACAACAGCCAAGGACCAAAGGGAGGGCATGCAGTGTGTTTGGCAAGAAGCTGATTGTCAAGCAGAAGGTGTTGGAGCTGTAAATAGTTTGAGAATAATTCCAGAGGCTTGCTTGTCCCATGGTTCTCTGCATGGAGTCCCAACAGCAGGTCTGCAAGCAGGAAAGGAATGAGAGACTGCTGTAAGTCATTCGTTTGAGATGTATCTTTTTCAGAATGGCTCCATTACTGCACTATTCAAGGTCCAATTCTTCAGATGCAATATTAAATCAAGCAATTGTCTGCCCTGGCAGGCCGAGGTAAAAGATTTTGTAGTACTATTTTGAACTAAAGCAAGAAACTTCTTGGTGTTATGATCTATATTTAACCCATGAGCAATATCTCAAAAATGGATAATCTGGTTACTATTATACTATTTGTAGGACCTTACCATATGCAGATTGGCTGCTACATTTCAAAAGTACTTTGGCTATAAGTTACTTCGGGATGTTCTGAAAGGCATTTTAGAAATGCGAGTTTTTAAGTGCTTTGTGTTATTGTCTTACAGTAACTTACTTGTAACTTTCAGCTATTAGTTCTAATGGTGTTAACTTTTCAAAGTATTCTCACTTAAGATCAGGAGGCCATGTAATATACCTCCTGGAATCTACTAGCGAGAGTTGGCAGTTCTAGTTGCAGTGGGTATTCAGTCACAAGTTTTGGAAAAATGGAGCATTATATTCCAGCTCTGTCACAGAATCAGAGGGCATCATGATAAATGAAATCAAGGTGTTGCAATCCACCCGAAAAGCAGAACCTTCAATCCCAGTGTTAATCTGTACATGTTCTACAAAAAGTTGTTTACATAGCACGTTCGACAAACTAAAATGCAACAAGGTGCATTACAGGAGTGTCATTGGAAGTGAATTGACATTGAGCCACATAAGGAACTATGAGGACAGGTGCCAAAATCTTGGTCACAGAGGTAGGTTTTAATGAGCATCTTACATGAGAAGTGAGATGGAGAAGCACAGGCACAACTGCCTGTGATAAGTGAAGGGAGCAAAGATTTTAATCCACAGGTGCTTCGGTCCGCCTTGTTGCCCAACAAGGGACATACATGCGGTGGGTCGTGCGAGGGCTGCTCTTGGATGTTTTGAGAGTAGCCTAGCGCTTCACGTCATTAGTGTATGCTTAAACTGGACCAGCTGATGGGCAACGTGACAGCTCAGTGACTATCGCTGTGCTGTGCAGATACATGGATTTGGGCCAGTATCTATGGGAGTTTGCACATTCTCCCCGTGCTTGCTTGGGTTTTCTCCAGGTGCTCTGGTTTCCTCCCACATCCCAAAGATGTGCTCTTAGGCTGATTGGTGGAACAAATTGTCCTAGATTGTCTCCCCTCAATCTGGTTTCCAATGTGGATTTCTGTAAGCATAGTCAAGGGTCATGAGTGGAAGAGGGAACTCGCACCATTGTAATGGCGGCGTGGGCTCGTTGGGCTGAAGGGCCTGTTTCCCATGCTGTGTTGTGTTCTTTGTTTTTTGTTCATTTACATGGGACCAAATTCATCAGTAAGCTGCAGGCTGTGATTTAATGTACAAGGATTTGGGGAATTATTTTGAAATTTGTATACACTGAGTTGTGCCCCTAATTTCTCAGTGTGCTGCTGCTATTGCAGGAGTGAGTTCCTGATCTGTACCAACCAAAGGATTTGAAATGGAAAGTGGGGGGGCCAGCTCTGCCATTCAAATAGATCTTAGCTCATCTAGCTCATCACCATTTTCCTGCAGAATCCCCCTATCACTTGATGTCTTTGATATCTACAAATATTTTCAATTTCTGTCCTAAACAGTGATGAGCTGCCTAAGGCCCATCTGTGTTCTGAGTGTAACCCAAAGAACATTATGTTGACCACTACCCATACATTGGGTTGTCACGTTCTGCTGATTTCCATTCCTGTAGTATTTTATTCCTGGCAGTATGACTGAAATGATACCTGTATGAGGCAAGGGCAAAGTTAAGTGAGGTGCATGCTAATTGCAGATTATACTGACTGTGATATCCACACCCTTCCTCTGCATCCAAAGTGTAAATATTTTCTTTTTACAACTTGATAGTTCTATTAATATATAAATGATTAAGCATTTTCTATAACTTGTTTTGAGAATTTGACATGTAGTAAACAGGCGGTAATGGTTAGTGAACAAGCCCGATTTCAACCTTGCAGTCCACTGAAATGAAGGACGGCCACTCGTGCAGTTTACTCACTAGCCTAAGTTGTCCACCATGGTCTTGAATATACTCTTGTGATTTAGCCTCCACAAACTTCTAGAGTAGAGAATTTCAAAGATTCATCATTCTGAGTAAAGAAGTTCTTCCATAACTCAATCCTAAATAACCCACCTCTTATTCTGAGATTATGTACTTTGTTTCTAGACACCCCAGCCAGGGGAAACATCATACCTGTGTCTACCATGTCAACGTTATGTTTTAATGAGATCATCTTTCATTCTACTAAACTCTAGCAGATACAGGCCCAATTTCCTTGATCTCTCCTCGTAAATAATCCTTTTATCCCAGAAATCAGTGAGGTGAACCTTTGTTGTACTTGCTATCCTTTATCCTTTCTTGTATACGGAGAAAGAAAGAAATATCCTTTCTTGTATACGGAGACAAAGACTGTACACAATACTCCAGTGCTGTCTGACCAAGGCTCTATACAACTGCAGCAAGATGCCATTACTTCTGTACTCAAATCCTCTTGCGACAGTGGCTAACAAATTATTTATCTTCCTAATCACTCACTGAACCTCAATACTGGCTTTCATTTATTCATGATGAAGGACATCTATTGGGCGTCGACTCTTCTCAATTTCTCACCATTTAAGAAATGCTTTGCCTTTTTGTTTCTCTTACCAAAGTGGTAGCTTCATATTTTTCCATATTATGCCCCATCTGCCATGTTCTTGTCCATTCACTTAATCTGTCCAAATTCCCTTAAAGCCTCATTCTATCCTCTTTACATTCACATTCCCATGTAGTTTTGTGACATCAGAAAACATGAAAATATTAACTTAAATGCTCACATCCAAATCATTGATATAGATTGTGAATACCTGGGATTCAAGCACTGATTCTTGCAGCGCCTCACTTGTTACAGCCTGATTGAGAATGACCTGTTTCATTTTTTTCTGTTTGTTAATCAGTTCCCAATTTCATTTGCTCTGATTTTGTTTACTAATTTCTCATATGAGGCCTGAATGAAAATCTTAAAAATTCGAATAAACACCCACTAGTTGCTCCTTACCTATTCTGCTAATTACATCCTCAGAAAAACTGTAATAGATTTGTCAATTTCCCTTTCATAAATCCATGTTCACTCTGTCCAATTCTACCATTATTTTCCAAGTGTCCAGTTACCACATCATGTATGATATGTTTTCACATTTCCCTACTATCGATGCCAGGCTAACTGGTCTGTAATTCCCCATTCTTTCTCTCCCCTTTTAATTACATTTGTGATCTTCCAATCTGCAGGAACCAATCTAAAATCTATAGAATTTTGGGAGATGACTCCCAATTTATCCATTATCTTTTTAGCCACTTTTTTCAACACTCTGGGATGTTCCCAAGGGAATTACCAACTTCAGCCCCATTAATTTTCCCTGTACTACTTTTTTACTAATACTAATTTCCTCCTCATTTTTGTATGCTCCTCTGTGAAGGCAGACACAAAATCTTTGTTAGCTTCTGTATCATTTCCTTATTTCCCAGTATAAATTACCCTGTCTCTGCTCATAATGGGCCCACGTCTATCTTCATTAATATTTTCCTTTTTACATACTTAAAGAAGCTTTTACTGTCAATTTTGATATTTCCGGCTAGTTTGTTTTCGTATTTTCTATTTATCAATTCTTTGGTTCTCCTTTGCTGAATTCTATAATGTTCCCAATTCTCACAAAGCAAGTTGCTTACTATTTTGGCAACTTTCTCAGCTTCTTCCTTTGATTTAATACAATCTTTAATTTCCCTAGGTTGGATCCGTGGTTGGATCACTTATCCTGTTTGGATGTTATTCCTCAATAGATTGTACATTTATTGTAAAGCATGGATTCATTCTTTAACTGTTAGCTATTGTCTGTCTGACATCATATCTCTCAATATAGCTTCCCAATCTATGTTAGCCAACGTGTCCCTAATGTCATCATAGAATCCCAAAAGTGCATAAGGAAGCCATTTGGCCCATCAAGTCTGTACCAATTCTTCGCCAGAGCATCTCACCCTGGCCCTATCTCGTAGGTAGTCATGATGTACAGATGCCAGCGTTGGATTGGGGTGGTAAGAACTCAGTAAGAATTTAGCAACACCAATTTTTAATCCAACCGATTTATTTGATAGTAAAAAAGCGAGCTTTCGACTCTGTGTCTTCCTCAGGCAAATGCAGTGTTCTGGTCTGCAATAGCACACATCAGCACAGACAGTCAGGCATTGCTGATTAGAATGCGAATCCTTACATCTAACCTGCTATTCAAGTGTTAAAGTAGCGAACAATGTGTGTGAAGGGAATCCTGAGCATTGTTGGAGAATTGTGTATTTTCTCCAGACAGCACAGTAAGTGAGGTTTTTTGCTAACCCAGGCAAGTTGCAGCAACCGAAGAGGAATGAATCCAATTGGACTCCTCCGGAAGGCCGCTGCCCCCGACTGGACATGTATGCCCAAGCTATCAGGAGGTGCGTGAACACCAGATTTATCAACCGCACTTATAAGACAGTCCCGAACATCACCCAAGTACAACGCAAGGCCATCCGTGCTCTCAAGACCAACCGCAACATTGTCATCAAACCAGCAGACAAAGGAGGCGCCACCGTCATACTGAACAGAACGGACTACGGTGAAGAAGTGTACCGACAACTAAACAATGAGAAACACTACAGACAGTTACCAGCAGATCCGACCAAAGAACACACTCGTCAACTCAACACTCCGATCAAAACCTTTGGTCCGGACCTTCAGAACACCCTCCGGACTCTCATTCCACGTACTCCCCGCATTGGAGATCTCTACTGCCTCCCAAAGATACACAAGGCAAACATACCCGGCCGTCCCATCGTATTGGGCAATGGAACCCTGTGTGAGAACCTCTCCGGCTATATCGAGGGCATCCTGAAACCCATTGTACAAAGAACCCCCAGCTTTTGTTGCGACACTACGGACTTCCTACAGAAACTCAGCACACATGGAGCAGTTGAACCAGGGACACTCCTTGTCACAATGGATGTCTCGGCACTCTACACCAACATCCCCCATGACGATGGTATTGCTGCAACTGCCTCAGTACTCAATGCCAACAACTGCCAGTTTCCAGATGCAATTTTACAACTCATCCGCTTCATCTTGGACCACAATGTCTTCACCTTCAACAATCATCTTTTCATCCAGACACACGGAACAGCCATGGGGACCAAATTCGCACCTCAGTATGCCAACATCTTCATGCACAGGTTCGAACAAGACTTCTTCACCACACGAGATCTCCAACCAAGGTTATATACTAGATACATTGATGACATCTTTTCCCTTTGGACTCATGGTGAACAATCATTGAAACAACTGTATGATGATATCAACAAGTTCCATCCCACCATCAGACTCACCATGGACTATTCTCCAAATCAGTTGCATTCTTGGACACACGCATCTCCATCAAGGACGGTCACCTCAGCACCTCACTGTACCGCAAACCGACAGACAACCTCACAATGCTCCACTTCTCCAGCTTCCACCTAGACACGTTAAAGAAGCCATTCCCTATGGACAAGCCCTCCGTATACACAGAATTTGCTCAGATGAGGAGGATCGTGACAGACACCTCCAGACTCTGAAGGATGCCCTCGTGAGAACAGGATATGGCGCTCGACTCATCGATCGACAGTTCCGACGTGCCACAACGATAAACCGCACTGACCTCCTCAGAAGACGAACACGGGACACGGTGGACAGAGTACCCTTTGTTTTCCAGTACTTCCCCGGAGCGGAGAAGCTACGACATCTTCTCCGGAATCTTCAACATATCATTGATGACGATGAACATCTCGCTAGGGCCATCCCCACCCCCCCACTTCTTGCTTTCAGACAACCGCACAACCTCAAACAGATCATTGTTCGCAGCAAACTACCCCACCTTCAGGAGAACAGTGACCACAATACCACACAACCCTGCCACAGCAACCTCTGCAAGACATGCCGGATCATAGACATGGACGACATCATCAAACGTGAGGATACCATTCACCAGGTACACGGTACATACACTTGCAACTCGGCCAACGTTGTCTACCTAATACGTTGCAAGAAAAGATGTCCCGAAGCATGGTATATTGGGGAGACCATGCAAACACTACAACAGCGGATGAATGAGCATCGCTCAGCAATCACCAGGCAAAACAGTTCCCTTCCTGTGGGCGAACACTTCAGCAGTCATGGGCATTTCGCCTCCGACCTACGGGTAAATGTTCTTCAAGGGGCCCTTCGTGACACACAGCGCAGAGTTGCTGAGCAGAGACTGATAGCCAAGTTCCGCACACATGAGGACGGTCTTAATAGGGATCTTGGCTTCATGTCACACTATCTGTAACCCCGTAACTTGCCTGGGTTAGCAAAAAACCTCACTTACTGTGCTGTCTGGAGAAAATACACAATTCTCCAACAATGCTCAGGATTCCCTTCACAAACATTGTTCGCCACTTTAACACTTCAATAGCAGGTTAGATGTAAGGATTCGCATTCTAATCAGCAATCTCTGACTGTCTGTGCTGATGTGTGCTATTGCAGACCAGAACACTGCATTTGCCTGAGGAAGACACAGAGTCGAAAGCTCGCTTTTTTACTATCAAATAAATCGGTTGGATTAAAAATTGGTGTTGCTAAATTCTTACTGAGTTCCTATCTCGTAACCCCATGTATTTATCCTGATAATCTCCCTAATGTCTTTGGACACTAAGGGGGAGTTTAGCATAGCCAATCCATCTATGGTTACTCTTCCCTAAAGGCTGCTTTACAATGAGATTATTAATTAGCCCTTTCTAACTGCACAATATCAGATCTAAAATAGGACATTCCTAGTTAGATCATCAACATACTATTTTAGGAAACCATCTTGTATACATTCCAGGAATTTGTCCTCCACAGTGTTCGTGCTAATTAGATTTACTCAAAGGATTGAAAACCCCCATAATTACTGTATCACCCTTGTTACATGCAACCCTAATTTCCTATTTTATACTGTGCCCTAGATGGCCACCAAATGGCAGCGGTATATAAATGACTCCCACCAATGTTTGCTGCTATTTGCTGTTAGCTCCATCCAAACTGATTCTACATCTTGATCTTTCAATACAAGATCCTCTCACTAATACATTGATCTCATTCTTAATTAACAGCACTACCATATCTCCTCTTCCTTTTCGCCTATCCTTCGAAAGGTTGAATACCCTTGACGCTCCCTGCAGTCACATTTTCATAATGGTAATTAGATCATACCTGTTTACTTCTTGCGCTAGCAATTCATCTATCTTGTTGCAAATGCTGTGTGAACTTGGATAGAGTGTGTTTAATTCTGCCTTTTTAACATATTTCTGTATTTTGATTCTTGAATGGATATATTGTGAGCCTATTAGATCATTTGCCATGCCAGGTATTTTGTGGTAGGTTTCTAAGATTAATTTATTGAGGTGTGGGTTTGGTTGACAAGGCCAGTATCCTTAAATGCCCTGAGCTGCTTTCTTGAAACTTAGCAAATATTTGGTAAATTTGCTTCCATTGTATTGTTGGGTAGGGAGTTGCAGATTTTGATCCAGTAATAATAAAGAACAACATTATATTTCCGATTTGTACTGGTGTGTGAACTTCAAGCAAAACCTTGAGATGGTGTGTTCCCATGCTTTTGCTATCCTTGTCTTTCATAGATGTGGTGGTTCTGGACCTGGGAGAGCTGTCCAAAACAGCTCTGATGACTTGCTGGAGGGCATCTTGTAAATGATACACATTGCTGTCCTTTGTAGTGGAGAGATAATGGAGTTTAAGGTGGTGGATGTGTTGAAAGAACAAACGGCTTTCTCCTGGATGGTTATGCGGGTAGTATAAGGATTTGGTACATATAAGGTGTGACTGAGTATCGTGCCACCCATACAGTGATGTGAGAACACACATCAGTCTAATGTTGGACAGAGTTGTGTGTACAAGTAACCCATGGAGACAGCTCTCAATTTGAACCTTTTACAATATATATGTATATCGTTCTTGTAATTAATAAATACATTGAACCCACCTTAGACACTGAAGGTCTTAATAAAGTCTGTTGAATAATAACCAACACCCTACAACATCGAGCTTCTTGAATGTTGCATACTTACAGGTGTGTGGCGAGTATTGCATCATATGCCTGACTTGGACCTTACATTCTTGAATGTTCTCTAGCAACTAGATACAAATTGGTATTGGCAGAGTCTTCCCTCCCTCCAAGCCCTAGATTGAGGTTTGGCAAAGGTTTTGAACCACCTACTCTCTTTCCAATGTTGCCACACTCTGCTGCTGCAGTTTGGAATTTAGTTCTGAAAAGTAAGTTGGCAAGTACATTCCATTCCATGTTAATTTTCTAGCTAGGCAGTAATCGACATCGACTTGTGGTCAGCATAGTTCTCCCCCAGCTAATTGGCATAGCTTGCAGAACGCTTTACCTTGCTAGCATTTTCTCTGTTTCCGATTTCAACATCTATTGTTTCTCATTACTGAAATTCCAACTCTGGACATAATCCTGGAAGTTTCATAACATGCTGTTTCCAGCATCCCATCCTCACAATCCTGACCAGATACATCCATTCTCTCGCTATTCTACCTTCCCACACTGATTGGAAAACAAACAGATTTACTATTATTCAATTGGATGAATCCTGACCATCAATCAACCTTTTCTTCCCCACCCCAGCTGTGTCCAATACTTCTATAACTGTTAACCAAAGTGTTTCCAAGAATTTACTTTTTCCTTTATGCTTTTCCTTTTGGCTTTTTGGCAGCAGAGCCCTGGAGAGTATTCTTTAATTCTTGGGGACTCCAGGGAATTCTTGATGATTAGAAACCTTGTCTACCTTACATTAGCAGGATCAGAATCGTTGTGAATCTTGTTTATGGCTGATAAATGAAAAGCATTCAGGCATATCTGATGAGTGTTTTTCATTCGACAAGCTTAATGGAACCATATTTCAAAATGTTGATGCAGGTTAGAAGTTTTTGATTCCATGTAGAACATTTTGAATGATAAAATGAGCACATTAGTGACCATTTGTTTAAATCCATGGCTAAGGCTGGGAAAAGGACTGGTGAAGGTAGAAACACGTCATTAGAGCGAAAGTAAAAAGCAAACAAAATCGGCTTCATCTGTTGGTAGTGCCCTGACCTCTCAACAGAAGATTGTGATTTTATGTCTCCTTACAGAGACTCACTCACAAAAATTAGGCTGATGCCCAGAGTGTGGCATTGCTCAAAGTGGTGTCTTTTGGATGATACATGAAACTGAAGCCCTGTCTGCATTCTTGGGTCAATTTTAACACCCTACAACATATTCAAAAAAAGCATGGATAATTTCTCTGCGTGGCTTGACCAATATTTAGCTCCAAACTAAAACAGATCAGCTTATCATCATCACTCTGTGGTTGTATGGTGGTACAGTGGTTAGCATTGCTGTGTTAGATCGCCAGAGACCCAGATTCAATTCCATCTCCCATCTCTGCCGAAGTTTCCTCCAGCTGCTCCGGTTTCCTCCACAATCCAAAGGTATGTAGGTTAAGTTGATTGGCCATGTTCAATTGTGCCTTGATGTCAGGGAGATAAGTGAGGTTAGGGCCTGGGTGGAATTGGGGTAGGCTTGATGGGCTGAATGGCCTCATTCTGCACTGTATGGATTCTCTAATTCTTTGAGGAAGCTTGTTTTGCACATACTGGTTGTTAGATTTCCAACATTAAGTAAATGACTGCACTTCATTTACCACGAAGTACTTTTGGGACATTCTGAAGTCGTGGGAGGCACTGCATAAACATTAGTTAATTTCATGAAAATCAAGACATAATGCATTTTTTAAAAATCACTTATATTCAAATGGTACCCTCCAGAGCTTGATCACGATTATCAAGACTGACACTCCAATACTGAGAAAACGTAACACTGTTGGAGCTGCCTTCTTTCAAATGAGACCGGAAACCTGTTCCGATGAATGTAAAAAAAATCATAGCTCATTTCAGTGATGAGTACAAGCACTACCTCATTGTCCTGACCAATACTTAATCCACAGATTATATGGTAATTATCACATTGCTGTTTGTGGAGTTTGAGAACAAATTGACTGCCACAGTTCCTATATAACAAAGCACTTCTTGCTAATAAAGTGTTTTGGGGGTGTCTGAAAAGACTATTTAAGTTTTCTGTCATGTACAAGAGGGGAAAAGCAGCAGCATTGAGCTTGTGTGTTGGACTTGAACTAGGCTTTGCTGCCACCTGCAGGGTTGATTGTGAAGGACTCAGCGACAACAAACAATTCAAAGCTACTTTCACCATGGAAACTTATTTCATAGAATCCTGACCCATCACATCTGCACCAACAATCCTACAGAGGCTATAACCCCGTAATCCCATGTATTTACCCTGAGACTTAAGGATATTTTAGCATAGCCAATCAACCTAATCTGCACCTCTTGGAAACATAGAAAATAGAAGCAGGAGGAGGCTATGCATCCCTTCAAGCCTGCTCCGCCATTCGTTTTGATCATGGCTGATTATCAAGTTCAATATCCTGATCCTGCCTTCACCTGTTATACCTTAATCCCTTTAGCATCAAGAGCTATATCTAATTTCTTCTTGTGGAGATGCTGGCGTTGAACTGGGGTGGGTGAGTCATAGAGTCAAAGAAACAGGCCCTTCGGCCCAACTTGTCCACGCTGCTCTTTTTTTTAAAACCCTAAGCTAATCCCAATTACTCACATTTGGCTCCGTATCCCTCTATACTCATTGTACCCATACAACTATGTAAATGATTTTTAAAATATAAAATTGTACCTGCCTCTACTACTACCTCTGGCAGCTTGTTCCAGGCACTCACTACACTGAATGAAAAAATTGTCCCTCTGGACACATTTGTATCTCTTCCTCTCAAATAAACCTATGCCCTCTAGTTTTAGATTCTCCTACCTTTGGGAAAAGATATTGACTATCTAGCTGATCTGTGCCCCTCATTATTTTATAAGAGTTCTATAAAATCATCCCTCAGTCTCCTGCGCTCCAGAGAAAAAAGTCCCAGTCTATTCAGCCTCTCCTTATAACTCAATTCATCAAGTCCCGATAGCATCCTTGTAAATGTTTTCTGCACTCTTTCTAGTTTAATAATATCCTTTCTATAATAGTGACCAGAATTGCACACAGTATTCCAAGTGTGGCCTTAACAATGTCTTGTACAAATTCAACAAGACATTCCAACTCCTGTATTCAATGTTCTGACCAATGAAACCAAGCATGCTGAATGCCTTCTTCACCACTTTGTCCACCTGTGACTCCATTTTCAAGGAGTTGTGAACATGTACCCCTAGATCTCTTTGTTCTGTAACTCTTCCCAATGCCCTACCATTAACTGAGTAAGTCCTACCCTGGTTCAATCTTGCATTTGTCTAAATTAAGTCCATCTGCCAGTTGTCAACCCACTGGCCCAATTGATGAAGATCAAATAAGAAGTCTGACAACACCAGGTTAAAGCCCAACAGGTTTATTTGGAAACATGGGTTTTCGGAGTGCTGCTCCTTCATCAGGTGCGTGGAGAGGTAGGTATCACAAACATGGCATATATAGACAAAGACACAATTGCAAGATAATGGTTAGAATGTGAATCTTTTCAGGTAATCAAGTCTTTACAGGTACAGGCAGTGGAGAGAGGGATAATCATAGGTTAAAGAGGTGTGAATTGACGCAAGCCAGGACAGTTAGTAGGATTTTGCAAACCCAGGCCAAATGGTAGGGATTATAGATGGTCTGACATGAACCAAAGATCCTGGTTGGGGCTGTCCTTATGCGTGCACAACTTGGCTGTCAGCTTCTGATCAGCGATTCTGTGTTGGCATCCGTCTTTAAAGCTGCTCTTCCATGTATTTAATCAATTGCTTGATTAATGTCATTACACCTACTAACTCCACTTCTATTCTGGAGTTTGTTCACTTCCATTTCCATTTGGAGCAGCAAGCCAATCTTTCTCTAACTTAGAGTCTGGAAATCCAGAAATTCCCACCTGTCAACAACCTCAAGACTGAGGGGGCTCATGATCGGGATTAGTCCTGTCTTTCAATTCCTGCAACCAACATGAAAATCTGACTCCGTGTCCATATTTGTAGGGTAGGGTGTTTTAATTCAATCAGATAGCATGGTCTGTGCAGGCTTGGAGGGCCAAACAGTCTGCTCCTGTGTTGTAATTTTCTTTGTTCTTTGATGACCCACCACTTTAAGCTATTACAATGTAACATCAGCTATTGAAGACTTAGAAAATATCTGCATGAAGCATTTCCTTAAGTTCTGCAAAAGGCTCCAAATTCCAAACTGCTCTATTTTTCTGTATCATAAAAGAGAAAAGAGAATAATTATTCGGCACAGAGGGGAGGTGGCTAACCAATAGAGTAATCCAAGCATGGTGAAGTGTAGGAGGAAATCCAAGCAGTCACAGGAAGAACGTGCAGACTCCCCATAGACAGTAACCCAAGGCTGGAATTGAACCCGGGTGTCTGGTGATGTGAGGCAGCAATGCTAACTACTATGCCACTATGTTGCCCTTTTTCTGACCTTCCTTATGGAAGGGAATAAATCAATGTTAAACGCATTGTTTGAATTATGTTAATATATTAATGTTGCTTATACAATTCCTTCATTGACTACAAATTTTCAATCTCTTCTGAGGCTGTTTATTCGTTGTTCCACTGTGTTCCTATGTACTTGACCCACACTGGGCCCTGGATTACAGCTTCCCTCTGGTCCCACATTATATTCTGGATTCACAGGTTCTGGCCCTTCACTAGACTCTAAATTCATAACTTCTGGTCATTCACCGGGTTTTGAAATCACAGATTCCCTCCATTCCCTAACTCAGCTCTGGATTCATGGCTCTGGTCCCTTTCTGGGCTATGGATTCTCAGGTTGTGATTCTTTGCTGGACTCTGGCTTACCCATGGTTAGTGGTGTAAGCCTGGGTAAGCGTTCACTAACTAATGGGCTGAATGGCCTCCTCCTGCACTCTAGGGATTCTATGATTCCACAGGTTCTGGTCCCTCATGTCACATTGGATTCACAGGTCTTTACAGGTCCTAGACTGGACTCAAATTTCACAAGCTTTGGTCCCTTACATCACTCTAGAATCTGCTCCCTCGCTGGGCTGTAGGATCACAGCTCCTGGTCAGTCACTGGGCTGTAGGATCACAGCTTCTGGTCAGTCACTGGACTCTGGAATCACAGCTTCTGGTCAGTCACTGGACTCTGGAATCACAGCTTCTGGTCAGTCACTGGGCTGTGGAATCACAGTTTCTGGTCAGTCACTGGACTCTGGAATCACAGCTTCTGGATAGTCACTGGGCTGTGGAATCACAGCTCCTGGTCAGTCACTGGACTCTGGAATCACAGCTTCTGGTCAGTCACTGGGCTGTGGGATCACAGCTCCTGGTCAGTCACTGGGCTATGGAATCACAGCTTCTGGTCAGTCACTGGGCTGTGGGATCACAGCTCCTGGTCAGTCACTGGCTGTGGAATCACAGCTCCTGGTCAGTCACTGGGCTGTGGAATCACAGCTCCTGGTCAGTCACTGGGCTGTGGAATCACAGATTCTCTTCAGTCCCTCACTGGACTCTGGATTCACAGTTTATGATCCTTCACTGGCCTCTGATTCCATTGGTTCCCACTGGGCCCTCACTCATTTATGGATTCAGTTTTCCTCTAGTCCCAAACTTGGCTCCAGATTCACAGGTTCCCTCAGGTCCTTTACTGATCTTTGGATTCACAACTCAGGTCCTTCACTTGAATCATTCAAGTTCCTCACTGAATCCTGGATACCCAGCTTCTGGTCATTCACTGGGACCCTGGATTTGCAGGTTCCCCTGATTGATTACTAGCCCCTGGGTTCTCACTTTTTGGTTCTTTACCAAGCTCTGGATTCACAGGTTTCCTCTAGTCCCTTGCTGGCTGTGGATTCTTACATTCTAGATCCTCATTGGACTCTGGTTTTGCAGGTTCCCTCTCTTTTGGATTACTCTAAGTTGGATTAAGAGTACAATGTTGAATGAAATGCCACTGGCATACAAATATATGTCAACAAGATGCATTTCCTATCCTTTGCAATTCATATGGGACAGTGTTATGTACGCAAACAAGAGCAGTAACTGTTGTCCCTATAAATTTGTTGAGAAGTATTTAGATGAGCACTTGAAATGCCATAGTGTACAAAGCTATGGGTAAAGTGCTAGAAAATGGGATTAAGATAGGTGCTAGATGGCCAGCACAGACACAATGGGTTGAAAGGCCTCTTTCCATGCCACGGCTCTATGATTTTTGCTACAGGTTCCATACAGTTAGCCTAATCCTAAGAAGAAAGAATATGGCTACTCTGGGCTTTATTAATAGAGGCATAGGGTACAAGAGAAAGGCAGTTATGCTGAACTTATGTAAGACACTAGATAAACCTCAGCTGGAATTTTGAGTACGGTTCTGGGTGCTACACTATAAGACAGATGTGAATACATTTGAGAAAGTGCAGATTTGTTTCCAGGGATGAGAAACTTTGGTTAGATTAGAGATGCTGGGATTGTTCTCCTTGGAAAGAAAAAGGCTAAAAGGAGATTTGATAGAGATGCTCAAAGTTATGAGGGAGCTAGACAGAGTAGATAGGAAGAAACTGTTTTTAGTTGTAAAAGGATCCAGAACCAGAGGGCACAGGTTTAAAGTGATTTGCCAAAGAAGCAAATGTGAGAGAAAGCTTTATCACACGGCGAGTGGTCCAGGTCTGGAATGCTCTGTCTAGAAATATGATGGAGGCAGGTTCAATCAAAGCATTTAAGAGTGCATTAGATGATTATTTGAATGGAAACAATGTGCAGGGATGCAGAGAAAAGGCAGCGGAATGGCACTAAGTCATATTATTTGTTTGGAGCGCTGGTGCAGACATGATGGGCCAAAAGACCTCCTCCTGCATCGTAACAATACAGATGCTGCCAGACCTGTTGAGATTTTCCAACAGTTTCTCTTTTGGCTAATAATTCTGTGATTTGTGATAAAGCTGGTTATTCTGTGGTCAGAATATTTTGAACCCTGGTGTCTTATTGATATGGTTGACATCCCAGAAAGCCAAACAAGACATTAACCATATTATTCACTTCTGTTCCACAGAGAGGAAATAAGTTGCTTATGTTCAATGTAAGGCTTGGCCACAGTTACTTATATCGGAGAAGTTGAAGAGCATCCTCAGCAATTGTGATCAGTGGCACAGTGGTTAGCACTGCTGTCTCACAGTGCTAGGGACCTGGGTTCAATTCTGGCCTTGGGTATGATCTATGTGGAGTTTGCACATCCTCCTCCTGTCTGCATGGGTTTCCTTCGGGTGCTCAGGTTTCCTTCCATAGTCCAAAAATGTGCGGATTAGGTTGATTGGCCATGTTAGGGGATTAGCAGGGTAATATGTGGGATTAAGGGAATAGAGCCTGGGTTGGTGCAGCCTTGATGGGACAAATAGCCTCCTGCACTATACAGACTCTAGGATTTCATTGTTTATTTTCCTTTTTCTTAACTATGGAATCTCTAACAATAAAGTAACTTCTTTACATGGCAGTGAGAGTGGGGCCCTCAGGGTGCAGGACACAGACCATCCTGTCACTTGTCTTTTCCACACACTGTCCTGCTCTCATGTCCACATCCATCATTGTCCAGCTGCAATGTTCCAGTGAAGCCCAACACAAACTGGAGGAACCACATCATATCTTGCAATTAGGCACTTTACTGCCCTCAGGACTGAACATTGAATTCAACAACTTCAAACTGTGAACTCTCTCCTCCACCTTCATCCCATTGTTTATTTCTATCAATTCATTTTCATTTTTTCCTTTGATTAATTTTCCACCCCCTTTTTTTAATCCCGCTTTCCATCTCTTTTTCCCTTACCCCTGTCTTCTCTCACCCAGCCACTAGGGTCATCTGTAACCTGATCCAGATTGTCTTTTATCACACTACTTACCTTTGTTCTGCCATCAACACATTCTGATGTCTTAATGTGCCACTAATAGCACTCTTCTTAGTTGTGATCATCACATTTATATTCTCTTTGTCTTTTTGTCTATGATGTCTTTGTTAATCTCTCATTAGCCCCCACCTTTCACTGGCCCTCTCTCCCAGCCCATGCTGCTTTACCCACTTTCCCCATAACAATATAAATCTCACCTTATTTCCAATTCTCTTTAGCTCTAATGAAGTGTCATTCAGACTTGAAATGTTGGCTCTATTCTCCCTCCACGGATGCTGTCAGACTGGCTGAGATTTTCCAACATTTTTTGTTTTCAGGTTCCAGCATTTGCAGTATTTTGCTTTTATCCCAAATGATTGGTAAAAGATAAAATGGAGGTTCCATTATAAATCAACATTCTATTCAAGGAGTTGAAGGATAAAGGACAGGACGCAAGCATAACTTATCCAGATTTAAGTGGGGAGACCTTTAGCACAAGTGTATGTATGTATGTGTGTGGCAAAGTTCAATTTCCATTCCTGTTCTCTGACAGCAAATATCAATGCTGACATTCCATTGCAATGCTGTGGGAGTGCTGCAAAGTCTGAGATGCCCTGCTTCGCACAAAATGTAAAACTGAGGCCTATCTGACCTCTCAGATGGACGTAAATGATCCCATGGGACTATATGAAAAGGGCAGAATAGTTGTCCCCAGTGTCTTGGCCAATATTTATTCCTCAATTGACTTCACATTATCTGGGCATTAAGGTGTAGCTGCTTGTGGAAGCTTGCTGTGCTCACTGGTTACTGTGTTTGTTCATTACACAAGTGACTACACCTCAATATTATTTTGTTGGATGTAAAGCACTTGGGGATATCTTGGCTGTTGTAAAAAGCATGATACAAATGCAAGTTCTTTTTGCCCGTATATGCATGTGTATGTATATTTATGTGAGGATATGGCTAAGCTCAGATGTCATGTTCCTCACTCTCAAAACCAGCTTTATGGAGTAGGATTTCTTGTGCTATTCATAGCTCGGCACATGCCATTCTTAAATGAGCATTAGCTGTTCTTCCACTAGATGGACCTGAACTCCAAATAATGAAAACTTGAAGCTCAACTCAGGGCAGTTCTGTTGTGTGATAAGAAACACCCAGTAGAGGTCCCTGACAGGGAGAAACAGTCTCATTCTTTGACAAGGTAGCTCTGTTCATTGTTGATTGCCAGGCGAAAGGAGATAGGATTTGGTAGCATCAGTCAGGTCAATCCTTCCAGTCTGCAGTTTGTTGCCTCTTCTGTGTTAACGAAAATATTTCCATGTGATTTAATCAGCCTACAGGGCATTTCAACTAAAATAATTAAATGTAAAATGAAGCAGAAGTATGTGCTGGTTAGAACAATGTTGCAGTTTTACTGGATAGTTAATGGCATAATCTGCAGACCTACTTGTCATTAACAATAGTTTGTATTCCCTTGCATTCAGAAGATTAAGTGGTGATTAATTTGAGTGTTTATGGTGACTAAAAGAGTCAACAGGATAGATTGAAAGCAACTATTCCCTCTGTTGGGGGAATACAGAACAAGGAGACATAATCTTAAAATTAGAGTAGGCTTTTCTGGGATCTTGCCAGGAAGCACTTGATTTGATTTGATTTACTATTAGAACATAGAACATATAACATTACAGCACAGAACAGGCCCTTCGGCCTTCGATGTTGCGCCGACCAATATAAAAAGCAATGCCCCTCCAAACTAAACCATTCCCTTCTATTCCATATACTTATCAACTAACCTCTTAAACGCCACCAAACTTGGCGCATCTACAACTGCCGCAGGCAGGGCATTCCACTCCCGAATCACCCTCTTGGTAAAGAACCTACCTCTGATATCCGTCCTATAACTATCACCCCTTAATTTAAAGCTGTGTCCCCTAGTGCTAGCTTTCTCCATCCTAGGAAAAAGGCTATCACTGTCCACCCTATCTAAACCTCTAATCATCTGATATGTTTCGATTAGGTCCCCTCTTAGCCGCCTCCTTTCTAACGAAAACAACCTCAAATCCCTCAGCCTCTCTTCATAAACCTGCCCTCCATACCAGGCAACATCCTGGTAAACCTCCTCTGTACCCTCTCCAATGCCTCCACATCTTTCTTATAATGTGAGGTCTAGAACTGCACACAATAATCCAAGTGCGGCCGCACTAAAGTTTTGTACAGTTGCAACATGACATTGCGGCTCCGAAATTCAATCCCCCTACCAATAAAAGCTAAGACTCCATATGCCTTCTTAACAACCTTATCGACTTGAATGCCTACTTTCAGGGATCTATGCACAAATACACCAAGATCCCTCTGTTCATCAACACTATTAAGAATCCTACCATTAGCCCTATACTGTACACATTTATTATTCCTGCCAAAGTGCATTACCTCACACTTTTCCACATTAAATTCCATTTGCCACCTCTCAGCCCAGCTCTGCAACTTGTCCAAGTCTCTCTGCAAACTATAACACCCCTCTTCACTATCTACCGCTCCACCGACTTTAGTATCATCTGCAAATTTACTAATCCATCCTTCAATACCCTCATCCAGATCATTTATAAAAATTACAAACAGCAGGGGCCCCAAAACAGACCCATGAGGTACACCACTTGTAACCGAACTCCACGATGAATATCTCCCATCAACCACCACCCTCTGTCTTCTATCTGCTAGCCAATTCCTAATCCAATTAGCTAAATCACCCTCTATTCCACACATCTGCATTTTCTGCAGAAGCCTTCAATGGGCCACCTTATCGAACGCCTTACTAAAGTCCACATATACCACATCAACTGCCTTACCCCCATCCAACTCTTTGGTCACTTTTTCAAAAAACTCAATGAGGTTAGTAAGGCACGACCTACCCTTCACAAAACCCTGCTGACTATCCCCAATCAATTCATTTCTCTCTAAATAACTATAAATCCTATCCCTAATAATTCTCTCCAATACCTTGCCCACAAAGAAGTAAGACTCACTGGCCTATAATTCCCAGGAAGGTCTCTCTTCCCCTTCTTAAACAATGGGACCACATTCGCTATCCTCCAGTCCTCCGGAAACACACCCGTAACCAACGAGGACCTGAAGATCAGAGCCAGAGGCTCTGCAATCTCCTCTCTTGCCTCCCAGAGAATCCTAGGATAAATCCCGTCCGGCCCAGGGGACTTATCCAACTTCAAACCCTCGAGAATATCTAGCACATCCTCCCTATCTACTTCAATACTTCCCAGTTTGCAACCCTGTACCTCAGTGTTCTCCATAACTATATTTACATCACCCTGCATGAATACCAAAGAGAAATATTTATTCAGTGCCTCTCCAATCTCTTCAGGCTCCACGCACAACTTCCCACTGCTGTCTATGACTGTCACATGTCTTTGTATACAATGAAAAGTATTGTTTCTTGCACACTATACAGACCAGGCATACCATTCATAGAGAAGAAAAGGAGAGGGTGCAGAGTGTAGTGTTCCAGTCACAGCTACCATGTAGTTACAAAGAACAGTGGAAATTCGGAACTTTATGACCCAAAAGGACTAATTGAACATTTAAAAACTGACCGATAGATTTTTGATTGATAAGACTAGCACGAGATATGGAGCTATGTGGTGCAAAGGTTTATTTTAGGTTTATAAAATGTTGAGAGGAATAGATAGGGTGGACCCTCAGAGACTATTTCCCCGAGCTGAAATGGTCACTACGAGAGGACACAGATTTAAGGTGCAAGGAAGCAAATACAAAGGAGATGTCAGGGGTAGGTTTTTCACTCAGGGGGTGGTGAGTGAATGGAACCGACTGCTGTCGAAGGTTGTTGAGGCAAACTCACTGGGGTCTTTTAAAGACTTCCAGATGAGTATATGGAAAAGAATAGGATAGGGGATTATAGATAGGTCTGTGGATTGGTAGATGTGATCGGCGCAACTATTGGGCCGAAGGGCCTGTTTGTGCTTATTGTTCTATGTTCTATGTTCTAAATGGAGTTAAAATATACATCTGCCACGATATAAGCAAATGGTGGAAAAGGTTCAAAGTGCTGAATGGACTCTTCCTATCCCTATAGTGAGCAGTTAGGTGGGCACAGCACAAATCCTTATAATACTCTTGCAAGTGTCTCCACATACTTGGAAAGACAATTGAGACGTGACACATGAAGACATAGGCAAAATATTGTCGATGCTGGAATCTACAACAAAAACAAAAATGCAGGAGAAACTCAGCAAGTCTGATAACATTTGTGGAGAGGGAATAAAGCCAGTATTTCGAGTCAGGATGACCCTTTGTCAGCTTTGACAAAGGGTGATCCAGATTGAAAACATTGGCTCTATTCTCTCTCTACAGAAGTTGTCAGACCTGCTGAAATTTTCCAGCGTATTTTGTTCCTGTGACACGTGGCACAACTTGGCACCAAAAAGCATTTCTAATACACTCAAATGTCAGGCCTCACACTTTCTTTCACTCTCCCTTTCTCTCAGTTGTATTTCACAATGATTTAGTGTTGCTATATTGTGATAGGCGAGTAGGCTTGTACACTGTACTTACTTTTCTCTACACACTAGCTATCACTGTAACACTACATTCTGCACTCTCTCATTTCCTTCTCTATGAACAGTATGTTTTTTTTCTGTATAGCACGCAAGAAACAATACTTTCACTGTATGTTAATACATGTGACAATAATAAATCAAATCAAATCAAATCCAGAGTGCCACATCACTCACTGCTGCAATATGTACCAACGTAGCAATGTTTTCATTGTCCAGCACAAGGTGAGATCTAAGAGTATATTTAATGTCTGGGAAACTTAACAACGTCTCTGCTTTTCTCCCTCTCCTCTCCTACACTTTCTAGAAATAATGCCAAGGCATCTATCAACCTGAGTGGGCTGGATGCTGCTTTTAATGCCTTCATCCAAAAAATATGGGCAATATGGAGGAAGTGCTGCACTGCCTGTCAGCCCGCCTCAAGTCTCTGAAGTGGGTCTTGTTCATGTGCTGATATTGAAGTAAAAGTGGTACCCACTTTCTCTCTCCCGCTCTCTCTCTCAAACACAAATGCAGGAGGAATACTGGCCAGAACTTTTTGTATGAGCGCTGTAGGTCACTAATGTAATGGAAACATTTCTAAATTGGGGTAAATTCCTTCTTTGCCTTAAAAGCCACATCACTTGAAAGACGTAGGCACTATAAAGTTGTTGCAATATAAGCAAGGAATCCTGCAGAGAAATAAGCATTTCGCAGCTGCTGCCCAACCAATTGAGTGAAAATCTTTCCCAAATGTTTGATTACTTTACTGAAAACCCCTTTTTGCAATGATTAGACAATGAGATGTTGCTAAGGAAACCGATGCTCCAGACTTAGTGATGGTGATTGCACAACACACTCTATTTTCCTAATATTCAATCTTCCGATATTGAAAATAATGAGTTGGATGAATCAAACAGCTTCTGGCCTTTTAATATTGCTGTGTTTTTGTTGAGAAAATTGATGCATTTTATTGTGTGAGGAGCACTTAATATCAAAACATTCATATGAAGCTAGCCAAACCACTTCGAAAAGCGTTACTTGAAATTACACAACCTTCAGGGCATCACAAAGAGCTTTAGAACCAATTGATTACTCTGAAAGATAGTTGTTTTGCAGCAAAACACTGCAAATATTTCAGCAAGATATCACCATCATAATGAGGTTTGGGTGATTGCAGTTGAAAGAGGAATGTCAGGAGGAATATTCTTGCATTTATTCAACTTCATTCATAACCTCAATACTTTTACTGTACTTTTATCATTGCAATGTAGGAAATACAGTAGCCATTTTGTGCAAAGCAAGCTCCCACAAACAGCTATACAACAATCGGATTTAAACGTTTTTGAATTAATTCATCCATGGGACATGAGCCTCGTTGGCTGGCCAGTATTTACTGCCCATACTCTAGATGCCTGAGAGCAGCTGATGTCACATATAGGCCAGGCAGATGGCAGATTTTCTTCCCTAAAGGGTATAGTAAATCAGATGAGTTTTTCCGACAATAGGTTCATGGTCATCAGTAGATTCTTGATTCCAGATTTTTTTTATTGAATTCAAATTCCACCATCGGCTGTGTCAGGATTCGAACCCTGATCACCAGATCATTAGCTGAGTTTCTAGAATAATAGCGATAATATCACTAGGCCATCATTTCCCCTGAAATGTTACTGATTGACAGAGATGTACTGGCCAGGACACTGGGAGGACCACCTACTTTTCTTTGGAATGGTGCTAGGAAGGTGGGATCTTTTCACCTAAGTGAGCAGAAAGAATCTTTTCCTGAACTTCCTGCACACTTTGTGTTGGGTGTGAGTAAAAACTCAAATTGTGTGTATAAATGAGCCTACAATTCACTGCTTGAACTATTTGATGGAAAATAAGGACACACAAAACAAAGATTCTGCACCTAAAATCACATAATTGAAGCCAACATTGCAAGAAGAGTGGAATAAGATGGGACCCCTGACTGTGCCACAATGATCTCAAGTAAATGAAGGAATAGGGGGTTTCAGAGTTTTTGCTGAGACCTACTCCATTTTCCTTCAGTGTACAAAGCAAAAGACTCATGCTGTCTGCATGTTTAAAACCTTGAGGATATGTTGTCATCTCTTCCCCATCTCTATAACTTCCTCTTGTCCCTGATCCTCCAATTCTGGCCTCTTGTATACCCACAACATTCATTAGTCTACGATAAAAGCAAAATACTGCAGATGCTGGAATCTGAAACAAGAACAGAAAATGTTGGAAAATCTCAGCAGATGTGACAGCATCTGTAGAGAGAGAATAGAGCCAATATCTTGAGTCTAGATGACCCTTTGTGAGAATCATTACATACTCCTAGCAACTGCTGCCTGGGTTCCAAGCTCTGGAATTCCCTCCCTGAAACCTCTCCACCTCTCTCTCACTTTTTAAGACACTTCTTACAGCCAAACGTTTTTCCACCTGTCTTAATATTTCCTTATATATGACAATGTTTATGTTATACTTTTCTGAAATGGCTTGAATGTTTTACCATGAGGCTGAGATACAAGTACAAGTTGTTGCATTCTTACAATGTCTTGCAAATAGTCACACCAAGATTTGTTTAAATTTAACAGACTGATTTGTTGGTTACATTTTAGAATTTAAATATGAAGGACTCCAGTTAAAGTAAGTCTTTCAGTGCTGTTGATCAGGTCAGCATTCATTGCTCACTCCTACCTGCCCTTGAACCATTTCCTTGAACTGCTGCAGGTTTATGTTTTGTTTATGCTTATTTATTAATGTCACAAGTAGGTTTACATTAACACTGCAATGAAGTTACCATGAAAATCCTCTAATAGCCACACTCCAGTTCTGTTCGGGTACACTGAGGAATCATGCAATGTGGGAGGAAACCAGAACACCTGGAGGAAACCCACACAGACACGGGACAACATGCAGACTCCACACAGTCATCCAAGCCAGGATTCGAACCTGGGCAGCTATTACTGTACCACCATGCCGCCCTATAAGCATGTAAGCACTTTATCCCAGGTGAATTCGGACTACCATCCTTTCAGTGAATGCGCTAACTGATTGTGCCACAGAGGCTAGTCAGTCAGCACAGAAACTATTTAATATACCCACTTTGATGTTAGGGAACAAGTTCTAGGATTTTGACCCAGCGATAATGAAGGAATAATGCTATATAGTTCCAGGTCAGGATGGTGTATGAGTTGAAGAAGTTACAGGTGCTGTTTGTTGATCTAGCTGATGAGGTTGTAGGTTTGAAAAATGCTGTCGATGGAAGTTTGGTGAGTTGCTACATTGCATCTGATAAATGTTATACACTGATGTCAATATGTACCATTGGTGGAGGGAGTGAACGTTTAAGGTGGTTGCAAGGTTGGTGCTAATCATTTATCCTAATGGGTGTTAAGCTTCTTAAGTGTTGTTAGATCTGCACTTTCCAGGCAAGTCGAGGGTATTCCATCACACACTTGACTTGTGTATTGTAGCTAGTGGGCAGGTTTTAGGGAGTCAGGGACTGATTTACTTGCCACAGAATTCGCAGCACCTGACCTGCTTTTGTAGTCACAGTATTTATGTAGCTGATATAGTTAAGTTTCTGGTTAATGGTAACCTCCAAGATGTTGATTATGGGAGGATTCAGTATGGTAATGCCACTGAATGTCAAGGGAAGTTGGTTAGATTCTCTCTTGTTGAAGATGGTCATTGCCTGGAACATGAATGTCATTTATCAGCCCAAGCCTGAAAATTATCCAGGATTTGCTGCATGTGAACATGGGCTGCTTCAGTATCTGAGGAGTTAGAAATGATACTGAACATTGTGCAATCATCAGCGAACATTCCTACTTTTAACCTAATGATGGAGGGAAGGTCACTGGTGATGTAGCTGGAAATATTTGGGCCTAGGACGCAGCAATGTCTTGTAGCTGAAATGATTTCCTTCCTTTGTGCTGAGTATGACTCCAAATCAGTGGCGAGTACAATTGTCATTCCCGGTTTTGCTTGAACGCCTTGATGCCACACTTGGTCAAATGCTGCCTTGATGTCAAGGGAAATTACTCTCACCTCACCCCTGGAGTTCAGCTCTTTTGTATATAGAACAAAGAACAAAGAACAAAACAGCACGGGAAACATGCCCTTCGGCCCAACGAGCCTGTGCCGCCACCCCGATGTTCCCACCTCTACCCATGATCCCTGTCTATGTTTATAGATCTATGGATTAAAAAACCAAATTTAGGGAGAATTTGTTTTGCCAATTAGCCTAAGAGCACATCTTTGGGATGTGGGAGGAAACCGGAGCACCCGGAGAAAACCCCACGCAAGCACGGGGAGAATGTGCAAACTCCCACAGACACAGGCCCAAATCCATGTATCTGCACAGCACAGCGATAGTCACTGAGCTGTCGTGTTGCCCATCAAATGGTCCAGGTCAAGCGTACACTAACGACGTGAAGCACTAGGATACTCTTGAAAAAAAAATCCAAGAGCAGCCCTCTCACGACCCATCGTGTGTATGCCCCTTGTTAGACAACAAGGTGGACCAAAGCACCTGTAGGATAAAAACAAGTACATCAATATCATTGTCTAGTTACACACTTCCCAGGAAATCCCAAGGCTCATGATCCCTATTTTAAATCAGTTTTCTATACCCCTCCATTCCTATTCTGTTCATGTGCCCATCTAAGTATTTCTTAAATAACTCCAGAGTACCTGCCTCCACCACTTTACTTGGCAGCGCATTCCATACCCCACCACCCTCTGTGTGAAAAAACTCCCTCTAGCATCCAAATTATACCTTATCCCCCTCACCCTAAGCCCGTGACCCCTCGTGCTATTCGAGTCCATCCTAGGAAAAAGCTTAAACCTGTTTACTCTATCTATACCCCTCATAATCTTGTACACCTCTATTAGATCTCCTCTAAGTCTACGTCTTTCTAAGGAAAACAGTCCCAATTTGCCTAACTTCTCCTCGTAACTCAGACCTTCCATACCAGGCAGCATCCTGGTAAACCTCCTCTGCACTCTCTCTAGAGTCTCCACGTCCTTCCGGTAGTAGGGCGACCAGAACTGGACGCAGTATTCCAAATGAGGTCTAACCAACGTTTTATACAACTGCAATATTAAAGGCCAGCTCTTGTACTTTATACCCCTTCCTATAAAGGCTAGCATACTCTATGCTTTCTTCACAACCTTCTCCACTTGCTCTGCCACCTTCAGAAACTTGTTCACCTGCACCCCCAGGTCCCTCTGCGTTTCTATACTCTTAATAGGTCTACCCTTTATCATATACCTTCCCCCTACATTCTTTCTCCCGAAATGCATCACCTCACATTTATCAGGATTGAATTCCATCTGCCATCTATCTGCCCAAGCTACCAGCCTATCTATGTCCTGCTGCATCACCTGACAATGCTCCTCACTTTCCGCAAATCCAGCAATCTTTGTATCATCTGCAAACTTGCTGATCACTCCACTTACTCCCTCTTCCAAGTCATTTATATATATTACAAATAGAAGAGGTCCCAGTACCGAGCCCTGCAGCACACCACTAGTGACCGACCTCCAGCTAGAAAAACACCCTTCCACTATTACTCTCTGTCTCCTATTACTAAGCCATGTTTGGAACAAAGGCTGTGAGAAGGTTGAGAGCTGAATTGTCCAAGCAGAACCCAATTGAGCATCAGCAAGCAAGTTACTGCAGATAAGAGTCGCATGACAGCACTGTCAACCTCAGCTTTCATCACTTTGCTGATGATTACGATCATGATTGTGATTACTGATGCGGTAGCAGAGCCAAAGAAGTTTACAGCATGGAAACAGGCCCTTTGGCCCAACTTGTCCATGCCAAACAGTTTAATTTAAATAAATGTGAGGTGATGCATTTTGATGGATTGAATTGCAATAGGATCTACTCAGTTAATAGTAGAGCGTTGGGGAAAGTTATAGAACAAACTAGGAGTACAGATTCATAGGTTGCACATTTAGCCTATATCCCTCAATTCCCATCTTACCCACATAACTGTGTAAATGCGTTTTAAAGACAAAATTGTACGCACCTCTATTACTGCTTCTGGCAGGTTATTTCAGACATTCACCACCCTCTGTGTGAAAAAATTGTATCTCTGGTCTTTTTTGTATCTTTCCCGTTTTACTTTAAACCTATGTCCTCTTGTTTTAGATTTTGGGAAAATATGTTGATTACCTTACCTATGCCCCTCATTATTTTATAGGTCTCTATAAGATCACCCCTAAGTCTCCTATACTCTGGAGAAAAAAGTCCCGATATATCCTGCCTTTCCTTATAACTCAAACCATCAAGTCCCGGTAGCATCCCTGTAAATCGTTTCTGCATTCTTTCTAATTTAAGAATATCCCTTCTACAATAGGGTGACTAGAACTATACACAGTATTCTAAATGTGGCCTTACTAATGTCTTGTACAACTTCAACAAGACATCCCAATTCCTGAATGAAACCAAGCATGTAGAATCCCTTCTTCACCATCCTGCCACTTGTGACTCCACTTTTAAGGTGCTATGAATCTGTACTCCTTGATCTCTCTGTTTTATAACTTTCCCCAATGCCCTACCATTAACTGAGTAGGTCCTGCCCCAATTCGATTTGCATCGCCTTACATTTATCTAAATTAAATTCCACCTGCCATTTATCGACCTACTGGCCCAGTTGATCAAGATCCTGTTGCAATCCCAAATAACCTTCTTCACTGTCCACTATACCACCAATCTTGGTGACATCTGCAAACTTACTAACAATGCCCCATCAATTCTGTTCCAAATCATTAATATAAATAACAAATAACAGTGGACCCAGCATCAATCCCTGAGGTAGACTGCTGGGGTCACAGGTCTCCAGTTTGAAAAATAACCCTCTACAACCACCTGTCTTCTGTCAAAAAGCCAATTTTGTACCCAGTTGGCTATATCACCCTGGATCCTGTGAGATTTAACCTTATGCAACAACCTACCATGCGGTACCTTGTCAAAGGCCTTGCTAAAGTCCAAGATGGATAACATCAACTGTCCTGCCCTCATCTACCTTCTTGGTTACTCTTCAAAAAACTCAACCAAATTCATGGGACACGATTCTCCACTTACAAAGCCATGCTGATTGAATGCCTGAAGATCCCGTCTCTCGAATATCTTCTAACAACTTACCCACTATAGGTCTTATGCTCAATGGCGTGCAATTCCCAAGCTTTTCTCTGCAGCCCTTCTAAACAAAGATACAACATTTGCCACCCTACAATATTCAGGCAGCTCACCTGTAGCTATTGCTGATTCAAATGTCTCTGCTAGAGTACCCTCGATTTCCTCTCTAGTCTCTCACAGTGAACCAGGTTACATTTCATCAGATCCCAGGGATTTATCTACCTTATTGTGCTTTAAGACTTTCAGCACCTCCATTGTAATTTGTACACTCCTCAAGACATCACTATTTATTTCCCCAAGCTCCCTAAGAATAACAGTAAAAACTGAGAGAAATTTAGAGTCTCACCCATCTCTTGCTGATCCATACATAGATGACCTTGTTAATCCTTAGAAGACCCTATTCTCTCCCTAGTTACTCTTTTGCCCTTCATATATTTGTAGAAACTCTTTGGATTTTCCTTTGCCTTATCTGCCAAAGCAATCTCATGTCCCCTTTTTGTCCTCCTGATTTCTCTCCTAACTCTACTTCGACAACCTCTATACTGTTCAAAGAACCTATTTGATCCCAGCTGCCTATGCTGCCAACTCAAGAACAGCTTTAACGCTGCTGCTGTCAGATTTTTGAATGGACTTACCTTCCATTAAGTTGATCTTTCTCTACATCTAGCTATGACTGTAACACTACATTCTGCACTCCCTCATTTCCTTCTCTTTGAATGGTATGTTTTGTCTGTATAGTGCGCAAGAAACAATATTTTTCACTGTATGTTAATAATAAATACAATAATAAATCAAATCAAATCAAAAGAATCGCTATTTAAAAAAATTCTCCCTCTGTCTTTCCAAATGAGCTAGATATTAATTCAAAATATTGTCTCCTTTGCTTAACTAATCTAAAATATTCTTGGTTACATCCCATCTGGAGTAACTGCATTCAGTTCTGACCAGCAAACCTCAGAGAAGGAAATATTGGCACAGAAACAGAAAATGCAGCAAAATCTCAGCAGGTCTGACAGCTTCAATGGCCTGGGCCTTGACTCCTCCCTCTGTGACTGGATCTTGAACTTCCTAACTCACAGACCACAGTCAGTAATGACAGGCAACAACACTTTCACGATCATCCCCAACAAGGCTGCGTTCTCAGCCCCCTACTATACTCCTTATACACCTATGACTGTGTGGTCAAATTCCCCTCCATTTTGATTTTCAAGTTTGCTGACAATACCACCACAATGGGTCAGATCCAAACAATGATGAGACAGACTAATGCTGACACTATAGTTAAGAAAGCCCATCAACACTTCTACTTTCTCAGAAGATTTAGGAAATTTGCCATGTCAGCTAAGACTCTCACCAACTTTTACAGTTGCATCATAGAAAGCATTCTTTCTAGTTGTATCATAGCTTGATATGACTCTTGCTGTGTCCAAGATTACAAGGAACTACAAAATGTGAATGTAGCCCAATCCATCACGCAAACCAGCCTCTCACCCATTGTCTACACTTCCCACTGCTTTGGCAAGGCAGCCAGCATAATTAAGGACCCATGCACCCTGGACATTCTCTCTTCCACCTTCTTCCTTCGGAAAAATGATACAAAAGTCTGAAGTCACGTACCAACTGACTCAAGAACAGTTTCTTCTCTGCTGCTGTCAGGCTTTTGAACGGACTTACCTTGCATTAAATTGATCTTTCTCTACACTCTAGCTATAACTATAACACTGCATTCTACTTTATCTCATTTCCTCCTCTATGAACAATATGTTTTGTCTTATAGCGTGCAAGAAACAATACTTTTCACTGTATGTTAATACATGTGACAATAATTAATCAAATCAAATCAAATGTCATATGCCTTCTTCTTTTTGACCAGGACCTCAATATCCCAAGTCATCCAGGGTTCCCTACTTTTACCAATCTTGCCCTTCACTCTGAAAGAAATTTGCTTACCCTGAACCTTGGTTAACACTTTTGAAAGTCTCCGACTTACCAGCCATCTCTTTGCCTGCCAACAAACTTCCCCAATAAACTTTTGAAAGTAATGGTCTAATACCATCAAAGTTGGCCTTACCCCAATTTAACTTTTGGGCCCAACCTATCATTCTCTATAGCTGTCTTAAAATTAATGGAATTATGGTCACTCGTCCCAAAGTGATCCTTCACTAACACTTCTGTCACCTGCCTTTCCTTATTTCCCTAGAAGATACGTTTTGCTCCCTCTTTAGTTGGGCCATCCACATACTAAATGAGAAATTCCTCACGAATACACTGAACAAATTTCTCTCTCTCCAAGTCTCTAATACTATGGCTGTCCCAATTAATATTGGGAAAGTTAAAATCCCCTACTATTAGCACCCTACTTTTATTGGAGCTATCTGTAATCTTGTTACATATTTGCTCCTCAGTTTCCTGCTGACTATTTGGGGGTCTGTAGTACAATCCTATCAAAGTGACTTTTTCATTTCTCAGTTCTACCCATACAGACAGAATGAGCGAATCCTTGGATACCCTCTCAGTACTGCCATGATGTTCTCCCTTATCAAAAATGCAACTCCCCCCCCTCCCTTACCTCCTTTTCTATCTTCTCTTTAGCATCTGCACCCTGGCACATTGAGCTGTCAGTCCTGCTCCTCCTTTGCCATGAGTAATTAGATGGATTGTCAGGTAGATGCCAGCGTTGTTGCTTGGAATTATGAAATTAAAATCTCTTTGGCAGTATCAAAATCCTCAGCAGATTAATTGGTCATTCATCTTATTTCTGTTTATAGAGTTTTCCTGTGCACAATATTACCATTGCATTTGCAATGGAACAACAGTCCCATTCACAGCTTCTCAAAGTATTATACTGAGAGATGATATTTTAATGAGGCGAGATCTGCACAATATTACAAAGGACACTTAGAGTGTGTCATCTCATTGAAAGACTGCAGAGGAAAGGTCACCATCATCCCAAGGCAATGGGGAAGAAGCACCTTCACGCTTTATGATGTCATACTGTTTCACATACACCAATTTCAATGGGATGTCAAATTGAATCAAAGGGCCAGTTGAAAGCAATTGTACATTGTGTATATTCTGTGCAGCATAGACTCTGATCAGCCTGTCAAAGATTTAGTGCTTTATTCTATCAAATCATTTGACAGTAAAGTCTTTCCAGGGCTCTGACAGCAACATGCAGTAAACTAATCTTGCCAAAGTCTTTTCCTGGAATCAATTACCACAGGAACATTACATTGATAACACACCATCCTGTTCTGCTTACTATCATTCTGCTAGGTTTCATAACTTTTGACACGACTAATAAGCAAAAATCCTGAAGGTGAGGATCATTCAATTCTATTGACATTAGAGTCCTTTTGATGTATTTGTTTTTATCATACAGGTACTTTGGTCTGCCTTGTCTAACAAGGGGCATACACGCAATGGGTCGTGAGAGGGCTGCTCTTGGAATTTTTTTGAGTATCCTAGTGCTTCACGTCGTTAGTGTACGCTTGACCTGGACATTTGATAGGCAACACAACAGCTCAGTGACTAACGCTGTACTGTGCAGATACATGGATTTGGGCCTGTGTCTGGGGTAGTCTGTGCATTCTCCCCGTGCTTGCGTGGGTTTTCTCCGGGTGCTCCGGTTTCCTCCCACATCCCAAAGATGTGCTCTTAGACTGATTGGCAGAAAAAATTCTCCCTAAATTGTTTCAAATTTGGTTTTAATCCATAGATCTATAAACATAGACAGGGATCACGAGTAGAAGTGGGAACATCAAGGTGGCGGCGCAGGCTCGTTGGGCCAAAGGGCCTGTTTCGCGTGCTGTTTTGTTCTTTGTTCTTTTAGGCTGGTTTCTGAGTCGTTCCTTTTCTTGCATCCATTCTGGGGTTTGAGCATCATTCACAAGATCGACATCTATTGTCTACCTCTAATGAGAAGATGGTGTTCAAAACTCTTTTTGTACCCATTACAATAAGTAGATCATGCTTCCCACAATAACAAATAAGGAATGGTCAATATATGTCCAATTAAGTTAAGATTGTGTGTGACAGAGGGGAACCTGGAAGTGATAAGTGTGCTTCTGGGTGGTGAAGGGCATGAGTTTGGGAGGTGCTGTAAAGGAAGGTTCATATTCTGTGTTTGCATTGAAAATCCATACATTGGTCACCATGACAACACACATAGTAAGCAGCAATGGCAATGTCAGAGGCAATGTGATTGCTAATTTACAGAAAACGTTCATGTCATTTTTCCTGGAATCATATGCGACAAAACGTTTCATCTTATTGAGGTTTGCAGGCATTGTGACAGTTGGCCACAGCTCTGTCTCTTCCTCATCATCCTCCTTCTTCCTACTGTGGAAGCAGTTCAGAGAAGGTTCACTGGACTGATTCCTGGGATGAAGGGCTAGCTTATGAGGAAAGAATGAGAGGTAATTTTATTGAAACATATTAGATTTTAAAAGGACTTGATATTATGGATGCTGAGAGGATGTTTCCCCTAGTGGGGGAATCTAGAAATACAGGTCATAGTTTAAAAATTAGGAGACTCCCACTTAAGATGGAGACGTGGAGAAATATTTTCTTTCAGAAGGTGGTTAGCCCGTGGAATTTCCTTTCCAGGAGGGCAATTGAAGCTCTGAGTCACTGAGTATATTCAAGGCTGAGTTAAATAGATTTTTGACTGACAAGGGAGTCAAGGCATATGGTGCACTTCTTGGGATGTGGCACAGTGACACAGTGGTTAGTATTGCTGCTTTGCAGCACCAGGGAACCGAGTTCGATTCCCAGCCTGGGTCACTGTCCATGTGGAGTCTATCTCTTCTCCCCGTGTCTGCGAGTTTCCTCTGGGTGCTCCACAGCCCAAAAGATGTGCAGATTAGGTGCACTGGCCGTGCTAAATTTTCCCTCAGTATGCCCGAACAGGTGCCAGAATGAAGCAGCAGTACTAACCACTATGTCGCCATGCCATGCCCCAAGAAATGCACCATCAGGGATTTTCACAGTAACTTCATCACATTGTTAATGTAAGCTTACTTATGAGACTAAATAATAAGTTAAACTTATCAAAGCCCTTCTGGGTGCAGCAGACATGAAAGTGGAGTTAGAAACCAGAGAAACCCTATAGGGCAAAGGAGGCCATTTGGCCCATTGAGTCTGCACCGGCAAGCATCCCACTCAGGCCCTATCCGCATAATCCACATATTTACCCCACCAATCCCTCTAACCTATACATTTTGGGTCACTAAAGGCAATTTAGCCAATCAACCCGCACATCTTTGGACTGTGGGAGGAAACCGGAGCAGCCGGAGGAAACCCACACAAAGGGAGAATGTGCAGATTCTGCACAGACAGTGACCTGAGGCTGGAATCAAACCTGGGTCCCTGACGCTGTGAGGCAGCAGTGCTAACCACTGCTTCACTGTGCCACCTGAGTTGCTGCCACTATCAGATCAACTATAATCTTATTGAATGATGGAACAGCTCTGAGGGGCTGAGTGGTCTGGTCCTATTCCTAATTTTTGTGTTCTCCTTTGTCTGCGTGTATCTACTCTTCACTTATTCAACCAATTGCTTCCCGTCAGGTTCAATGTGGTTACTGTTAACGTTTAAACGATTGGTATGTTCCTGCACTCCATGACGGCACGCAGATCCACATGAAAATTGAACCAAAAGTCTCAGAATGAATGATAGAACCTGGCTTGAGGCAAATAGTCACAGACTGGGAATCTCCGTGCAGAAGCTCAGTCAGATTGAAAACTTTAACAATTAAACATAATTCCATATGCAGATGCCTCTACTTGAACATAAATGATGGGAATATTGAGTAAGTGTTGAATGGGCAGAACTGATTGCTAATCCAGTGCTTTAGAGAAGCACTTCAAGAATTTAACAAATCAGGAGAAGGATGAAGGTTAATTAGTAGTGCCTCCAGAAGTGGTTTGAGATCACATGGTATTTTATTTGAAAAACTGTTTTTTCTCTCAATGAATGCGTCCATATGATCCAGTGGAGTATTTAAATCAGGAGTTCAGTGAGCTTCCCATACTATTTATTTTGACAGACAAAAGAGGCTGACAGGAAATTGAGTGAATTCAGTTATTGCCGAGAGGAAAAACCAATGGGAAAAATGAGAGACATTTATTTGTTTAAGAGTTGTACAAATTTCAGAGATCAAAGGGCCTGCTCCTGCATTCCATTTTGAACATACACGTGAATTAGGAACAGAAGTGGGCCACTTGGCCACTCAAACCTCTGCCATTAAATAAAACCATGACTGGTCTGTTTGTGTTTCCTTCTTTTTGACAGTTATATATTTATTTGCCACAATCAAATGAAAAACTTAACGGTAAGATTTCTGGTAATGAGCAGGGGCATCATCTGCATCAAATTTCTTGGCCTTACAACAGTGTGCATCAGCAACTAACAAGGTCCTGTCATACTATATGAGGATAGAGTCATAGTGGTTTACAGCATGGAAACAGGCTCTTCAGCCCAACTTGTTCATGCTGCCCCTTTTTAAAAAAAAAAATCCCAAAGCTGATGCCAATTGCCACATTTGGCCCATATCCTTCTATACCCATCATACCCATGTAACTTTCTAAATGATTTTTAGAATTGTATGTGTCTCTACTATTACTCTGGCAACTTGTTCCAGACCCTCACTCTGTGTGAAAAAAATTGTCCGTCTCGATACTCTTGCATCTCTCCCTTCTCAGCTTAAACTTATGCCCTCTAATTTTAGACTCCCCTACCTTTGGGGAAAGATATGGACTATCTAGCTGATCTGTGCCACTCATTATTTTATAGACAACGATGTCCTTGATCCCTTTCTTGGAGGCTAGATCTATATGTCTCTGGTGTATACCACCAATGCTTCAGAAATGGATTGATGGCTAGCATAGATTTCAGCTACATGACCATCGCCTTTCACATAAACTCTAATGTCAGCTCAAGTAAGTCTTTCTTTGCTGAACAGTAATCTTCTTGGTCAAACTGTTCCAAAGGCTTTCCATTTACATTGATAAAGCCATTTCCTCTTTTACAGTGGGCAACAGCAGTTGCTGTTTTCTTTCACCCAAAAACCTGCATTAATTACAAAGACGTTTAGTGGGTATCTTTTTAGTAACCTTTGATTCCATTGCCCAGCAGGAATATATCTGCTTCTGCCTTAAAGATATTCAAAGATCCATGTCTACCACTTTCTGATTACTCTCATTTTTGTCCTATATGGATGGCCTTTATTTTTAAAACAGTGCTCACTAGTTCTGGATTCACTCACAAGAAGAAACTTCCTTTCCACATTCATCTTATCAACACCATTCAGTATCTTATTTATTCAATCAAGGCACTCCTCAGTTTTCTAAACTTTAGCGGAAACAAACCATTTGTCCGACCTTTCCTCACAAGACAACCCTCTTATTCCAGGTATTGATCTGGTTAACCTTCTCTGAACTGCTTCCAATGCATTTACAGCCTTCCTTAAATAAGGAAACCAAAACAGCACACAATGTTCATGATGTGGTCTCCCCAATGCTTTTATAACTGAAACACAAATCATTACTTCTATGTTCAATTCCTCTCATAGCAAATGATAGCATTCCATTAGCTTTCTTGATTACATGCTGCACCTGCATTCTAACCTTTTGTGAATCATGCACTAGAGCATCTAAATCCCTCTGCATCTCAGAATTCTGCAGTTTTCTTCATTTATGTAATACTTTGCTTTTTTATTCTTCCTGACAAAGTGAACAACCTCACATTTTCCCACATTATACTCCACCTGTCAGGTTTTTCCCACTCACTTAACAAACTATCTGCAAATTCCTTATGCCTTCATCACAATATGCTTTCCTACTTACTTTCTGTCATCTGCAAGTTTAGAAACCAAGTTCAGGAGAAAGAGACCATAGCAGGAAAACGCTAGTCACTTTTTTTTAGGGCAAGACTGGGAAACGAAAGCCCCCTTAAGCAGAGTTCCCCTGAAGCTCCAGGAACATAGGAACAACATGAAGACCATGCAACCTATCAAACTTGTTCCACCATTTCATTATATCGTGACTAATCTGCACCTTAACTCTATCTTCCTACTTTAGTTAGTCTAACCCCCTAATATACTTAACTAAACAAAATATTATTAACCTCAGTTTTGAAATATCCTGTTGTCTCTCAGCCTCAACAGCTGTCTGAAGGAGAGAGTTCTAGATTTCCACAATGTTTTTTGAAAAAAGTTCTTGCTGGCATTATCACTTAATGGTCAAGCTTTGACACTAAAGTTACACTCTTATTCTGGACTGTTACCAGAGGGAATAGTTCCTCTCTATTCACCCTCTCATTTCCTTCACCCTTCCTAAAGATCTCAGTTAGATCACACTTATTTTACACTATTTGAGGGAATACGGACTTGGTCTAAACAGCCTTCATTTCTGCTAGATCATAATCCTGGAAATTCCTACTCTGAGGTACAGATGAAGAGAATGCAGATGCGCCTGTCTAGCTAGTAACAGATCTGGGTTCCCTCTATGTCAATGAGCTGAACAGTTGGGTCTGGATTCCTACCATAATTGAACTTTTCTGAATACATTTTCCAGAGCCACGTGAAGGTGACAATGCCACTTGGACTGCCACTGTTCAAAAAGACAGCTCACCACCACCTTACCTAGCCAGCAATAAACACTGGTGATAAATACCTGGTGGAAGGTACACGGTACATACTCTTGCAACTCGGCCAGCATTATCTACCTAATATGTTGCAAGAAAGGATGTCCCAAAGCATGGTACATTGGGGAGACCATGCAGACACTACGATAACGGATGAATGAACATCGCTCGACAATCACCAGGCAAGACTGCTCCCTTCCTGTTGGCGAACACTTCAGTGGTCACGGGCATTCGGCCTCTGACCTTCGAGTAAGCATTCTCCAAGGTGGCCTTCACAACACACGACGGCGCAGAGCCGCTAAGCAGAGACTGATAGCTAAGTTCCGCACACGAGGGTGGCCTCAACAAGGATCCTGGGTTAATGTCACACTATCTGTAACCCCCCCATAACTTGCCTGGGTTTGCAAGTGGGCTTGCAGTTCACTTACTGTGCTGTCTGGAGACAATACACATGTCTTCAACCTGTGCTCATTGCTCCGTCTACTCACATTGTCGGCCACTTTAAGACTTGAATAACAAGTTAGGTGTAAAGATTCACATTCTAATCAGTAATCTGTAAACAGTCTGTGCTGTTATATGTGCTGTTTGAGACCAGAACATCTCATTCCCCTGACGAAGAGGATAATCTCGAAAGCTTGTGAGTTTACTATCAAATAAATTGGTTGGACTTAAACCTGGTGTTGTCAGACTGTGTTTACTCCAGTCCAATGCCGGCATCTCTACATCTAGCCAGCGATGCCACATCTCGTGAACAAATACAGTTTAAAAAAACCTGTCCTCAGAACTTAATTTCTTTAGCCCTTTTTTATTATTCTGCTGAATATGTGCTGTGCTCCCCTTCCTGCAGAATGTCTTGCTCATTAGTCAAATGCAGTATTCCAGATGAGATATAACCGGAGCTCAGTACTGCTGCAACATAATTCCACCCCTCAGTATTTTAGACTTCTTTACCTAAAGGCTGACATTCTATTCATCTTTTTAGTTTCTTTTTGTAACCATTCTATTTTCATTCAAAATCAGCAAAGAGCTGAACCGTGTCCCCTTGAAAAGAGCCATCATTTGTGTAGCTCAAACCAGTACACTGTGTTCTAATTATATTCTAAAGGGTCTGAGCTGACAGCCATGGCAGTACTTTGACACTGGAAGGTGCTAACATCACCCAAGTTATTGAGGCATTGGTTAGCTGTGACTTGAGGAGCTGATGCTACTTTGGATTATTTTTGGGACAGTGTAAGGATCAGCTGTGATCATACTTGCATGCTTTCATATCGACAGATAGTAAAGTTGACTGTAATAGAATAGCTTTATTTACTTTGTATTTCTTTCTGAGTTTATTAAATATGATTAAATTGCTTGAGTGTATAATGGGACAATGGCAATATATGTTGACTAATTGAATCTACTGCGGTAAAAGGTAAAGATGAAGAGAATGCAAATGTGCCTTTCTAGCTAGTTATTCTCTGAGTGGGTCTGGATTTCTGCTTTAATTGAATTTTTCTAACTACATTTTCCACAGCACTGGATGTGGTTAAGGTCTGGTGTTACTGCTCTCATCTAGTGCTTTTCTTATCTGTTGAATCATACCCTGGGGATCACTTGCAAGATCTCACTTCCTGCTCCTGGACCTTTACCTCTATCCTATTCCCACATCCTATTTCGTATCTCACTGCTTCTCCTCAGAGACATTGTTCAAAAGTACAGCTTTAGTTTAACAGATACATTGAAGATTGTTCCGTGTGCGACCTTGGTGCCAGATTTGATTCCAAAGTGAGCTTCCCACTTCATTTTAATTCAGTTTAGTTTATTTATTAGTGTCACAAGTAGGCTTACATTAACTTTGCAATGAAGTAGCTGTGAAAATTATCTAGTCGTCACACTTCAGTGTCTATTCAGGTATACTGAGGGATAATCTAGCCTAGCCAATGCATCTAACCAGCGCGTCTTTTCGACTGTTGGAGGAAAGCGGAGCACCCAAAGGAAGCCCATGCAAAGATGGGGAGAATGTGCAAACTCTACACAGTGACCCAAGCTGGGTATTGAACCCAGGTTCCTGTTGCTGTGAGGTAGCTGTGCTAACCATTGTGCCACCATATCATCACTACGATTGCAACTTCCATACTGTCTCCAGACTTTATCCCTGTCACAGATCATTTATTACGGAAAACCTTTCATGTTTTATCATCTATAGGCTTGACTATTCCAATGTCATCCTGACTAGTCTCATAATTTCTACTCTGTACACTTGAGGTCATCCAAATCTTGTGCCGCCCAAATCTTGACTCACTCCCAATTATCCCTATGCTTATCTACCTACATTGGCTCCAGTCAAGCAATTTTGTGCATTTAAAATTCTTTTTTGCTTTCCAATCCCTCCATGTCCTCACCTCTCCTTTTTTTAATCCTCCTCAGCCCCATAACCCTTTGAGATAGTTGCACTCCTCTGATTCTACACTCTTGTATATTCTTGATTTAAATCATTTTGTCCATGCCTTCAGTTGCTTAGGTCTCAGGCTGCAGAATTTCTAGTACACCTCTCCACATCACCTTCATCTTTTAAGATATAACTTACAACCTTCCCCTTTGACTAAGCTTTGGTCATCTGATCTAATATCACCTCATGTGGCTTGATGTCGTATTTTGTTTTATAATGCTCCTGTGAACCAGCCTGTTACATTTTGTTACATTAAAGGCACTTTAGAAATATAAGCTGATGTTTTTGTTGTTGTTTTGGGGAAGGTCCATTAGATGCCAGAGCCCTTCTGTGTTGACATATTTCTCAAAGACCAAACCATAATCCACACAGAGACTCATACTTGTGTTAAGTTTCAACACAATACTGTCCAAAGCTCTCAGTTGCCATCACTATCATGCATCTGCTGCTGGTCAACTAAAAGTATGGTATTGTGTCGGTGACTATTTCACACTGATGGAGTAACAAACTGGGTGAAGGTACAAACCAGAGTGTATCTGGTGCCCAACTGACTTGCTGGGTCTGGTGCAACTGCATCAAACTCTCAAGAACTCACTTTCTGTCGCCTTAAGGGCCCATCACTCTCAGTATTACTGAGACAGCAAAGATGATCTTTGCCTCTCTGTCAAAATTATCAATTGCTTCCTGATCTCTTTCCTGGCATCCTTATCTCCAACAAGGAATACGATGGATTTATTCATCCTTTTGGTTGTCGCTGCTGTTTCTCCTCATTCTTCTAACTCAGCAAACTAGACATTCCATAAGCTTCTAACCCTGAGCCCATGCCCCTCACAATAGGTTCTCTCCAATCTTTTCCATCCACACTTGAACTGACCTTGTCCATGATGCCCATTTCTTGTTCTTGACCCCTGTTAGCACAGACCTGCCGATCATACACCTTCCTTGCCAGTTCCTACATTAGCTGACATAATAAATTGTTGCTGCTCTTCAAGTAGTGACTGCAGCTCGCCCATGATAGGCCAGTGCCTCCTGCTAAGAGGTATTTGTGAACTTGTCTGATAGGACATAATATGTCTGTTTCCTGCCCCCACACTAGTCCCAAGTTCACGTATGCTGAATGTCCATTCATACAAGGTAAGTAGGGCTGGAGGACTTTTTCTCTGCTCCATTTGGTCAATACCTCTAATATTGAGATCCTACTGCCAGTGAGCAGAGGCTGCCTCTCTTTGCCATGAAACACCACAGAGAGGGAGAAAAAAACTGGACAGTTGGAAAAAGAAGTTGATACTTTATCATCTTTAGTGTAACCTGAGGTAAAAGAATGCTTAACAATATCTTTATTACCTGCCAATCTATATTCTGGTCATGTTGAATAAGACAACACAACAGGGATAGGTTACCATAGCAACAAGAATGAGGCCATCCCAGCTCAAAAACACTTCTGAATACCTAAGTTTGATAAGTTATGAACGTTGAGAAAATAAGGAAGTTACTCAAACACTTGTTTGCAGAGGTCAAGCAAGGCACAGAGTACACACTTAATGAGCAAACACTGAGAGGTGCAGAGGGACCTTAAGTGAATGTTTACCTGAATTTTGTGAGACAGGTTGATAGGGTGGTTAAGAAAGTAAATGAAATTTCTTCCCCTATTAGCCAAGGCATAGAATGGAAAGGCAGGGAGGTTATTCTTAAACTATATAAATCATTATTAAGGCCACAGGTTGAATACTGTGTGCGGTTCTGGTCACCTCTACAGAAATAATGTATTTGCATCAGAGAGGGGACAGAGGAGATTTATGAGGAAGTTATCAGGACTGGAAAATTGCAGCTTTGAGAAAAGTTTAGATAAGCTATGGTTGTTCTCCTTAGAACAGAGGAGGCTGAGGAGATATTTGATTGAGACATACAAAATTGAGAGGGGCCAGTATAGTGTGTGTGGGAAGGCTTGATTACTTTAGCAGAGAGTTCAATGACTAGAAGACATAGATTTAAATTTATTTAAATTGATTGATCAAAATTTTAAAGGGGAGATGAGAAAAGGATTTTTCACCCAGAGCACTGTCGGGGTTTGAAAGGGTAATTAAGACAGAAACCATGAATTCATTTGAAAGGTATGTGGATATTTGATATTCCACTGAAGTGCTGTAACCTGCAGAGTATGGACTAAATTCTGGAAAGTGGGATTAGGCTCCGTGGCTCGATCTTTGGCCAGCGCAAACCCAATGGGCCAAATGGCCTTTTTCTATGTCATAAACTTTCTATTCCATGATTCAGTCATGGATACTATTTGTGGGAACCCCAGTGTTATCAAACCACCATCTTGAGAGTCGTGGTATTTGGTTAAAAAGGGCTTTAAAAGTACAAAATCACAGAATAGGGATCATGCTGTTGGCACCAATCTCTCCCACACTGATCATCCAGTCAACTAAGCCAATCGCACCCCCACAAGGAGTCCAAACTGCTCTGGCAACATGAACTGCTTCCATGCATGTTGCAACTCGGAGTTATGGATAGTGATGTTGACGGCTTCAATTTTCTCTTCATAGCTGATTAGTAGTTTCTCCTGCTCTTACCCCTACCAGCCACTGACGTGTGTTAGAAGGATTTTCAGGTTGATGTTCAACCGGTTTGACTGCATTATGAACACACCTTTCTGGAGCTTCTGGCTTAGAGTCATGGAGACAATACCCACTGTGGCACTAGTCCTTCAATCTATCAATAATTCTTTGAAATCTTCTATATTATTTTCTATGCTACCAATTTTTTTCAGCAACAAACTTGGATAGATGTTATACAAAAGACAGGCCCCTCCCTTCTTTCAGATTTATGGATAATTGATCACCCGCATTAGATGTGAGGTCTAGCTTGGATCCAATATCACCCAATTTCTAACCATTCTTGTCTTTGCCCTCCAGTTTCATATTACTTGTTGTTTGAATTCTATTCACTGAGCACTCCCCTGAAGCTTTACTGATTGCTGAAACCTTCATTTCCAGAATGATTACATAGTGAATCATCGGTTGCTAAGTTGATACCATCTTGGGATTTAGCTCTTCAATTTGATTGTTTAGGACAGAAGAAATCAATCTGGTCACTTCACTGGAAATTCAATCAGATTATTTTACAAGAGACATGATCTTATAGACTGAAATCAAATTGAAAAGCTGTCAGCTTTGGGAAGAGCAATAAAAGTAAAATGAAGTTATGCTTGCACTACAGGTGGGAAGATTGAGAACTGTTGGTCTGAAATTTAACTCTGCCAGAGATCCATCCAGCAATGATTGCTGAGGTCATCAAAGTTCAAGTAAAGGTATCAGGACAATGCGCCTTTGGGAGACCAGCCTGGAGACAGAAACAGAAGTATGAGTGTGAAAACGAAGACAAGTTATGTAGAAATTTGGATGCAATGAGATGGTTTACCCTGCAGGAAATGCAAAGAGGATAGGGACCTTTATATTGGTCAAAAATAAAAAGAACTTGGGAAGGATTCCCCACTTGCGATGTATTTTCCAGTGGCAAAGACAGTCTAGCATTGACGGGGGGCCGGATCTACTGGTCCCACTGATGTCCACGGGGTTTTATATAATCTGTATCCTCCGCCACTGGGGAATTCACTGTGGGGGTCACCAGTGCTGCAACCAGACGATCTTGTCAATGGGAATGGCAGGAAAATTTTGGCCATTATACAGCATCTTTTAAAACCTCAGTACATGTTAAAGTATTATTCCAAGAAGAATGTTGCACTGTTGACGCTGCTATTTTTTTGGATGGGATATTAATCAAGGCCCAATCTGGCCCTGAGGTGGCTGTAAAAGATCTTGCAGTATTATTCATAAAAAAAAGTTATCCCTGGTATCCATCGAATCTTTATCCCTCAATCGATATCTCAAAAACTGATTATTTGGACATTATCACACTGCTTTTTGTGGCAGCTAGTTGTGTGTAAATTAGATGTCGAGTTTTCAGATATGCAGGGAATACATGGTAAAATTATATTTCACTGGATGACATAGAATTATAGAATCCTGCAGTGCAGAAGGCCAATCGGCCCAATGGCTCTGCACTGACCACAATCTCACCCAGGGCCTAAGCCCATGCATTTACCCTAGTTAGTCTCCCTGACACTAAGGAACTAAATTTAGCATGGCCCAATTCATTTAATCAGCACATCTTTGGACCATGGGGATGGAATCGGTGCATCCAGAGGAAACCCATGCAGGGAAAATGTGCAAACTTCAGAGATAGTGACTCAAGCCGGGAATTGAACCCAGGTCCTTGGCACTGTGAGGCAGCAGTGCTAACTACTGTGCCATCATGCCATCTTCATGCACTATGGGAAAAGTAGTAGAGAAACACAAGGCTCATTTTTGCTCAAACATCCACTGCCCTTATTATTGAAAGAGTGCTTCCCAGCATTACCCCTGAATTTCCAAATGGTAATTCTGAGGTTATATTCTTTCATTCTGGACTTTCCCCTGCTTATATATTTAAAAGCTTCTCAAGCATCTAAAATATTAGCACAACTCCATCAGCTGCTTGGTGTGGCTGATAGGGTTTGGTGGGGGCGGGGGAAGAGGCTCAGTTGACCACACCGTCAATGTGGATCAGATCCACAGAATCTCTACAGTGCAGAAGAATGCCATTTGGCCAAGTTTGCACCATTTCTCCGGGAGAAGGATCTTACCTGAGCCCTTTCCTCTCACCCTATCCCTATAACTCCACACATTTACCATGGCTAATCCATCAAACCTACACTTAGGTGCAATTAGCATCATTAATTCACCTAATTGACACACCTTTGAAAATCAGAGCACCTGGACAAAATCCACAGACACGGGGAGAATGTGCAAACTCCACAGATAGTCATCCAAGACTGGATTGAATCTTGGTCTCTGGTACTGTGAGGCAGCAGTGCTAATCACTGTAACACAATATGTGCCTACAGCTGAGGTGGATTCTAGAGCAGCCTCTTTGCCCTACCTGCCCTTCATGGTGGAACCAAGCTCACACTGCTCAGTCTCATGTATGTTCAGCTAGTTGGGACACTAATTTACATCAGCCACCTCCAAACAGAGAGCCAGGAAAAGAAAACCTCAGCAGCAAAATTGCCCACAGTGTAATACTACAAGGCTTCACCTTTTCTGATTGGGAATTAAAATGTGCAGCAAAGTGAATCACGCTGTCTGTGAACAAAGGCAGAGAAAAAAGTAATTAGCGTAGAGGATCAAAATTCTGATATTTTAATGTCGATTTCACATCAATCTAACCTACAATGAAGTTGAAACTGATTGCGATTGATATACTACAGTTGATATAAAAGGTTAGTCTCATTATCCATGTAGAAGAGGTTACACAATTATGAAGCTTTATGGGATTCCAATTTAACTAATATCAGCCTCGGTATGAGTGGTATGTGCGTGTTTAGGCCATGAGGGGAATTGTGTCTATTCCAATGCGTTTACCTTCAAAGCCATGATTCATTTTATTCCTTTCTCTAATTGGTACTTACAATGTTTACTCAAAATAAGTGTGTGCAATAATTTTAATTTGAAAAGGAAAAAGGGATCTGTGAAAATAAGTTAAGGAAAGAGGCCAAACCCCAAGCCTCCACCAGCTCTGCTCCTTACAAGGTGAAGGATCAGACTGAATGCGCTTCCTAAAATTACAGAAATTGAAATTGCAATACCTGTCAAATCAGACAGACAAAGAGTGGGATACGTGTTTGTCTGAAATGGCCTGGACTCACTTAGCATCACTCTCAACTCTTGATTCAGAAATTCCTGGGTTCAAGTTCCACTCTTTACATTTCAGCCTAATATCCAAGCTGACACTGCAGTGCAGTACTGAGTAAATGCTGCATTGTTAAGGCTGTCACTGCTGAGATGTAGGGTTGGGTGGAGTAAGAGACAGTGTGTGCCAGGGGTCGAGTAAGACAATGTGTGCCAGGGGTGGAGTAAGAGGGAGTGTGTGCCAGTGGTGGAATAAGAGTGTGTGCACCAGGGTGGAGGGAAGAGAAAGAGTGCATAATGGCAGGGAAGAGAGACAGTGCACAATGAGAGGGGGAACAGAGAGTGAACAAAGGGAGGGGGATGAGTGTGTGTATGCAAGGGATAGAGAAAGAGACAGAGTGTATAAAGGAAGGGATGAACGGAGTGTGTGTGAGAAGGGGAAAGAAATAGACTGTGCATGAGTGGAGGGGCAAAGAGATTATATGCAAGAGATGGAAGAAAAAAGAATGTTTGGGGGGTAAAGAAGGACTGTGTGAGGGAAAGGAGCAGAGATGGTGTGTGTGAAGGAGAGGGGGCTGAGAGCGCGAGGAGTAGGGGCACAGAGCATGAAGAGTGGGGGTACAGAATGCAACGGTTGGAGAAAGACAGCTCGAGGGATGGGGGCACAAGATGTGGGGGAAGAGAGAGCTTGTGTTCAAGAGGTGGGGAAAAGAGAGATTGCGAGGGGTGCAGGGAAGCGCAGTGTGAGCCAGAGGAAGAGATTGTGTGTGTGTGCGCGTGTGTGTGTGTGTGTGTGTGTAAGCAGAGAAAAAAGTAATTAGCCTACAGAGGGTCAAAATTCTGATATTTTAATGTCAATTTCACATCAATCTAACCTACAATGAGGTTGAGACTGATTGTGATTGATATACTACAGTTGATAATAAAAGGTTAGTCTCATTATCCATGTAGAAGAGGTTACACAATAATGAAAGCCTCATGGGATTCCAATTTAACTAATACCAGCCTCTGAATGAGTGGTATGTGTGTGCTTGGGCCATGAGGGGAATTGTATCTATTCTAATGTGCTCACCTTCAAAGCCATGATTCATTTTATTCCTCTCTCTAATTGGTATTTATAATGCCTTACTTGAAATAAGTGTGTGCAATAATTTTAATTTGAAAAGGACAACAGAATCTGTGAAAATAAGTTAAGGAAAGGGGCCAAACCTCAAGCCTCCACCAGCTTTGCTCCTTGCAAGGTGAAGGACTGGACTGGATACCCTTCCTAAAATTACAGAAATTGAAATCGCAAAGCCTGTCAAATCAGACAGACAAAGAGTGGGACTCGTGTTTGTCTGTGATGGCACACGTGCATGTGTGAGAGGTGGGGAGGAAGATAGGGTGTGCACGAGGGGTGGGGGAAGAGAGCAAGAGTGTGTGAGGGGAGGGGGGTTAGAGACAGAGTGGGAGCAGGGTCCCGGAAGAGAGTATATGATCTTGACGTGGAGACAAAAGAGCATATTGAGTCGGGGAGGAGGAGAGTACGTGGGAAAGAGGGTGTGTGTGTGCGAGACATCCTTGAAGAGATTGTGTGTAGGAACGATCCTGAAAAAGAGTGTGTGTGTGAGGAGGCGGGTGGGGTGGAGAGTGTACTTGAGCGTGTTATCATGAGGTCTCCATCATCACACATGCCAGTTTTCTGCCAAATCTATTCACCTAACATTGTGTTAAGAAGAGCATAGCAAAGGTTACTATGGGTCTCAGCAATACCTCAACTATAGATTCATGTTGTACAACTGGTCACACCTCTGGTCAATTTGTTCCAACTCAGTAAGAGGTCTGACAACACCAATTTTAAATCCAACCGATTTATTTGATAGTAAACCTTCGTCGGGCGGATGAGGTGTTCTGATCTGCAACAGCACACATATCAGCACAGACAGTTTACAGATTGCTGATTAGAATGCGAATCCTCACACCTAACCTGCTATTCAAGTCTTAAAGTGGCCGACAATGTGAGTGGAAGGAGCACTGAGCACAGGTTAGAGAGATGTGTATTGTCTCCAGACAGCACAGTAAGTGAGGTTTTTTGCTAACTGAGGCAAGTCATGGGGGTTACAGATAGTGTGACAATGAAGCCAAGATCCCTGTTAAGACCGTCCTCGTGTGCGGAACTTGGCTATCAGTCTCTGCTCAGCGACTCTGCACTGTCGTGTGTCGTGAAGGCCCCTTTGAAGAACGTTTACCCGAAGGTCGGAGGCCGAATGCCCGTGACCACTGAAGAGTTCGCCCACAGGAAGGGAACTATTTTGCCTGGTGATTGTTGAGCGATGTTCATTCATCCGCTGTCGTAGTGATTGCATGGTCTCCTCAATGTACCATGCTTCAGGACATCCTTTCTTGCAACGTATTAAGTAGACAACGTTGACCGAGTTGCAAGACCATGTACCATGTACCTGATGAATGGTATTCTCATGTTTGATGATGTCATTTATGTCGATGATCCGGTATGTCTTGCAGAGGTTGCTGTTGCAGGTTGTGTGGTATTGTGGTCGCTGTTCTCCTGAAGATTGGGTAGTTTGCTGTGAACAATGATCTGTTTGAGGTAGCGCGTTTGTCTGAAGGCAAGAAGTGGGGGGGGTGGGGATGGCTCTAGCGAGATGTTCATCATCATCAACGATGTGTTGAAGCCTCCGGAGAAGATGTCATAGCTTTTCCGCTCCGGGGCCACTCTGTCCACCGTGTCCTGTGTTCGTCTTTTGAGGAGGTCAGTGCAGTTTATCGCTGTGGCACATCGGAACTGTCGATCGATGAGTCAAGCACCATATCCTGTTGTCACGAGGGCATCTTTCAGCATCTGGAGATGTCTGTCACGATCCTCCTCATCTGAGCAAATTCTGTGAATATGGAGGGCTTGTCCGTAGGGGATGCCTCTTTAACGTGTTTAGGGTGGAAGCTGGAGAAGTGGAGCATTGTGAGGTTGTCTGTCGGCTTGCGGTACAGTGAGGTGCTGAGGTGACCATCCTTGATGGAGATGCGTGTGTCCAAGAATGCAACCATCCCACCATCAGACTCACCATGGACTATTCCTCTTTCCCCCTCATCAACATGCTCTTTCTTCCACCCCACCCCTCGCTCGCTCTCTCTCTTCCCCACCATTCCTTGCACACACTCTCTTCCCCCATCCCTCGGACAAACACTCTCTCTCTTCCTCCCCTCATTCACTCCCTCTATTCCTTCCATTTCTCATGCACTCTCTCTTCCCCCATCCCTCGCGCGCTCTCCCTTCCATCTGTCCCTTACATGGTCTCCCTTCCCTACATTCCTTGCGCGCTCTTCCTTTATCCATTCCTCGTGTGCTCTCTCTTCCCCATCCTCACTCACTCTCTTTATACCCGCAACCTTTCTGCATATTCTCGCTCTTCCTTTCACCCCTCACACAGTCTCTCATCCCCATTCTTCGCTCACTCTCTTTCCTCCATCCCTCGCACACTCTCTCTTCCCTCCATCCTTCGTGCACTCTCTCTTCCCTCCAACCTTCCTTCATTCTCTTCTTTCCATCCCGTGAACATTCTGTCCTCCCCATCCCTCGCACGCTCTCTCTCTGTACCCCCATCACTTGTGCATATTCTCTCTCTTCCCTCCATCCCTCATACACTCTTTTTTCCCCGCACCTCTTGCACACTCATTCTCTCTTACCCCCACCTCCCATTCCTTGCACACACTCCCCACCCCACTCCGGTGGCACCCACTTTCACTTCCTATCATCCCTCACACACATTCCTATCTTCCTTTCACCCCTCACACCCACTCTCTCCCCCCTCACCCAGCCATAGCACACACTCTCCCCATGACACACACTCTTCTCCCTGGACATTAAAGCTTTACCATGCAAATGTTTTTTTCCAATGTATTCTTAGCATTCAATTGTGGCTTCAGTTAGCATGTATAGGTATCAGATACAGCTCAAGTTATCTTGGCATTGTTTTATAGTTAGGAAAATATTTATTTTTGAAGCTACTTTCCTTAAGTACTTTCATTAAGATATTTAGATTTCAGCTTAGCATCTGCAAGATTTTTTGATGACATATGTAAATAATGTAACAGGCAGCATGGTGGCACAGTGGTTAGCACTGATGCTTCACAGCGCCAGGGATCCAGGTTCGATTCCTGGTTTGGGTAACTGTCTGTGTGGAGTTTGCACATTCTCCCCCTTATCTGCATGGGTTTCCTCTGGATGCTCTGGTTTTCACCCACAGCCCAAAGATGTGCAGGTTAGGTGAATTGGCCATGCTAAATTGCTCCTTAAGTGTTAGACTGACTAGTGGGGACCTGGGGTAGGATTGTTGTTGGTGCAGATTCAATGGGCCAAGTGGCCTCTTTTTGCATTGAAGGGATTAAATTTCATTTTTCTTCTAACTTAGTTCCATTAGCCAGTACACCCCAATCTCACGTTGTATCTGTTAATTCTCAGATACTTTTGACCAGTTTACTTACTCTAAGGTTTTACCCTGTGTCCTCATTTGCAAGATGCACAAACACAAGTAAAGGTTCAACAAGTTTATTAATAATAACACTATTAACCGTTAAATTACCCACATAAAACAAGAGGATACCTCAGATTTAACTATACTACCTGCAAAGATGGTTTGGTTAAAACTGCAGGCTTGATTCTCTGAGTCTCTCCAGTCTGTCGTCACAAAGGTGAATCTCAAATGGCAGCTTCTTCCTTCCTTCTCTAGTCAGTCTTCCACATGGTCATAGGTCACCTCCATTGTCGAGTCTTCACTGCTGGTGTACGGAAACATGTCCCTTTATCCCTCTGCTGCTTGCCTTTCCAGAAACTTCTCTGGCTTCCAGCCAATGAGGTCCCAGGAGGGGGTCCCAATACTCAGTGAGTTTCTTGACATTTGCTTGACAGGATGCCAGGATCTGCCCCCAAGATGTCCATCTCCATGTTGTTGCTTACATGTAACCTGCTATCATATAAGCTAACTGCAGGAGCTCTCGGTGACAGAAAGGCTGGCCCGATCTGGGCTTCTAACAATAGGTCGGTGCATTCCAATGGGGTGCAATGATCTCCTGCTAAGCATCAGTTGAGTGATGAGTCAGGCCCAGACATGTTTGTGTATTTGTAGAATTGACCTGCCTGAGGTTTTACTGTGTTTGATTTTAATATGCCCAATCTTTCAATTTAGGATATCAATTTTATCAGCCTTAAAACTAGGCTCTGTTTATATTACCACACTCCATTTTTGAAATCTTTCTTTATAGCAGAAAATTGAACCCATTCTCACTGCAGTCTGCAATGATAATTTTCTCAACCAAATGAAATCTGAACATAAAATGACTATTGATACGAGTTATAGGGAAGTTAGGAAGGACGTGGCAATTTTCCATCAGAAATAGTGGCAGGAATCAAATTCATTATACACTTTAAATCTGAAATAATAAAAAAAGAGAAGTATCAGACATGGTACGAGATTAGTTGTCCTTTCTGAGAGCTGTACAACAGCTCTCACTCCTCACTCTGTACAACAGCTGTACAACAGTACAGCTCTCAGAAAGGACAACTAATCTCGTACCATGTCTGATACTTCTCTTTTTTTATTATTTCAGATTTAAAGTGTATAATGAATTTGATTCCTGCCACTATTTCTGATGGAAAATTGCCACGTCCTTCCTAACTTCCCTATAACTTCCCTATAACAATGTAACAGTACCTTCCATCTGTGGAAGGTACTGTTACATTGAGTAACTTCCATCTGTGCTTTGAAATTCTATGGTTCCCACATGGAAATCAGATATAAATTTATGAGTGCTGTTTTGCTTAAATCCAATACTTCCCAACATGTTGAGTAAGGAAAAAAAATATTGCCTGCACCTTCTTTTGTTCTGTGATTCTACAAAATGGCCTTTGAGAAGCTGGAGAGGTTTGATTTTCTACATTAAACTGTAACCTTTGTGGAACTACTTCTGGTGGCATTACTGAGTCAGAAACATTAAAAAGGGGGAAGCATGGTGGCACAGTGGTTAGCACTGCTATTTCACAATACCAGGGACCTGTGTTCAATTCCTAGCCTGGATAACTGTTTGAAGTCTGCACATTCTCCCAATGTCTGCGTGGGTTTCCTCCAGATGCTCCGGTTTCCTTCCACAGCCTGAAGATGTGCAGGTTAGGTGGACTGGCCACTATAAATTGCCCTTTAATGCCCCAAGATGTGTAGGTTAGATGGATTAGCTGTGGTAAATGCGTGCGATTCCAGAAACAGATCAGGGAAAGAGGGCCTGGGCAAGATACTCTGTCAGAGTCAGGCAGATTTGATGGACGAAAAGCCTTTCTGCACTGTGGGGACTCTATTTTTCTTTTCTCTGTCATACAAAGACAGCTTAATTTCTGGCCAATTATCATTGTTTTATAACATACACAGCTTTTTCATTTTAGATATTATGTTTAAGTTTCAAATAGGATAAATTAAGTGATTGACAAACCTTCTGGGGTCTACAGAAACTTCTATATTCTTGGAGAATTTGGCTTTACAGGACCCAAGTCTTGATCCTTATGAAATATTTGTTGGGTTGGGAATCTTAAAGAGATTGCAGCCCTGGTGTTGAGATTATAATCGAGGCTGTTGCCTTGATTCCTTCCTGCTTGGAGCAAATCAAGACAGAAAGGATATTAATCAAAAAGCAGAATACATTGTTCTTTTTGAGGGAATGCAGGCTTAAAGTGGACTGATTAAGCCTTGCCTCAGTGCTAGGGTGAGGGCCTTACCTGCTGAATGTGTTTCCCTCTTCCAGTAAGCTGGTGTCACACTCCTGTACACCACATCCTACTTTGATGGCAGCTACCCCTTGAACACTTCCAGTAGCCAACCACATCAAACTCCAGGGAACACAACCCCAGGTGGAGACTGCTGTCAGGATGGCTTACTCCTGAAGGAGTGGGATAATTTCCAGGCTATAAAAAGATTTACTGCTGAGTTTTTATAAGTTTCTGGTCAGATCGCATCTGGAATATTGCAAGCTATTTTGGGCCCTATATGTAAGAAAGAAGGTTCGGGGAGATTTATGCGAATAATCCCAGGAATGAAAAACTTGACATATTGGGTCTGGTCTTTACAAGGATGAGGGCAAGGCCAATTCAGAGGGCAGTTAAAAGTCACTCATATTACTGTGGATTTGGAGTCACATGTAGGCCAGACTAGGAAAGCAGATTTCCTTTTGCTGAGAATATTAGTTAACTCATTTTCAATTCAAAAAATTTTTAAATTGATTTTAAATCCCACAGGATTTAAGATGGGGAAGATGTTTCAATTAGTAGGAGACTAGAATCAGAGGGCATAGCCTTGGGACAAAGGAAAGACTATTTAGAATTGAGACGAGGAGTAATTTCTTCAGCTAGGTGGTGGTGAATCTATGGAATTCTTTACCACAGAAGGTTGTGGATACGAATTATTGAGTGCATTTAAGACAGAGGTAGAAAGGTTTTTGATTGGTAAGGGATCAAAGAGAAACTTATAAGCCATGAGCAGACTCATTGGGGATGAATAGTCTAATTCTGTTCCTATATCTTCAAGTGTCCCGTACAAATGGCACTTAGCCTTTTCCTACTCCACTCCCTCAACCTGGGCTCTGCTCTCTGAGTCCCGGGGGGGGGGGGCTGGATGTGTCCCGAAAGCACTCCACACCACTAGAGTGGAAGGTGAAGGACGAGAGAATGTGTACAGGAGATTAAACACCTAACACTCATATTTACGCCAGAGGCTGGGATTTACAGGTACGCACCTCTAATTCCAGCTTCGCCCACGCGACGGTCCCTCCGGCTCGCGCCCTCGGATTAGAAATGCCGAGCGCCAACGGCTGCCGCGCGTGTGGAATCAGAACTCCCAACAGGCACAGCGGCTTGGCTCCTTTTGAGTCCAGACTGAGGCGTCTGTGTGTGTGGACAGCGGCTAATGGTAGCGTGAGTAGTGAGGTTTAAACAGCTAAATGTTTCCGTAATATCTCAACAGAACTGAGAAGTGCACAGATCAGATGAATTCCACCCTTTCATCTATGCTTGACTTTTCCGTTATTTGTGAAAGACGTCAATCAGAGTACTTACATTTTTGGGGGACTACCTTTGGGGGCACTGATGTGGAGATGCTGGCGTTGGACTGGGGTAAACACAGTAAGCTTTAACTTGGTGTTGTAAGACTTCTTACTCTGGGGGCGCTGCCAGGGCGCAATATGCTTCATTTTTTTTAAACTAGTGTCACAAGTAGGCTTACGTTAACGTTGTATTGAAGTTACCATGAGAAGATATTGTGAGTTGCTATACTCTGGTGCCTGCTCAGATGCACTGAGGGAGAATTTAGTATAACACCTAACTTGCATGCCCTTCGGACTGTAGGAGGAAACTGGAGCACCCGGAGAAAATCTGTGCAGACACAGGGAGAATATGCAAATTCCGCACAGACAGTGATCTGAACTGGGAATCAAACCCAGGTCCCTAATGCTGTGAGGCAACAACAATAACAATTTTCTTTTCCCTTTGGGATGTGAATAACACTGCCAAGGCCAACATTTGTTGCCTACCCCTAATTGCCCTTAAATTGAGTGGCTTGCTATACCATTTAAGAGGGCTGTTAAGAGTCAGCCAATTCCTTTTGGTCCAGAGTCACATGAAGGCTTGACCAAGTAAGGATGTCATTTGTGAACCAGGTGGGGTTTTTAAAATAATTGATAGTTTCATGGTCACCATACTATTATCAGATTTATTAACTCAAATTCCACCAGCTCTCACGTTGGGATTTGAACCTGTGTCCCTGGAGCATTGGCTGGCTCTCCAGAATACTAGTCGCATAACATTGCCACTACATCACTTTCTGCCCCTACATGGCAATACCCAGTTTCTAATGAGGAATCTGGCCCTCCCTTGGTCACTGGCCTCCAGTTCTGAACTGCACCTGGATCTGGATTACAACATTTTCTGTTTTGTGTAAATGGTTACCATTACTAGTTTTATATTCCAGATTTATTGATTGAATTTAAATAGTAGCAGCTGCCATGGGATTTGAATCTATGTTCACCAGAAAATTGAGTTGGGCCTGTTGAATTGAGGTTCCATGATATTGCCATTTTGCCACCATCACCCATGATCTTGAAGTCGTGGCTGCCAACAATTGAGCAATGAAAGTTAAGGATGTGGAAGAAACAAGAGTCAAAGCAGTTTGCATATGGCTCATCTAATTGCCAATAAAGTACTCTATTAATTAGATTGAAAACTATCCTAACATACTCTTTTAATTACACATTGATAAATGATTGCTTCATGTAAGAGCCAGTTATTCATCAGGTTCACCTTAGCATCCACTGAGGATTGCTGTAATGTCACTTCTATGCTGCATCAATTTATGATTGCTGAAGTTCAATGTAATTGAAAGTGTTGCAATTCCATCTGTATGCATTTAAATTACATTAATTAGGTCTTGGGAGGATTTTATTTTAGCTCTTGGCACTTTAAGATGCCTCGGTAGGAGGAAGTTTAGAATCAACCTGGGAGATTCATCTAGGACTTTAAGAGATTAGCTGACACATGTTGTATTTGTATGAAAGTGGTAAGCCAGCTGACGGGGATTGATTTTTCAGACATAAAAAATAACAGTCTCAGCACACTGAGCCCACAATGTAGAACTAGATACTTATCTAGGAGTACTGGAAAAGGTGTTTAAAAACAAACATTTACGAGGACGATACCAGCATTGTGAGAGGCTATAATCATTTGGCAAAACTCAATAGCTCCTAACTCTCGTTTTTAGAAAAGAGAAGATGAAGGAGTGACTTAATAAAGGTCTTCCAATTTGTTTATGGATTTGGTATAGAAGTGGAGAAAATGTTGCCATTGGTATTCAAAAAAAAATCGAGGTGGGAGCTGATTTGTTCCTCAACAGCCCAAGAAAATCCCAGGACATCTCAAACACAAGGTGACTAGGGAGAGAAAAATATATGTGTAATGATTCAGGAAAACCGAATGGAAAGAAATGTAATTTGTTACAAGTTAGGACTACGTTTCAACAGGCCTGCCTTATAGAAGGCTCAGGTAGCGAGTGCCAGCTGGGCAGGCCACTGCCTGTTACCAAGGGAACTTGTACTCAATCAGCCCCACAGCAAGATCAGTCACTGAAACCACTTGGACTTTGTGGAGGTAAGAAACAGAATCTGTGAGGTGCTGCTACTCACATGGGGTAGGTTCAACTGGTGAGCCTATGAGAAGCAAAGTGATAGCCAGCGTATAATGCTGAGTAGCAGAGATGAGAGAGATTTCCGAGAGAGGGAGACAAAGGGAATGAGAGAAACTTGGAGGAGACTGAAAGAAAGAGATTCTGATGGATGAGAGAGAGAAAAGCAGGAGACAGATTGTGAAGGCACGCTTGGGGGGAGGGTAGTTGGAAGACGAACTAAGAGAGTGAGAAGAGGCCAATTCTGAAGGGGTCAGAGAGACGGAGACTCTGAGGGAGGAAGTGAAATAGAGACTCCGAGTGAGTGAGAGAAAGGTAAGAGAAAAAGACAGACTGTGAGGAAGGTAGTATGAGAGAGAGACAATTCTGAAGGAATGAGTGAGAGATTAATTTCAACCGGTTGAAAAATACAGAGAGAACTCCTCCAAGGGCTCAGACAGTGAGTCTGCGCTTAGAGAAACTCCATGGGGTGAGAGAGACTTCAAGGGGAGAGGTTGCAAAAGAGAGTGCAAGACTGTGAGGGTTTTGAAGTAGGGCTGCTGAGTGAGTGGGCAGGATGGAGGGTCAAGAAGTGATTTGGCTTGTATCCTCACTCAGCTCCTGACTAACAAATCTTCCAGATTTTTGCCTTTTTTAATAGCTGATGTTCTGTTAGGCTCAATGAAGTAGTATTTCATTTTAATTCAATTCTTTATTTATTTTATTTATTGCATTGTGCTGACAAGGAAGACCAAACAATTATAAGAAAGTTACTGATAAATCCAATAGGGAATTTGGGAGGATGTTCTTTATGGAGAGAATAATTAGAATGTGAAATTTGCTGTGTAGTTCAGGTGGATAGCATAGATGCCTTTAAGGGAAAGCGAGGTAAATGCATGAGGGAGAAAGGATATGTTATGAGAATAGGTGAAAATGAATGAAAGGTAATGTACGTCAATCATGGATACTGTCTTTGACACTTAGTTAGAAGGTCAGGAGCTTTGCTCTTTTGAAAATCAAAAGGGAATTCTAATCCTTTCCTCTGGATTCCAACTAAATTGGTTTGAGAGTATGATGGCTCAAAATGGTACATTATCTGAGAATCTGGCACCTTCGATTGATTACACTGACTTCTGCCATTGTTGGCCATTCCTGAGACCAGCTGAGTTTCTGGAATTTGTTTTCCCAAAGTGCCACCATCCATTTTGGTATTTTTGGAAATACCCTTGGTTCGCATGGCTTATTCCTGTCTTCTAAGATTCTATCCACTGCATCAAAAGCTGCTATACAATGAGATCTCTATCTGTAAAACTGAACGATGTTGTGTTGCTGTAGCATTGCCAGCCTTCCATTACTCCCAAGTAATGGAAGTGACATGGGTGACAAATGAAGAAAGTGTTGGGTACACAGATGACTAGAATTACAGAGAGTCAGTACCAATGAATATTTATTAGCAGTCTGATTAGAACTTGCTATTCTCCAAGTGACATGCTTAATAACACTAAATTAATAAATAACATATAAAAGGTGAAAGATATGAATCATCTGCGTTTGATCACAAAACTGTAATTATTTCCTTCAGCAGCTTTGAGGCCACTGTTTTAATTCCAATTAGTGTAGGATGAAAAGATTAAGTTGAGAACCTTTGCTTGGACAAGTGGTGGGAGTTTATTGCTAGCATTGTGCAAATAGAGGTTTTCTTAATTTTGGTGGCAAAGAAATTACTTTAATATTCCCAGCGGCCTTTCTCTCTCAGATGTTGATTTTTCTGTGTTTGACTGACTCTTGAGTATCAGCTGTGGCTCAGTTGGTAGCACTCTTACACTAAGTCAGAAATGTTACAATTGTAGTACTTGTTGTAGAATCCAATGAATAGAAAATTTATAGCACATGGGTTTTGGGTATAATAACAGACCAGGTTTATTGGACAACCATTTACTTCACATTGCAGGCTTTATTTGGTCTGGATGCAGCGAAAGTAGCCAATGATATCATGGACTGACCATGTGACCAAATCCTGTAATATATAACATCCCTCCCTCTTACTTCTAAAGTCCCAAAACAATGAATAATTAAGATATTCTGACATAATCATCAAAAAATGTATATACTTGGCAGGCAAGTTATATTACATAGTAATTATAAAACAGTTATAGGAAAGATGTCTATTCTGCGCTGGATGCTTGTGTACTTCAGGAATCAGGTTGTCCTTGACCTTCCAGACACTCTCAGGGTTTGCAAGGTTTTTCCACTCTAGAAGATGCAACAGTTTCTTCAGCGGAAGATAAATTAGTAACAGTAGATTCATCAGTGATCTCCGGGTGGGCTGTTTGATCTGAAGTTGCGGTTACAGTCTCTGGTGGAATGGAAGCTGATAGTTCTACCACTGGCAATAACATATTGGTGCATGTAGCCAGTGACTGATCTGCGTGTCATCACTAAGCTAACTCATCTTCTGTTGTATAAAATACAAGGTTGGACCAATTTGATTCAAGACAATTGCAAGAACCCACTTTCATGGGATCTAGGGATAGGTGAGCTGGGCCTGCGAGGGAAGGCAGTTTGGGCCTCAGGAATGGGGGGTTGGTTCAGGTCTCAGAGAGAGGTGAATGCATAAAGTATGCACATATGAGAGTAAGGATAAGTGTGCCTGTGAGTGATGGGTTGTATGCCTGAGCATTGCAAGTGCATATCTAAATACTTAAATGTTATGAGGATCTCTGTCTCTACCATGCTTTCAAGCAGTGAGTTCTAGACTCTCACCACCCTTTGGGTGAAAAAGGTTCTCCTTACATTTCTCTAAACTTCCCTAAAATCTGTGCACCCTGATCATTGATCCCTCCAGCAAGGGGAAGTTATTCTTCTTGTCTACTCTACCTATGCCCCTCATAATTTTATACATTTCAATAATGTCCCCCCTCAATCTCCTCTGCTCCATGGAAACCAACATCATTCTATCCAATCTCTCTTCATAACTAAAACACTTTAGCTCAGGAAACATCTTGGTAAACTGCCTCTGTACCCTTTCCAGTGCCACCACATTCCTCCTAATAATGTGGATTCCAGAACTGCACACAATACTCCAGTTATTTTCATACAGTTCCTGTAAAACTTCCCTGCTGTTAAATGCTATGCCTTTAATTATTAGCCACTTTATCCATCTGTGCTGCTACTTTAAGAGACTGCTATACATGCATACCAAAGTCCCTCTGATCTCAGGGTCCTGCCACTTATTGTGTATTTCCTTGTCTTCTTTGTCCTGCCCAAGTGCATCACCTCACGCTTACCCGGATTGAACTCCAGTTGCCACTGATTAGTCCAAGTGACCAATCCATCTATCTCTTCCTGTAATCTAAAGCCATCCTCATTATTTACCAATTTTCATATCATCTGTGAACTTGATCAACCCTTCTACGTTCAAGTCTAAATCATAAACCATAAACAGCAAGAGCCCCAACATTGTTCCCTGCGGGACCCCACTGGACACATCTTCCAGTCAGAAAAGTGTGAGGTAATTCACTTTGGCAGGAATAACAAATGTGTAGAGTATAGGGCTAATGGTAGAACTCTTTTAATAGTGTTGACGAACAGAGGGATCTTGGTGTATATGTGCATAGATCCCTGAAAGTTGGCAATCAAGTCGATAAGGTTGTTAAGAAGGCATACGGAGTCTTAGCTTTTATTGGTAGGGGGATTGAATTTCGGAGCCGCAACGTCATGTTGCAACTGTACAAAACTCTAGTGCGGCCGCACTTGAAGTATTGTGTACAGTTCTGGTCCCCACATTATAAGAAAGATGTGGAGGCATTGGAGAGGGTACAGAGGAGGTTTACCAGGATGTTGCCTGGTATGGAAGGCAGGTCTTATGAAGAGAGGCTGAGGGATTTGAGGTTGTTTTCGTTAGAAAGAAGGCGGCTAAGAGGAGACCTTATTGAAACATATAAGATGATTAGAGGTTTAGATAGGGTGGACAGTGATAGCCTTTTTCCTAGGATGGAGAAAGCTAGCACGAGGGGACATAGCTTTAAATTAAGGGGTGGTAGTTATAGGACGGATGTCAGAGGTAGGTTCTTTACCCAGAGGGTGGTAAGGGTATGAAATGCCCTGCCTGCTGCAGTTGTAGATGCGCCAAGTTTGGGGGCATTTAAGAGGTTAGTAGATAAGTTTATGGATGAAAAGGCTATGGTTTAGGTTAGAGGGTCATTGCTTTTTCTTAATTGGTCGGCGTAACATCGAAGGCCGAAGGGCCTGTTCTGCGCTGTAATGTTCTATGTTCTAAAAACATCCCTCAACCATCACCCTCTGTTTCCTGCCACTCAGCCAATTCTGGATCCAATTTGCCAAATTTCCTTGGATCCCATGGACTCTTACTTTCGCTATCACATTCCCATGTGGCTCCTTGTCAAAAGCCTTGCTGAAGGTAAAGTAGATTACACCAAATGCTTCCCCTCACTACACACTTGGTCACCTCTTTGACTTCCCCTTAACAAAATTATGCTGACTGTTCTTGTTTAATCCCTGCCTCTCCAAAAGCAGAATAAGTCTGTTTGTCAGAGTTGCTTTTTGACTGGTATGTTTGAGCATATTTGTGTATGTGCGTGTGTGTGTTTGTGTGTGTGAATCCCTTCCATCCGCCATGATACCTGTGATAGGTGGGACGAGAAAAATCCGGTCAATGTTTCCCTGGGATTCCTTCAGTATTCTTGGAAGATCAAAAAGATGGTGCATTTGCAGAAGTTTGGGAAACCCTGCTCTGAGGACATGGGGTCAAAACCCACCACAGCAAATGGTGGAATTTAAATTCAATTAAAAAATTTGGAATTAAAAAACTAGTTTCAGTAATTGTGACCATTAAACCATCATTGATTATCATAAGATGCCTCTTAAGGTAAGGGTCACTTAAGGTAAGGAACAAAGAACAAAACAGCACGGGAAACAGGCCCTTTGGCCCAACGAGCCTGCACCGCCACCTCAATGTTCCCACTTCTACCCGTGATCCCTATCTATGTTTATAGATCTATGCATTGAAACCAAATTTGAGACAATTTAGGGAGAATTTATTCTGCCAATCAGTCTAAGAGCACATCTTTGGGATGTGGGAAGAAACCGGAGCACCCAGAGCAAACTCGCGCAAGCATGGGGAGAATGCGCAAACTCCCACAGACGCAGGCACAAATCCATGTATCTGCACAGCACAGCGATAGTCACTGAGCTGTCATGTTGCCCATCAAATGGTTCAAGTCAAGCGTACACTAACGGCGTGAAGCACTAGGATACTCAAAAAAAAAAAATCCAAGAGCAGCTCTCTCATGACCCGTCATGTGTATGCCCCTTGTTAGACAACAAGGCAGACCATAGTACCTGTAGGATAAAACAAATACATCAATATCCCCTACTATTTACACACTTCCCAAGGAATTCCCAAGGCTCATGATCCCTATTTTAAATCAGTTTTCTATATCCCCCCATTCCCATTCTGTTCATGTGTCCATCTAAATATCTCTTAAATAACTCCAGAATGCCTGCCTCCACCTCTTTACTTGGCAGCGCATTCCATACCCCCACCACCCTCTGTGAAAAAACTCACTCTAGCATCCAAATTATACCTTACCCTCCCTCACCCTAAGCCTGTGACCCCTCGTGCTATTTGAGTCCATCCTAGGAAAAAGCTTAACCCTGTTTACTATATCTATATCCTTCATAATCTTGTACACCTCTATTGGATCTCCTCTAAATCTACGTCTTTCTAAGGAAAACAGCCTCAATTTGCCTAACCTCTCCTCGTAACTCAGACCTTCCACACCAGGCAGCATCCTGGTAAACCTCCTCTGCACTCTCTCCACAGTCTCCACGTCCTTCCGGTAGTAAAGATGGAGGTATTCCCAATGAGGTCTAACCAACGTTTTATACGACTGCAACATTAAAGGCCAGCTCTTGTACTCTATATCCCTTCCTATAAAGGCTTTCATATATCCTATAAAGATACCATATGCTTTCTTCACAACCTTTTCCACCTGCTCTGCCACCTTCAGAGACTTGTGTACCTGCACCCCCAGGCCCCTCTGCGTTTCCATACTCTTAATAGGTCTACCCTTTATCATATACCTCCCCCTACATTCTTTCTCCCAAAATGCATCACCTCGCATTTATCAGGATTGAATTCCATCTGCCATCTGTCTGCCCAAGCTACCAGCCAATCTATGTTCTGCAGTATCGCCTGCCAATGTTCCTCACTATCCGCAAGTCCAGCCATCTTTGTATCGACTGCAAACTTGCTGATCACTCCACTTACTCCCTCTTCCAAGTCATTTATGTATATTACAAATAGAAGAGGTCCCAGTATGAGCCCTGCGGCACACCACTAGTGACCAACCTTCAGCTAGAGAAACATCTTTCCACTATTACTGTCTGTCTCCTATTACCAAGCCAGTTACGTATCCATCTAGCTACCTGCCCTTGTATCCCAACTAACCTCCCATGAGGGACTTTATCAAACAGAATCTGCTGTCCTTACCTTGTCTGGCCTACGTGTGACTCCAGACCATTAGAAAGCATGCTTTCTGGTTGTATCGCAGCTTGGTATGCTTGTTGCTCTGCCCAAGCCTGCAAGGAACTACGAAAGGTCATGAATGTAGCCCAATCCATCTCACAAACCAACCATTGACTTGTCTATACCTTGCGCTGCCTCAGCAAAACAGCGAGCATCATTAAGGACTCCGTGCACCCTGGACATTCTCTCTTCTATGTTTTTCCATCAGGAAAAAGATACAAAAGTTTGAGGTCACGTACCAACGGACTCAAGAACAGCTTCTTCCCTGCTGTTGTCAAACTTTTGAATGAACTTACCTTGCATTAAGTTGATCTTTCTCTGCACCCTAGCTATGACTGTAATACTACATTCTACACCCTCTCCTTCTCTATGAACAGTATGCTTTGTCTGTATGGACAATGAAAAACAACACTTTTCACTGTATATTAATACATGTGACAATAATAAATTAAATCACAGACCCACAGCAATGTGGTGACTCCTAACTGCCCTCTGAAATGGTTCGGCAAGCCACTCAGTTCAAGAGAAATTAGGATTGCGATTACAAATGCTGGGCTCGCCAGTGATATACACATCACATGAAAATATTTTAAAAAATACAAGATTCAAGCCAATCCATGAAGGTGCGGAGAGTCTTTAACAAAGTTAGTTGCTGACAAAGCAGTGGCACATCTGAATCAGACATGATTGAAAAGATCAATTATGGGCCAAAGCAAATGGAATCACACTCATGATTACAGCAAATGATTCAGTGGCTGGATCATGAAATTAATTTATTTCCTTTTATTAAGACATGTCTAAACAGGAATTACAATACAAACTTTCACAAATATGTCTGTCCTCAATCTGTCAACTCCTTGCTTGAGAACGTATGTCTGAAATGTGGGAATTTGTTTCTGCACCATTCCAATAATCTATAAAATATTTGATAGGGTGGCTAGGGAGGAACTATATCCTCTTGTCGGGAAGCCAAGAACAGATAGAAATAATCGTAAAATTAGAACTTGACCATTCTGGATGGAAATCAGGAAATATTATTTCACACCAAAGAATAGTGGCATATAAATCCTATAGTGCAGAAGGAAGCTATACAGCCCGTTGAGTGTGCACCGACTTTCTGACACAGCTATCTTACCCTGATCCACCCCTACTCTCTGTTTTGATTTTTACCTGGCTAATCCACCTAACCTGCATATCTTGGACACTAAGGGACAATTTACCATGGCCAATCCACCTAACCTGCACATTTTGGAGTGTGGGAGAAAACCCGACAGAAACTCATGCAGACGCATGGAGAAGATGCAAATGCCACATGGTCACCCAAGACCAAAACCCAAGTCCCTGGAGCTCTGAGACAGCAGCGCTAACCACTGTCTGACATTGCCAGGGACATGCTGGAATTCACCCTGCTCTAAAGACTGCAGAGGCTAGAAATCAGTTGGAGTTTTTGAGACTGCGAGCAATAGATTTTTACGAGATAGGGGTTCAGAAAGATGAGAAAAGGTGGAAAATGGAGTTGACCATGATCAAATTCAAAAATGCAGCAGATTTGAGGGATTGAATACCTTACTGCTAATGTTTGACCAAGTACCAATTTCCAGAGGCGTTTGACTCGCAGCACAAGGAGAAAATGCTTCTAGTGGGTTTTGTGAACATAAACCTCACTGTTACTGGTGAGGGGATGGGAAAAGTGTGGATGCGATCTCTCCAAAGAGAATTCCCAATTCTCTTCAGATTTCTGGCCCTGTCACAATTCTATCTGACGGTGAATCTGGGCTGACAGCTGCCCCCAACTTCTACCCAATATAAATCTTGCTATCGATCATATGGCCTAAATATCATATTGATGTTTGAAATAATCATGTTTATCTTTTCTGACATGAGGCATATGTGTCTGAAGGTGTTTCAATGTGGCTTCTCGGTTATGTAAATAATTTTGATAATTTGTACAAGTAATTGATCAAGGTAACATTGCATCCCCTGCAGACTGCTCAAGATCTGGTCCATGGACCATTGAAATAAAAAGGGTGCTCAAGTTATCCCATAAAATTATCTCTTGCAGTGGAACAGACCTCCCCCTTTATTTCTATGGTCCTATAACAAAAAAGTAACCAATGTACTTTGCACAGTCATTAAGACATACATACATACATACAAACAAGGGCAGGCAGAAAAATCATTAAACAGTAATAATACAGTTAATGGGATTGACAGATTGGTGGGCTTCTATTCTGCACTGGTTGCCTGCGCACATCAAGATTTAGGTTGCAAAAGCTATTGGTTTTTCTCCCCCTGAAGGTAATATGTGTAATACCACTGCTCCAACTCCATATAGCGAAGCATCACAGGCAAGTTGCAGTGGTATTCTTGGATTGAAATGTATCAAAACTTCTGACTTCTCCAGTGCGTCTTTGACTGACATATTCTTTTTCACACTCTGGTGTCTATTGCCATACTTGTTTGGTACACAAATTGTACAATAGTTTGAGCAGGATTGCTAAATTCAAAACAAGTTTTCTTTGGTAGTTAATTAACCTTAGAAATGAATTTAACTGTTACATTTGGTTGTGGAGCCTCTACGATAGCCTTCATTTTCTTAGGTGCCTTGTGTAAATGCTTGCTGTCAATCATATGGTCTAAATATCTCATTGACATTTGAAATAATCACATTTATCTTTTCTGACATGAAGACCTTGCATCTGAAGGTGTTTCACTGTGGCTTCTAGGTTACATAAATATTTTTGATCAAGGTAACATTGCACCCCCTGCAATGGCTAAAGATCTGGTCCATGGACCATTGAAATAAAATGGGTGCTCAAGTTATTTCATAAAATTACTTCTTATAGTGGAATAGATCTTTGTGTTATAATGGTGAGCAGAGGTTGAGATTCAGCTGCAACACTCATTTGCAGGTAGACCTGTGATAAATCAATTTTGTTAAATTTCTGCAATACCAGCAAATAATTCCCCAATCAATAACAATGGTATTGATCCACACACAAAGTTGAATTGATCATTGATTTGCAATCTCCTCAAATATTTGTCCTGCTTCATTACAGGCACAATAGTCATTGGTGATGATAGGTTCTATGACTCTGTAAAAACAGGTCATTAATTCAGATTCTGTCTTTGGATGTATGGCATAGGCTCCTGTTCCAACCTTGAGATTCTTTGGCTGGCTGCTTTGCTTGATTTTGAGTATCAACTGAATTCCTTTCATAAAACCAAATGTGCCTTCATATACACCACAGTATTTCCCTCAGATTCTCCATTGATCTGATTGGGAATCAACTAACCTGATCACAGCATCCCAATTCAACTTTATCTTCTCTAGCCAAGAACAGCCAAAGAGAACTGGAAAACTTCCTTGGAGAACATGGAGTGGCAGCAGTTTGTCCACTTAACACTACTTTGACTGTGATGTATCCTCTCAGAGGCAATAGTTCTTCAGTGTAGGTCCTCAAGGTGACAGCTGCTGGCTTTAGTGATAGGTGATTAAATTCTTTCCTGTAGGTGGTCTCGGGCATTAGGGAGATGTATCCATTCTTACAGCCTGTCTATTTAATTCTGGAATTACCCAGAACCAATGTAGTTTTCCTTGAAAGTACATTTAACTCCAATTCCTCCTCAAATTCATGTGCTGTGTCTTCATTGTCCAGATTATTTTATCTTCCACATTGTAAGTTCTTTTGGTGGAATTTACTCGTTTTTCCTTTCAGACGTATTTTGATTCTTTTTCTTGGAAAAGTTGATTTTCTCCAATAAGCTCATGCTATGTGACCAATTTTGTCACAATTTTTGCAATATCTGTCTCTGTGCCAACAATCAACCTGTGAATGATATGTTTTTGCACAATGATGACACATCTGTTGCTGGGTAGACTTTCTCTGGGCAGCACCCATATTAAGGATCCTCCTGCCTGCATTGAGCTGAGAAGCCTCCTTAACAGCAAATTCCATCAAAATGACAACTTCTAAGGCTGTTTTGAGACGTAAGTTTTGTTCAATCTCTGTTGTTGAGCCTCACTCCTCAGCCATAAACCAAACAGTTTCTAATTGTATTATCTAGGATCGCTAAATTCACACTGTTCCATAAGGTGTTTTAGGATTGCCACAAATTGAGCTATCTTCTCTTCTAGCTGATTTCATTTATTGAACCTAAGACACTGCTATAATTAACGGTTCAAGTGAATAATGGCCCTCTAATATCTTAGTTAATTCATCCTCATGTAATGATGCGCTTTCAGAATCTTCATTAATTAACAACAAAGGATATATTTATAAGGATCTGCAAGAGCAACAGCATGTGTGCAGCTAGTTCTGGAATGCTTCTGTCCAAGAGGACTCCTCTCCATGGAGTGATTCCCCCACTCTGACCCCTGATTAATCATCTAGGCCAGGTAACCCTTTCTCTGCTGTGTTGATTTAAAAAGACAATCACCACACCCTCATTCTCAGCAGCCTTTCCAATGGGTGAGATGGAGGATGAGATTCACAATTCTATAATGTGGAGAGTATATTAATCTAGGAGAGTTTTTTTTTCTGTTTCCAGACCATTAGTGGTTAACTGAAGCCCAATTGGTTCACAGACAACAACTCTGTCTGAACTGATTGCACCTTTTCTTTCAGGTACAATGCTGAGAGGACATTAATAGCCGTGGACTTCCATTAGATTGCATTGATTTGGTTCATGATCATGCTTTATTAAGTATAGCAGTGGTTTGCCATTACTATCTGCAGTACACCTGATCAAGAAATTTCTCCTTTTTACCACCAAGCATATTAGAAGGATTTACAGGCTAGTTATCAAGCTGTTTATGAATGTAAGCTTTTGAATTTACTTCAAAAGCCCCTGTCAAGTAACCCGCTGTTAAAATAAGAGACAGTTTTGCATTTCTGCAGACCCAGTAAATTAAAAAAAATACTCTAACTAGGCAACATCAGAATTCTTTTTTCTCTCTCCTTGCATTCTGCTTGACCTGCTGAAAGTTTGTAGCATTTTCTGCTTTCATTTCCAGCATCCACTCTATTTTGTTTTTGCATTTCTATAATTTCATGGTGCCTAATCACCCCGGAACACAATACAGTCAGTGAATTGCTCCCTTTTTAAAAAATGTAGTCACTGTGATAATAATAGTTTGTCACAGTGATGTTGGCCAGAACACACATTTCCCTGCTTCAATTGTTCAGAAGAGTGCATTCTGATTTATGTCCATCGAAAAGGCATCCAACTCCTTATTCCAATAAAGGATAGAATCCCTGTCAGTGCAGCACTCACTCAGTTATAATGCTGGATTGGCAGCCTTAGATTGTGAGGCCAAAATTCTGGAATGGGATTTGACCCAGGAGCTTCAACTCAAGGATGAGAACTGTCATCCACATTTCAAACTGAAACCTTTTGTGGACTAGACAATGAATGACCATTGGGAAATGAGGGGAGAGAGTTTTTCTTATCAATCTTGTTGTTCTTAAACAAAAATATAGATTTACTGATGCACCTGTGTACAATAGTTGATTTACAGCAAGAGTTTAATTTCCTGCAGGCTTACTATATAAGTAACTCTAAGTTGTACACAAGAACAAGCAGTAATTTGATAAGATCACATTGAATATGTTTTCTTCTCTTTATTCCCAATCTTCCTTTCAAACCTGGTTGGTGGCTTCATTCCTGATAGCTCAGTGGCGATTACTGGGAATGAATTCAGAACTTCATGTTAGGTTAAACTCTTCATCGCCTCAATTATGATAACTGTAGACGGTGCAATATAGCTGGAATTGTTTAGCTGCAGACGGTGCAATATATTTGCTTTTGTTTAGCTGCAAAAGGATTTCCTCTCCAATAAATGTCCAGCCAGACAAAAACTCAGTAAATTGGGAAATAATTGCTTTTGTCACAGCTGGTAATTTATTTGGCTCTGTTAAACTAATAGACATTTACACACCTATAATTGTCTTTGTGCTCAGACAATTTGCCAAATATGTGTGATTGCAGATGTGATGTTATAGTGAGAGAGGGCAGTTAAACACCTAAAAATTCTGTAAGACCTTTAGTGGGCACAGAGCTTGTGATGTGTGATTATAATACCTGGTTGAGGTAATATAGGCAGTACACAAACCTCATGTCTGCTCGTCTGTGTGATTGTATCATGAAGGCTATTGCTGAATGTGATTTCTCAGGTTACATGCTCAGCAGCAGGGGCCCAGGGGTATCCATGGCGATTTCGAGTTACAGCTAGTCTGCACGTCTTGAAGGCACCTTTCACGTCTTAAACTGAGGCAGCTGTAACCAGCACCACCATGAATGTTCAGGATGGTGATATGTTTCTGTCTGAGACAACCCTGAAATCTCACTTCACTCTCGTCGCATTTGCTGGCACGAAAACATATTACAGATATTGCAAGCATGGGTCACCTACTTTTCACCCAATTCCCCCTTCCCCAAACTAGCCTTTCCATCTCCCATTTCTGCTTTCAGATACCTAAGACATTACCTGACGAGTGCAGCCTCTCTTTGAAGGGCCATCATGAGAGCAGAAGGCTGATAAACAAGCACAGTCATTTGATCACTCACAGGAACCAGCTCAGATACTGGCACAGTAAGATAGCACAGAGGCAGGATTGGCGCATGATGAGTCATTGGGCATGAGCACCCCACAGGGAGACTGGTAAAGAAAGGATAGTCCGTGTGCCAACTCACTAGAGACAAGGTGACATAAGTGTTCTGTAACTGAAGACTGAAGTGCAGATGAGCGCTTCAGCTGGGTGCTCCAGGAGCACACTGAGGGTCATGCATTCAAGGTGCATGGCACGTTGGTAGGCCATCACCATCAAGAAGTGTGGAGGAGTTGGCACAGAGTGTTGTGCACTATATGGAGTCCACCTTTTCCAGCCTGGAAGTGGTGGCCAATTCCAAATTTGTGGACGCTGTGTCGAATGTCTCGGGTTCCATTACAGCACGAGCAAAAGCCACATGATGTCTGGGGTGCTGTTCTTTAGTGGTGTACTTTATTTCCAGGGTTTGATTAAGAAGGTATTTATGATAGAGGGATGGAAATGTGGACCCATAAGAATAATTTTGGGGAAGTGAAGTCTGATTTTTCAAATCAACACGTAGAGTTAAAGCAGAGTTGGATGCCAACTATAGACATTGTCCATTGTCCAACTGAAACCAAAAAAATATAAACAGGGCTGTTTCTGTAAGGGATGGTTGATACCCAATGTAGCACTAAAGCAGCAGATTGAAAATGCACCAACATGCATCACTGTGCTGTTGAGTGCAACTATTTCTTCTCTTAAAACAACCTGTCTCCCTTAAGGCAACAGAATTAGTAAGAATCTGAGATCAGTGGAAGATCAGTTGCCATCAATGATGGGAAGTTGCAGCTTGGTGGATGTTCCACTCCTAAATTTCTTTCAAAGAGACAGAAAAAAGGAGCAGTGACTGACTTCACTCTCTTCTTCCCTTTGATTTGGGGTGAACTCAGAATTGAAAGGAAAAGAGACTGCTGTAGTTTCAGCCAAGTTGCCAATTTGCAAATTGTATCATTTATTTTCCATCAAGAGTATCTCAAACAAGAATGAGGCAGCTAAGTGTCTACTGGGAGAGATTTGTGTCATGTAGCCTTCTCTAACCTCATTCATTAAAGATATGTTTGTGCCTGAAGAAACTTTCTGGCTTCAGTGCATATATTTATGTTGCCAAAGCTCAGCCAAGAATGAATGTGTATAATAAAAGTTGGAATGGTTTCCTTGTAATTCAGTTTGATTCAATGGTACTCCAACCATTAAGCAGCCCAAACATCGATCTCAATGATAGGCTGTGGATTCAGGAAGCAATCTATTGCTGAGTGCATGTTCTAGGCCTATGGGGAAATGATGAAAAGTAAATTTGCGGGTTGATAAAGTCATATCTATGGTAGACAACTGGGGGAAAGGAAACAAAATAGAGTCTCAGGAAAAAATACAGCCAACGAAGGAATGCATAAAAGCCATCAGGACGTAAGCAAGAGTGGCCAACTGAGTAGAACAATATTGCAACAATCCAAAACAATCATTTTAATTATTGTCCTAGCATTATGCACATATTACTGTCAAGTTACGTGTCCTGTCTAATCCTAATTAATGAATATATCTGACCAGTGTTCAAACGTTCAGAATCGTTACTTACTGATTTTAGAGAGTATGTCAGGGAATTATTTTGATTTAACCACTAAAAGTTGCTGAATAGCAAATCATACTACTTCATGCTCACTTTTTACAGATTATAAGGTGAATTGCTGCTCTGAGTGGTTAGGTGTTGGTTCTCAGAGAGGGGAAATCAACCTCTGTTTTATAACAGATTGGAGACTCAGGTCTGGATTTTGAACAGTCCAAGATCTTTAAACTTGAAGTGAGAAGTGGGAAATCTGTTTAATTTTGGTGGCTCATTTTGTCTGTTAAATCAAAAGTGGGGAAATGGCTCTTAGTATTTCTAAAGAGGTTCTGGAGGTCAAAGATGCTTCCCAATTTGCCAATGAATAGTGATATGATTAAAACATATAAGATTCTTAGGGAAATAGGGTAAATTTTGGGATGATGCTTCCACTCACGGAAGAGCGTAGGATCAGAGGGCATATTCACAGAATAAGGGGGTTTTCATTTAAGTCAGATTTGAGGAAATGAAAGCGGCTGAAGAAAAATGGAATGAAGGAAATTTATCAACGTACAGCAATATTGATGAAGTGATGATGATGCAGAAGAAAAGCCATGAATTCTTGATGGGACCTTGTTTATAAATGACTGCTTTGAAAACTAATTTTAACTGAATTGTTTTATATAACGTAGTGGCTGAACACCAGATGTGTATTTTCTCAAAGAGTGGTGAATCTTTGGAATTCTTTACCTCAGGAACCCTCAAACATTTTCAAGGCTGAGATTGGTAGGTTTTTAATCAGTCAGAGGATTAAGGGTTATGGAAAGAAGACAGGAAAGTGGATTAAGTGAGTGTTAGATAAACAATAATCTTATTAGATGGCGGAGCACGCTCGAAAGGCTGAATGGTCTATTCCTGTTCTGATTTCTTATGGCCTTATAGTGTAGGGTGCAATTTGGTTTTGATTAATGTATCAACAGTCTTTTCCAATGATAGTGATGACGTGCAGTGGTGAATATGCCCACTGTCACATTGAGTAGGAAGTATGCAAGATTATATAGCAGATTTTGCTGTACCAATGCTGGTGCAATGATCAACATCTGCTGTTGTTATACCAACAAAAGGTATAGCAAATTGGGAGATCTGTACATATGACACTCCTGAGTTTGTGGTGGACTGATATTTCCTGCTCCACAGGGCTCACTCTTATTTTCATAGACATTAGGAATAACCAGGGAAAAATGGTACTGGCCGGTATTTAGGCTAACTGTGTATCTATTATGAATATTTCTGACCATTTCGTTTGAGGGTTGGTGTTCCCTAGTGGAAAAAAATCTTTGGACTCAGTTTGGAATCATTAAAAAATGAGGACCAACCGGTACTGGAAGAATTGGAATTTTCAAAAAGATGTACTGTTGCGAAGTTGGATAGAGTAGTAGTAGCTTGGTGTTTGTAAAATAGTAAAATGCTAGAGAGAAAGCATCGCACAGTCTCTTTAAAAGATGGTGCTTTTTCCATGCTTAAGATTTTAAAAAGTGCCAGTGTATTAGAATGTCCAGACTGAAACATTTTTATTGAAAGGGCCAAACACCAGGCTTTCAGTCTTTTGAAGTTACTAAGGCTTTCAGTCTTTTGAAGTTTTCGAATTCAGCCAATCAATTTGAATCAGAACAGGTTTTTGAATTTAGTCAATCAGTTTGAATCAGGCACTTAAATACTAGCAACATATTAAATTTAAATCTGATGGTTTTAGCAGCCTAGGACCAATCCTATTTGAGGGGATATTGATATGTCATAGGTATAAAAGGAAAAGGCAGTGGAACAAAAAAGATGGCAAGTTGCTCTCTCCTATCCGCTCACAACTCTTAGCTCAAAACCTCATCCAGATAGCAAAGAAGAATTAACAGAGAAGGCCTAAAATATTCCGGAAGAGACTAAACCTGCTTGTAATTTAGAGAGTTCCTAAAATTCTATTTTTTTTTTAATGAGTGGGAATTGTATTTGTTGCAACAGCATTCCATTAGAATTGTTTTATTTGATCTGTTCACTGTTAGTTAGATAAATGAATTGTTACTTGTTGATTTGAGAGAGAATATTGGGAGATATTTTAATTTAACCATTAAAAGTTGTTGAAGAGCAGATCGTACCACTTCTCGCTCACGTTTTACAGATTATAGGGTAAGGTGCTCCTCTTTGAGTGGTTAGGTGTTAGTTCTCAGAGGGGAGAATCAACAGTATCGAAGGAATTCTGAATATTTCTAACTTTTTTAAATAATTTAATTTAAATTCCATTTTTAACACGACTTTGGTATTGTTTATCTAACTTGTTAAATTACTAAATTTAAATGGTTTTTAACATGGTATTCGTAATTTAATTTAAATGATCTTTAACATGATATTTATTATTTGATATTTGTGATTTAGTTTAAATCATTTTAATGTGATTTTGCTATTGTTTGACTTTTTAAACAATTTAACTAAGCCGACATTTTAATGTAATTCTGATATCATTGATCTAACTTTTAAAAATATACATACAATTTTTTAAAAAATGATTCAGCTCTATCTGACTTGTAAATGTTTTGTTCCAATTACTACTTAATGTGAATCTAAACCGTTATTAGAGAGCATATAATTATAGCAGCCTCCATCTGTCCTTTCTGCACAGGTTAGAGATTGCTGCAGAGCTACACAAGGGCCCACATTGTGAAAAAAATTTTCGTGCCATTCAAGTGACATCCTCATTCCTACCATTGCATTAAGCGCTTTAGACCAAGGCCAGCAATGATTGCAAAATCCATAACAAGGGGGACGATGGCTTAGTGGTATTATTGCTAGACTATTTATTAATCCAGAAACTCAGCTAATGTTCTGGATTCTCAGGTTCAAATCCCACCATGGCAGATGGTGGAATTTGACATCAATAAAAAAAATGTGGAATTAAGAATCCTCTGACAATCATGAAACCATTGTTGATTGTTGGAAAAACCCATCTGCTCACTAATGTCCTTTAGAGAAGGAAGTCTGCCATCCTTACCCAGTTTGGTGTGCATGTGATTCCAGAGCCACAGCAATGTGGTTGACTCTCAACTGCCCTCCAAGGGCAATTAGGAATGGGCAGTAAATACTGGCCAGCCAGCGATGCCCATGTCCCATAATTGAATTTTAAAAAGTGTGATAATCTAATAAGGAACATGGCAATATTATCAGTGTGTGTGTGTTTTTTGTCACTAGGATCGAGACCAACTCTTCAGCATTCTTCTTTCCACTGGGCCCAAATGTTCCTAGTCCTGAATCCATGTTGTTCTGTAATTTCTCTCCTATCTCCCTCCATGGCTTCTCCAAACTCATTTTGCCTATAAGACCTATTTCCTGCTTTCTCAACCTCAGTTGCACCAAACTGCTAACAACCCAACTTCGTACTGTTGATCCATGTGGTAAATGGTTCTCCCTCTTTAAGTCCTGTTCTTCTCCTCATCAAACCGTCTGCCATTGCCTGTCTCTTCATGACATTCAATCTTTACCCTATTGCTCTTGCAAACTACTGTCCTGTTTCCAAATTCCCTTTCTTCTCCAACCCTCACAAATCCATTCTGATCTTTCCTAGAATACTCTGCCTGAATGTCTCCAATCAGGTTTCTGTGACAGAAGCGAAACTGTCTTACCAATGTTACAAATGACATTCTGTTAGGAATAACTCGGGAAGTCATCTGTAAAGGAAAGATGTTTGTTCATCAAAAGTTAAACCCTAGCCCTGTGGTACATGTACGAGTCCTATCCGGGATGATAGAGCGCTGGACCTGCTCAGAGGTCTGCCATATCAAGGGCTCAGGATATGAGTTCCACCTGGTTAGGCAATTGCTCCTTATCATGAGAACTCTTATTCCGTGAGTTCCAAAGGGATTTCCCATGTGAGTACTGGGGTTATCGCACTATGTAACAGTGACAGAGTCATACTGTCCCTTCTCATCCTCCTTGACCTGTCTGCAACCTTTGACATGTCATTCTTATCTGGTAACTTTGCCCTCACATTGCTGGGACTATTCTCTCCTAATTCCATTTTGATCCGTCCTATTGTATCCAGAGAATTCCCCACAATGGCTTTCTTCTTCCACTCTCAAATTGTTACCTCTGATGTACCCCAAGCATCTCTCTTTGCCTCCCCCTCATCCCCAACGCCCATTTGCCATCTAAGACATAATCTGAAAACAAATCAGAGGGTAAAATTGGATAATCGGAAGGGTAGATCGCGATGTGTGATTAACCCATACCTGTTCAATGCGATGCTGATAAAACACAAACTTTGCGCTAATTGAAATGAGTGTAGAATATAGCATTTGCCATGATCTGAGTCACTGCATGCCTCAGCAAGGGGCCAAAGTTCTTGTGATGCCAGCAGCACTTGAAGTTAACCTACACTACTTAAAGTTTTAAAGGCGAGATATACTCTGCTGGAATTGGTTAATAAGGAAATTGGGGTGAGGGGTTTATGAGCAGAAAGTTAAAGTAAAAATGGTGAGTTGCAGGTTCTCTGGTGCAGATATGGAGATTTTGATGATGGAGGTGGACAAGAAGAGAGAGATATTCTTTCCACAAGGGAAGCTGGAGGAATTCCAGATAGGCACTGCAAAGGTAGTGAGAGCAGACAGCCTCATGGTCAATGCCAGCTGTATTGCCCTGACCGTGCAGTGCTACAGAAAATTCAATGAATGGCCAAGACCAGTGTATCATCAAATGCCTTATCCTGACAAATGAACCACCACTCACCACATAGCTTTCACTCAGATTCAATCATATTTCACATTCAAAGCTTCACCTCACCCTGATACACTTAGCACTGCTGCAAACCTCACGCTCACACCTTACAGCTTGCACATATTCCAGCTATTCTACTGTTGCAGACTCATCAACCATACACAGCACCACACTTGCTACTGCAATTAGTCTCTGCCTTGTAGGACACAATGATCCAAAATCAGAGGCACAATCATTTCTAATTTGCATGCTACATATGGTGTATGCACCTCTTGTTTTTCCTTTCTTCCATTAAACTAATCCTACCTTTGCACTCTTATCCTTCAGATATTCAAGACTGCCTGCTGATTAATAATTGATGCAAGAGCCTGAGATGCAACTGGAACATGTGGTTTATATTATGTATGCCTCTGTGAACTAAGCAGCATAAAGAATCACAAGGTAGACTTGAATACTTCAATACTGGGAGCTGTTTATTGCAGATGTGCATTCATTTACAGTCGGGGCTAAGACTGGGCAGAGCTAATAGTCCGGAAGTCACCTGACCTGTACCCTTTAAGAGGCAGATCATTACCTTAACCCCAGTGTACTATATATATCATATATACATATATCACAGTTGGGTTGCTATGTGGAATCATGAACCATGTGACCATCTTTAGGTCTTTTTACCCAGCAGCTAGCTTGTGGTTTGAAGTGGTGGCTGAAAGTCTGAGGGTGCAGTGGACTCTCACAGGGTAAAAGCTAGAATAGTGGTCACACACCAGCTGCACTTTGAGGAAGTGCTAGCCAATGTGTTGGAAGTACATTGCAGCATTGAGATTCAGCCCCTGCAAAGCCACATGCTTGCAATGGGCAGCATTCTGTGATGTGGGGAAATCCATTATTCTGGAAAAGGCATAATAATGCTCCACCTGATTCTGTCCATTCAGAAATATCACAATAAACTTTGTTACCCAACATAAAGAGCAACTATCAGCTCTCTGATACAACAGCAAGTCACCAAGACTCCTCTGAATAGCATCTTCCAAACCTTGATTACTCACTAGGAGGAAGACAACAGACAAATTGAGGAGGCCACCATCTGCAAATTCCCCGCCAAGTCACTTGTCATCCGGACTTGAAATGATATCATTCATCCTTTACTGTAACTGGGTCAAAATCCTAGAACTCCCTTCCTAACAGCACTGTGAGTGTATCCACATCAATGGCCTGCAGCAGTTCATGAAGGACACACTTAATCATCTTCTCAATTAGGGATGGGCAATAAATGCTGGTCCAGCCAGTTATGCCTACATGTCAAGAATGAATAAATTGATAAAAGTGGATCACAAAACTGGGAGGGATTACAAACATTGCCAGCTACATCTTAGAAAAATTCCATTGCCAAGATATTTACTTTCACAGCCATTGGCAGTATAGTTCTTCACCTGGGGTTGAAGGTCTGGTTTCAAGAGGTGATAGAGTTTGCCATTATAAAGCATAGACCGTTCCTGACTTTGAAGATCTGAAAGATACTATATGGATAAAACAGCTGCTGAGATCCCTTCTTCCTTTCCTCCTCCTTCCTGTCCTCCTCTCTGCTCCATCCACTATTGGTGCTGCAATTCATGGACTTTAGCTGGAGCAAATGATCTGACCAGAAACCTTGCCATTACAACAAGGTCTTCCCCATAAGAAGCTGGGTCAAACTCCTGGAACTCCCTTGCTAGCAGTACTATGAATGTACCAGCACCACATGGGTTCCACTGGTTCAAGAAGGCAGCTCACCGCCACCTTTCAAGAGGCAATTAGGGATGGGCAATAAATACTTGACTACCCAACGACACCCAGATGTCATGAATGAACAAAAATTTGTGCCCATCTTTGCCACAGCTCATTGACTGAATCTCAGCAATGAGTTCCCATCTCTGCGAAGCCTCGAATTGACCCAAATTATAGAATTATATCAAATTGTTCACAGCACAGAAACAGTCCATTTAGCCCAATGAGTCCAAATTGGCATTACCGGCCAATTTGCACCCTTTCATTTTTCCTCATCAAACCCTTGTTACTTTTTCCCTCGTATGCTTTTCTGGTTCCCCTTAAATTACTCAATACCATTCACTCACTCCTGAGGCCTCAAGATCCACACTGTCAACATTCTCTTGTAAAGGTGTCGGTATCGGTGTCGGGCACCACAATCTTTCATAAATTAAAGACTTCAGTCAGGTCACTACTCAGCCTTCTTGTCTCCAGAGAAAAGACAAATAAGTTGTTCATTCTTATAAATAATATTATCACTTTTTAAGTCAATTATAATGGGAAATGTTTTAACACTATCAGCATCAGCTTGTAATAAGGAAAGTCAAAGCATTATAATGATAATATTACCACTTTCATAGAATCCTACAGTGCAGACAGGGTGGTCCATTATGTCTACATTGACAACAATCCCACCCAGGTCCTATCCACTTAACCCCATATATTTATTCTGCTAGTCTCCCTGACACTAAGGAGCAATTTACCATGGCCAATCAGCCTAACCCACACATTCTTTAGAGTTTGGAAGGAAACTGGAGCACCCAGAGGAAACTCACACAGACACAGGGAGAATGTGCAAACTCCACCCAGACAGTTATCCAAGGCCGGAATTGAACTGGGGTCCCTGATGCTGAAAGCAGCAATGCTAATCACTGTGAAAGTGGTAGTAACTTCATACACAATTTCTTCATTACACAATGACATTGGTCTTCATATTCATTGTCCATGATACATCATGTTTGAAAATATCCATGTGGAACCTTACAGGCATGGCCATAAAATCAGGCTGAGTTTTGGAAGGTTTTGTGCTACCACTGCCACTGTGATAGATCCACTGTGATTTGTGCCAAATATTCACTTGATGAAGGCATTAGATGGTGGGAGCCTGCACCAGAAGTATGCATAGTAGGCAGACTGTGATGCCAGTGCTTCCAGTTAATGTTCTTTCTTAAACACAAAGCTGAAATGCATTCAGCAGCAGGCAAAAACCTCCAGCATGTAAATATTTAAGTTGCAGATTAATTGCTGATTAACATCTACATGTTGTGTCTTGGTTTGTCAGAGCTTCATGATTTGAAGAGTTGGTTAGTGCTGATAAAAGGGAGTTCCAGGATTTTGACCCAGTGACAGTGAAGGAACAATGATATATTTCCAAGTCAAAATGGTGTGCAAGTTGGAGAGGAACTTACAGGTGGTGGTGCTCCCATGTATTTGCTGCTCTTGTCCTTCTTAGATGATAGAAGTCACAATTTGGAAAGTGCTGCCAAAGAAGCCTTGGTGAGTCCTTGAAGTGGATATTTTAGATTGCACAGTGGCAGCCATATGTACATCAATGGTGGATAAAGTGAATGTTTGTGGATAGGGTGCCAATCAAGTGATTTGCTCTCTCCTATATGTTTTCAAGCTTCCAGTGTCTTATTGCAACTGCACTCGACACGACTTAAGGACTGTGCATGGAATGGTGATTCTTACTGATACTGTCTTGGACAGATGTGTTTGCAGTAAGCAGATTGCTGAGGATGAGGTCAAGTATGTTTTGACCGTTTGGTTCCCTCATCACCTGCCCCAGCTCCAATCTAACAGCTATGTCTTTTATGACTTGACCAATTTGGTCAGTCATTGTGCTACTGAGCCAACCTTATTCGTGGATTTGAAGTCATCCACCCGGAGCACCGCACTTTTGTGCCTTTGCCACCTTCAGTGTTGCTGCCAAGTGGAGTTCAAATTGAAGTCCTAATTGTTCTGATAACATAAGACTTTATGCAGTCTGGAGTCAATATTGAGGATTCCCAGGGCAGCTCCCTCTTGACTATATCACCTCTACTGCGTATGACCTGTTTCAATTGCAGACAGTTGGTGCAATGATGATGGTTACATTATCTGTAAGGCATGATTCTGTGAGCATGACCCTGTCAGGCTGTTGCTCGACTACTCTGTGGGACAGCTCTCCCACTTTTGTTACAAACCCTCCCCTCCCCATATGTTAGTCAGGAGGACTTTGTTGGGTTGACAGAGCTGAGTATGTTGTTGTCATTTCTGGTGCCAAAGTCAATGCTGAGTGCTCCATCAGTTTCCATTTCTTATAGGCTTCTTAGTGGTTAAGAGTGAACAACATTGCAATGGGTCTGGAGTCACAGACCTAGTAAGGGCAGCAGATTTTCTTCTTTATAGGGGTGAACTAGATGAGTTTTTATGGCAGTCCTTTCATGGTCATCATTAGATTTTTAATTCCAGATTTTAATTGAATTCAAATTAATCTGCCATGGTTGGTTTTGAACCCAGGACCCCAGATCTTTTAGATCACCTAGATTACAAGTCCAACAACAATAACATTATGCCGCCACTCCTCTTCAGGCAGAGGCAACATAGTGAAGCTCTTTATAGAGGAAAGAACAATCTGGGGAGTATTTCCCCAGGATAAAAGAGCTTAGCGTGTATTTTGATATTGATGTGAGGACTACATTATTGAAAGCAGAGGGCAGCTGGTCTGCGGGCTGGAAGATCAGTTTGGTTGGTATCAGTCTAGTGAAGAGTTATTGAATGAGTTAAAGGTGGGCCTGATGGGCAAGGTGAGCTGACAAGAAGAGAAATTGGACACAAGCTGTTCAAAAATAAGTGTGTAAGCTCCAGGACAGAGGGAAGCTTTCATTAACAAGAGGAAGCAGCAGACGAGAACTAAATAGATAAAGTAAAGCTTATTTATTAGTCACAAGTAGATTTACATTAACACTGCAATGAAGTTACTGTGAAAATTCCCTAGTCACCACACTCTGGCACCTGTTTGGATACACTGAGGGAAAATTTAGCATGCCAATGCACCTAACCAGCACATCTTGCGGACAATGAAAGGAAAACTGAGCATCCAAAGGAAACCCACGCAGACATGGGGAGAATGTGCAGAATTTGCACAGACACTGATTCAATTTGTGAATTGAATCTGAGACAGCAGTGCTAACCATCATATTGTCTCAGTCTGAGTCCATGTGCTCCTCTCATTGGCTGGCAATGAGGGTGGAGGGACAAAGAAGGTTGATTGTTGTTTGTGGGGAAACAAAACTCCAGATTATTTTTGCACTCCAGGGTTGGTCCTGAAGTGGGTGGTTTTGAAAGAGGAATGGCAGTTGAGGTGATCTGATCGGATTGAACAATAAATTGTGTGTCAGATATGCTCATGTCTGTACCTGTCTCAGATTGAGGAAGTCCAGCACAAAAACCAATGGATTCTCTAAAGAGCCGCTAGCAGTGTGGCAAGGCTACAGCACTGCATCCAAATATTGTTTGGATTAGCTTACCAAATCCTGAAGTGGAAACTGGCTTTCACCTCAAAGCCAATCAACTGACTAGAGCTCAATATGAACATTCTTTTTGCAGAAGTTGAAGAACAGCACACAATTAATTTCATTCAAGGAGATGAGGAGAAATGATGGTCTGGACTCTGCCTGGAGTGCTGAAGGTTGATTAGAAACCTGACTAATATCAGCTCCCTTTGTGATTACAATCAATCATGTTGAATAAATCGTAAAGCATCTGGTTTAATGTTAAACATCCTCTAGTAACACTTTTAGCTTCAAATTGATTTGTGGATATATTCTCAATTTCTGCTAAAACTGTTAACCAAACTATTATCCAATACTTCATGCAATTACTCTTCCATTTCATTGTAAAGCACTGTTCTTGTTTATATGTGTTCTCTCTGTTTGTTGCATTGCTTCTCTCTTCTGTCACTTTCTGTCTGACTTTGTCGTTTTCATTTCAGTCTCTTTCTCTGTCTATAGGTGTGTTTCTCTCTACCTTTCTATCATTCTCTTTTCTTCCCCTCTCTCTCTCTCTCTCCCTTTGTGCATTTCTTTGTTTATTCCCTTCTCTCTCTCTCTGTTTATCTCTTTGGCTCTCGCTGTTTCCTTTTCTCCCTCTTCTTGCTGTAACTGTTTATTTCCCTCTGTTATTTTTTTGTTCCTCTCTCTCTGTATTCTTCACTCTACAAAAGTTATGGAAACACAAGTTGCATTAATTCAACTCAGCTCTCCCTAGAGATGAGCCCTGGCCAGGAATAGATACAGAGCACTGATCCAGTCTAGTGTACTTTGTATCTGGTGATTATTTTTTTAATCTTTAGAATAATTTGTCCAGATTTAAATCTTTGAACCTTACTTGAATCTATGTTTCTATAACTTTCTCACTTGATAAAGAATGTCTCCTGGTATAAAAAATAGAAATCCCACCAGAGAGAGAAGAACTTTGTGAAGGAAATGACAGTGAATTAGACACTCAAATGAAAGCAAAAACTGTGAATGCTGGAAATCTGAATTAAAGACAGAAAATGCTAGATAAATTCAGCTGGCAGAGTTTTCTCAGAAAAATTCTAAGTGTTGAACGGACAAGTAAACAGAAGATTTCACACCCATTTTTCCAACAAAATAAGTGATGGTAAGTTACGGCAATTTGTGAACACAGGCCATAATGTGATTCCCACGAGTAGGGAAAGTGGACAGAACCTATTTACACCACAAAGCTAGCTGCGGACTGCTAGGTCTCCCAGTGAACACAGTATACAGGGAGATCTGTCAATACCCCCACTTCCATGGATTCCCTCCACCCACGGATTGCAGGCCTGTGGATTGCCAGCCCCCAGTCACCAATACCAGCAACCCCCCCCCCAAATCCCCTATCGCCAGCTCCAACCTCCTATTGTCAGCCCCACCAAACCTGCCTTGCTCCAGATGCAGAATTCCTCCCCTCCCATGGCCTCTCCATCAGGCTTTGCCCCATCCAATCCAATCCCCGTAAGGCCTCATCCTCTCAGGCCCTGCTCCCTGGCACTGCCTGGTGGGCAGTGCCATCAGGCTGCCAGTTCCAGGACACCAGACTGGCAGTGCCCAAGATTCCATCAATTAGGCCATCATGTCTGGTCCCTTTTGACGGGAACCATTTGTGATCCTCGCCAGTGATGACTTCCATCATCGAAGTAAATAAGAATAAGTGACCTCTGATAATTGCATTCTAGGTGCATTAATAATATGCATGTCATTAATATTTAGATCAGCTGGGCATGAGAATGAATTCACTGGCAGATTAGGGTTGGCAGTATTGAGAGAGATGAGAAATCGGATTCACGCCCAATTTCTCACTTTCCACTCATATTTCCCACCCTGCTACACTATTTGATCACTGCAGTGGGGCAGAAAAATCCCACCCAGCATTTCTGGGTAGCATCTGTGGAGAGAGAAACTGTATTTTGCTTTTATTAAAGAATACCTCAATATGATATGTAGCTAAATTGTCATCTACTTTAGCAGTAGGCATCCCTTCCTTCCTAAGTCTGCTTCAGAGAAATTCTCCTTTTGAGATTGCAAGTTTGAAATGATCAGTTTTTATGATAACAACTTGTTCCTTCTTTGATCGGAATCCCTTTTAGCTGACTGAAGAATGTCAATAGATGCTTTGTGTTCAAAACCACAAGGCTTAATGTTCTTGTCTGGTTGATCTTTGAACATTTTAAAATCTGTCATTTCCTCCTGATCCCATTCAAGTCAAAGTTTATTTCTTTCATTTTTAGGAATAGCTTCAACAATTTGAACTTTTGATTCTTTTTATCTAATGCTTCTTGTTTTATGTGCCACTTACAAATGATTTTATTCCAATCACTCTTGAGGTTGTGATGGGTCTTTTGAACTGAGTCCAGTTGGTTCTATTTCTCAACACTGACAGTCATGTTTAATCCTTGGGCTGCTTCAAGACCGACAGGACTATTTCACCCCTATCATTAGCTGTCTTTGATGTGAAGGCTTTAACATGCTGATTAAGTTGACTGCTTGAAAAATGGCATTGCAAAGCCTTTTACCCTTGCTGGACTATATATAAAAAAATTTCCAGGAATGTGTTCGGTTAGGTGTCAGCACACAGAGTCTTCCAATTTCTACGATGACGAAGTGGCATGCAGTGTTTCAGACCCCTGGGAGGTGTCAGCAGCTCCTGAACTTTAGCTCAAAGTACTGCTTTGCTTAAAGGAAAATGAATTCTCCAGTACCATTACTGTGGAGGTGGATTGGTCCTCAATCTGTCCTACGTCTTTTGCGTGGTAAAAGCAAAAGCAAAAAAAGCATTGCGTGGTACCACCCCAATCCAACGCCGGCATCTTTACATCATGACTACGTCTTTTGCGACAGCCCTGCTCACTAGTGGCTAAGTAGCTTCTGCTGCCCTGCCCTGTGGCTCATTGACTAGGTGAAGAATCTCCCGCATGATCTGTATATCTGGGAACTCCCAAGTTCTCTCTATAAATCTGGAGGAAGATTTCTGTGAATTTTTGTCCTCAAAGTTTACCTTTTCTGTTTTAACAATTTGGCTTCCCACAGGCTGTCTTGGCCACATTAGGGTCAGTAGGCTCCAACCCAGAAATTCTTAATTCTGTGAACTTTCCATTACAAGTTTTGTTCTCTTTGAACTCTGCATATACAAACCTGGCCCTATCTAATTCCATTGGCTTTCTCTTATCCATTTCAATCCTCGAACATTCCATTATCCCTTGCAGGTCTTCCAAACCTTTCTCAACTTTCTGCAACTCAGCAGACCTTAGCAGGCACTGCTCAGTCTTCCTGGATTTAGTAAGAAATCTCTCAACACCAGGTTAAAGTCCAACAGGTTTATTTGGTAGCAAAAGCCACTAGCTTTCAGAGCACTGCTCCTTTGTCAGGTAAGTGGGAGTTCTGTTCACAAACAGGGCATATAAAAACAAACTCAATTTACAAAATAATGGTTGGAATATGAATCTTTACAGGTAATCAAGTCGTAAAGATACAGACAATGTGAGTGGAGAGAGTGTTAAGCACAAGTTAAAGAGATGTGTATTGTCTCCAGACAGGACAGTTAGTGAGATTTTGCAAGCTCAGGCAAGTTGTGGGGGTTAAGGATAGTGTGACATGAACCCAAGATCCTGGTTGAGGCTGTCCTCGTGTGTGGAACTTGGTTGTGTGTTATGAAGGCCACCTTGAAGAACGTTTACCCGAAGATCAGAAGCTGAATGCCGGGACCACTGAAGTATTCCCCAACAGGAAGAGAACAATCTTGCCTGGTGATTGTCGAGTGGTGTTCATTCATCTGTTGTCAAAGCGTCTGCATGATCTCCCCAATATACCATGCCTCAGGACATTCTTTCCTGCAGCATATCAGGTAGACAACATTGACCAAGTTGCAAGAGTATCATGTAGCTGGTCGATGGTGTCCTCAAGTGAGATGATGGCATCAGTGTCAATGATCTGGCACATCTTGCAGAGATTGCTGTGGCAGGATTGTGTGGTGTTATGGTCATTGTTCTCCTGAAGGATGTCTGCAGCAAACTAGCCAATGGACTGTTTGAGGTTGTATGATTGTTTTGAAGATAAGAAGTGGAGGTCTGGGGATGGCCTTGGTGAGATTTTCTTCTTCATCAGTCTCATGTTGAAGGCTCCGAAGAAGATGACATAGATTCTCTGCTCTGAGGAAATACTGGACAACGAAGGATACTCTGTCCACCATGTCCCCTTTTTGTCTTCTGAGGAGGTTGGCACAGTTTTTCACTATGGCATATTGAAACTGTTGATCGATGATATGAGGGCATCTTTCAGCATCTGGAGGTGTCTGAGCAGATCCTATATATACAGAGGGCTCGTCAGAAAGGGATGGCTTCTTTAACATGTTCAGTGTGGAAGCTGGAGAAATGGAGCATTGAGGTTGTCCATGGGCTTGTGATGCACTGAAGTGCTGAGGTGACCATCCTTGATGGAGATGCATTTGTCAAGAATGCAACTGATTTCAGAGAGTAGTCCATGGTGAATCTGATTGTGGGATGGAATTTGATGGTGTCATATAGTTGATTCATGGTGAACAATCATTGAAACTAAAGAAAGAAAATATCATCGATGTATCTAGTGTATAGCGTTGGTTGAAGGTCCATCGACAAGTTATGTGGTTCTCCACTAAGAAGACAACTCTTTGCATTGGAAAGCTTTAGGTCAAACTCACCAGACCCCTAGTAAGTTCACTGTTTAAAGTTAAGTTTTACTAGTTGCACCTCAACACATTCTCCAGTGAATCCTTTGACTAGTAGACGGGAACATTTTCTGCTGCTGCATAAGAAACCTCTTATTTTCTCCACTTCTGGCATCTCTGTAACCAGTATCTCGCAGAATGTTTATCGCCTTTTCCAGTTTCTTGGAACACTAGGTGTTATCTTCCCTTCTGTGTACAAAATCTTGGTAAGTATTTACTCCCTCTGTTATGTTTGCAAAATGCTTACGATGTTTGCAATCATAAATACCAATGTTCCCTGTGGCTTTCTTAGTATAGTAAAAAGTCTCACAACATCAGGTTAGTCCAACAGATTTATTTGGTAGCAAATAAACCTGTTGGTCTTTAACCTGGTGTTGTAAGACTTCTTACTGTTCTTAACCCTGTCCAACACCGCATCTCCACATCATGGCTTTCTTAGTATGTTAACAATTTCTCTTGTATTTCTCTTGGTAGCCTGGTTAATTACAGCAGTCTAATAACTGGGCTTGTTGTAGCTTCCGCTCTCCTTAATGCAAGCAGTCTCTCTCTGCTACTCTGAAGATGCCTCAGGATGATTCTGAAGCACCGTTTGAATTTTTTTCTGCTGTATCTTTAGAGGACACAAGATGGCCACTTTGCCATGTTGCCAGGGCAAACTGCCAAGTCATTCTCCCAAATAAGAACATCACCACTTCAAACAGCTTTCCTCCCACCTATGGTTTTATCTTTTCGCACCTTACAGTTGTTTATCAGTTAATGTTTTTGTGCCTGAAGGAAAACTAGCAAATCAACAAGTTGTTGTTTTACTCTTTTGGAACATTCATTGAATTTCAAATGTCTTCTGTGAATCCTGCTGGTAAGTCTAGTCTGATCGACATCTAGCTAAAGTTGGTCAAATCCACGAGAGAAGCCATGTCACCTTCTCAGAGTTCATTTTGACTTGCAATCCATTTTTGAAAAGTAAACTTTAAAGCAGTTTTCTAAAAGAAAATCCTAACTTTTCTTACTGTGCACCAAAACAACCTCCTAGTCAGCAGTTAGCTGGGTCACAGCATGACTGAAGGCTCGGTGAATAAGTGACCACTACCAGTAATTCATTTGATTTGCACATTTGATGCATAAAGAATTGAACATAGAACATAGAACAATACAGCACAGAACAGGCCCTTCGGCCTTCGATGTTGTGCCGACCAAAATAAAAAGCAATGCCCCTCCTAACTAAACCATTCCCTTCTCATCCATATACTTATCAACTAACCTCTTAAACGCCACCAAACTTGGCGCATCTACAACAGCTGCAGGCAGGGCATTCCACTCCCTAATCACTCTTTGAGTAAAGAACCTACCTCTGATATCCGTCCTATAACTCATACCCCTTAATTTAAAGCTGTGTCCCCTCGTGCTAGCTTTCTCCATCCTAGGAAAAAGGCTATCACTGTCCACCCTATCTAAACCTCTAATCATCTTATATGCTTCAATAAGATCCCCTCTTAGCCGCCTCCTTTCTAACGAAAACAACCTCAAATCCTTCAACCTCTCCTCATAGGACCTGCCCTCCATACCAGGCAACATCCTAGTAAACCTCCTCTGTACCCTCTCCAATGCCTCCACATCTTTCTTATAATGTGGCGACCAGAACTGCACACAATACTCCCAAGTGCGGCCGCACTAGAGTTTTGTACAGTTGCAACATGATGCTGCGGCTCCTAAATTCAATCCCCCTAACCAATAAAAGCTAAGACTCCATATGCCTTCTTAACAACTTTATCCACTTGACTGCCTACTTTCAGGGATCTATTGACACATACACCAAGATCCTTCTGTTCCTCAACACTATTAGAGCCCTACCATTAGCCCTATACTCTACACATTTATTGTTCCTGCCAAAGTGCATTACCTCACACTTTTCCACATTAAACTCCATTTGCCACCTCTCGGCCCAGCTCTGCAACTTGTCCAAGTCCCTCTGTAAACTATAACACCCCTCTTCACTATCTACCACTCCACCGACTTTAGTGTCATCTGCAAATTTACTGATCCATCCTCAATACCCTCATCCAGATCATTTATAAAAATTACAAACAGCAGGGGCCCCAAAACAGACCCCTGAGGTACACCACTTGTCACCGAACTCCACGATGAATATCTCCCATCAACCACCACCCTCTGTCTTCTATCTGCCAGCCAATTCCTAATCCAATTAGCTAAATCACCCTCAATTCCACACATCTGCATTTTCTGTAGAAGTCTTCCATGGGCCACCTTATCAAAAGCCTTACTAAAGTCCATATATACTACATCAACCGCCTTACCCCCATCCACCTCTCTGGTCACTTTCTCAAAAAACTCAATGAGGTTAGTAAGGCATGACCTACCCTTCACGAAACCATGCTGACTATCCCCAATCAATTCATTTCTCTCTAAATAACTATAAATCCTATCCCTAATAATTCTCTCCAATACCTTGCCCACCACAGAAGTAAGACTCACTGGCCTATAATTCCCAGGAAGGTCTCTCTTCCCCTTCTTAAACAATGGGACCACATTCGCTATCCTCCAGTCCTCCGGAACCACACCCGTAACCAACGAGGACCTGAAGATCAGAGCCAGAGGCTCTGCAATCTCCTCTCTTGCCTCCCAGAGAATCCTAGGGTAAATCCCGTCCGGCCCAGGGGACTTATCCAACTTCAAACCCTCGAGAATTTCTAACACATCCTCCCTATCTACTACAATACTCCCCAATTTGCAACCCTGTACCTCAGTGCTCTCCACAGCTACATTTCCAGCACTCTGCGTGAATACCGAAGAGAAATATTTATTCAGTGCCTCACCAATCTCTTCAGGCTCCACGCACAACTTCCCACTGCTGTCTATGACTGGCCTAATCTTGCCCTAACCAATCTTCTATTCTTAACATATCGAAAGAAAGCTTTAGGATTCTCCTTAATCCTATCAGCCAACATCTTCTCGTGTCCCCTCTTAGCTCTCCTCAATTCACTTTTTACCTCCTTCCTGGCTAATCTATAGCTATCCATTGCACTATCTGAGCCTTCAAGCCTCATCCTGACATAAGCCTCCTTTTTCTTCTTAACCAGCAAATCAACTTTTTTCGTACACCAAGGCTCGTACACCAATTGAAAGGAGGAAAGATATCTTTCAGGTTTTCCTGCCCTTTTCTGAGGATGTGAAGACCTTTCAGTGTCTCACACAAGTGTTGATTCTTCATGTATGAGAAGTGAGTGTGATGAGGTCGTACAACCAGAGGAGACATCTGACATTGTCCTAATCTGATGCCTCACATATTGTAGAGATGCTGGCGTTGGACTGGGGTAGTAAGAACTCAGTAAGAATTTAGCAACACCAATTTTAAATCCAACCGATTTATTTGATAGTAAATAGAACATAGAACATTACAGCGCAGAACAGGCCCTTCGGCCTTCGATGTTGCGCCGACCAATTATGAAAAAAGCACTGACCCTCCAAACTAAACCATTCCCTTCTCTTCCATAAACCTCTTAAACACCACCAAACTTGGCGCACCTACTGCCGCAGGCAGGGCATTCCACTCCCTAACCACCCTCTGGGTAAAGAACCTACCTCTGATATCCATCCTATAACTATCACCCCTTAATTTAAAGCTGTGTCCCCTCGTGCTAGCTTTCTCCATCCTAGGAAAAAGGCTATCACTGTCCACCCTATCTAAACCTCTAATCATCTTATATGCTTCAATAAGATCCCCTCTTAGCCGCCTCCTTTCTAACGAAAACAACCTCAAATCCTTCAACCTCTCTTCATAGGACCTGCCCTCCATACCAGGCAACATCCTGGTAAACCTCCTCTGTACCCTCTCCAATGCCTCCACATCTTTCTTATAATGTGGGGACCAGAACTGCACACAATACTCCAAGTGCGGCCACACTAGCGATGTCTGCGAGCTTTTGACACTCTTGTGCCTTCATCAGGCAAATGCAGTGTTCTGGTCTGCAATCGCACACATATCAACATAGACAGTCACAGATTGCTGATTAGAATGCGAATCCTTACATCTAACCTGCTATTCAAGTGTTAAAGTGGCTAACAATGTGTGTGAAGGGAATCCTGAGCATTGGTTAGAGAATTGTGTATTTTCTCCAGACAGCACAGTAAGTGAGTTTTTTTGCTAATCCAGGCAAGTTACGGGGGTTACAGATAGTGTGACATGAAGCCAAGATCCCTATTAAGACTGTCCTCATGTGTGTGGAACTTGGCTATCAGTCTCTGCTCAGCAACTCTGCGCTGTCGTGTGTCACGAAGGCCCCCTTGAAGAACATTTACCTGCAGGTCGGAGGCCGAATGCCCATGACTGCTGAAGTGTTCGCCCATAGGAAGGGAACTGTTTTGCCTGGTGATTGTTGAGCAATGCTCATTCATCTGCTGTCGTAGTGTTTGCATGGTCTCCCCAATGTACCATGCTCCGGGACATCCTTTCTTGCAACGTATTAGGTAGACAACGTTGGCCGAGTTGCAAGAATATGTACTGTGTACCTGGTGAATGTTCCTCACATATTCACCAGCAAGGGAGACAGGCGGGGTAGTGGCAGTGGTGTGCAGTCAGTGTTCAGGAGCAAGAAGTCTAGTTGAATACTCACGGTAAGAAATCTCCTAACACCAGGTTTATTTGGTAGCACAGGCCACAAGTTTTCAGAGTGCTGCTCCTTCATCAGATGAGTGGGAGTTCTGTTCACAAAACAGAACATATAAAGACACAAACTCAATTTACAAAATGAGTGGAATGTGAGTCTTTGCAGATAATCAAGTTTTAAGGTACAGACAATGTGAGTGGAGGGAGGGTTAAGCACAGGTTAAAGAGATGTGTATAGTCTCCAGCCAGGACAGTTACTGAGATTTTGCAAGTCCAGGCAGGTCATGGGGGTTACAGATAGTGTAACATGAATCCAAGGTCCCGGGTGAGGCCATTCTTGTGTGCGAGCTTGGCTATCAGTTTCTGCTAAGCGATTTTTGCGTTGTGTGTCATGAAGGCTGTGTTGGGCTCTTTCTTTGGACTCATAGTGAACAATCAGTGAAACAACTGATATCATGACATCAACAAGTTCCATCCCACCTATCAGACTCACCATGGACTACTGTCCAGAATCAGTTGCATTCTTGGACACACGCGTCTCCATCAAGGACGATCACCCCAGTACTTCACTGTAGCACAAGCCGACAGATAACCTCACAATGCTCCACTTCTCCAGCTTCTATTCTAAACACACTAAAGAAGCCATCCCCTACGGACAAGCCCTCCGTATACACAGGATCTGCTCGGATGAGGAGGATCGCAACAGACATCTCTAGATGTTGAAAGATGCCCTCATAACAGGGTGTTTGACTCTTGGATTGACAGTTCCGACTCGCCACAGGGAAAAACTGCACCGACTTCCTCAGAAGACTAACACGGGACATGGCGGACAGAGTACCTTTCGTAATCCAGTACTTCTCCAGAACAGAGAAACTATGATATCTTATCCAAAGCTTTCAGCATGTCATTGAAGACGAACATCTCACCAAGGCCATCACCACACCCCCACTTCTTGCCTTCAAACAACTGTACAACCTCAAACGGACCATTGTCCACAGCAAACTACTCAGCCATCAGGAGAATGATGACCACAATACCACATAACCCTGCCACAGCAACTTCTGCAAGACAAGCCGGATCCCAACATGGATGCCATCATCTCATGTAAGAACACATCCATCAGGTACATGGTACGTTCTTGCAACTCAGCCAACATTGTCTACCTAATACGCTGCAGTAAAGGATGTCGTGAGGCATGGTACATTTGGGAAACCATGCAGAAGCTATGACAATAGATGAATGAACACCACTCAACAATCACCAGGGAGGAGTGTCCCCTTTCTATTGGGGATCAGTAATGGGCATTCCGCCTTTGATCTTTGGGTTAGTGTTCTTCAAGGCAGCCTTTGCGACATACGATAATGCAGAATCGCTGAGCAGAAACTGATAGCCAAGTTTTGTGCATATGAGGACAGCTCAGCCGGAATCTTGGGTTCATGTCACAGTATCCATAACCCCCACAACTTGTCTGAGCTTGCAAAATCTCACTAATTGTCCTGGCTGGAGACAGTACCCATCTCTTTAATCTATGCTTAATCCTCTCTCCACTCTCATTGTCTGTACCTTTTTTAAGACTTCTTTACCTGTAAAGACTTGCATTCCAACCATTTTTTTGTAAATTGAATTTGTGTCTTTATATGCCCTGTTGGTGAACAGAATTCCCACTCACTTGATAAAAGAGCAGCACTCCAAAAGCTTGTGGTTTGTGCTACCAAATAAACATGTTAGACTTTAACCTGGTGTTGTGAGTCTTATTGTGCCTACCCCAGTCCAACACTGGCATCTTCACATCATGAATATTCATATCCTTCCCTACCCAAAATTTTCATATAATTTGACATAATTTGCTTTCAACAAGATTCATTGACCTCAACTGTACTCTATTGCAATTATTTTACCGTAACTTGACAGCAATTGTTCTCAAATGTAATCATTTTGTCATCATTTAATATCATTTGCACTCTCAAGCAATCATCTGGCTTTAATTCTATTTAATTTTTATAGGAGCTGACCATTTAGCTGTCATTTTTACTCAGTACCATACTTGCAATATCAGATAATAGCTATCAACTGACATCATTGTTATTGTCAACCTGTAGCAATCGCAACAGAATATTATATATACAATTTTTTTCTAAATCCCAGCTGATTGATTAGGAATTGTGTAGGGTCACACACCCTCAGCCTCTATCTTCCTCTGCTTTTGTCCCATTTCTTCCATGACACTCCTTATTCTCCTTTCCAAACCCCTCTTATTCCCCTTTTTTCCCGTCTCCTTCCACTCTCACTTCTTGGCTCGTTCACTGATTTCTCTTTCCCCTGCCTCTGTTCATATCCTCCTTCCCTCTCCTTCCTCTCCCTTCTTCTCCCTCTTCCCCTTCACTTTCTTTCTGTTCTCTTCCCTCTTGCTCCTTCGTAGAAGCATAGAAGATAGGAGCAGGAGGAGGCCATTTGACTCTTCAAGCTTGCTCCACCATTCATCATGATTGTGGCTGATTGTCCAACTCAATAGCTTATTCCTGCTTTCTCCCATAACTTAAAGCTCGCCGCTTCTTGAACACATTGTGTTTTGGCATCAATTACTTCTTGTGGTAATAAATTCCATAGATTCACCATACTTTGGGTGAAGAAATGTCTGCTCATCTCTTTTCTAAGTTGTCTACCCTGTATCCTCAGACTATGACCCCTAGTTCTGGACCTCCCACCAACCTATCCTTCTTTTCCCTTCCCCTCTCCACTTGTGTCTCCTCTCCTCTTTATCTCGCCATTCATTTCCCTCTTTTTTTTTTTCCCCCCCTCTTTTCCCTCCCTGCTTCCCCTATTCCCTCTTCCTCCCTCTCTCTCCTCCCAGCCCTCACCCAAGATCATGCTTCACAGAGCTGTTTGGAAACTGGAATTGATACTTTCTGGCCAGCATTGGAACAGATTTGAAGTTGACGCAGGAGCAATGTAGAACATTTACAACAGGGACAGTATTGGAGAATTCAGGGGTCTGGTTGGTGTCATTGAGACCTGGAATTTTGCTGAGGCCCACGATCCAGAATGTCCCAAGGCCAGAAGTTTGAGTCATGTGCCTGGAAAGTCTAATAAGATCCAAGGCCCAGGAGGTTGATGAAGCCCGTGCCTCAGAGGTTTTGTGAGATACAAGTCCCAGGGGATTAGCAAGACCAGAGACTGATGGGAGGGATAGGTGAAAAGTTTAGACATGGGTGGGAAAATTGGGAAAGTTTGGACGTTGGAGGGAGGGCAGAATTTGGTAGTTTGAGAGACAGTTAATATCGGAGGGAAAGAGAAGGAAAGTTTAGACGCTGAGACCTGATGATTGGACGGGTGAAAAGTATAGACCCTGAGATTAAAATTAATTAAGAACTGCTGGGAATAAGATGGTAACTTCAAGCATGTTCTGTATAGTAGAATAATTTTTTAGGCAAAATTAAAAACCACATAAATTCAAGTATTGTTTATGTGATTAATTTCCTTATATTTTTCAATGTAGATTGCTGAGTGCATTTGATAGCTTTGAGTGCACTGGGTACATTTGATATTGGTTTGAGTGCACTGGAAAACTTGAATTCTATTAGCCAAAAGAGAAAATGCTAGAAAATCTCAGCAGATTTGGCAGCATCTTTGATTTGATTTATTATTGTTACATGTACTAATATACAATGAAAACTATTGTTTCTTCTGTGCTATATAGACAAAGCAGACCATTCATAGAGAAGGGAAGGAGAGAGTGCAGAATGTAGTGTTACAATCATAGCTAGGGTGTAGAGAAAGATCAACTTAATGCAAGGTAGGTCCGTTCTTGAGTCAGATGGTACCTGACCTCAGACTTCTATATCTTTTTCCCGATGGAAGAAGATGGAAGAGAGAATGTTTGGGATGTTGGGGTTCTTAATTATGTTAGCTGCTTTGCCGAGGCAGCGGAAAGTGTAGACAAATGGGAGGCTGGCTTGTGTGATGGATTGGGCTGCACTCACAATGTTTTGGAAAGTTTCTTGTGGTCTTGGGCAGAGCAGGATCATACCAAGCTGTGATACAAGCAGAAAGAATGTTTTCTATGGTGCATCTGTAAAAGTTGGTGAGGATCATGGCTGACATGACAAATCACATCTGTAAGGAGAGAAAAGAGCTGATATTTCAAGTCCCAATAACTCTTTTCAAAGCGAAAAGGCATAAAAAGTGGGAAATATTTATATTGTAAGGTAAGGGAATGAAAGATGTTGGAGAGATCAAACGTAGACTGGGTGATTGCTTTGCTGAGCACCTTCGGTCTGTGCGCAGTCAGGATGCTGACCTTCCCGTTGCTTACCATTTTAACACACAATCCTGCTCCCATGCCCACATACCTGCCCTTGGCCTGCTGCAATGTTCTGATGAAGCTCAATGCAAACTGGAGGACAGCACCTCATCTTACAGTTAGGCACATTATCTCCTTCCAGTCTCAACATCGAATTCAACAATTTCAAATGATTAGCTCTCCCTACTGTGACGCCTTTGTTTTCATTTTATTTAATTTTTAGCCATTCTCTATCTTTTATTTCTTCTTTGTCTTTATTTTTCTTCTTCCCCATTCTTTTCCCCTATTTTACCCCCTTCTCTCCCTTTGCTTCCTCTTTCCCTCTTTTCTCCATTTTACTTCTCTCCCACCCATCTCCCCTCTCCCCCCACATCTTCATCTGTCACAGCTTACCTTTTGATTTCAGCTTCTCTGTGTTTGGCCATTCACACAATTCTATTCTCTCTGCACTGCCATTAGCAGCCTTTCCCCTTGTTTTGTAGCTATGACTCATCTTTCATCCCCTTACCTTGCAGTATAAATATCTTTCACTTTCTATGCCTTTTAGATGTGGCCCAAAATGTCAGCTCTTTCTGTCCTTACAGATGCTGCCAGACCTGCTGAGGTTTTCCAGCACTTTCTCATTTGGTTTCAGATTTCAGCAAACGCAGTAATTTGCTTTTATTGAGCACCATTAGATTCAATGCAAAATTCATTTCAAATTGGAGTTATTGATATCAAAATTAAATAATTGCACATGAAAGCATAAATTAGGTCAATTATTTTAGGCAGAGTTTGTCACTGAGATCAGCTGACTGGAGAATAGCTAATTTGTACCGTTGTTTAAAAAGGGTAGTAGGGATAACCCTAGGAATTATAGGCTGGTGAGTTTGACGTCAGTAGTAGGGAAGCTGTTGGAGGGGATTCTTAGGATGTATAGGCACTTAGAGCGTTGCGATCTGATTAGGGATACGCAACGTGGATTTGTTAAGGGGAGGTTGTGCCTGACAAATCTGGTAGAATTTTTTGAGGAGCTGACGAAAACAGTGGACGAAGGGCGAGCTGTTGATGTCATCTATATGGATTTTAGTAAGGCGTTTGACAAAGTCCCTCATGAGAGGTTAGTTCAGAAGGTCAAGGCTAATGGGATACAAGGACAGGTAGCTAGATGGATAAGTAACTGGCTTGGTAATAGGAGACAGAGAATAATAGTGGAAGGTGTTTTTCTAGCTGGAGGTCGGTCACTAGTGGTATGCCGCAGGGCTCAGTACTGGGATCTCTTCTATTTGTAATATATATAAATGACTTGGAAGAGGGAGTAAGCGGAGTGATCAGCAAGTTTGCAGACGATACAAAGATGGCTGGACTTGCGGATAGTGAGGAGCATTGTCAGGCGATGCAGCAGGACATAGGCTGGTAGCTTGGGCAAACAGATGGCAGATGGAATTCAATCCTGATAAATGTGAGGTGATGCATTTCAGGAGAGAATGTAGAGGGGAGGTATATGATGAAGGGTAGACCTATTAAGAGTATAGAAACGCAGAGGAACCTGGGGGTGCAGGTGAACAAGTTTCTGAAGGTGGCAGAGCAAGTGGAGAAAGTTGTGAAGAAAGCATAGAGTATGCTAGCCTTTATAGGAAGGGGTATAAAGTACAAGAGCTGGCCTTTAATATTGCAGTTGTATAAAACGTTGGTTAGACCTCATTTGGAATACTGCGTCCAGTTCTGGTCGCCCTACTACCGGAAGGACGTGGAGACTCCGGAGAGAGTGCAGAGGAGGTTTAGCAGGATGCTGCCTGGTATGGAAGGTCTGAGTTACGAGGAGAGGTTAGGCAAATTGGGACTGTTTTCCTTAGAAAGACATAGACTTAGAGGAGATCTAATAGAGGTGTACAAGATTGTGAGGGATATAGATAGAGTAAACAGGGTTAAGCTTTTTCCTAGGATGGACTCAAATAGCACGAGGGGTCACGGGCTTAGGGTGAGGAGGGTAAGGTATAATTTGGATGCAAGAGGGAGTTTTTTCACACAGAGGGTGGTGGGGGTATGGAATGTGCTGCCAAGTGAAGTGGTGGAGGCAGGCACTCTGGAGTTATTTAAGAAATACTTAGATGGGCATATGAACAGAATGGGAATGGAGGGGTATAGAAAACTGATTTAAAATAGGCATCATGAGCCTTAGGGAGCTTATAAATAGATGATATTGACGTACTTGTTTTTATCCTACAGGTGCTTTGGTCCACCTTGTTGTCTGAAGGGCATACATGCGATGGGTCGTGAGAGGGCTGCTCTTGGATTTTTTTCGAGAGTATCCTAGTGTTTCACGTCGTTAGTGTACGCTTGACCTGGACCATTTGATGGGCAACATGACAGCTCGGTGACTATCGCTGTGCTGTACAGATGCATGGATTTTGCGCATTCTCCCCATGCTTGAGTGGATTTTCTCCAGGTGCTCCGGTTTCCTCCCACATCCCAAAGATGTGCTGTTAGGCTAATTGGCAAAACATATTCTCCCTAAATTGTCTCACATTTGGTTTTTAATCCATAGATCTATAAACATGGACAGGGATTGCGGGTAGAGGTAGGAACATCAGGGTGGCGGCGCGGGCTCATTGGGCCAAAGGGCCTGTCTCCTGTGCTGTTTTGTTCTTTGTCCATTGACCAGAGTGGGCAAATAGCTCTGAAGGATTCTTGTCACTATGGCTTAGACTAAAATAGACGACGTCCTCACCCACTAAATTGGAGAAAGAGTTTATTGCTCTCCACTGAGAAATGCAAAAGAAATTGCAATCAACTCTGTCTTTGAACTGAAAAGTATGAAATGGTCTCTTCTTGTTGTCAATGAAACATTCTGTGTCAAATAATGAAGCATAAATATCTCTGATGATTCATTCAATGTCACCGTGATAATTAGCCTGTCATATGGAAGCAAACCTGTGTTTCTCACTCTCTGTTTGATTCTGTCTTTCCTAGTGCATCCTCAGTACTCAAGCAAGATACAAAGACCTGCACATACTATCGGCAACTGAGGAAAAATATAGAATCACCTTTTTTGAGTAACATATACAACCCTATAATATCGCCAGTACAATACTGAAAGGTTAGTCTGGATTCTGTACTACGTCTTTCTGGAGCAGGGTTTGACTTTTATACCTACCTCCAGGACTGGGCTGGCAGTAAGAGGGGTGTATAAATTTGGGCAGAAAGATGGAGTGCACTATGCCTGTCATCTACCTGCCTCCGCTGAAATGTTGCCAGTGGCCCACCTGCACTTAAGACAATTGTGGACCGTAAGTTCTCAAATGAGGACCATTTAAAGACTTCCTTTTATCACTGTTGGGATTTTACTGGTGATGGGTTATACCCTGTAGCCTGAGGTTGGGTTGGGGAAAGCTCCTTCCTGTTCAGGCATTCCATGCTCTATGGAGCCCCCCACTACCTTCCCCCCATCGCAAAAAGAGCAGTTTGATCATACCACCGTGGCTTCCCAATTAGACATCCTTCCTCAGAAGGTAGAGATCAAGACCTCAGGCAACAAATTACCTGGTGACCATAAAATCCAGTCATGGCTGTGACGATACATGTCTGCATGCATTATGATACATGTGCTAGGCAGAGCAAGGGTTAATATAAGGCTGGAGAATGACACCACCTAAGAGTGATGCGTGTAGTCACATGGGCAGAGGATAGTTTAGAATAACATTCTGTTAACAGGTGGCCTACCTGGTGGAAGCAACAGTATGCAAAACCATACTTGGAAAATAGTTAAAGCCTACCAATAAAGGTGTTTGTTTAAACACAATCCTCCAGATCTCATCAATGAGTCATCACCACCACAACGTAATATAATCCCAGCCTTAATCTTAATATAAATCCCAGCCTAAATCTTTGCATCAATAGATGAGAATGGTACCACTGAGCCACACTGACTTGCAACACATGTTTTTGTATGTATGTATAAATGTCCATGTGTTTGTATGTATATTTAAATGTGTATGAATCATTATAATTGTGTCAGTATATAAACATGCATTTCTGAAACGGTTTGCCAATGATTCAGAATATTGAGGATTTACCAACCTTTTCAAAACTATTACAGCCTTCTGGGAACCATATTACTTTTACAATGATCAATCCCTTATGTGGGGTGTAGGAAGTCCATATCTCACGTGGATCAAAGCAGTCAATCAACTACTTGAAAAATAATCAGCCAAAGTCCAGAATTCTGGATTTTTGCATTTTCTAACCAGCTGACAACTGAGACGAATGCATGTACAAAGTATTCATTCCTATTTGATTGATCTGCATCTGTCAGTGAAATACTGACGCTTGTAACATCCTTCTCTTTGTGATGGAAAATCTTTTATTAATACCTCTGTGCACAAAATTTAATTGTGTTTCTACAAAATATACCAGTCAGCTAAATAATGACACACAAGACTTAACGGAGACAGGTAATGGGTGACACATGCACAAATGAATAGTGAATTAGCAATGAATCTGAAAGAGACTTGGGAGTCTTTGTAGATTTAATGCTCATGTCCAATTAAGTCAAAACAACTTTTACAATCCCCTTCATTTGTACAATACCTGATGTAGGATCATGTCCCCAGACACTTCAACAGGCATGTCACCAAATAAAAATGGCTACTGTCGCATTTATGGGGATAGACTGTACAAAGATGCGTCTTATAGAATGTGTCCTAATAGAGAGGTTTAGAGAGAAAATTCCGAGCATAGGCCTGAAGCTGCTGAAGGCATGGCTGTCAATGGTGTCTTTGTAGAACAGTGCTTGACAATCAGCAGGCAAGAGTATTCTTTTCCTGTTGGGGAACACTTTAGCAGTCACAGGCATTTGGCCTTTGATCTTCGGGTAAGCGTTCTACAAGGTGGCCTTCATGGCTCACAACAATGCAGAATCGCTGAGCAGAGACTGATACTCAAGTTTCCGCACGCATGAGAACGGTCTCAACTGGGATCTTGGGTTCGTGTCACACTATCTGTAACCCCCACGACTTGTCTGAGCTTGCAAAATCTCACCAATTGTCCTGGCTGGAGACGATACACATCTCTAACCTGTGTTTAACCCTCTCTCCACTCACATTGTTTATATTTTTAAGACTTGATTACATGTAAAGATTTGAATTCCAACCATTATTTTGTAAATAAAGTTTGTGTTTTATATGCCCTGTTTGTGAATAGAACTCCCACTCACCCAATGAAGAAGTAGCACTCCAAATAAACTGAGAGTCTTAACCTGATGTTGTGAGATTTCTTACTGTGTTTACCCCAGTCGAATGCTGGCATCTCTACGTTAGTTAAGGAAAATTGTTAAGGGCAAATTGTCTTCAACCTTATGAAAAAAAAACTGGATTGATATGGTGGTGTGCATGGACTTCCAAAAGGCATTTGATAATGTTAGAAAGCTAACTTTTATATCCAGAATGACTTTACAGATTTATTAGGTTGAGTATTTTGAGTACTTTCTTTTCACCTAAGGAGAGGGATGATACAGGCATGAAGAGGACGAATGTGAAGTATTAGGGACAATAAGCATAATGAGAGAGGAATACTGACGGGACTGGTATTCTTGAGGTAGATAAATCACCAGAACCAGTTGGATTTTATCCCCAGGCTGTTGATGGATACCAGGAAGGAAATAACATATTCCAAGGGTCACTTTCAAATACTCATTAGGTACAGATGAGATACCAGAGGATTGGAGGTCTGTGAATATGACTTCATTATTTAAAAAGGACGCAAGGGGTAGTTCACATACTTATAGGCCAATCAGTCAGACTTTGATAGTGGACAGAGATTGTTCAGGCCTCTGTTCAAGGAAGAAGTGGAGAGCCATCAGACCACCTTGTGGAGGATAGAGGTTTAAAGAGACTGAAAGTCCACAGTGAAGAGGAGACAGTTAGAGCCAAAGAACTGGAAATTGTTGACATGATTTAGAGCATCAGAGGAGTGTGGTGTAAACGGAAAGGGATTGGACGAGAGGATGAGGTCAAGGTAGGAGCAAAGTTGAGTTCAGTGAGGCAGGAACAAGATGTTATGATGGGTCTAACAGCACAGCACAGTTTGTGGATTATGGGGAGGATGTAGAAGCAGGCTTTGTGGAGTTCAGGAATTATGACTGTGGAGGGAACAGGAGATTAGGTCAGTGACAGTCCTGAAAACAATGGCTTGACACTCAATGGGGTGTCCAAGGGGAGGCAGGAGGAAGTGCCTGAGTGGGCATTCAGCCTCCACAAGATAGAAGTCAGTTCTCCTGATGTGAACAGTCCCACCCTTGTGGGTGGATTTGATGAGAAGATCAGTCTACCCTCATTGTGAGAGAGTGGCGTGCCGCATTCAGAGGGAGACAGGTTAGAGTGGGTAAGAGGAACAGAGAAACTGAGGCATTGACACTGACAGTTCTCAATGAAAATAACAGGTAGGAGACCAGAGGTTGTGGTCCAGGTAGAGGGAGAAAGAATTAATTGAATGAGGGAGGACTTCCCAAGGAAGTTAGCAAAGAGATGGAGGTGACGGAGGACAAGTTCAGCATCATGACTACTTCTGGTACAAGGTTGCCAACTCTTCAGTCATGCCCTGGAGTCCAAAGGTATTGAAGATTACAAAATCCACAAACAATCCAGAGATAGATAGAATCATAGAGCTTTAAAAGAATTGTGTCTTTTATACAATTTTCTTTGAACACTTTTACTTTGATCATAGGAAGAATGTTGTACAACTGTCTGTTGAGAAGTTCGAAACTGTGGAACAATACGTTTGCCCACTTTCTGATTGAAGTATCAAGTTGAGGATGGGCCTCTCAGGCAATCAATTCTGTGGGGGAAAGGCTTTTGGAATTAGGAAATCATGTAATAAACCTTTCAGGAATATGTCCAACCAGTGTTGGCATCTCCATCCTGGAAGAAGCGGAGGCCTACAGTGAGGCCCAAGCCCAATATGAAGTGAATTGCAGACCTACTGTTGTGATAGATTCTGAGATAATGAGCGTGGAAACATATTTCTGCCTCTGGATGTACAGAGGTCTGAACCACTTTTACAAGGTTCAGACTAAAAGAAAGAACACCTCAGCTTGAAGCTTCCTCCACATCTGTGCCCAAAGTACTCTAGATGCAAACCTGCCATTCAGCCATGACCTTATTTGTTCATATAGCTTAAAAGAATACAGGTATATACTCATACTACAAAATGAGCACAAGCTTTTACATTTATCCATCAAACTTCAAAATAGCCCACAAAACTGACCCTCTCACAATAAAACCCACCCAGTGCTAACAACTGTGCTACTGTGCCCCCCATTTCTTTATTTGGTTTTGTGAAGCGCATTAATAGTTTCAATAATCCTCTGTGCCTAATTCGTATGAATGAAGGTTAGATGGGTTGAAAGTTAGTTTTAAAACTTGAATGCTATTGATTTGACATTTTCTTGGGCACATTATTTAATCCTTTTATGCCTATTTTGATTTGGGGGATATTCTAATGGGATTGGGAGGATATTTGGGGGCAACTTGACATTGCCAAACAGCCGCAATTTGGGTTAGTCACCTGGGGAAACCTCTCAGTGCTTGAGCTTGTTCAATCTCAGGATCTCCAAACAGGGGATTTCATCCTTCTTAACTTACACAACCAGAAATAAACTACAACCATAACAACGTGACCAGTCCATCAAACCTACTTTATGCTCTTGACAGGAAAAATATTCATGAGTAAATATTTCTATCAACCACACTCCCTAAACTCCTCAGACCTTTATAATCTCCCTGGGATGGGCAAAAAAAAACAGAAACCTAAAGCCATTAATGGAAAAGAAATGCGCTGGACAATTTTTCATGGAGATGATATGGATCAGCAAAACTGCTGATCTTTAATTGAGGAAACTGCAACTAGTTTTGTAGTCTATATAGGGGGCATTATTAGTAAGTTTGCAGGTGACACCAAGATTGATGCCATAGTGAACATATTGATGCCATATCTCCAATTGCCATGGGATCTTAATCAATTGGATCAGCAGGCTGATGACTGGCAGATGGAGTTTAATTTAGACAAATGCAAAGTGATGCATTTTGGTAGATTGAACCAGGGCAGGGCTTATTCAGTTAATGCCAGGGCATTGGGAAGAGTTACAGAACAAAGAGATCTAGGGATGTGTTTTCATAGTTCCTTGGAAGTGGAGTCACGGGTGGACAGAGTGGTGAAGAAAGCATGCTTGGCTTCATCAGTCAGAACGTTGAATACAGGAGTTGGGTTGTCTTGTTGAAGTTGTACAAGACTTTGATGAGACCACACTTGGAATACTGTGTGCAATTCTGGTCTCCCTATTATAGAAAGGATATTATTAAACTAGAAAGAGAGCAGAATGCTAATGGGACTTGATGGATTGAGTTATAAGGAGAGGTTGGATAGATTGGGACTTTTTCTTCTGGAGCATAGAAGGCTGAGGGGTGACGTTATAGTGGTCTATAAAATAATGAGGGGCATAGACAAGGTAGATAGTCAATATCTTTTCCCAAAGATAGGAGAGTCTAAAACTAGAGGGCATATGTTTAAGATAAGAGGGGAGATACAAAAGTATCCAAAGGGACAGTTTTTTCACAGTGTAATGAGTGTCTGAACAAGCTGCCAGATGTATAGTAGAGGCGGCTACAATTTTATCTTTTAAAAAACATTTAGATAGTTATAGGGGTGTGATGGGTATGAAGGGATATGGGCCAAGTGCAGGCAATTGGGATTACCTTAGGGGTTTAAAAAAAAGGGTGGCATGGACAAGTTGGGCCGAAGGGCTTGTTTCCATGCTGTAAAGCTCTATAACTCTATTTGGAGCACAAACCCCCAGAAGGAAAAAAAACAGTTCAGACCAGTATCTTTACCTTATTCCCCCAGTTTACTATTTTTGATCCTTCTGGGATCTAAGCTGCTCTGGACCTAGAGAGCCCAGCTTTAGACTACCCTGGCTGATAGGCACTGACACAGTTGGACAAATGCTGTCCTTCTGAGAGAAAGCCACAGATTCATGTTCCTTCGGGCTACTCGCACTCTTCCTGGTTTGGATTTCAGCCATCTTACTGACAAAGGCCTGTTGGAGGACATATTGATGAATGTAACTGTCTATAATGTGGCTGGTATGGTAGAATAGCTCCCACCCTCGAAGAAGAATCAGCCAGTTGGGAAAACCAACTGGGATAACCAATTTTTACCAAAACAGGTCACAACTGTCTTTAAAGGACAAAGAACAAAGAGCAACACAGCACGGGAAACAGGCCCTTCGGCCCAACGAGCCCACGCCGCCGTCCTAACGTCTTAATGACATATCCTGGACTTTAGGCTATGCCTATTGTTGAAGATTCCCATATAGGGACCAATATAGGGACAATTTGTTACCCAATCAGCCTAAGAGCACATTTTTGGGATGTAGGAGGAAACCGGAGCACCCGGAGGAAACCCACGCAACCACGGGGAGAACGCGCAAACTCCCGCAGACACAGGCCCAAATCCATGTGTCAGCACAGCAACAGCGATAGTCTCTGAGCTGTCATGTTGCCCATCAGATGGTCCAGTTTAAGCATACACTGACGACGTGAAGCACTAGGCAACTCCTGAAGCAACCTCCAAGAGCAGCTCTCGCACGACATGCCGCATGCATGCCCCTTGTTGGTCAACAAGGTGGACCGAATTGCCTGCAGAAACAAATAAGACTTAATTAAACATGCTAAAAAAAACTAAGACATTCCCGAGACAAAACTAAAAGATAGTCTACTACTATTTGGTCCTCCCGATATTCAAACAGTCCTGCTATATCCCTCTATCTGCAGACCACTCATGTGGCTGTCCAAGAGACCCTTAAACAACCCTAGCGTGCCTGCTCCCACCACCTTACTCGGCAGTGCATTCCACACCCCACTACCCTTTGTGTGAAAAACTGCCCTCTAATATTCGTCTTATACATAGCCCCCCTCACCCTAAGGCCGTGACCCCTTGTTCTATCCATTTCTAATGGTGGAAAAAGCTTACCACCATTTACTCTATCTATACCCCTCATAATCTTATATACCTCTAAAAGATCCCCTCTCAGGGGATCCTTTAACTGAATACAACTAGAATAACTGGAGTTTATGACCTGAATTGAGTGTTCCCTCACCAGTGGGTCTGTAACTGGAGGAGGGAAGTATAAAATGCCTCCGATGGGCTTTCTGCTGGGTTCCCGTCTACCTCAACATCTCCGCAATTTTACATTGGGATGGGGAAGGCCTTTGGACACTTTACATTTATTTGGATTTTTATAAGTCTTTTGATAATCTCTCTGCAGACTCCTCATTTGCATGACTTATTCTGTCACCTCACTCTCCCGCAAGCTGGCACTAATACCATCCTTCCTCCACTACACAGGCCTCAGATGGGCTGACTGCATCCTTTGCCCCAATTAAGGTCCTTAAGTGATGAATTATTGACTATTCAAGGACTATTTCCTGTTCAGTCTCAAATTTTAGGCAGGTGGGAAATGTTCCTAGGTCTGGGAATGCCCGAAAATAATCGGGTCAAGTCTCAGGCAGGAAGAGGACCGGGCACCTCTATAAGTAGCTCCCTTTTAATACCAGGCACCACTTCCACTCGTTCCAATTCAGGGCCAGTAACCACAGGACATCTCTCCCCCCAAGCCTTCCTCCACACACCCTAATTCTCCACTGTCACCATGCTCCCCAGGCCTTTCCTACCCTTCCTAACACATACACACATGTACAATTGCAACCAGGGTGACAGAACATTATATTGGGAGAATACCTGTCAACATCATTTCCTCTTTAGTAAAGGTTGTAAAAACAGGCACCCTGAGCTGTGTAATATCAGCTGGTTTCATGTTATTTGAAATGGAGTCAGGACGAGAAAGCATTCGAGCAGTTGGAGGGGACATGCGGCCATGCCATCCCACAAAATCTTCAAGATCAAATGATCCCTCGCTAAGAAGATGAAGCAGATTTCACAGTGGATCTGCATGAAAACCGGCAACAAGATCAAGTACAACACCAAGAAGAGACACTGAAGGAGGACCATGCTGGGCAAGTAAAGGGATACACCGTTAGTGGTACACTGCCAGCCACAGCCATCTCTCCCCTGCAGGGAAGAATAATGGAAGTACGGATCTCAGCAGAAGTTGGATGGAGAAAATTTGTTTTGGTTTCATGTTTTCTACTGAGAAATAAAAATTGGGTATATTAAAAAAAGAAAAATGGGTGTGAAAAATAACAGGAAGCACTTTATTTGGAGAATGTATTCCCCAGAATGTAACAATGTTAGGTTGCATTTCCTTCATTTATCTATCTTCTTCCCCACCAGCCTCTTAGCATATATGTTTGTCTTTGTAATTATTAAAGGTTTTCATTCAATTAGTTGTTGATGTGACTCACCTTTGTAAACCTATCACAGACATCCTGCTGTGCCATGAAGTGTGGTTATCCGAGGCAAGGTGGCCATTAATATGTCTAGAGAGGAGGCAATCGAAGGGGGTTCCCCTTGAACTGACTGCTTCTCCCACTCCCAAGGTTATATCTGTGTCCAGGTGTCCCAAGAGAAAAAGTGCCATTTCTACAGCTACATTTGAGGTTTTCTACAGTCAGTGGGCAGGAGGCGACCGAGTGCTTTACTATCATCGGGAGCTCAACTGTAATTTACTGTGTTAAATGCCCTTTAAAATGTTGCTTTTTATTATAGTTTATTAATGATGACCCTTTAAAACAGCGGAATTCATTACTTCTCTTAAATTGATTATCTGTCAATTTTTGTCATATGAAAGAGGGATGGTTGCTTGTCCTGGCAATAGAAAGAGAGGAGAGTTTGCTATGAATTCATTTTCCCAGTTGATTTAATACGACCTTTGGCTTCCTGTGACTTTTACTGCTTTGGGGATGTCAAGTTTACAGAATGACAGCAATTACAGCTAAACTTTCAGAAATAGGGCATTAGTTATTATAACAATCAACATTAGCTGTGGCTCATATCTGAGTCAGAATGTTGTGGTTTCAAGTCCACCGCCCCCTGTCTCACCCACTCCAGAGACCTGAGTCCATCATTCAGGATGACATTGTTGTGAATGTCAAGAAATATTGACTCTTGTAAAGTAAAACGTAAAGTTTATTTATTAGTCACAAATAAGGCTTAAATTAACATTGCAATGAAGTTACTGTGAAAATCTCCTAGTAGCCTAACCAGCACCTGGAGGAAACTCATGTAGACATGGGGAGAATGTGCAAACTCCAATAGAGTGGACATCTTTGTGTTCTTGTATGCTAAATTAACAGTCCATGGCGATTTTAACATTTAAGGTACAGGATGTTCTGATGTTTGTTACATTGGTTCCCGCCTAGTGACAGGGGTGAGTACCTCTGGGAATTTGATAGGTTCCCTGGTCAGTTCAAGGGTAAGTGAGGCAGTCTGTCGTCTATAAGTGTCACAAACACTGGGATACAATCACTCCTCAGGCTTCCAGTTCAAGCCTGAGATGGGGTACAATACTTTATCTTGTCAGCTTGGGTCTTGTGGGGACCATAAATTGTATTCAATTGGAGTTTGAATTTGGTTTTTGGAGCAAGCAAGGAATGGATTTGGGTTTGCACAGACCACTCTGAGCATTGGCTTTGTAACTTTAAGAATGGAGTAAAGCATTTTAAAAGATAGATCCCAATAAGTAAGGACAAAGATATAGGCTCTAAATTTAAGAGAGAACTGCAGTTAGCAGACTGACTCTACCCTGTTGGCTGCAGGAGCAAAGGTTATCCTTTGGAGCAGTGATGTTCTGCTTGGCATTGCCATGGATTTGAGAGTAGGCTCATAAGTGGTACTGTGTACACTCAGGAACCCAGGGAGCAGGAATCTTGGAAGGTGAGGTTGAAACCCTGTGAGGTGGGCTTTTATTCAGCGGGGGAACACACAGAGAGAATTCTGAGGAGAGATCTTCAAAGATGGAGATTGGAAACCCTTGTGAGAAAGAAAGTTTCAGTGAGATTGGTTAACTCACCGTGGGAATATTGTCTGGGCGATTTTGGTTGAGAAATCCATGGAATCTGTTTTGGTTGCATCTATAATTTATTCTGCAGTGTGGTGTGTCTGACAAGTTTGTCTGTTAATTCACGTGCACTCATTAAGCCAATTATCTAGTCGTTATTTAAATTGTTATTTAAGGGGACGTGCTGTATGCAAAGTGATTGCTTCATTTTCTACATTACAACAATGGTATCACCAAGTATTTCATTGACTGAAAATGATTTCGAACACCTGTGATTGAGAGAGTGCTATTTAAATACAAATTAATCTTCTTTCATTTCATCCTCATTCTCCCTTCCCTCGCAGATTGTAAATTTATTGGAAGAGTCTTTCATTTCTACTTAACTTTCTCTTGGTCAGAAATGATTTTTTTTAAAAACACATAAATATTTTTACAGTGTCTGATTGAAAATGTCCAGTTTATGAATTGTAGAAAAGTTAATGGGACATGAAACCCTTACCTAAACATTGTGTTAACAGGAGGGCAGCTCATGGGACAGGCAAGGCTGCAGGCCAGAGTGCTTCACATGGAAAGCAGATTGAATCTTTGGCAAGAGTGACAGGGGAGGGAGAATCAAAAACTGGAAGGAGAATGAAATTGGATTCAAGATTTCAACCTGGAAGTACAAGAGGATTGGAGAGACCTGGACATTCAATCAGTCCAGTTTGTTCTGTCAGATTATCCCTCAACTCCAGAGGCATTCCAGACACGCAAGGACTTTTGTCAGATGAGGGAAGAGGAGAAACTGCAGGAAGGCAGAGGGAGACACATCTTTGTTTCAATGCTGAGTGAAGGCGGTTCATTCACCCATGGCTAGGTAGTGAAAGTTGGAGGAACATTCATACATGACTATACATAGATGCATGGGTACACATGCACACAAACAGGTGCACATTCACACCCAGAGGTACGCACACACATGCAGGTACACATGCATACACAAACAGGTACACACACACACTCAGATACAAATACACATATACAGGTACATACATGCATATACACACAGGAAAGGTACACTAATATGCACACACAAAATTACACACACAGGCACACACAAGCACACACACACAGGTACATACACATACACACTGGTACATAAACACACACACACAAACAAGTATGCATACACATACATTTCACTGATTCGACATGGAGCAAGAATCTCTCCTTTCTGTCAAATTTAGAATGGTATTTGGGTCTTGCAAAGTGAACATCCACACAGAAAGCATGCTTATGAGACCATTTTATTCTTCATTATAAAGCAGTGTGTAAAGTTGCTCATCGCTATTTACTTGGACATGTAGTCATTCACACAAACACTCTTGCATACACGTTCACGCGTACATACAAACTCAGTCATGTACACATACAAACACATATACTCAAATACAGACATTTACTTATTTACAAACACACTCATACCCATTCATGTACACATATACAGGCATATTGACAAACACACACTTGCGCACACACAAATGCTCATGCATATTCACTTGCCAATGTACCCTGAGACTCAAATTCAACTGAAATGTGGCTCAAGGCTTCCCCCCAGTGGCTCCATGGGTAAGTTCACAGCTTGGGCTGGTGTTGAGCCCTGCATATTTGGAAGGCCACTGGGTGCATCCTCAATATCAACAACCATTGACACTTTCATGACCTCAAGGATGGTGCAGCAGATAGTAGGAGGATCACCAAAAAGGGGTGGGGAAATGACAGAAGGTCTGGTCAAAAAGAGGACTTTTCAAGCCTTGTGAAATGTATGAAAAGATGAGCAATATAATTATCAAGCCCAGGCAGAAACTGTGCTAGCATTCAAGATTAAAGCTTTAAAAAAGTTATGTATTCCTATAATGCCTTCCATGATCTTAACACATCCACAATAACTTTAGACTTAGTAAAGTACTCTATTTTTAAAGTTAATTCGCTGTTATACTATAGGAAATATGGCAACCAATTTGCATGCAGCAAAATCCCATGAACAGCTAGGTAACCAGGTAATCTATTTCAGTGACATTGGTTGAAGGACAAACAAGGGCCAGCTGCACCTCCTCTTTTTCAAAAGAGTGCGGGCGCCATTCAGATGACTGAGAGAGACACAGTTTACCATTTCATCAAAAATACAATACCAGCAGTGCAGCCTCCCCCTAGCTGTGCAGCATTCCCTCAGTGCAGCAGTGCACCTCCCTGCTATCTGTGTAGCATTCCCTCAGTGCAGCATTCCCTCAGTGCAGCAGTGCAGCCTCCCCCTAGCTGTGCAGCATTCCCTCAGTGCAGCATTCCTTCAGTGCAGCAGTGCAGCCTCCCCCCTACCTGTGCAGCATTCCCTCAGTGCAGCAGTGCAGCCTCCCCCTTATCCGTGCAGCATTCCCTCAGTGCAGCAGTGCAGCCTTCACCCTACCCATGTAGCATTCCCTCAGTGCAGTAGTGCAGCCTTCCCCCCACCTGTGCAGAATTCCATCAGTGCAGCTGTGCAGCCCCCCCTACCTGTGCAGCATTCCCTCAGTGCAGCAGTGCAGCCCTCCCCCCACCTGTGCAGCCTTCCCCCCACCTGTGCAGCATTCTCTCACTGCAGCAGTGCAGCCTTTCCTTGGAGCAGCATTCCACCAGTGTTCCGTTCCCTCAGTGCAGCAGTGCGGGCAGTTTATAGAGTTTTGATTTTTCATTATTCCTGCTTTTCTCAACATTTTTTTTGTTGACCTGTTGGACTCTCAGAATATTTGAAGTACCTTTGAACCCAGATGTACCTTCCTCCTCTCTTTTCCTTCTACTTTAGTACTTTCATTCAGACTTTCCTTTATAGAAATAAAGAAGAGACTCGAGGTGGAAAATGATCTTTGTGCTGGGAGTTGGGGAGAGATTGAGGAAAAAGGCTGTAACCAGTTCCTCCCAGCACAGCTTGGAATTTTAATAAAAAGGGTGGAGATCCTTTAGACAAACTGGTTCTTCCCTCAATGCCAGAAGGAATATTTTCTAGCAATTGGCAAATGTAGAGGATACTTCTTTCATTTTGAATTTTTCCAATGTATTTAGAAAGGAACGGCAAGATTTGCATTTTATACCATACCCTTCACGGCTTCAGGGCATTCCAAATCACTTTACAAAGAAATGTGATATACTTTTTGAAGTGTAGTCATTGTTGTAGTGTGGGAAACACAGCAGCCAAATTGCACACAGTAAAATCCCACAAATAGTAATTATGATCAATAGCCAGATAATCCATGTTGCATGATGGTTCAAGGAAGAATATTAACTAGGATTTTGGAGAAAACTCAATTGGTCCTCTTTGAAATAATTGTCCATGGGATCTGATACATTCACCTGAACAGGCAAATGAGGTATCAGTTTAACATCACATCTCAAAGTCATTGATTGGCTCATTCTGCATGACTATCCAAGACTACATTCATCCCCAATGTGTCGCACAGTCATGCATTCAATGAGGAAGAAAAGGCTTTTCTTTAAGTTAATGAAGCAAATGAATTATTCTATTCTGTTTTCAATTCCTCTGATACTCATATGAAGCCAAATCTGGACAATATTCCATCTTAGGTCATCTAATGTTCACGCCACAAAAGCATCAAGCAATGAACATCTCCAACAAGAAAGAATCCAACTATCTCTCCTTGACATTACTGATTCCCTCAGAGCCTGTCCATCATCTATAAGATGCAAGTCAAGAGTGTGTTAGAACACTTACCATTTACCTGGATGATCACAGCTCCAACATCACTCAAAAAACTTGGTATCATCCAGGTCAAAGCAGCCAACTTGATCAGCACCCCATCCATCACTGTAAATATTAATCTGTTTCACCAGTGACACACAGTGTGTGCCATGCACGACAGCAACTCATAGATAGAACATAGAACATAGAACATTACAGCACAGAACAGGCCCTTCGGCCTTCGATGTTGTGCCGACCAGAATAAAAAAGCAATGCCCCTCCAAACTAAACCATTCCCTTCTCTTCCATATACTTATCAATTAACCTCTTAAACGCCACCAAACTTGGCGCATCTACAACAGCTGCAGGCAGGGCATTCCACTCCCTAATCACTCTTTGAGTAAAGAACCTACCTCTGATATCCGTCCTATAACTCATACCCCTTAATTTAAAGCTGTGTCCCCTCGTGCTAGCTTTCTCCATCCTAGGAAAAAGGCTATCACTGTCCACCCTATCTAAACCTCTAATCATCTTATATGTTTCGATAAGGTCCCCTCTTAGCCGCCTCCTTTCTAACGAAAACAACCTCAAATCCCTCAGCCTCTCTTCATAAGACCTGCCCTCCATACCAGGCAACATCCTGGTAAACCTCCTCTGTACCCTCTCCAATGCCTCCACATCTTTCTTATAATGTGGGGACCAGAACTGCACACAATACTCCAAGTGCGGCCGCACTAGAGTTTTGTACAGTTGCAACATGATGCTGCGGCTCCTAAATTCAATCCCCCTACCAATAAAAGCTAAGACTCCATATGCCTTCTTAACAACTTTATCCACTTGACTGCCTACTTTCAGGGATCTATTGACACATACACCAAGATCCTTCTGTTCCTCAACACTATTAAGAGCCCTACCATTAGCCCTATACTCTACACATTTATTTATTTATTTCTCACAAAGCCTTTTTTCAATATCTTTCAGACCCACGACCACTAGGGATAAGGACAGCAGACATATGGGAGGACCACAACCTGGAACACCAAGTAACTCACCATCCTGACTCAGAAATATATTACCGTTCCTTCACTGTTGTTGGGTCAAAATCCTGGAACTCCCTCCCTAACAGTACTGTGAGTGTACCTACATCCCAAGGACCGCAGAAACAGTTTAGCAAGAAGAATAGAAAAATAAAATGAATGGGGAACAGCCAGATGTGAAGGCATGTGTAACTTAGATGTACCTCAAGAAAATTTCTTAAATTACTGTATACAGTATTGTATTCCACACCATTGAAAAGATACTGAGAATTTGAAGACATTAACTACACTACAGGGGCTGTCTAGTATGAGGACTTACACATTTGAAAAAGTTGTTCTTTTTACTGTTTGGACAATGCAGACCGGCATAATGGAAATTTATAATGTTGGAAAGGTATAGGACAAGGATTACTCCCAGCAATTAAGGACTTCAGAACAAATGGTGCAAAATTAACTGTAAAGAGGATTTGAAGAGGGCAAAGGAAAGTTTCTTTGAGTTCACTAGTGCCAGCCAGTCAGAGGGGCTGTAAGCACTGAAAAGCATTCTGTGCTAATTGGCCATCTTTGTTCAGCCAGTTGTGTATCTTTACCTGCAGGAAATAAATGACTTTTGAAGGGTGGTCATTGCCTGTACTTTCATTGTGTTCTGGACAGGGCTTTGACAGTTAAAATAACACATGCCAACACATTCACTAGCACAAAAAACAAAATTGCAATCCTAAAATTAGCTAACAAAGTGAAAGCTCGTGGGATTAGAGAGAGAGTGGCAGCAAGGATACAGCATTGGCAAAAAGTCAGGAAGCAATTGTTTCTCAGACTTGAGGGAGATATGCAGTGATATTCTCAAGAGTCGGGATGAGTATCCATGCACTTTCTCATACGGTAAGAAGTCTCACAACATCAGGTTAAAGTCCAGCAGGTTTATTTGGACTTTAACCTGGTGTTGTGAGTCTACTGTGTCCACCCCAGTCCAATGCTGGCTTCTCCACATCTTTCTCAAATACTTTCATGACCTGATTTTGGGTTTATAGGGCATGATTTTAAAGTAGTTTCAAGTGGAATTATCTTACATGAAATTAAATATAATGAACGCTGCCACAGTCCCAGAGGAATATAGGCTGCTCTCTCCTTTGAGAGTGAGAAAGCTAATTGGTGGTGATTTAACCTGAGAGTCAGGCAAATGGCAAGGTTGAGAAGGTGGGGCCTTCATTGATAAGCTCAGCAGGAATTGAACTCACGCTGTTGGAGTTACTCCACGTCACAAATCAGTTGCCTAGCTGAGCTAACCGACCCCTGATGTACTTGTGTACATTTTATGAATAAAGTATATTTTTTAAAGATGAGCTTGTGACAATAGCAGGCCTAGTCAAAAGACACAACCAGTCTTTAGGACTGAACGCAAACAAGGAAAAGACCATGGGAGGGGAACATAGGGATTGGCCTGGGGAGATCTGGAAGGCCAGTGATCGGATGTTGGGGGACGGTCTGCAAGGCCAGTGATGATGGGGGGGTGTTACTGGGCTGGCCAGTAATTGGGCTGGCCAACAATCTGGAGGTCGGCAATAAGGGACAACTGCCCATGTGCCAGTCCCTGCACTGACAGATTGACCCATGTGCAGTGGCCCGCTCAGCGCTATGCTTCCAGCCTCTTGGCTGGATATAGACCCTTGATTTTCAGCGTGAATCCAGCTTGGGCATTCTGTGAAGCACAGAGTGTTGGAGGTTCATTCTGGAAATCATGCTGAAAAAACTGGTAGGATTTATTCCCATTTTCCCGCACATTGGGAACTTAGAAATTTTTTTTGGGAGAATCCCAGCCCTTGACTTTATTAATGGTGAAATCTAATTTTGAAAGTAAGGAACTCTGGAATTACCCCTCAAAGTCTTCCTGCTTCTTTAAAACTCTCTCACCCTTTAAAATGCAGCTTCGAAGCCATCTCTCTGACCAAGTTTTTGAACACCTCATCTAATATCCCTTTGCATGCATGGCTCCATATCAAAGCCTGTTCAATTAAGTTCCTGTGAAGCACCTTGGGATGAATTACTTTACAAATATGCCATATAAATGCAAGTTGTTGTTGAAATATAGCAGATGGAGTAACTCCAAGGCTTGGCAATCATCTCTATCTTGATACAATGAGACACCGTATCATATTCTTGCCAAGAGGAAAACAACTGATTCTTGATAAAGCTCTTGTGTGGTCTGTGAAGATGAGAACAGGGATTTCAATGTGGATAAGCAAATTGACCACAGCATCATGGTATAGGGGTCATTCGAGTGTGTGGACTAAAAAGGAATGAGCAGTAGTATGGGACAGTATACTTGGGGACGATAGATACTGTTCCTTTGCAGATCAGAGCATTAGTCATGAAAGCTGTGCCATTGCCCCATGATGTAGAGATGCCGGCGTTGGACTGGGGTAAACACTGTAAGAATCTGACAACACCAGGTTTAAATCCAACCAATTTATTTGATAGTAAACTTACAAGTTTTTGACCAGTCTTCGTCAGGTGAATGAGGTGTTCTGGTCTCCAACAGCACACATACCAGCACAGACTGTTTACATATTACTGACTAGAATGCGAATCTTTACACCTAACCTGCTATTCAAGTCTTAAAGTGGCTAACAATGTGAGTGGAAGGAGCACTGAGCACAGGTTAAAGAGATGTGTATTGTCTCCAGACAGCACAGTAAGTGAGGTTTTTTGCTATCCCAGGCAAGATATGGGGGTTACAGATAGTGTGACATGAAGCCAAGATCCCTGTTAAGACCGTCCTCATGTGTGCGGAACTTGGCTATCAGTCTCTGCTCAGCAGCTCTGCGCTGTTGTGTGTTGTGAAGGCCCCCTTGTCGTGTGCTGTTGGAGAGTAGAATACCTTATTCACCTGATGAAGACGATAGGGTCGAAAGCTTGTGAGTTTACTATCAAATAAATCAGTTGAATTTAAACCTGATGTTGTTAGACTTCTTACCATTGCCCCAAGCCAGGGCTCAGAAATCTCTTCAGGGCTGTAGAGGAATTTGGAGTGGGAGGAGAAGGATTCAGTTGTCATGGCCCACATGTTTATCAATGACATAGACATGATGAAGGAAAACGCTCTATAAGGATGGCTAGGGGCTAAACTAAAAGATAGAACAATAAAGGTTTAACCTCTGACTTACTACTTGTGGCACAAATAAATTGGTGCAGGATAAAAAAGACCAGATAGTTGGATAAAAATCTGGAATTAAAAATCTAAGAGAACATTTATTTATTCGTCGCAAATAGGTTTATATCAACACTGCAATTAAGTTACTGTGAGAATCCCCTCGTTGCCATACTCTGGCATCTGTTTAGGTTACACTAATTTAGTAGCCAATGCACCTAAGCTGCACTTTTTCATGCTGGTTAGGTGTAATGATGACATAAAATCATTACTGATTGTTGTAAAGACCCATCTAGTTCACTATTGTCCTTTAGGGAAGAAAATCTGCCGTCCTCACCTGGTCTGGCCTACATGTGACTTTGGACCAATGTTGTTGATTCTTAAATGACCCCCTGAAATGGTCTAGCAAGCCACTCAAGGTAATTAGGGATGGGCAATAAATGCTGACGCCCACAGCCCATAAATTAATAACAAAATATGTTGTGATTTGGAATGCGTTGCCTGAAAGGGTGGCAGAAATAGATCCAATAATGACTTTCTTATATGAGGAAACTTTTTAGGACTATGTGGAAAAGAGCCAGTGACTAGGGTTAATTGAATAACTCTCCCAAAGAGCTGAGACATAGGCACCACGGGTTGAATGGCTATATTTTCAATGATTCTAAGTGCAAGGATTTTTTTTTAAGTTCAGCACCAGAAGGATCACTCACTATGTACCAGTATGCAGTTCCTGTTTGTCACTGTATAATTGTAACCTGTGGCTGTGTGATTTTGCTATTTACTGATTGAACGTGGTTAAGAAGTACAACTGCACAGATTTATGATTACCCATCAAAGGGAGGATTAATCAGTGTGGAACAGGGCAATGTTCCCATTTATCCAACGGTTTAATGAAGTGTCCTTGTTTATTCATGAAGGTGAGGATTATTCTTTGTGATATTGTACTGTGTGTCGAACCAATAAAATAAGGTGACGCTGACTTAAAAGAGTTGTGACACGGAGATTATTTAACTTGAGATAATGAGTACAGTCTCATGACATTTTATATCTACCTTGTCCCTGACACCTAGAATGTCCTGAGTTAGATTAAACCAATTTGCAGGAGATAATGTACAAAATATAAGTAAGCATTCGAGGCAATTAGAACAAATTAAGCATTACGCTATGATGAAGGGAATTACACGCATTAGTGATTTAATAGATGGTTGAAATAACCAAATTAAGGAAACTTCAAAAGTTAGCAGACAAACAAGCAGCATCGTAACTGAATGTAGTCTGTGTGCTGTTACCCTGTTAAATATCTTGTCATATATCTTTTCTATGGAAGTACAAATAATTTAGATCATTTAATTAAGCAGGCCAGCTGATGCTTTCATGAAACAAGCCAATAAATGCATTGCTTTCTTGACACTTGTGTGCCCCCTATCAAAATCAAACTTAAAATCTGCTGGAGTATGAGGACTAGTAAAAGCCGTGCTTAGACAGGTGATAAGTCTAGAGATTACGCTTTGCCTGGAGTGGTAGTGGGAGTACTAATTTTCAAAAAGTAATTGAAGCAATACTTGGGAAAGGAAACATTGGGAAAAAGGAGGGAATTGCGAAGGCTTTGGCTGTGCTGTATGATTCCATGATTCTATAATTATTAATGGGGCTCTTGAATGCATTAACAAATGTGGGAATGAGAAAAGCCTATTTTGCCTAGCAATCCATTCCCTCCAATGGACCACGTGTATTTTGCACCAACATGGATTCATCCTGATTTATGGCCAGTTTCTAAGGATCAAGCTCATACTTGTGTCCCTCCTTTAATGTGGTAAAACATGCATTCAGCAGACAGAATTTGACACCAAACCATCCAAAGACAGGTGACCAAAATCTTGGTCAAAGAAGCACATTTAAAGAGCAATTTAAAGGAACAGTGAGAGGTCAGGAGGTTTAGAAAATGAATTCCAAATCTTAAGGCTACAGCAGCTAAAAATATGACTGCCAATGGGAGTAACCCAGTTTCTCTAATCGAGCAAGATTGGACAGATGTATCCATGGAGACAAACAGCAGATGTGTGGCTCATTCAGTTTCGAGACAGTGCACCAAGAGAAGCAGGGGAGTGGAAAAGGGGAGAATCTTAGCATTTCCGGGTAATAAGCCTCAAGCTCTGACTTCTCTTTCACCTACAAAGCACTCCTCAGAGCAATACATCTAATAGCTACACTCATTTCTCTGTCCAGGCACCTTCTCATATCCTTATCCAAAAAGCCAAGATTTACATTCATCCTCAGCCTATTTTCCTTTCCCACTTATGCCTCAGACTGAGTCTCCACATGTTTTGTTATTTTCCTTCTCTCCACACAAGGCATGAGCAGCAGTCACACCTCTGCTTTCTCACCTTGCAAAGAGAGGACACCACTTGTTGAGAGGCAGAGAGCCAGCATGAGGCTCTTCCAGAGACTGGCACCTTGCTAGCTTTTGAAATGCTCGACCTAATGCTCCACTGGGAAGGAGGTTTTCTTTCACGGGATTGCAGATGTCAACCATGATCTGTTGTCAAAACTAAGCCTCCTGCAGCACTGGTGTTTATATATGTTCAGACAGTCGATCCTCTCTCCGCCTGTAATCCTGCACTGAGGGTCCAACCCTCTGTCCTGTTGTACGGTATGTTTTGGAGTAGAAGGCACCTTCGGAGTAGAAGGTACTCCAGCTGTTGCTGATGCTGTTGGTGTTGCGGCAGAGTGTTGGTTCTGGGACAAAAAAGCTGAATGAGTGAAATTTTGTGAGATATTTTCTAAATGTCCAGCTGGTCTGAAAATGGGAAAGTTCCAGATCTGTTTTATGGGCGAGTTTCCATGCCCAATCTTACGCACTGTGTCCCTGAAAAGATGGGCTAGTCAGTTTAAAGCCAGAGTGGCTGTGGGCAAGGCTTAACTGATGAGCAGGGCTTACCAGCCAGCCTGTAGAGGGAGGTACTGTGCATCTGCAGACCTCTGACAGAGAGTTGTCTGGCCCCTGCTTCTGCAGGCAGCCTCAAACTACCTCCCTCCTTCCTCTGCAATCATAGGGGCCTATAGGCTGAGATAGAGGCCTCACCATCCCCACCCTGCCAAGACTGGGACAGTGAAAGCCTTTTGGACAGTGAAAGCCTTTTTCCTGGACAGTGAAAGCCTTTTTCCTAGGATGGAGAAAGCTAGCATGAGGGACATAGCTTTAAAGTAAGGGGTGGTAGTTATAGGGTGGATGTCAGAGGTAGGTTCTTTACCCAGAGGGTGGTAAGGGTATGGAATGCCCTGCCCCCTGTAGTTGTAGATGCTCCAAATTTGGTGGCGTTTAAGAGGTTAGTAGATAAGTTTATGGACAAAAAGGGGATGGTTTAGGTTAGAGGGTCATTGCTTTTTCTTAATTGGTTGGCGCAACATCAAAGGCCGACAGGCCTGTTCTGCGCTGTAATGTTCTATAAGACTGATCTTGGCCCCGCTACCTTCCCCCATTGTTCACAGCCCTGCTGTCCTTCCCCACCAAATGCAGAGTGCCAGTGGGTCCCATTTCCCCCATACCCAACTGGTCCTCCCCTCTCTGGCCGTTTCCTCATTTGGCCCCATTCCCTGGCACTGCCCCATAGGCCCTACCCTTCCTATGGCAATGCTCTCCACATCTCCCCCCACCATTAGCTTTGTCCCTGGCACTGACCAGTGGGCATAACCCACGTATCCAGTTGGCATTGCCCAGATGCCAGAATGGCTATGCCAGTCTGACACTGCCCAAGGGCACCCCCCACCTTGCACTCCGCCTCCCTGGGGAGGCTAATAGCTTCTAGTTCCATTGGAGACACCAACATGTCTGTTCCCCATTCCCCGACCGCACCAGAAATCAGGGTGACGTAAAATCCCACCAGTTGCAAAAACCAACACCAATCGTGCTAGTGCTTTATGCCCAATTTTACCACACTTTCCTGCTGCAAAATGGGCATAAAATGGCCATAAAATTCCACCCAGTGTTTCCTGCAAACGGCATCAGTGTGATTTCAGGCTGAATCTTTTGCCTTATGAGCAGTATTCTTTATGTCCATGTGTTTCGTATTGCTCCACCAGCATGTTCCCTCTGATTCGCCTGCACTGCAATGACTTAACTGCTGCACATAAACAGCAACCCAGCACTTGCTCCACAATGACTGCAGGAGATGGCAGTACCGCTTTTCTGAGGATGGAATGCAGCAGCGGCAGCAGAGGCAGGACACGTTCTACCCCTGCTTCAGGAGGCAGTCTTCCACCGAGTCCCATCCCTGCCTGAGATATAATGATAGCCCTGGGCAGTGTGAGCACGTGCCAGAAGAGAATGGGAGAGCAGTGATCTTTGTCACTCAGCAAGGGTAAGTGAACAACCCCTAATCTCTCATTGCAACACCCCCCCTCGCACACCACCCTCACACCCCCAACCCTTTCTCTGACTCAGCCTTGTTGGCCTTTGCCAAATCTCCCTCTCCCTCCCACATGTTCTCCCAGTAGCAGCCTTGCTCTGCACACTTCAGCCCCCACCCAAGTCCCATGCCTGCCACACCTCATCATGCTCAATCTCACACCTCCCACTTACACTCTTCCTCTCTGTGTCATTGCAGACGACCGCAACAAGAATTTTACGACATTTTCCTGCTGCAAAATGGGCATAAAATGGCCATAAAATTCCACCCAGTGTTTCCTGCAAACGGCGTCAGTGTGAATTCAGGCTGAATCTTTTGCCTTATGAGCAATATTTCGCATTGCTCCAGTGGGCAGCCAGCAGACTTGTGCCTGAGCTAAGAACCCTCACGTGTTTTGAGGAATGAGCCCTCAAGCTGGTCGGGAGAAGGAAGATCGTTCCTATGCTGCTGGTGAATTGAGGGCAGCAGAAAAAATGTGAGAATCCTCAACACATATGTTGTCATTCCTCAAGTTTCAAGGTAATCAACAATTCCCCCCCTCCATCCTATATTGCACTGATGCCTTGTCCCTTCATTTGCAGGTCGACCAGCAGAACTGGCTGGACTATTCTGACATCCTTGCTCCCACTGGACTCCAGCAGTTCAGAGGAGGACTTTGCTAATCCCACAGCTAGTATCACCTCATTGGATTCAATAACTAGGCAGACTTTTGGCTCACTGATTGCTGAACACCTCATAGCTGAAGATCCACAGCAGGCAGAGCTGGGATGTCCCAGGAACTGGCATTTGGAGCCCAGGGCTCTACTCAATCCCTTGTCAATGATGTGACCCGGGTCTGGTCATGCCAACTGCTGGAACTGCAAAGGCAAAGTCACAAGTATCAGAGAGGTTTGACAGCAGCCATCATTGGAGTGCAAGTCGATTGGAGGAGTCCCATTGCCCTCTATCTTAGGAGATGGTGCCACCATTGCACGCACTGAGCAATGTGAGCATGTGACACTGTGAGGATGATGTCCGCAATGGATACCTTGGTGCAGGAGATGTCCACATCATGGCTCAGCTGATGACCTGCATGTCTGAGTATGTGAGCTCCATAGTCCTGGGTTTTGAGTGCAGACACTGGTGGAAATCCAGGAGTGTCAGCACCAGCTGGTGGCAAGGCTTCTGGATTTCACTCCAGCACTATCTCCATCCCATGGAGGAGCACAGGAGTACCCAAGAACTCGAAGGGAAGAGAATTGGCAGGAGAATGGCCTGAGGATCTCCAAGTAGTCATGATGTAGAGATGCTGGCATTGGACTGGGGTAAACAAAAACCTGGGCCCGAAAGCAAGCCTGTACCCTCTAGGGCCAAGCCCCTCAGGGGACATCTGCCAGGGTCATCTCAGGCAAAAGAGCATGGAAGTCAGCAGGCTGCCTAACCTCAGTTGTGGATCCTGGGTATATACCTCGTGGTAGGGTCAGGAAAATAAAGAAACTGTATGCAATTAGCAGTAACAACTGAATATAGGCTCTACTGTCATTATATTTTGAATTCTGGCACCATATCTCACTTTGTTCACCCACTGAGCCTCCACGCTGTCTGTTCATGTCACGCAACATGGGGGAACCATTGTGCTCACCTGCCATCTCATCCCTGTGGAGCGTGAGAATGGCAGCGTGCATCACTATCCCTGTGGCCAGTCCCCCAAATAAGAAAGGGCACTCCCTCAGCTGCAATAAGAGCAGGAATCCAGGAAGGAGGGCATGGAAAATGCTGTCTGCATACCAGCCTTCGCAACCTCAGGGCAGCCTGACTTGAAGGGAAGATGAAGCCCTCACCCTATGCCTGAATTGCACTTCAGAGCGGCCCCCTGAGCAGTGTACACCCCGAAGGGTGCTGGCTGCCTGAACGCTTACCTCCAAAACACCCCCCTCGAGGTGAAGGCACCAAATTCAAGCTGTTGTAAATGGAGGCGGCATACAGCAGACTGGCACCAACTGAATACCCAGTGAGGGGAGAGAGTGCTCGCTAATGACATGTTAACGAATTAAAATGAGTTTTCTGCAGTCCCGAGGCGATTCATGCCACTCTGCTGGCGAAGGGGCTGGTAAAATCAGAATTTGGAAACTCACCAACGCAAGTTGCATTCACCAGATTTTTGAGCATGTGCTGCCATTCCTGCAGATGTAGAGAGTGTGGATTCAAAAATCACCCCCAAGGTTTCTTCCTGTAAGAGTGCAGGAATACACTAATTGCATCAGTGATTGAGATAGTTGCAGTTCTACCTTTAACTCCTTAAATTAAATTGACAAGATGTGGGCATCGCTGACAAGGCCAGCATATATCGCCCATCCCTAATTATCCCAAAGTGCTTCACAGGCACATCATGAAATTGTGATTCAAAATTGTGTCACCAAGGAGACAGGTGGTCAAAAATTTAGTAAGAAGTCTCACAACACCAGGTTAAAGTCCAACAGGTTTATTTGGTAGTAAAACCCACTAGGTTTCCGAACATTGTTCGTCAGGTAAGTAGAGAGTTCTGCTCACAAACAGAGCATATAAAGGCACACAGTGTGCAGAATACTGATTAGAATGTGAGTCTTTCCAGCTATTCAAGTCTTAAAGCTGCAGACAATGTGAGTAGAGATAGCATTACGCACAGATTAAGATCCTGGATCCTCATGTGTGCGTGAATTCATGTGAGTTCTTGGGTTCATGTCACACTATCTGTAATCCCCATGACTTGCCTAGGCTTGCAACATCTCACTTACTGTCCTGTCTGGAGACAATACATATCTCTGCAACCTGTGCTTAATGCTATCTCCACTGACATTGTCTGCACCTTTAAGACTTGAATAGCAGATTAGCTGTAAAGACTCGCATTCTAATCAGTATTCTGTAAACTGTGTGTGCCTTTACATGCCTGTTTGTGAGCAGAATTCTCCACTCACCTGACAAAGGAACAGTGTTCCGAAAGCTTGTGGGTTTTACTAACAAATAAGCCCGTTGGACTTTAACCTGGTGTTGTGAGACTTCTTACTGTGTTTACCCCAGTCCAACACCAGCATCTCCACATCATGGTCAAAAATTTAACCAGAGGTCTTACAGAAGAAGTGAGACATGGAGAAGTTTACAGAGAAGAATTCCTAAGCTGAGTGACTGGATAGCTGGTGGCATTGCCACCAATGATGGAGCTATTAAGATCAGGCATGTTTTAGAGGGCCACATTAGCAAAGGAGCGCATGTATCTTGCGGGGTGGTGGAGCCAGGATGTGATGATATGTATGTGAGGATATGGCAGGATTTGAAAGCAAGGGTGAGTCCTTTAAAATTGTGGAGAATAAAAACATAATAGCCCTTGGACAGCAAAAATAATCTGGCCACATTGTAATTGGTTCTGAAGCGGAAGAAAAATGCCCAGTGAAATTTTGGTTGTCTTCAAGCAGTCTTCAAATGTATTAATGATTAATTATAAATAATCCTATGTAATTTGTGCTTTTCCAACAATTTTTGAAATAAATGTTCTGCCCATAGAAGGAAGGGATTTTTGAACTGAGAGAACCAAGATTTTAGTTTCATGTACCAAATAGCAGTTTCAAGCACTCTTAGGTGAAATTGCCTCTGCCCTGACTCCTATCACAGCACTGAAACCCATCATTAGGTCTAATGAGCCTACACTGATATTTCTGTTCCTTGCAAGCTTTCCCCACTCTCTTTGCTTCAAACTCATTCCACCAATATATTCATCTATTTTGTTTCCTCTCATATACTTATCTGACTTCCCTTTAAAAGCATCAAAGTTTGTTCACCCACTGACCCACCCTTAACCTCACCATGTGGTAGTTCGACATGCTAACCATGTTCCAGGAAAACAGTTTCTCCTGAATTCCTTAATAGGTTTATTAGTGATTATTTTATATTTATAGCCTCTAGTCTCGGACTGCTCTGCATCCATCCTATTAAACCACTTCAGAATTTTAAATACCTCTATCAGGATCCAGTGACAATAAAAGTAGATTGATTTAGCTCCCAACTGTTGGTTGTTATAGTGATTGCTCTAATTGTGGTAAACAGACAGTACAATTCTCAGTTTGACTGACTGTTAGATCTTTATTCCACATATAATCAATAATCTAATGAAAATGCAACAATGATCACTGTTGCATCTTAAGCTACAGTGATATAAATTTGCACAGACAGCTCCCAGCAACACCATTTCTGCTTTAGGTGAGAGCTTCTAAATCATTTACAAGTGTGTAACTTCCTTCTCATATTTTAACACTTAGATATAACACATGTGATCTGATCACAAGTCCAAAATTGCATTAAAAAAGCTTGCCCTCTCAGTCTGAACAACAGATTGAATTCTCAAAGCAGACATCTTTTTTCCTTCAGAATTTACACCCATTGGTAGGGTCACCAACACTAGTTGGGCATAGTTCTGGAGTATTCATCACATGACCTCCTGTCTCCAAACACGGTGCAGCTCATTCTCCTGCTGTTGGTCATCTTCTCTATCCATCCTGATGATGCCAACCTGATTGGGTAATTCTTCACCATCAGTCGAATAGTCTTTATTTACATGTTTGACAGATTTAGATCTAATAATGTTCAAAAGATTTCTTTTCAAAGCACATCACTTTTCTTTTGAAGTCTCCCAAGTTTGCTCATGGCAGTGCATTGAACAGCTGTCTTTCAGCCCTGGGGATGGAGAGCAATTTCAAAGCCTGGAATGTCAGGTGGACATGGGACATGATCCAGCCTTGGTTGCAAGAAGTCAACCCAGAGATTTCATTCCCATGTTTTCCTTATTGCCAAACTTGCACAATCAGCCTCAAACATCACTGCATTATTTCACAGGAGGAACCTAAGCATCCTGAGAGACAAATTCAAGAGATGTTGGTGTTGCTCTTCCTATCCTCTTATGTTGATTGGAATTGACTGCCATTTGAGGTCGTAAAGCTTGGCCTGATTTATTTCCCTTCCATATTTAATTCAATGGACTAAGGATGAGCTCATTCACATACAAGTTGGAGGAAACCTAGAACTCAATCTCTCAAAAACTTGTTGAGATTAGGGGGATGCACTGGGGCGGGGGGGTGGGTGATTGGGAGGATAATTAAACATTTGAAAACTGAGGTTAATCATTTTATTAAGTAGGGGTAATAAGGATCATGAAACCAAGGTAAGCTAATGGAGTTAAGATGCAGATCAATCATGATCTAACTGAAGAGGAGAACAATTTCCAGGGCCTCCTCATGTACCTTAGTTCCTATGTTTTACCTGTTCAATCAAACACAATCTTCATCCAGCCTTCTTCCTGCAGGATTTTCTCCTGCCGTTTCTTTGATTATTCTTCAGTCCTGAGAAGATATCCTCTGGACTGGCCATTTCGGATCTGGTGAAGAGTCCAACCCTATCTATCTTTGTACAACAATGTCTTTTTCTGTTTAAAATTGGGCAGAGTTCAGCTGATAAGTTTCCCGAGAGAAAAGGAACTAAAATACCTCTCAGCAAAGTCGGCTGGCACCACCCCCCACCTTCTTTCATGTGCAATTTTCTTTCTTATATTTTGAATGGTTAGTGTTGCCATGTGCCACTTGGATTGGTATCCAAAAGTCAACGTTCTATGTTTGAGTGAAACATCTGAAATTTCAATAGAGTGCAGATGCTGGAATCTGAAACATAAAACAGAAAATGCTGGAAAAGCTCAGCAAATCTGACAGCACCTGTGGGGACAGAATAGAACCAATCTTTTGACTCTAGATGAGCCTTCATCAGAGAAATCTGAAATTTCAGCTAGTTTTAAAAATGATAATTTCTGCCTCTCTTTCATTACTGGGAGCGGTTAATTATTTTGATTTTTAGTATAGCAAATTTCAGAGTTCAGTCCAATGGTTCAAATCCCAACTATCCTGGTTCTGTTTTGGAGCCTTACCCTTGACCATGTGGTTGTGTTAAATGGGAGTGTTGAAACTAATCAATAGCCTGTGCCCAGTTCTTAAAAGGAACCCAAATAAACCAATTTAACTTGACTTGTGGTCCACTATTGGGCTCCTGGTGGAAGGCACCAGCCATTTTGTCTTGTGGTACTCTATTTTGATAGATTCAGTGAGGCAGACAGACGTTTTAGTCTTTTCCAATACAGACACATCGTTCTATTTCAAAGAGAGCTTCTCCGTTAAGCTGATGGTGGTGGGTGCCTCCAGAGAGGAACAGGTATTCATACGGGATGTTTGGCTAGATATGGTGCCATTTGCTCGCCGCTTGTTGTAGGACAGAAGTTTGTTTAGCTGGAGTCGGAACTTGTTGTGGAGGGAGGCATAGATGAAGGGATTGTAACAGGCAGAGCTCATAGCAACCAAATGGCAGGACACCTGGATCACATTGATGTAGCTCTTGTCTATGATGTTGAGGTCAATGTCCCGGATCAGATTGACTGTCTGCAGAGGAATCCAGCAGAGGGCAAAGGACAGGACAGAGATGGTGAGCATCCAGAAGGTCCTGCTCCGCTTCTTTGACCACTTCTCGTGGCTGCATGAGGCAGCTCCTGGGACAGTCCTCTTCTTCAGGTGATGTGAGATGGCGCAGTAGGAAATGGAGACTGTGCAGAGCGGGAGCATGTAAGACAACATTAGCATGATACAGGAGTAGAGCAGCCTCTGTCTGTCCAAATTGTCCCAGGTCTCCTCACAGATGATCATATTATACCCAGTCTGGTTGAGATCCATATAGTTGGTGTGCAAGGAGGAAGGTATTGAAACAGCAATTGAGACCAACCAGATAAATGTGACAATGTAGGCACAGTACCGAGGCCTGATTCTCCGGCGTATTGGGTACACCACCACCACATACCTATCCACAGCTATGGCAGTGAGGGACAAGACAGATACAAAGACAGTGGTAGGTTGCATGAGGTTTATAAAATAGCACATGAAGATTCCGAAAAGCCAGCCTTTGGATTCAAATGCATAAGAAACAGTCACTGGGACACAGAAGATGCACATCACCAAGTCAGAGGCAGCCAGATTGCCAATGAGAAAGTTGGTGGTGGTGTGGAGCTTCTTGGTGACGGAGATGTGGGCCACGAGGAGGAGGTTACCGGTACAAGCCACAATCACAAGCAGCACATACAGTGGAATGAAGAGAGGTTTCAAATCAGAGAGGAGTTTAAGACCCAGGAACGAAGAAACCATGGTCACATTGTCCATGGAAGCATTCAGGGCGATGGCTGAAATACCAGATTTATTCAAGGTTAATGCAAGTTCACCTGTATTAAAAAAAAACAAAGAATTAAAATGTTGCAAACCACTCATTCCCCTCTCACTTATTTTTGGCACATCTAACATTTTTTCTCTCATTTTCTTTCGTTGCTGCTCTTCAAATTAAGAAATTAATCCCACCAGAAGCCAAAAACCCCTCCCTAGTTTTTTAAAATTGTGTTTATTCTGGGGAGATGGAGATTGTTGTTGAGCCTGGCATTTATTCTCCACCCTAGTCACTTTTGAAAAGGTGGAATACACAATCTTCCTGGGCCACTGCAATCGATGTAGAGAAAGTGATCCCATGGTGTGGTTATGTCTGGGAGTCCCAGTGTTTTGACCTGGTGATAATGAAGGAGCAATGACTTGTCTCCAAGTTGGAACAGGGCGAGATCTGGAAGTAATGGTGTTCCTCTGCACTTGCCATCCTTGCCCTTTTAGCTCGCACAAATTGAGGGTTTGAAAAGTGACCCATCTTCCCGAGGTGGACATCACAGCTGACCTCATTCCCATATAACTCAGAACTGGAATCTACAATCATCTCACTAACTACTTCCCCCACCCATCTCCACCCCTGCTCCCCCCTCTGTCTCCCCCCACCCCTCCCCCCCACCCACTGCCCCACCACATCACCCCCACCTACCCCAGGGTACTGAATCAAACTGCAGTGTTCCTGCCATGGATGTCAACTAATGATTGAAGCTGAGACTATCCTGATCTGTATGGCTAAGGTCCCTCCCATGCTCTGACTTCACCCATTGAGCAATCAGATGAGGCCGCTCAACAGCAAGTTTGCAATTTTAGGAGAATCCCAGAATTCAGGACATCTCTCTAGTTCTACATGCCTTCCTAATATTCAATTTGTAGAACACACTTTGTGCATCCTGCATCAAGTGGGGATTCTGAAAGTCTGACAAGAGAGAGGGCATGATGAGAGAGACCCAAACTTCGGGGGGTTTGAAAGTGTCTCTGAGAAGAGATGTCGAACCAAGGGCCCAGTCAGGTAGTCATGAGGGATTCTTGCAGCACTATTGTAAAGAGGGCCAGGGATCATTTCACCTCAGTTCCTGAACCATATTTCTCCATCGAAGAGCATCACTAAAACGTGAATGATCTGATGATGTCTGTCAGATCATGCCATATGCAAACTGGCTGCCAAATTTCAACATTATATTCAGTGACTACGTTAAAAGTGTCGAGCGCAAAGTGTGGGTCTTGCGGCATGGTGGTAGCATCTGGGTCAGAAGCTCCTGGTTCAAGTCCCACTTGGGATTTGTTGATGGATATGGAAGGTGTGGTCAAACAGATTGATTGCCAACTAGTAAATCCTTCCAATAATCCTGGTTATAAGTGGTAAGAGTGGGAGAGCTTCCAGCGAGCCATACTGCAGAGGGCAATGGTAAAACACTGCAGCACTTGGCCAAACATTATCATGGACCAATCCAATGGCAATCCAATGGCAATCCATGGCAGCCAATGCCCTTGTAAGGCCTGGTACCAGAAAGAGGAGGGGAGTTTGAAGCACTCTTGACATCATAAACTATTTTATATAAAGTCAATTAATTTTCATGTTTACTTTTGTTATGTAGTGGAACAATGAATTTCTCAGACAAACATTTGTCCTGTGTTAATTAAACGCAAGTGCTTCATTACCACTTTGCTTAGTATTAACTTAAAAGTGCGGAGGTGAAAATTTGTACAAATTGAGTTAGCCAGTTGCCAACAACTCCAAGGACATGTTTGTACAGCTGAATTATTTCTGTCTGCGATAAATTAAATGTCTCATTTATGGTAAGATTTATTTCGTGAAGAATTGAAGACTTGGGGTGATCTGATCAAGGTGCTTAAATTGTTAAAGTGATTCAATAAGGTAGATTCAGAGAAAAAATTTCCTCTGGCAGGGAAGAAAGAACAAAAAGGTCATAATCTCAAATTTAGAGCCCGGGTTGTTCAGGAGGGAAATCAGGAAGAACTGATTCAAAGTTAGGGTAATGGAAAGCTGAAACTCCCTGCCTCAAATGGCTATGGGTGCTGGGGGCTGATTGAATCTTTCAAGACTGTGCTTAGTACATGAGAGGGTCAAAAGATATGGACCAAGGAATTGAGGTACAAATCAGCTGTAATCTAACCGAATCATAAAATCATACAATCCTTACAGTGCATTCGGCCCATGGAGCCTACACTAACAATCCCACTCAGTCCTATCCCCATAACCCCACATATTTACCTGCTAATCCTCCTGACACTAAGGGACAATTCTACATGGCCAATCAACCTAACCCACATATTTTTGGACTGTGGGAGGAAACCCATGCAGACATAGGGAGAACATATAAACCCCACACATGCAAAGCCGGAATTGAATTTGGGTTCCCAGCACTGTGAGGCAGCAATGCTAACCATTGTGCTACCGTGCCGCCCAATGATACAGCAGGCTTGAGTGGGCTGAATGGCCTCCTTCTGTTCTTAATGTTCCCATGATTCTGTGTATACCCTGTAAGAAAGTGAAGCATGAGGTCAGTACCATACAACAACTAAACTCCTGATCTTGGGGAAAGGTTGCTGTTCTGGAGAAACATCACAGAGATTGTCTAGAGGTGGTCAAGATTCCCTCAAGATGGCTGGAGCCTCGGTGCAGGTCAGTTATAGGATATCATCTTCATGAGGTGTTTAAGAGGTTGTCAGGTCAGTTCAAGAAAAATCCTTGGCTCCAGTGTCAGAGTCCAAAATAAGGGGACATGATATTAACATTAAAGCTAGGTGGTTCAGAGTTACTATCAGGTAGCACTTCTTCACACAAAGAATCAAAGGTATCTGGAATTCTGCCACCCCCTCCAAAGAAAGCTGCTGAAGCTAGGGGCTTAATTAAAAATTGCAGAAGTGAAATTGATAGATTTTTGTTGGTTAAGGATTTTTAGAGTGAAGGAAAGAAGGTGGCTCGGTGGAGTTAAGATTGAGATCACGCATGATTTAATTAAACAGCAGAACAGACTTGAAGAATTGAGTGTTCTCCTTTTGTTCCCATTTATTGACCCAGGGAGTAGGGGAGAATTAAAAAAGCTTGATGTAAGTAACAAAGGCAAGAAATAGAAGGGAAATTGCTGCCAGATTCTGTCATTTTTTTGACACCAGCATGACTCATACAGATTCTGAGAAGAATTTACAATGTGAAGTTGTGTATTGCACAAATCCATCAATTCGGAAGTATGGGTAGAACCTGTATCTGAACACATTTGAATTCCATAAAACTTCTGTAACAATTAAAAATCACTAGAAATCTAATTTTCTGCATGTCATCATTGCAGACATATATCGGATAATGACATAGAAACTGGCCATTCGGCACAACCGGTGCTCTATTCAAAACTCCTCCCACCTTCCCTTATCTAAATCTGTCATTGTAACTCTCTATTCCTATCTTCCCTCAATGTTTGTCTAGTTTCCTCTTAAACATATCAATATTATTCACTTCAACTGTTCCCAGTGGTAGAAAGGCCCATATTCTCACCACACTCTGGGCTTCTGTACTAGATCTCTTGGTGACCATCTTGCATTGATGGTCTTTAGTTATGCTCCTTCCCCAGAAGAGAAAACATTGGCCCACATTTTCCGATCAGCCGCGATGCTTCTTTTTTTATTTACACATTCATGGAATGAGGGTATCGCTGACTAGATCAACATTTAATACCCATCCTTAATTGCCCTTGAACCGAATAGCTTGCCAGGCCATTTCAGAGGGCATTTTAAAGAATTAATCACATTGCTGTGGACATGGAGTCTTATGTAGGTTGGACTAAGTAAGGATGAAAAATTTCCTTCCATAATGGACATTAGTGAACTAGATGGGTTTTTACGACGTCTCATGGTTATCATCAGACTTTTAATTCCAGATTTTCATTGAATTCAAATTTCACCATTGGCTATGGTGGGATTTTGAACCCAGGCCTCCAGAGCATCATTCTGGGTCTTTAGATAGTCCAGTGACAATACACTAGACCACTGCCTCCACATTTATGCTGCCTGCAAATATTGCTGTGACATAACCCTTCTGTGAGCTTTCAGCTGGGTCTTTGACCTGCAGTTCAGTCCAGCTAAGGGAGGGGGTAATAGGGTCAGAAGTGGGTAATCAAGTTGAGTTGGTGATAGCCGTTACATAGGTTGGATGTTTGCTCAGGTGGTCAGAAGCATAAGCATGCATTTGGGTTCTCAGTTCAGGGTAACAGTTGGGTGGAGTTTAGGGTGAGGGTAATAGGTGAATCTGAGAAGTGGGTTAGTTGGGTTGGGGAAGGTGTCAGTTATGCTGCTGAGTTCAGTTACATTGTCTGATCACTGAATTAAACAGGGTTTAATTTGCATAACATTTCCTGAGCAAATATCCAGGTATGTTGATGTCCTGTACATGGACTTTCAGAAGGGATTTGATACAGTGTCACACAACAGACTTGTGAGAAAAGTTATACTCATGGAATAAAAGGGACAGTAGCAACATAGATACAAAACTGGTTGAATAATAGAAAACGTGATGTGGAGATGCCTGCATTGGACTGGGGTAAACACAGTATGAAGTCTCACAACACCAGGTTAAAGTCCAACAGGTTTATTTGATAGCAAAAGCCACTAGTTTTCAAAGCACTGCTCCTTCATCTGGTGAGTGGGATTTCAGTTCAAAACAGGGCACATAAAGACACAAACTCAATTTAGAAAATAATGTTTGAAATGTGAGTCTTTACAGGTAATCGTCTTAAAGGTACAGGCAATGTGTGTGGAGAGAGGGTTAAGCATAGATTAAAGAGATGTGTATTGTCTCCAGACAGGATAGTTAGTGAGATTGGAATTTGAAAGTGGGTTAAGGCATAAATACGCCAGTGAGTCCAGCTTCTGAGCACTTGGGCCATCTGATCTCAGAGTGCACTAGCAGACCTCACTCAGTGTATAGAGGGACTGTGCACCCTCTATCTCCTCTGGCGGCATATTCCTCCCACTTCCTCTCTAAGTTGTCACCGGTGTTAGGGCATTGGGGCAGGAGAACCCCCATCGACTCTTATCAGGACCCCAACTTTCCCCATCAGGATCTCTGATTTGGCACCCAATCAAGTTTAGCTTCTGCACGATCCCCCTCCGCTCCCCCCCGCCGCACCCCACACAGCTCCCTCATCATGGTCCCTCCTTGGGTCCCACCCACTTGGCACTGCTCCAGTGGTGGTGCCCAGCTGGCATCATCAGGCTGTCCGTTGGCCGCTGTCAGGCACTGTCAGCATGCCAGGAGGACAGTGCCAGGCAGACATTTCCCAATGGGCACTGCCCACCTTTGGGCTTCAGTGGCCTTTGAGCCCCTCCCACCCCAGCATAAATATTGCATCAAGTCTGTGCAAATGGAGACCAATACTGAGTCGCACCATTATTGCCCCAAAGCCAGTGAATTCCATGCAGTTGGATTTGAACCGGCCATGCACATTTAAATACTACTTTGAATGCACTAACTGAAAAGGCACTGACCAATTCATGCCAGTAGGAAGAGGTCAGGAGACTCACAAACTGGTTGGCGCTGGGTGCAAAATGGATTTTTAGACCCACGTGTTATTCTCCCAGACAGCACAAATGATGCAGCAAGGTCAGAGAAGCCCCCCAATATTCATGATTGTCCATTTGTAAAACTGGTTTGTAGCTTAGTTGATAAAGGTGCCTCCCAGTATTGCACTGAGCCACAGAGATCAGGTGGTCCCAGGTTTGATTCCCATTTCTCAATCTCAATCTGAAAAGCAATTAGCCTCAGTGCCCTCTATTTTGAGGTGAAAGGGGACAAAAGGCATTGCTGTGGACAAAGAGAAAATTAGCCAGAATCCCTACTCTTGACCAAAGTCCCCTGCCTTTATAAGCCTACGCAAATCAGGTCAGAATCGAATTCCACTTGTCTATGACAGTTTCTGTGATAGAACCGCATCATGGGATTGTTTAAATTAATGTATAAAGTTGAACACTTTGGACAGAGAAAGTGGGAATCCCTAACCCCTTCTCCAATCTTCAGGATGAAAGGGGAAAAGTTGAGGAGGGAAGGATAGTGAGAATCTGAAACTCTCTCCCTTAAAAAACTGGGGATGTCAACTGAAAACCCCAAACTGACTGATGAAACCAAGGTAGGTGGCCTCATTTAAGATGAGGATAATCTATGATCTGAGAGAAGTGAGAGGATTTACTTAATGAATGGGTTGGAACTAGTTACTCTAAGAGGAGATCTCTTCAAGGTTCTTAGGATTATGAAAGGATTAAGCAAGCTGAAGTAGAAAATATGTTTTCCTTTATAGGGAAACAATATCTGGAAGATAAAGATGTAGATAAAGATAAGACATCAATAATAAGGAATTCAGGAGAACTCTCTTTTCTCAGAGAGTGGCTAGAACACAGGACCTGTCATGAAGTGGTTGAGATGAATAGCTTAGAAATATTTAAGGGGAGGCTGAATAAGTACATGCACAAGAATAAATAGGAAGATATATCAATAGAGGGGTAGATAAATAGGGTTAGAAGACAGTTTGTGTACAGCATGATCATTGGCAAAAATCATTTGGGCCGAATGGTCAATTTATGTGCTGCGGACTCCAATATTTCAAAGTAACTTGATATAATTGAGGGATAGAAAAGGCTCCAGGGACTGAATGGCCCACTCCTGCTCTGACGTTTAGACTGTATTGTATAGCTTTTGCTTTATACACTGCAGGAGGCGGCTGATTGATTTTTGTTCATTTTTATTCCAAAGTGGCTGTCTGAATGGACGCTAATTTTGATTGCACTCCATTTTCTTGATGGATGATGTGAGGTTACACAGAAGTTTCAACTGCCAACACCATTTATTGAGCAATGACTCAGAATTAATTACTCTACTGAGAATTCTTAAGCACTCTGAAAACGTGTTTATATAGCACCTTTACTGTAGTATCTTCAGATCTAAAACTGATTTACAATCCAACTAAATAGTTATTAGGTGACCGAAAGCAAAATCAAGGATTTTAAGCAGCAGCTCAGAGAAGAAAGAGAGAGAAACAGAGAGGTTTAGAGAGAGAACTCCAGAACTTAGGGCCCAAAGCATTGCCGCCAATGGTGGCATGAAGGAAGTAAGGATACACAAGAGGCCAGAATTAAAAGAGTGCAGATATCTCAGAGGGTTGTAGAGGTAGTGGAGTTTACAGAGGTGGAGATGCCATAGAGGAAGTTGATGCCCTCACTGGCAGGTCTGAAGGTGGAGTAGCACATCTAATCCAGCACAGGGCCTTCTTGCTGCCTGCCCCCAACCTGTCTGAAATTTCAAGGGGGTTGGGGCTGAGGCATTTGGTGGCCCATTCACCCACGGATCTATTGAAGCCTCAAAGTGGCTAACTGATAGGTACTTAAGGACCTCATCCTGCCTCAGGTTTTTTTTTAACAATGGTTGAGGAAGACCCTGGTGAAGCAGGCAGCGGGCAGATGACACTGCATTGGTGTTGGGCAAGGATGGGAGGTGGTCTCCTTTCTTGGTCCCTGGGCACATTGGAGGCCCCAATCTTGAAGGTAATTCTCTCCTCCCTTCCACTTTTCACCCTTCCCTTCATTCTCTGGACTCCTCAGTGGATTGGGACCACCTGCAGTCCCAGCTGTGGCCACTGCTCCCAGCTGGCACCACTGGAGCTACATAGCTCCTGGCCACCTGATTGGTTGGCAGCTTCCTATGGTAGGATTTTCCTCTGAGACAGAAGTGCTACAAGGCAACAACTGGGATTGTGGGCAGTGCTTCCCCCGCCCTACCCCACCCCGACATTTTAGCCAAGGAGTTGGGGATCACAGCACCCCTCAAAATCCAGTCCAAGGATGAGAATTGTAAAATCCGGCAAGTGCTGGAACAATTAGCACAGGGTTCTGGATGAAGAAAATAACTGAAACTAATAACTTCCCTTGCCTCAAATTCAGAAATGATTAATGAATGGTTTGCAGAAAAGGGAAAGAGGACAACAGTGCACGCAGGCAGCGTTACTTTCAGTTGCCCGCAGAAATGTCCTTTTGCAGCCAAGAGAAATGTGTTACAACTCTTTTTAGAGTTCACCAATGTTTTCACATAAGAATAGTCCACCTTGGATAGGCCTGTTTTCTCAAGCTCATAGTTCTTATCTACTACTTATAATAATGCTGTTTCTCACGATTTACCTGGTCCCAGCCCCAGGGCCTCCTTGCCCTGGACCACCCCTGGTCTACCCTAGACCACCTCAATTCCAGCTCCATATGACTTTGGCCTCATTGTTTTCCAGCCAATCCCATCACTCTGGTCCTTCATTCCATTTCTCTTTCTTCTAATTTCTTTAGAAGTCACAAAGACTTTGAAAGCAGGATTGCCTCATCAATAACATATTAAAAATAAAGATTATGGTACATAGCTGCAACGCATCTACAGTGAATTCAGACAAAGGCAGGCAGAGCAACTACACAGCTAAACATCGGCACTGAGATTCAGACAGGCTTAGTTGCTTTATATATGCTTACCTGAGATGATTGGAGACTTCATCTTAGCGATATTGATCTGTAATCACAAACCATTATAATATTTTCAGTATTTTATCAATATGGACAAATACACATTTTCTTTAATGACTCACTGCTCCACCTACTTAGAACCATAAGTTAAACTCATCCGTGCAGTAACTGGAGAATATTTATCAACTGTTCTAAAATCTGTAGACAGGGAAATTGGTCCACGCCAATCATGCCCAACAGGTTCTTAACAAATTGATAACTAGTGATCCAAGCACGGTCTAAAAGCAGGAAGCCCCTTCACCAAATTTATCCCCTGTGTGTGAGCAATGCCAAGGGAATCAAACAAACTTCATAACATATTCTGCATTGGAAACCCACTGTTATAAAATGGTATAGCCTTCGGCCCACTAAGAGCAATGTCTGTATGATTTAATGGTCACATAATACATTGAGACTTTAGCAGTAACCTTGTCTCAGTGCAATGGTGCACGATGCAGAATAGCAAATTGTCAACTTATTTTACATCACTCCCTGTTTTTATTTTACATAAAATTTACAGCACACAAGCAGACCACTTGACTCATCAAGGGTTCATCTGTTCCATTTCAATCCTCCAAGCAAGCCTCCTCCTACCTTAACTAACATGATCAGCATATCGTTTGATTCCTTTCCCCTGCCCCAAGCATGTATCTTACTTCCCTCTTCATCTATGCTATTCCGCATAACTATTCCTTCTGGTAGTGAGTTCCATAATCTAACCATACTCTGGGTAAAGATGTTTCTCCTGAATTCTTTTTGGATTGATGTAACTATCTTCAATTTGTAATACTCATTTTGAATTCCCCACAGTGGAAATACTTAGCCTCTCAAACCTCTGCTCAATCTTAAAGGATAACTTGTAGTTTGTGAATTGTCATATACACAATGGGAGGATTCGTCAAGTAAATGCTACACTCCAAATGTCTGAAAATGCAGATCTGAGGGCAGATATATCTTGTTGTGAACTAGAGATAAATGGCACATGGTTGGAGAACAGGGGTAGCTTCGTAAGATGTTTGGATAATACTATTACAGATTAATTTACTAATGATTGTTTTACTGACCCATATTTTGTAAAAATAGTACTGTCTTTGATAATGCGACAAGCTGTGTAAATTGCAAAGGTGCAGCAACTGATGTGGAAGAATTTTAAATTGTAGACTGCATGTTTGAATGCATCCCCTTCAAAACAGGATGGGTTTCATAAAGAGGTTCTGGTGATTAATTACTGAAACTGATGAGCGATTTCAGCAATTACCATTGTCTGTTGAGGATCGTTAGTAAATGTGCCAAAGGCTGCTTGTTGATCCTATTCAAAGAGGGTGGGAAAAATAGAACGCCTCTCATGGATAGGAGTACAAAACACCATGTAGGATTGAGCTCAAGATGGGTAAGCAGAATTTGAGCTGTTGTGGACAAATATGGACTTACTGGGTCAGATGACCAGCGCCTTGCGATATAAAGAGAGAATTCTAATGGTAAAATATAGGTGAAGATAAGGAGCTGGAGCCTCTGACACCCATCTGCTTTAGAAGCTGAACAAGGTGAAGCAGCAAGCACACTACTTTGTCCATTACCTAACAGGTGATATTTGGTTGGATTAGAACTGTAATTTATTGCCTATACACTGTCATGACGTGGAAATGCTAGTGTTGGACTGGGATGTGCATAGTAAGAAGTCTTACAACGCAAGATTAAAATCCAATAGGTTTATTCAGAATCACAAGCTTTTGGACTGCTGCTCCTTCATCAGGTGAATCACCTGATGAGAGACAGTGCTCTGAAACTTTGTGATTCCAAATAAACTTGTTGGACTTTAACTTGGTGTTATGAGACTTCTTACTGTGCACATGCTGACATGTGTTGGCATCAAGTTCAGATTACTTGAGTTTCTGACAAAGTCAATGGAAAATGTTCCCTACAATACAGTTTTACACACAAAATTCCAACCAAACTCCACTTTCTCTCCCATTAGCAACACTATAAGCATTGGCAAAGCATTTAACACTGACATAAAATCTGGAACAAAACAGCACGGGAAACAGGCCCCTCGGCCCAACAAGCCCGCGCCGCCACCCCGACGCTCCCACCCCAACACGCGACCCCCATCCACGTTTATAGATCTATGGATTAAAAACCAAATTTGAGACAATTTAGGGAGAATTTGTTTTGCCAATTAGCCTAAGAGCACATCTTTGGGATGTGGGAGGAAACCGGAGCTCCCGGAGAAAACCCACGCAAGCATGGGGAGAATGTGCAAACTCCCATTTGAAAACAGAGTTAACATTTCAAGTCCATAATGTTTTATCTTCACAGATGCTACCTGACCTACTGAGTATTTCCAGAATTTTCTGCTTTGGTTTCAGATTTCCAGCATCTGCAATATTTTGTTTTTGTTCTGAACATTGGCAATGGGCACTGGCAACCTAGTGAGCACTGGCAATCAGCTTCATCTATTGAAAGTTTGCCAAAGGTGCATGTTGTCCTCATGTCCTCAACAGGACAATTTGCAAGAATGCCAAAGGGAACAGCAATTTATACTGCATGAGAAGAGAATGCTGACTGATTGGCAAGGGGACTCTGATTGGTAGAGGGGTTTCCATGGGGAATTGTCCTGATGAGTGCAAGATGAAAAGCTTTGACAACATTTTATTTATTTATTTACTAGTGTCACAAGTAGGCTTACATTAACACTGAAATGAAATTATTATGGAAATCCCCTGGTTGGCACACTATGATGTCTGTTTGGATACACTAAGGGAGAATTTAGCATGGCTAATGCACCTAATCAGCACGTCTTTCGGATGTCTTTTTTCAGCAATACTCAAGTTCTATACTACTAAATAACAATGAAGCTTTATTCATTATCCAGGATTCCCACTGTTCCAATAATAATTGATCCAACTGCTAGGATGGAGATGCTAAAATATTTGCAGATGAATGTTTCATTATACAATAATGCAGTGAAGGTACATGGGGAAATCATGTGCCAGGCTTAATTTTCAACAATAAACATCCAAGCAATGGCCATCAGACCTCCATATGAAGGAACAGCTGAAGGTAACAGATTCAAGTTAACACTGTTGAAAATATAACGCTATTGCCAGGTTGTAAGGGGCCTTCATTTACAAAATTTGAGCAGTATGGTGAATCAATTGGACATTTTTAAAACATTCTCATGCAGAAAGAAGCACACAGGGTAAAAGCAATGGCTTAAGTGTGCAGGATGGAACAAATTGACATTAATGGTTTCGTTGACAACCACAGGGCTGACCTTGCTTGGCTTTGAGTGAAGACGTGGCAGATTTTAGCAACAACTTTCTTTGTGAAGGCTCATCCCGTGAAGTTTAGATAAGAGAATTGGTCTCTCAAGGTCCTAGGTCAATACAGTCTCTTGTTAGAAGCCCTCCCACCTCCTTTCCTCTTCCTCCTTATCCTAAGAGCCTAGTCAACACTGCATGGTCTCCCTTCATTTTTTTTTGCCATACCTAATGACCACAGTAACCCCTATCAGATTGCCCAGGACTGGGAACAACGTCTTTCAACGCAACAATTGAAACGGCAGCAACAAGGTCAACCACACCCCTCTCTGCAGAGAGTTGAAATGTTAACCGAGAATGAGAAAGCTCTAACAAGCCAACTGGAGTGAAAATGAAAGGCAACAACTCAACAGTAAAGTGTTCATGATCACTTTAATAGGGCTGACAATTTGTGGAGGGGGGGGGTTGCAGTTGGGATGAGCTGAGTATTTAATTCCATTGAATGTGATAGTTCAGCTCTGTGAGGTTAGGGCAGAGAGTTGTTGAAATGGGAAATGTGGAGTTGGCAAATGGCAGTGAGGGTGTCAAATCAGCACACAGATTGACCTCATTGTCTCATTGCTCTACATGTTGCGGGATGTCATTAGGACACTTGTATACAAATCTCTTTATCAAGCTGGTGCTCTTTCTGTGTAAGGTCTGAGACCACTGCCTGCCTGACCAACTCCCCCTGCACCATGAGCCATTCATGAGGAGCTATGGAGTTGGAAGATTGAGTAGGGCTAGATCACACAGAGATTTCAGCATGTTACAGAATCATAGAATCCCTGCAATGCAGAATGAGACCATTCAGCCCATCGAGTTTCACTGACTTTCCAACAGAACATCTTACCCAGGCCCCCTGCCCTCTGCCTATCCCCATAATTTTATGTACTTACCCCACTATTCCCGCTAACCTATACATCTTGCGACACTAAGGGGCAAATTAGCATCACCAATCCAAGTAACCTGCACATCTTTGGAAACTGGAGCACACAGAGGAAATCCATGCAGACACAGGGAGAACATGCAAACTCCACACAGACAGTTACCCAAGGCCGGAATTGAATCTGGGTCCCTGACGCTGTGAGGCAGCTGTGCTAACCACTGTGCCATCCCATATGTCCTTTGTCATTTCCTGGTTAACAAAAGAAAAATAACACAGAGAGAATCTGGCCACTGACTGCATGTCCTGTGTCGGATGTTCAGGGCTTAGCAAACAAACAAGGAAGAGCAGAAAGACAATAATGAGATAGACTGCAAAATTAACATTTACGATATGGCCAACCATCCACTGGAGCACATAGCAAAGGTGCCAAGGTTATTCATCACCACAGTCAAGAAGAAGAACAAGTATAAACATGTTAGTTCCTAACTCCTGAGATCGGAACAAAATCTGGAGTTTTGCTTTTCACTGGGGGAGAGGAAGAGAGGAGAGGTGGCCTTCACAACACACGACAGCGCAGAGTCGCTGAGCAGAGACTGATAGCTAAGTTCCGCACACATGAGGACAGTCTCAACAGGGATCTTGGCTTCAAGTCGCACTATCTGTAACCCCCATGTCTTGCCTGGGTTAACAAAAAACCTCACTTACTGTGCTGCTGGAGACAATACACATCTCTTTAACCTGTGCTCAGTGCTCTGTCCACTCACATTGTCGGCCGCTTTAAGACTTGAAGAGCAGGTTAGGTGTAAAAATTCGCATTCTAATCAGTAATCTGTAAACAATCTGTGCTGTTATATGGGCTGTTTAAGACCAGAACACCCCATTCACCTGATGAAGAAGACAATCTTGAAAATCTGTAGAATGTAGTCAAAACAGAAATAACAAGGCACCTGGATACAAACGGTTTGATCAGGCAGATGCAGCACAGCTTCGTTAAGGGGAGGTCATGCTTGACAAATTTATTGGAGTTCTATGACGAAGTGACTAGTGCAGTAGATAGAGGGGAACTGGTGGATGTGGTGTTTTTGGATTTCCAGAAAGCGTTCGATAAGGTGCATCACAAAAGATTGCTACAGAAGGTTACGGTGCAGGGAGTTGGTGGTAGGGTGTTAGACTGGATAGAGGATTCGTTGTCTAATAGGAAGCAGAGGGTAGGTATTAATGGGTGCTATTCTGATTGGAGCTAGTGACTAGTGGAGTGCCCCAGGGTTCGGTGCTGGGGCCTCAACTATTTACCATTTACCTAGATGATCTGGAGGAAGGGGTAGAGTGCAAGGTGACGAAATTTGCTGATGATACGAAGAGTCGAAAAGCAAATCGCATGGAGGGTGTGGAAAGCCTGCAGAGGAATCTGGATAGGTTGAGTGAGTGGGCAAGGACCTGGCAGATGGAGTATAATGTTAGCAAGTGTGAGGTTATCCACTTTGGGAAGAATAATGGTAGGAAGGATTACTATTTAAATGGAGAAAAGCTGCAGCATGTGATGGTGCAGAGGGACCTGGGGGTCCTTGTGCACGAATTGTAAAAACACAGTATGCAGGTGCAGCAGGTGATTAAGAAGGTGAATGCAATGTTGGCCTTTATAGATAGGAGGATAGAATATAAAAGTAGGGAGGTTCTGTTGCAGCTGTATAAGGTGCTGGTGAGGCTGCAGCTGGAGTACTGTGTGCAGTTTTGGTCTCCGCATTTGAGGCAAAATATATTGGCCTTGGAGGGGGTGCAGAGAAGGTTTACTAGGCTAATACCGGAGATAAGGGCGTTGGATTATGAGGAGAGACTGAATAGGCTAGGTTTGTACTCTTTGGAGTTTAGAAGGCTGAGAGGGGATCTTATAGAAATGTACAAGATAATGAAGGGGATGGATAAGGTAGAGGTTGAGAGACTCTTCCCGCTTAACCAAGATAGCAGGACTAGAGCGCACAGCCTCAAGATTAGGGGGGGGGCGGTTCAGATCGGAGTTGCAGAGGGGTTTCTTCACGCAGAGGGTGGTGAATCTTTGGAATTCTCTGCCTGATGAGGTGGTGGAGGCTTCCTCACTGAATATGTTCAAGTCAAGAGTGGATAGGTTTTTAATTGACAAGGGAATTAAGGGTTACGGGGAGAAAGCAGGAAAGTGGTACTGAACCACTACAGATCAGCCATGATCTTATTGAATGGCGGGGCAGGCTCGAGGAGCAGGCTACTCCTGCTCTTATTTCTTATGTTCTTATGTTCTTGTGAGTTTACTATCAAATAAATCGGTTGGACTTAAACCTGGTGTTGTCAGACTTCTTACTGTGTTTACCCCAGTCCAACGCTGGTATCTCTACATTGAGAGAAAGATTGTCAGACTATCTTTCAGATGAGATTTTAAACCCAGAGACCTTTGGGATTTGGTTAGCTCAGTTGGCTGGACGGCTGCTTAGTGATGCAGAGTGACGCCAACAAGTTCAATTCCGTACTGGCTGAAGTTATTCACCGCCTTGTCAACCTAGCTCCTTGCCTGAGGTGTGATGATCCTCAGGTTAAATCACCACACTCAAAGCGGAGAGCAGCCTAGGGTCATCAGGGACCATGGCGACTTTAAACCAATATCCCATCAAGCCTCTCAGTAGACATAAAGGTACCCACAGTGCTATTTGATGAAGAGAGGGGAAGTTTTCTCTCTTTCTCACACCTTGGTCAATCCTCCTCAATCAATTAACTAAACCAAATATCTGATTGTTTAATTCCTGGTTGATTTATGGGAGTTTGCTGTAGGCAAGTTGGCTGCTGCATTTTCTATATTATAACCCAGATTAATCTTCAAAAAATACTCCATTGTTTGTGAACAGCTTTGAGACTTTGTGAGGTTGTGCAAGGTGTCATATGAATACAAGTCTTTTTTTTTGGCTTTTTCAGTATTCATACAGCTCCTTTCATGTCCTTGGGACAATCCAAAGTAATTCACAGCCAATCTATTACTAATGAAGCTTAGTTACAATGTTTTCAGTAAATGCAGGTAGACCAAAAACAAATTAGCATTGGTTACCACTGCTGCCTCACAGTGCCAGGGGCCTGGGATAGATTCCCGGCTTCAGTCACCGCCTGCGTGAAGTTTGCACATTCTCTCCGTGTCTGCAGGGTTTCTTCTGCATGCTCCGGTTTCCTTCCATAGTCTACAGATGTGCTGGTTAGGTTGTTTGGCCAGGTTAAATTGTCACTTAGTTACGGGGACCAGCAGGTCCAACACATAGGGCTATGGAAGTAAGATTGGGATAGGTGGGATTGTGGTCGTGCAAGCTTGATGGATTGAATGGCCTCCTTCTGCACCGTAGGGATTCTAGGATTCTATGAAATTCCAGTGACCAGATAAATATGTTTATTCATGATGTTACCTTGAATATTGGTAAAGGCAGTAAGATAACTCCCTGATTTTTCTCTGGATTAATTTACATGTGCCTCAATGGATGAACATGACCCAATTAGTGCATTCAGCACAGGTTTCTCCCCCCTCACCCCCTCACTAGTGTGATGTCACACTGGTGAGAATCACCACTGCTTTGCAGTAGTAGGGACCAGGTGCCTTGGCCATGCCAGGAGAATGGAGGTCATTGAAACCCATAGTGGTCAGGTCCATGGCTGGATAGTACCCCCTGAGCCATGCCAGTCTGGTATTGTCCACCTGGAACAGAGCTCCCACTTACCTGATGAAAGAGCAGCACTCTGAAAGCTGGTAGGTTTTGCTACCAAATAAACCTGTTGGTCTTTAACCTGCTGTTGTGAGACTTCTTACAGTGTTTACTCAGTAAGCATTGGCAATGCCCAGTTGGGCATCATAAGTGTGTCAGGGTGTGCCGAGGGGATGTGACCTCAGCAGACATGTCCTAAGTTGGGATGGGGACATGATACGGGGGCTATGCACAATGACAGTGGGGAGGCATTAGGCAGAGGGGAGTTCTGAAAGGGGAATGGGAGAGGGGAGTTCTGCAAGGGGGAGCTTTATAAAGGGCTGGTCGGTTAGAGGGGAGTTCTGCGAGGGGGATCTTTACAAGAGGCTAGTCAGTGAGAGAGGAGTTCTGCAAGGGGGACCTGCAAGAGGTGGGGGCAACTCAAGGAGGGGGAAATCACGCAAGGGGGACTATGTAAGGGGGATGGCATGCAGGGTAGCTGCAGAGGGGGTTGTGATGGTGGGGCAGCATGTTGGGGATCTGCCACAGGACTCATTGTGGGAGTACCAATGCCAGCTGTGGTGTTCATATGGAGGGTAGTAGCAGTGCCACCAATGATGGCGGCGGGGGGAGGGGAAGAGGTAGGAGTAGTAGATGTCTGTGGGGGATTGGTGCAACGAGATTTCCCAGTTCACTCAGAGATCAGCACACCCTGCACAATCGCGCCCAAGCACTTTGCAGCCAGCATTCCAGTGTACTTAGGCTCCAAACTCTGCTGGTGCAAAGCTCCCAACTGTGTGGCAAGATTGCAGTGCCAAACCGTTTTAAAGGCACTTTAATGATCCCGTCTCTTGCCCCGTTGATTGAAGTTCTCCCTCAAGAGTATCAGGGGACATAGTGAAATGGTAGGAATATAGAGTTGAGGTACAGATCAACCATGGTCTAACTGAATGTTGGAACAGGCTTGAGGAGCTAAATTGCCTCTCCTGACCCTAATATTCCCACAGGCCCAAATATAAATTGAGATATGTAAAGGTATTCTCAGTATTACATAGTATTTACAACATAGAAACAGCTCATTCAGCCAGGAATGTGCTGGTGTTTACGCTTCATGTGAGCCTTCTCCTATTTTAATTAATCTAACACTACAAAGATACAGTAAGAAGTCTCACAAGATGGTCCTCCAGTCACCTAATAAAGGTGCAGTGCTCTGGAAGTTTGTGATTTCAAATAAACCTATTGGACTTTAATCCGGCATTGTGAGACTTTTTACTGTGCCCACCCCAGTCCAACACCAGCATCTCCACATCATGACTACAAATATAACCATCTCTTGCTTTTTTTCTTTAGATTTTTATTCTGTCAATGTTATTTACCTCAACTACTCCATGTGGTCATGAGTTCCACATTCTAACCACTGTCAGGATCAAGATGTTTCTTCTGAATTCCTCAATGGGTTTATTAGTGTCAACCCTGGATTTGTCTATCCCAGTAACAGTCCAGAGGAACATTACAGAGTTCAGCTCGATTGCCTTTGCACTTTGCAGGCCAACATTTTACATTTTTGTTAACAAGTCCTGCCCTGCAGAGGTGAACTCACAAATCATGTGCAGTCAGCTGGGATGGAGTGTGTAAATCACACACCGCACACCAAGGGCCATTCACAATCAGCTCACATTGAGACTAGCTGAGATCCAGGCAGCACACTAACTTCAAGTTCTTGCCTCTTTTCAATGGTTTCCACGTGCTGTGTGCTGAACACAGTTTCGGTGGATTGCAGACTCTGTAGGGGGCACGGAAGATGTGAGTGGCTAACATACGTTTCAGCTGGCTTGCCCGTCTTAAAGGGGAGCTACACTCATCACACACAAGCTGCTGCTGTGTAGGAATTAATTACAAACAGGATGGAGCAACAGGGGAGAGAGAAGGATCTCAGGTTTTCTCACACAACATCAGAAGCATGATTGCAGATGGCGGTCAGAAGAAGTGAAGCAATGATTCCACAGAGAGTCAGGAAACCCTCAAGGCAAACTCCTCAAGGATGGGGAGTGAGGCCAGGGAGGTCAATTCCCAGAGACTGGTTGCAGGGAGCTGGCAACAGTGCCAAAAGAAGTTCAATGACCTTACATGGGTGATTAAGATTAGTGGATACATTTTTCAATTACATCTCCTGTACACCATACCACCGGCCTCTCCAGATGCTCAGTGCACCACACACAACACCACTGCCGCACCTCCACCCCACTACCCCCGCCCCCATCGCTCACCCATTGCTATCTCTACCAATTAGGATTCAATCTGAATATTCACCTCACACTCATACATCTTCCAACCTGCCTCACAATCCTCATCTCACTGTTTCCTCAGAACACTCCACATCCCCCTGCCCTTAGCTATTCAGCTATAGTAGGCACATCATCAGAACACATGGAAATACAGCAGTTGGCATTTGCCACTCTCTCTTATACAACAAAATAGACACATACTGGTGTGCATGGCATACCTCTGGGTAAAACCATGCACACCTGCTTCACCCAAGCCCTCTGGAGGAGAAAGCACCCCATTGTGGGGATATGTTTGGCTGACTGTTGCTTCCAGCATTATTGAGAACACTCCAGGTGAGGGAACGTTGGGGCATTACACCCCTTTTCAAATTCGAGCTCACCCTTCCTCTGATAGCTGGTGTGAAGTACAAGTTTGTGTGTGATCATTAAACTTTATTTTCCACCCAGCACCTTCCCTCAAGATACCCCTTCCTTTTTAACTTTCAGATACTCAGGGATCGCCACCTTGCTTGTCAGTTATTGACACAACAGACCCCTGAGGAAGGAGCACTCTCACTGACCCTTCAGCCAACACATCTGATACTGGCACTATGTGTACTTGATACTACATGTGGTGAGTCACCAGACATGAGTGGGCTTCAGCCAGGATAGGGACAAAGGATAGCATGGGTCCCAGCACCAGGGAAGGCAAGTTCACAGCTCGAATCTTATGCAGAAAGTGCAGATAAGGATCTCAATAGGGTGGCATACAGTGGCGTCCACTAAAGGTCATGTGTACCAAGATGGCGCACTGCCAACATCAAAAAGCATAACAGAGCACAGCACCATCTGGGCATAGTGCTCACATAGAATTGGAAGCCCATCTTTTTCAGCATGCTGATGATCTGGGTCTGGTCCTGCTCAGCCTGAAGTTAATGTTTGTGGCCAGCTTGGTGCCACATAGCTTCAAGTTGCTGTGGCGCCAAAGGGATTTTCAGATCCTCAAAACAGTCTAGCAACCTCGCAATCTACTGGGATTACTGAGGACCCCAACCTGAGAGAGTGACAGTGGCTCCGCAAAACATGAACCTGCTGTCCTCTCTCAGGGTGAATCACTATTGCCATTCTGCCAAGTGACCTTCTTATTGTTAGTCAGCCCAGAAAGCTAACACCTATGTACAGATGGTGCAGTCTGAACTGGATTGGCCTTGACAATAGTTCGAATGGAGTTGGTATTCATAAAAACATACACAATAGAAGCAGGAGTAGCCATTCTGTCCATCAAATTTTCTTCACCATTCAGTAAGATCTGGATCTGATGATATCTCAACTCAACCTTCCGCCAGTCCTACTAAACCTTGTCAGAAATCTGTCTAACTCAGCCTTGAAAATATTCACTGACCCAGCCTTCCCTGGTCTCTTGGAAAGACAACTCCAAAGATTGATGATCCTCCAAGGGAGGAAAATCCTCTTCATCTTAAATGGAAGTTTTTATCCTGAGACTGTGCTCCTAATTTTAGCTTAATTTTAATGGAGTGGGGAGAGGGAAGACATCCTTAAATAAACTCTACACAGCACTCTCAACAAATACCCTCCATAATCATAGCAAGACTTCCCTACTTTTATACTCCATGCCCTGTACAATCAAGGCTTTCTTAATTACTTCCTGACCCTGCAGGGTAACTTTTTGTGGTTCATATATGAGGGCACATTTGTTGTGTCATAGAGTCATAGAGATACTCAGCACAGAAACAGGCCCTTTGGCCCAACTCATCCATGCCAACCAGGTTTTCTAAACTGAACTGATCCCATTTGCCTGCATTTGGCCCATATCCCTCTAAATCTTTCCCATCCATGTACCTATGTAAATGTATTTTCAGTGTTGTAATTGTACCTGCCTCTATCACTTCCTCTGGCAGCTCATTTCATATACGCACCACCTTTTATGTGAAAATACTGCTCCTCGGTCCCTTTTCAATTTTTCCCCTCTTACTTAAACAGGATGGGACTCTCCTATCCTGAGGAAAATACCTTGGCTATTCATCTTATCTATGCCCCTCATGATTTTATAAACCTCAATAAGGTCACCCCTTTTCCTCCTAACGCTCCAGGGGGAAAAATCCCAGCCTATCCAGCCTCACCCTATAACTCAAACCTTCCAATCCCAGTAATATCCTTGCAAATCTTTTTTTGCACCGTGATGCAGTGTTTTTTAGTCTCTCTCTATTTAAATAATATTTTGCCTTTCCATTGCAACCTCATATTTCCCCCATGCTTGCCAGACTTTTTGCCCACTCGTTTAACCCATCTATATCCCTTTGCATCGTTCTCAGAACTCACTAATCTGTCTCTCCGCTACTTCATGGGGCGTGGGTGTCACTGACAAGACCAACATTTGTTGCCCATTCTTACTTGGACGAAGTGGCAGACTCACCGTCACTGTGACTCTGGAGTAGATAAAGACGGAAGATGACATTAATAAACCAATGGATTTTTTCATGGCAATCAACAATGATTTCAATCATTAACAAGCTTCCAGATTTCATTAGCTAAATTTCAAACTCCATCACCAGTTGCCAATGGTGGGATTTGAACCAGGTCCTCGTAGCATTAGCCTGGTCTTCTGGACTAGTACTCCAGTGACATTACCGTCTGTGCCAGCGTCCCACGCTTCCAATAACTTAATCGAAGTCATGAATGTCAACTGCAAATAGTTGAGATCCTAGCACTAACTCTTGTGGTAGCTCACTTGTCACAGTTTATCAATCGGAAAATGACCCACTTATCTTAACTCTTTTTTATCAGTTGGCTAATTCGCTATCCATGCAAATGTACAAGCCCCAGCTTTTGGTAGAGACAGATAAAGTGATATTAGAATCGTTATATTGGGGGATGCCTCAGTCTGAAATACTTCAAAAGCACTCTGCCTGAGGTTCTTCATTCACAGTTATCACGATTCGAAGCTACCGACATGGGTGGCAGATGTAAGACTAATAGCAACCTACCCGTACTGAATGACAGCGGGAACCATGCGAAGAATACACTAGGCTTAACACTGATATAAATAAGAGTTCAAACATAACAGTGAGAACTAATTTCAAAATAATTTATCTATGGCAAAGCTTTAACAAGGTTTGAGCTGAGTTCGAAACAAAAATACCAGAAGTGCCTTTCAAAACAAACCACATTTATGGCAATAAACCCAATTAGCAAACATAAATAGCAACATAAAAATCGATCTGTGGTTACAAATTGTTACCGTGTGAATGCGAAAGCTTAAAACTGACCTGTAGGATCTTTCCAACAATTCTCAAATAACCCTTCTGATGTGAATCACTGTTTTCAGCCCGAATGAGATGTCAGTCACAGGGTTTCGAGTAAAGATGCAAAACATCAGAGAGCTAAAGCAAACAGCAGCAAATCAGGCCACATGACCAGAAAACACTGAAAATGTCACAATAACACATCTTTCAGAAGACTGACATAAACATAAAATCACTCTGGAACTGGAGTCAGTCTGATAGAAAATGTGGAACTGGACTCAGTCTGATACAGAATGTGGAACTGGAGTCGGTTTGATACAGAACATGGAACTGGAGTCAGTCTGATACAGAATGTAGAACTGGAGTCAGAGTGATACAGAATGTGGAACTGCAGTCAGTCTTGATACAGAATGTGGAACTGGAGTAGAGTGATACAGGATGTGGAACTGGAGTCAGTCTGATACAGAATGTGGAACTGGAGTCAGTCTGATACAGAATATGGACCTGGAGTCAGTCTGATACAGAACATGGAACTGGAGTCAGTCTGATACAGAACATGGAACTGGAGTCAGTCTGATACAGAATGTGGAACTGGAGTCAGTCTGATACAGAACGTAGAACTGGAGTCAGTCTGATACTAAATGTGGAATTGGAGTCAGAGTGACACGGAACGTGGAACTGCAGTCAGTCTGATACAGAACATGGAACTGGAGTCAGTCTGATACAGAATGTGGAACTGGAGTCAGTCTGATACAGAATGTGGAACTGGAGTCAGTCTGATACAGAATGTAGAACTGGAGTCAGTCTGATACAGAACGTAGAACTGGAGTCAGTCTGATACTAAATGTGGAATTGGAGTCAGAGTGACACGGAACGTGGAACTGCAGTCAGTCTGATACTAAATGTGGAATTGGAGTCAGAGTGATACGGAACATGGAACTGGAGTCAGTCTGATACAGAGTGTGGAACTGGAGTCAGTCTGATACAGAGTGTGGAACTGGAGTCAGTCTGATACAGAGTGTGGAACTGGAGTCGGTTTGATACAGAACATGGAACTGGAGTCAGTCTGATACAGAATGTAGAACTGGAGTCAGAGTGATACAGAATGTGGAACTGCAGTCAGTCTTGATACAGAATGTGGAACTGGAGTAGAGTGATACAGGATGTGGAACTGGAGTCAGTCTGATACAGAATGTGGAACTGGAGTCAGTCTGATACAGAATATGGACCTGGAGTCAGTCTGATACAGAACATGGAACTGGAGTCAGTCTGATACAGAACATGGAACTGGAGTCAGTCTGATACAGAATGTGGAACTGGAGTCAGTCTGATACAGAACGTAGAACTGGAGTCAGTCTGATACTAAATGTGGAATTGGAGTCAGAGTGACACGGAACGTGGAACTGCAGTCAGTCTGATACAGAACATGGAACTGGAGTCAGTCTGATACAGAATGTGGAACTGGAGTCAGTCTGATACAGAATGTGGAACTGGAGTCAGTCTGATACAGAATGTAGAACTGGAGTCAGTCTGATACAGAACGTAGAACTGGAGTCAGTCTGATACTAAATGTGGAATTGGAGTCAGAGTGACACGGAACGTGGAACTGCAGTCAGTCTGATACTAAATCTGGAATTGGAGTCAGAGTGATACGGAACATGGAACTGGAGTCAGTCTGATACAGAGTGTGGAACTGGAGTCAGTCTGATACAGAGTGTGGAACTGGAGTCAGTCTGATACAGAGTGTGGAACTGGAGTCAGTCTGATACACAACATGGAACTGGAGTCAGTCTGATACAGAACATGGAACTGGAGTCAGTGTGATACAGAATGTGGAATTGGAGTCAGAGTGATACGGAACATGGAACTGCAGTCAGTCTGATGCTTTGCATGTGCTTAGATTGTCGTGTTTGAAGAGGGCAGAATGATCAGATAATAATGTATGCTCTTATAGATGACCTTAATAAAGTGATAAAGGATAACTCAGCAACATATTCAATTTGAGGAATGATCTCCTGATGAAATTTTAATTGAATTTCGAAATTTAGTAAGAATTGCAATGGGCATTATTAAATATTTTCACCTTGGTTACACCTTCAAGGGACTAGACAAGCTGGAGCATTTTATTAAAATATTTAATTTCCTTAGCAGTAGATAAGTGATGTTGAAAATTTGAAAAAATGTTGCAAGTTTGAATAATTTGTTGAGTAACACCCTGGTGCTGATTTGGAAACTATGTTGCACTGTGCAAGTAGAGGAACATTAATTATAATGTGAGGCTATGCTAGAAGAATATTTTCTCTTTACACCAACTTATGTCAACAACTGGAGTCAGTCTGATACAGAACATGGAACTGGAGTCAGTCTGATACAGAATGTGGAACTGGAGTCAGTCTGATACAGAACATGGAACTGGAGTCAGTCTGATACAGAATGTGGAACTGGAGTCAGTCTGATAGAGAACATGGAACTGGAGTCAGTCTGATACAGAACATGGAACTGGAGTCAGTCTGATACAGAGTGTGGAACTGGAGTCAGTCTGATACAGAACATGGAACTGGAGTCAGTCTGATACACAACATGGAACTGGAGTCAGTTTGATACAGAATGTGGAATTGGAGTCAGTGTGATACGGAACATGGAACTGCAGTCAGTCTGATGCTTTGCATGTGCTTAGATTGTCGTGTTTGAAGAGGGCAGAATGATCAGATAATAATGTATGCTCTTATAGATGACCTTAATAAAGTGATAAAGAATAACTCACCAACATATTCAATTTGAGGAATGATCTTCTGATTAAATTTTAATTGAATTTCGAAATTTAGTAAGAATTGCAATGGGCATTATTAAATATTTTCACCTTGGTTACACCTTCAAGGAACTAAACAAGCTGGAGCATTTTATTAAAATATTTAATTTCCTTAGCAGTGGATAAGTGATGTTGAAAATTTGAAAAAATGTTGCAAGTTTGAATAATTTGTTGAGTAACACCCTGGTGCTGATTCGGAATCTATGATGCACTGTGCAAGTAGAGGAACATTAATTATAATGTGAGGCTATGCTAGAAGAATATTTTCTTTTGATGTCAACTTAAGTTATAAATGTGGCAAAACTGTTATTGGATGTCTATGATTAGAATGCCTGGTGTGTCTTAGGCTTAGCCATCTTCAACTACTTTATCAATAATGTTCACCCTGTCAAAAATGGGGATATCTGCTAAAGAATGTGCATTTTGTACTTCCATTTGTGAATCCTCAGATCCTGAAGCAGCTCATGTGCAGCAAGACTTGGGCAACATTCAGGCTTGGGCTGAAAAGAGTCAAGTAACATTTGTACCATGTAAGTGCCAAGCAATGACCGTCTCCAAGAGAGAATCCAACCATTTGTCTTTGACATACAGTGACATTACCAGCATTCAATCCCCCAAAATTAACATCCTAGAGGTTATTATTTGACCAGAAATTAAACTTTTTAAAGTTAAAAAGTTTTTTCAGGTTTATTTATTAGTACAATTAAGGCTTACATTAACACTGCAATGAAGTTACTGTGAAATTCTCCTACTCGCCACACTCCAGCGACTGTTCGGGTCAACACACCTAACCAGCATGTATTAGGTATGTTGAAGTAGTCATACTCATGGAATCTTCCATTACAGATAACATCCTAGTCATCACCGTCACCTTTCTTGGGTATGTGCTGTCCCACCAACAGGATAGACCCAACAGAGGTAGTGGCACAATGGTATACAGTTGCAAGAGAATTGCCCTGGGACTCCTCATCATCAGCTCTGGAATCCATGATATCTCATGGTTAAACATGGGCAAGGAAACTCCCCACTGATTATCACGTACTAGCTCCCTTCAGCTGATGAATCAGTACTCATCCATGGTGAATACCACTTGGAAGAAGTACTGAGTGGCAAGGGTATGGAATGTACCCTGGTGTCAATGTCCATCAGCAAGAGTGGTTCGATATTGCTACCGCAGACCAAGTTAGCTGGTCACAGCTGCTAAACTGGGGTTGTGGCAACTAGTAAGGGAACTGACAAGAAAGAAAACCATACTTGATCAGGAAGAGAGAGTTGGAGTTTATTGGACACATGTTAAGAAATCATGATTTAGAAAGTTTAATGCTGATGGGAGAGATCTGGCTCTGATGAAAGATCATATAGACTCGACATGTTGGGTCTATTTTCTTCCCACAGATACTTTCAGACTGGCTGAGGTTTTCCAGCATTTTCTGTTTTGTCACCAAAATAACACCTGGGCTAAAAGGCTTGAGCACAGTAAGAAGTTTGACAACACCAGGTTTAAGGTGAAGCCTGACAAAGAGGAGAACCTTGAAAGCTTGTGAGTTTACTATCAAATAAATCAGTTGGACTTTAACCTGATGTTGTCAGACTTCTTACTGTGTTTGCCCCAGTCCAACGCCAGCACCTCTATATCATGATTAAAAGTCTTGAAGCAGTTTCACCAATTAAACTTGCATTCCTTTGAGTATAAAAGTTTAAGTGGTGACCATACTAAGTTGTTTAAGATGATTAAAAAATCTGATAGAATGGGTAGAGAGAAACTATTTTCTTTACAGTGAGAGAATTCAGGGCAAGGTGGTGTAACCTCCAGATTAATGCAAGGCTGTTCTAGAATGATATCAGATGCAGTTCTGAAAAAACGTACTGGAAATCTCTCTCCAAAAATCTGTTGAGGTTTGGGGGAGGGTGGTTCAATTGAACTTTTAATGGGTAAGGGTATTAAGGACTATGAAGGCAAGGTGGCTAAATGGAGTTAAATTAAAATACATATCAGCCATGAACACCTCAAGAGTTTGAGTGTCCTTCTGTTCTTAATGTTCGTGATGATATCCGATGTTAACACTGGCTACTCAGGCTGGGAAAATGTTTATTTTATGACTTTGGTCACTGCAGTATGTTGAATGTTTGTATTATGCTGAAGTTTTGTAAATATTTTATTGCAAAAAAACAACAGAGAACACAACTATTTGAGTTGATTATAACCACGTCCCACAAAGGTGCGTGATACGCTGGGGTTGAAAGAGGACCAGAGTGATGTGATTGATTCTGAGCTTAAAGAGTCTCAGCTTTTCAGATAGTCTATTTACTTTAATGAGCTACATTTAGAAGCAGCTAGATAAGATGTATGCCATAATGAAAGGATCGGACAGCATCCCTATTGAGAGATTATTGCAGTTTAAAAGAATGAGAAGAATTAAAGGGAAAAAATTCAACTATGTAAGACTAGGAATAGATGGGATTTTGGGTAGTTCTTCTTTCCCTAAAGAGAAAGGAGCTTCTGGAGTTGAATCTCCAAACACTTTTAAATGGAACAGGACTGATTCATGGCACGGGTACAGAGTTGTCAACCCTCCAAGATTGGCATTTTGATTTGATTTATTGTTGTTACATGCATTGATATACATGAAAAGTATTTTTTTTTGTGAGCTAAACAGATAAAGCATACCATTCATAGAAAAAGAAATGAGAGAGTGCTGAATGTACTTTACAGTCATAGCTAGGGTGTAGAGAAAGGTCACCTTAAAGTGAGATAGATCCATTCAAAAGTCTGACAGCAGCAGGGAAGAAGTCGGTTGGTATGTGACCTCAGACTTCTGTATCTTTTTCCAGATGGAAGAAGATGGAAGAGAATATGTCTGGGGTGTGTGGGATCCTTAATTATGATGGCTGCTTTGCCGAGACAGTGGGAAGTGTAGATGGAATCAATGGATGGGAGACCGGTTTGCATGATGTAGTTTCTTGCAGTCTTGGACAGAGCAGAAGCCATATCAAACTACGATACAACCAGCAACGATGCTTTCTGTGGTGCATCTGTAAACGTTGTTAAGAGTATAGCTGACATGCCAATTTTCTTAGTGTTCTGAGAAACTAGTGAATTTTGTGGGCTTTCTTAATTATAGTGTCAGCATGGGGGGGGCCAGGATAGGGTGTTGGTGATCTGGACACCTGAAAACTTGGCATGGAGTCATCAGGAATTAAAGATCAATCTCCAGGACACTGCCGTGTTGCAACCCTGGAGAAATATCATTGGGGGGTTAAAAAATATTATTTATTTTAAATTTTCTTTGAATGTTTCTCTTTACCAATCATAGAAATCATCAAATCCCTATAGTAATAAGGAGGCCATTCGGCCCATCAAGCTTGCACCAACAACAATCCCACCCAGGCCCTATCCCCCTTACTCCACATATTTATCCCAGTACCCCTCTAACCTATGCATCCCGAGACATTAAGGGACAACTTGGCATGGCCACTCCACCTAAGCCACACATCTTTGAATTGTGGGAGGAAACCGGAGCACTCAGAGGAAACCCACGCAGACTTAAGGAGAGCGTGCAAACTCCACAAAGACAGTGACCCAAGTCAGAATTGAACCTGGGTCTCTGATGCCGTGAGGCAGCAATGTTAACCACGGTGCCATCCCAAATATTGAAAATGGTGGAGAAAAAGGTTGTTTGATTGTAGTCACGTATCATCCAGTGGAATAATGAGTCTTTTTGTTTTCCAATTGGCACTGGAAGGCAGTGCATCATAGGATTCTCTTTCCTCTCAGTGCAGGTTAATTTTGTGCATCCCTATCACTATCACCGTTATCGTGAAATTGTGCAGTGAATTTAAGGGTAGACTTTGATGGATTTAAATAGAGTATTATTTGTTCACACACTCAATCTGGAAAGGTCTATTGCTGCATCAATCACAAAATACATGCTTTAAAAAAGGCACAATTATAGAGAATGATGCACCTCTGTAAATTTAAAACCAAACAGAATAGTTAACAGTTCACATGCTTTGGAGAGTGCAGGGAATTTTACTCACTCTGGATTTGAAATTCAGCCAAGTTCAGATGGCTGGGGTCAAACCCAGATGAAATGCAATGATCCCTTGAAGTTAATCATGTGAAGAGACAGTGTTGTAGCCCTGAGATACAATTGTACAGTGTTGTAGCCCTGAGCAAGCAAACTCATATCTGTTCGAAACAGGTTGGAGATGGCTTTTATAAGACTCTAACCCTCACAGATCTTGAAAAGGCAGAATGGCACAGCCTTCTCTGGTAGCTGTAACATTGTTGATGGCATTCTGCAGACTGCCCAGTCAGAAGATAGTTTCGATCACAAGCTGAATGGCCATTGATACAAAATTAAAGTAAATCATGGACTTTCATGATGAAGAAGGAGTTTCAATTACATGGTCAAAATCTGTAGAAGACATATAGTGATCTTTAGAACTTCATCCTTTATCACATGGCAGACCTAGAGACAGAAAATCTGTGCCCTGTGTTTTGGAGGAGACCTTGACAATAGCGGGTGTGAAATTTCACAGAGAAGTGCTGTTTAGGCATATCTTTTCAACGGAGCTCCCCAGCCCATTTTAATCCAGCTTGGAAATTTCCAGAAAGCTTGCTGGGCTGTTAAATTTTCAAAAGCTATTTGATTCGTTGACAGCCATCTTACAACGCATCAGGGTCCATTTTAAAAGGAATACATTTCATGTAATGTTACATATTACGTGTGAGATCTTCATGTTTGAACTGGCATGGCAATCTAATATTCAAGTCATTCATAAAAATTAAAAAACACAGTGGTCCTAGCACCGAACCTTGAGGAACGTCTTTATCTACCATCCTCCAGTCTGAAAAACAACCGTTTACCACAATTTGGCTGTATTCAGCCTTTAAGTCGATTTTTCTGTCTAACCTAACATTGGTTCTTCTATTCCATCACCTCAATTTTATTAACCAGACTTTTATGTCAAAGGTTTCCTTAAAATCATTACTTTCCTTTCATCATTTTCTCTGTCATTTCGTCCAAAGGTTCAAATAGGTTAGTCAATCACAATCTGCCTTTTACAATCTATGTTGGCTCCATTTATTTAACTCAAACCTCTCCAAGAGCCCATCAAGTTTCTTTTTCTGTATTGTTTCTAAAGTCTTACACACCACTGATGTTAAACTGATGATTTGCAGTTACTAGAAATGTCCTTACATATATTTCTTGAATATTCTCCAATTATCTGGCACCTCCTCCATGTCTAGAGGAGGTTGGAAGATTTTTGCAGCCATTCCAGTAACTCCAATCCCATTTCTTTTAGAAATCTGCAATACAATCTATCCAGATTTGGTGACCTATCCACTGAAAACATCCTTAGACTAGCTATCATTTTTGACCCCATCCGTTACCTCTAACCTCTCCAGTTCAGCATCTTCTTCATCAGTAAACGCTGACACAAAATAGATATTAAGAATTCTAGCCTTGTACTTTTTAGCATATATCACCACTTTGTCCCAAATAGAATCCATCTTTAGCTAGGTACTGTCATCATGGTGTTGGGCAGGCTTGATGGTCTTTCGGTCACCTCCTATCCAAATTTCTATATGGAAAAAATTATCCATCAAAGACTGCTTGATTATCCTCATGGCTTGTTTGGCAACTTTGTAAGTATGCCAAGTATGCCAGTAGACCATAAAGATTAAGACATTCTCACGATACATTGATCTTAAAGAGGCTGTCTGTAACTTGCTACCACATCATCTTAGCACCCCTAGACTAAGAAGGAAATTTATTTACCCTTTCATGAGGTATCACTGGCAACGCCAGCATTTGTTGTCCATTGCTAATTGCCAGGCCTTTTCAGAGAGCAACTTGGAACTGAGTCACATGTAGGCCAGACCAGGTAAGGACAGCAGATCCCTTTCACTAAAGGGCATTAATAAAATGCATGGGTTTTTACAACAATCCATGGGAGGCAAAACCAGCTTTTAATTCCATTTTTTTTATTGTTAATTAAATTTCAGGAGCTGCTATGGTGGGATTTGAACACTCACTCTCAGAGCATTAGCCAGGGGCCTCTGGATTATTAGCTCAGAGACATTTCCATTGCATCACCAACTCCTCGTTCCTCAATACAACTGTTGCTCCTGATTCTCCTGATGAACATTCAATGGTTCTTACAACAATGCTCACAAATGTGATTGTTAGGTGACTTGGAGATGTGACGGTGCCTTTTTTCTTCAAATGAACAACAAGCTTGTCCACACTTACTACTGAGGGTCACAGTGAAAAAGGCACACCTACTACCTGAGTGGCACCAAAACCCACATCAGTTGTTACCTTTAGGTGAGGCGGAAGAGAAAAAAATGAGATCTTCCTGCAATAAGACATGAGTGTGGAAAAGAAGGTTGGGCAGTCTCGGCAGACCAAAGTTGTACCTTTATTCACTTCCGTCCAACCTCCTTTGGATGGGAGATACAGCCTTCACTTAAAGGGATTGATTAACTTTAGAGGTCAAAAGAAAAATTGCCACGCAATTAACTCCAGACAAGGTTTTGGCCAGAGATGCTATCTTACCGTTGTCACCATAATATTTCATCTTGAAAAGGACAGAGGACAGGGGAATGAGAAGTGTTGTTTTTATGCAATGAGTTTGTTATGATCTGGAGTGTACTGAAAGAATAGTGAAAACAGTCACCACAATAAAAAAGGACTATCAAAAGAGAATTGAATAAATATTTGGAAAGAAGGCATGGGGAAAAGAGCAGGGACTTGTGACTAATTGGATAATTCTTTCAAAGATCCAGCAAGTGCACAATAATCAGAATGGCTCCTTCTGTGCCGTGCCATACTACAGTTGCTAACTCAACCTCAGGAAAGTGTGCTCACAAAGCCTCTAGATGATTTGTGAGAAAATTAAATGGATGCCTCAAATTGTATAAATTGCAAACGATTTTGGAGCCATTCAGTTGGAACTGTTTTCATTCATCCAGATTGTGTGAAATGAGGCACTCTTCAGAGTTCAAGAGCCTGTGTATTGACTGTTCATCAGATTCATTCCTTCATTTCTTTATGTCTTTTGAGATCTGTTCCAAACTATTAATTCACATTCTAAAAGGAGATAGTAATAGTTCAGTGAAGGAAAAGGCTTAACCATGCAATCTTCAAATATAACTTCAAACAGACACTTCAGCATTGCTTGGCCATGATATTGGCAACTTGGACAAACAATAATAATTTCCTAATTTCAAAAGATGTTTAGGTTGGGGTGATTGACCATGCTAAATTGCGCCTTCATGTCCAAAGATGTGCAGGTTGGGTGGATTAGCTATGGTAAACGTGCAGGATAATGGAGATAGGGCAGGGGAACTGTGGGGACATGGGCTTGGATAAGGTGCTCTTTCAGAGAGTCAGTGCAGACTCGATGGATCAAATGGCCTCCTTCTGCACTGCAGGGATTTGATGGTTCTATGGTTCTAGTTGCAATGAGATTAAAGGCATTTAGGGAGTGCGTCAAACAATAGAATTAATCAGAGTTTCTCACTCCCTTGCCAAATGAAAACCTAAGATTTAAAAAAAAAGACAGTCCCTTGGCTTTTTCCCATTCTTATTCCTGACTATGAAGTTATCAAGGACACTGGAGATCAAGTCTCCAAGAAAGGAAAAAAGAAAGACTTGCATCTCTATAGCACCTTTCATATCCTCAAGGCATTCCAAAGGGCATTTCAGCCAATGAATTGTCTTTGAAGTTTCATCGCTGCTGTAATGCAGGAAATGTGGCAGTGAATTTACACACAGCAAGCTCCTATGGTGTCAATGACCCATGTTTCCATGTTCCCATATTCATCCCCCTGCTATTCATGGCCAATCCTTCAGTTCCTTAGATTGTAAACTCTGTAATTCCCTCCCCAAACCTCTTAGGTGACACAGTCGTACAGTGGCTAGCACTGCTGCCTCACAGCACCAGGGACTTGTGTTTGATTCCCAATTTGGATCACTGTCTCTGTGGACCTTCCATATTCAATACATATCTGCATGGATTTCCTCTGGGTGTTCCAGTTTCTTCCCACAGTCCAAAAAATTTGCAAGTTAGGTACATTGGCCATGCTAAATTCTCCCTCAGTGTACCTGAACAGGCGTTGCAGTGTGGTGACTAGGGGATTTTCACAATAATATCATTGTAGTGTTAATATAAGCCTACTGGTATTACTGATAAATAAATAAACTTCAAAGTTTTCCATCTCACTCCCCTCCATTAAATTGCTCTTTAAATCAAGATGTGCAAGTTGGGTGGGTTAAACCAAGTTTCTAGCCATCTCATTTAATATTTTCTGTAGAGACATGAGTCATTTCTGTGAAGCACCTTGAGACATTGGTTCCTCATTGGCATGAAGGATGATATAATAATGCAAGGTGTTGTAGTGCTGAACCCTATTCCCGGCCTGTGTTCAGAGCTGAAGATGGAGCATTATAAAATTGTACCTCTCATACCCTGGCTGGTTTACACTGAATCCCAAGTGCTTGGTTATGAGCGTGGAGGAAGTGATTAGATGAGTCACCTTATGAGGCAGTTATTCTGACAAAGTCAGAAATGCTGAGCGCCAGTCAATTGATATTGAAATGTAACATTTCAGCAAAGTATTCATTCCTCTCTCACAATGAGAAAAAACCCATCAGGCTACTACACGACAGGCCTCTCCAGTAACCAGATCTTATAGGTGTTGTTATAACAATTAACATTTTACAATTTTAATGTTATATTTGTATGTGTATAACCAATTTAATTTGAAATTTTAATGTGAACTTATCTGAATAGTAATGGAAGCAGAGAAGGAAGAGATGGTTTCACTCACTCACTCTGCTTACTGCTGCCTGTCGAACTTAATTTGTGTTCAGTTAAAATGCTTGAATAAAGGGAATATTACACTGATTCTTTGTGAAAACATCGCTCCAGCAAGCCACATCGATCAAGAGGCCCAAGTCTGATTCCCTGGCTACATAGGAGTACTGTGGTGAAGGAGCACATGTATTACCCTGGTTCTTAGTGTCTCTGAGTTACATAAAGGACAATCAGCCAGGGTTTGTGCTCTTGATCACTGTCTAGATAGTGCAACTAGAAACTGCCTGAACAAATAACCCAGCGGGTTCATCAACATGATACCAGCTAAAAGGGTTAAATGGTGAGAACTGTTTTTTAAAGACCATCAGTGTGTATTCCCTTGAGTATAGAGGACTAAGGAATGATCTAATTGAAGTATTTAATATACTTAAAGGACTTAATGAGGGATTAGAATTATCACTAACAAATTTCAGGAGAACTTCCAAGCTTAAGCACAGACAAATCTGCATAAAATATTTGCAACAACCTCACCGAGGCGCTTGAGGTTGGCCTCTTGGAGTATGAGCTCCCTGATTGAGTTCGTGATTGCCTGCCCTGGGTTTGGCAAAACTTCCCATAAACAGGTCCAGGAAGCAGGCAGCTGAGGGGATTGTCCAACCTGACTGTCTGTCCCTCTACCGCTGTATTAGCGGCCAGGTATCCCTGAAAAGGGAGCGTGCGGTGTCTGAGGGCACCGTTCACACCTTCCATGCCCGTTGCACACCACAGAATGCATTGTTGACTCCTTTGCTCACATTTCAATTTGATGTTTTAAGTTTCCTTTCCACTTTGTCCTTTGTGTCTCCCCTCCTTTTGGGAGCTGCCCTTTTTAATTTGTCCTTTTGTTAATTTGAAATAGTTTATTTGGTTGACCAAAAAGATTGATAATGATTGCCTGTCCAATCAGGGAGCCTCACCTGTATATATATATTGAGGAGCGTCAGGTCTACTGGTATTTCAGATTCTGACTTTATATCTGAACATTCTTAGGAGAATCTTAGGGAATCTGAAGTGACAGTGGCCTCTTGGATTTATTTCAATAGTGCATGTAATGAACCCAGTGCTTTAGCATGAATTAATTTTGAGGAGCCTGTACATTTCTAGCATATAGTGAACACTAGGGGAGCTACAATAGGTTAAAAACATCCAGTGTTGCTTTAAATCAGTTTTTAGCAGTTTGCTTCTCTCACACTTTCTCCTCAGACTATTTATTTATTTAGTTCTCAAACCTAATGGCAGTCAATTGGTTGAGAGCAGTGTGCCTGTATAACGTGGCAATGTAGAGATGTGTCATCAAAAAGGAAGCGCAGAGGGATGGCCTCCCCCTGAACACTCCCTGACTGTCTGCCAGATAGACAGCAGGGCCTCCAGCTCACCTGTAAACAGTATTGTCCAGTATAAAACAATTTGAATGGCCATCCTAGATGGGGGAGGTGGAGAGAAACTATTCCCTCTGATAGAAGAGTCCAGGACAAGGGCGGAATTACATTGAAAGTAAAGCAATGCCATTCGAGGCTGATGTTAGAAAGCTCTACATCACACCAAAGATAATGGAAATCTGGAACTAATTGGCCTCCACATGCCTCACTACCAAGTGTCCACCATCCACCAGCTCCTAATACACCATTCCCCTGGCCCCCCCCCCACCCCACTCCCTTGCACATCACAGTAGTTAGCACTAGTGACCTGGGTTTGGTTCCAGCCTTGAGTGACTGTCTACATGGAGCCTGCATGTTCTCCCCATGTCTGCGTGGGTTTCCTCCGGGTGGTCCAGTTTCCCCCTACATTCCAAAGATGTGCGGGCTAGGTGGATTGGCCATGCTAAATTGACCCTTAGTGTCCAAAGATTTGTACAGTAAGAAGCCTCACAACATCAGGTTAAAGTCCAACAGCTTTATTTGGAATCACGAGTTTTTGGAGGACTACTCCTTCATCAGATGGTGAAGAGGTATGTTTCACAAATGTGGCATGTATAGACACAGACCCAGTTGCAAGATAATGGTTGGAATGCAAGTCTTGGATGGTTGGAAGACTCGCAAATAAACCTGTTGGATTTTAACCTTATGTTATGAGACTTCTTACTGTGCCTACACCAGTCGAACACTAGCATTTCCACATCGAAGAAGTGTAGGTGAGAGGAATTAGCAGGTTAAATACACAAGGTTATGGGAATATGATAGATAAGATGCTGCGTTGGAGAGTTGGTACAGACTCAATGGGCCAAATGACCTCTTCCTGCATTGTAGGGTTTCACCCACCCCCACCCTAAGCCTGTCGAGAAAGTTATAAAAATTAGGTGTCAATTGAAAATTCCTAAAGGGAGATTGGGAGATTTTTGTTAGACAAAGGGGTTAGAACCATGGCAATGGCCTGAGCAATGATCTAACTCAATCATAATCTAACTGAATAGTCAAACAGGCTTGAGGGCCTGAATGGCCTCCTCCTGTTTCTAAGTTCTAAGCTTCCTGGTATAAAAATTGGGTTATGTCCATTTTGAAACACCAAAAACTGAATAAAATTGGGCTCTGAACATAATGCAAATGAGGAATTTAATATTTAAATTTGAATTGAGAAATGTGAAACGCTGAGAACTGAAACAAAGAACCTGCACTAAGAATTTTTAATAATTAATGATAAATTCAAATGTCTTCTTTACATTAATTTAGCAATCATTCTGTTCTCAGGGGGAGCTTATCCTGTTTCTCTCCAATCAGAAACCTGCCACAAATCTGTATTCAGCACAACCAAACAGGTAGCAGTAGTAGGCAGCAAGAATAAACACACTGACAGTAAATTCTACTCAGAAGCAGAAGTTTCAAAGGGCTTATGTGTTTCCATCAATTCAGAGAGTAAATGTAATTGTCTATTTGATTAAAAAACATCTTATAAATAAACTATTTGTGCAAGAAGTTCAAACTCAAATGATTGACTACAAATAACCCATTTCCGCATTGTTCTGAACACTAATGATCCAACAGTGAAGTGGAAATTCAATTTAATGTTCTCAATTCTGACAGGAATGCTCATATAAAAATGCTGTAACAGTGAAACATGCATTTATATACAGAGCGAAACAGCCCGAGGTGCTTCACAGAGGCAGAAAAGAAAATGAAATGGATGACAAGTCAGAAAAGAAGATATTGGCACTTGTCACTGAAAAGCAGCATCTAAATGTCAATTTTAATCGCCATTTATGATCATACTTTCAGTTGCCTAGACTCTAAGCTGCGGAAACCTCTCTGCACACCTCTCCATTTCTCCAGCTCACGATGCTCCTTTCAGACACTCCTTAAAATCTACCTCTTTGACCAAGCTTTTGGTGATCTGACCTAATGGGATGAATTTTCCTGCTTCACCTTTCCACGGGAATTGTAGCAGGCAAGGCGCAGACCATTCCCCCAGGCAGGTTTCAGGGTGGAATATCCTGCCCATTATCTCCCTTATGTGCCTCGGCATCATATTTTGTTTAATAATGCTCCTGTGAGGCAACTTGAGAAAATTATAATTTTCATTTGATTTATTATTGTCACATGTATTAGCATACAGTGAAAAATATTGTTTCTTGTGCACTATGAACTATCTGTTCATAGAGAAGGAAACAAGAGAGTGCAAAATGTAGTGTTACAGTCATAGGTAAGTTGTAGAGAAAGATCAACTTATTGCAAGGAAGATCCATTGCAAAGTCTGATGGTAGCAGGCAAGAGGCTGTTCTTGAGTCGATTAGTACGTGACCTCAGACTTTTGTATTTTCTTTCCAATGGGAAAAGGTGGAAGAAGGAATGTTCATCGCTATCCGCAAGTCCAGCCATCTTTGTATTGTCTGCAAACTTACTGATCACACCAGTTACATCTTCTTCCAAATCATTTATATATATCATAAACAACAGAAGTCCCAGTACAGGGCCCTGCGGAACATCACTAGTCACAGACCTCCAGCCTCCACTGTTACTCTCTGTCTTCTATGGCCAAGCCAGTTCTCCACCCATCTAGCTAGCTCTCCTTTTATTCCATGAGACTTAATCTTTTGCACCAACTTGCCATGAGGCTTTTTGTAGTTTCTTGTGGTCTTGGGCAGAGCAAGAGCCATACCAAGCTGCGATACAACCAGAATGAATGCTTTCTATGGTGCATCTATACCAACTGGTGAGAGTTGTAGCTAACGTGCCAAATTTCCTTAGTCTTCTGAGAAAGTAGAGGTGTTGGTGGGCTTTCTTAACTATAGTATCAGCATTAACATGACATGACATTGACTTTGACATTGACATAACATTAGCAGTGCCTCATAAAAGAAAAAGTTATTGCAAAGTGGGAAGTGGTGGAAGGGTTTCGGGAGGGAATTCTACAGAGTAGGGCCCAAGCAGCAAAAGGCATGCACAACAGGCCAGTATTTGAGAAACAAAGAGTTCAGGAAGAGTGTGATCTGGGAAGAATGAAGTATTAATATATCTGTTACAACTCTCTTTTAACTCAACCATGGGGTTGGATTTTAAGTTTGCCGGGGAGAGGTTTGAAGGTGAGGGTGGATGGGGGGAGATTGGAAATCGGGCAACATGTCATGGGTACAATGGTCAGAGTGAAGTCCTTAAGTGGCCAGTTAGGGATCTTAACCCAAAGTGACAGGTGGCTGACACCAAGTTTCACTGGATGAGCTGGTGGCCAGTCAAGGGGGATGGTGCATACTTTATGAACTCTCTGTGTCTAGCAGAAGCAGCAATCCCCCCCCCACCCCCCCACCTCGTCATCAAGTATCTTCCCAAAATTACATTTCTCCCTATCCCCTTACTCTGCCCCACTGATTTCCCCCCATCCCCCATATCTCCAACCCACATCCCCCCTCATTCCTTCATTCCCCATCCCGCCACCCTCCAACTCCACACTCCCACTTCCCTACCCTTCCATCCCCCAGACCCCCCACTCTCTCACCCACCCTCACCTCCATCCCTATTCCCCACATCCCCACCTCCAACCTCCAAACCCTCACCCCCATCCCCTATCCTCCAGACACCCACCTCCATCCGCTACAACCCCCCACTTCCATATCCTACACCCCCACAGCTCCGCCCATCCTCCTCCCCCCACATCTCAGCAAGACCTTCTGTTTGGGATCCATTGCAACTTGCTTCCCTCTGGGACTGCTGCAGTTCCAGAAGTGGCTATTTCTTATGTTGGCGCTGTTGGAACCTGAGAGCTGCTGGTCAGTTGATTGGCTGGCGGCTCCGAGAGGCGGATGGAGGTGGAAGGCCCACCTCAAGCCAGCTAACAGCTTGATGTCTGATAAATGGCTGTGGGGAGAGCCTGGAAAATAGTTTCTCCTTAAGTTTGTTTATCAGTGTCATAAGTAGGCTTACATTAACACAGCAATGAAGTTATTATGAAAATCCCCTCATCACCACAGGCTGGCACCTGTTCGGGTACACTGAGGAGAATTTAGTATGGCTAACACACCTAACCAGACTGTGAGAGGAAATCAGAGCACTCAAAGGAAACCCACGCAAACACAGAGAATGTGCAAACTCCACACGGCCAGTGACCCAGGCCGAGAATCAAACTTGGATCCCTGGCGCTGTGAGGCAGTATTGCTAACCACTGTGTTACCATGCCCGTGTTGTGCAGGTGGGGGGTGTAGATCCTGACATTTACATCTGAGGATAGGGTCTCTGTGGTCCCAGGGCAACCTCAGTGCCAGAATTCTTTGTCATTACTACCTTGCGTGTATGATTTATCTCCTCTGTTTAATCATTCTTAATTTATGAACTGATTTATTACCAATACCTGCATAAAAATTACAGAGAAAATTGTTTCCTTGAGTTTCTTCGTAGAATCCCGACAATGCAGAAAGTGGTCATTTGGCCCATTCAGCCTGCACTAACAACAATTCCACACAGGTGCCATCTCTATATTTACCTTCCTAATCCCCCTGACACTCAGGGACAATTTATCATCTTTGGAGAGTGGGATGAAACTGGAGCACCCAAATGGGAGAACATGCAAACTCTGCATAGTGACCCAAGGCTGGAATTGAACCCAGGTCCTTGGCACTGTGGGACAGCAGTGCTAATGACTGTGCCACCTTGCCATGAAAACAATGGGACTCATTGATCAACGGGTAGGTATGAGTTTGTATTATTTTATGTATTTGAAACTTTTGCTATTTGCCAAAGCAGCTCAAAGCCAATTTGTTTCCACTTTCCATCAGCACTTCTGTCAGATTGCTCATAGCAGTTGAATTGTTGACTATGTTTCCATCAAAGCTTGCAAGCTGTTTACTGTTGGGAGGTTATTAGTTTACTCATTGAATTGGAAGTTTCATATCTCTGTTTCTGGAAGGTGAGAATTTGATGTTCTATGATTTAATTATTAAATTCAGACTATGGCCAAAACTTTCCAGCCTTTCCTGCCGGTGGGATCTGCTGTTGGGTAGTAGGACTGAAGGTTCTGGTCTGTTCCCTTATGTGACCTCAGCTATGGCGTTGCAAGCCAGTGACTTGCATTTTGGACCAGCCAACAGACCATGTGGATGGACCATCATAGAACAGAGCAGTCCGCAGAGATACTCTGAGAATCACTGATCTAAAACACTGTCTGACTAGAATCCTTCTTAATGACTGAATGTAACCAAGAGAAACCCACTTAAAAACTGAAGTTAGCATAAAGAATGTAAGTCTTTCCTTGCACTGCAACCATTTCTAATGTAGCCCAGTCAATGGTATTATTGCTGGCCTGTTAATCCAGAAACTCAGCTAATGTTCTGGGGATTCGGGTTTGAAAACCGCCATGGCAGATAGTGGAATTTGAATTCAATAAAAAATGTCAGGAATTAAGAATCTACTGATGAAACCATTATTGATTGTCGGAAAAACCCATCTGGTTCACTAACGTCCTTTGGGGAAGGAAATCTGCCTCCCTTATCCGATCTGGCCAACATGTGACTCCAAATTCACCTCAATGTAGTTGACTCTCAACTGCCCTCTGGAATGGCCTAGGAAGCCATTCAGTTGTATCAACCCAAGGGCAACTTGGGGTGGGTAATAAATGTGAATCAATGAATAAAAAAGATGCAACTCAAGGCATAGATTGGACAACAATTCCTTTTTCACTCTTAAGTCCTAACTGAAGTTCCGTTGACAGACATGCATGCAGTGAGCGGGGTTTGAAATATTAGGCACCTGGTCTCAACTCCGATTCTTGAGTTGGCTCACTGTCTGTGTGGAGTTTGCACATTCTCTCATGTCTGCATGGGTTTCCTTCAGGTGCTCCGGTTTCCACCCACAGTCCAGAAATATGTGGGTTAGGTTGATTGGCCATGCTAAAAATTACCTTTAGTGTCCTGGAATGTGTAGGTTAAGAGATTAGACGGGTAAACTTATGGGATAATGGAAGTAAGACCTAGGTGGGATTGCTGTTATGCAGACTCAATGGGCCGAATGGCCTCCATCTGCACTGCAGGATTCCTATGATTCTATGACTGATTTGCAAGTTGTCCAATTTCCCAGGTGCCATTTAGGGCCTAACCTGAGGCCATGCCACTGCCACGCATTACACAAATCATTTCATTAATGATTGCCCACCAAATTTCACATTTGGGTAAGGCTCTGTCACCACTAAATGTATCTATAATATATAGACACAGCGTTGTTCCTAAGGCCAGCCCTGCTCAAGAAGCCTTCGATGCCAAAACTTTTGGAGTCATTTCTTTTTCCTGCGTCTTTCCCTCTCATGTACTTCCCCCATCTTCAGCTCTTGCTGAGCAGTCCTCTATTTCTGAGCTTCTCCCTCTTCTCTATACTTGCCTTCATCAATCTCAGCTCCAGCTGGCATTCCAGTCATCCAACAACAGTAGGAGGATGAACATTTCTTTAACAAACGCTATTTTCAAGAAAAGTTTGTGAGGGTCTGACAAATATGGCTGCAATAATCAGTCAGCTGGCACCTGCTCTCTTCAAAATGGTGCTGTGGGATATTGTACATCAATCTGAGACAACAAATGGGACTCAGTCTAAAATGACATCCAAAAGACGGTACCACCGACAGTGCAGCACTTGTTGAAGTGTGAATAATATGAGATTCCCTGGCAGTGTTTCAAATTCAGTAAGAGGTCTGACAACACCAATTTTAAACCCAACCAATTTATTTGATAGTAAACTTGCTAGCTTTCGGCCTTTGTAGCCTTCGTCAGGCTAATGAGGTGTTCTGGTCTGCAATAGCACACATATTGGTTGGATTTAAAATTGGTGTTGTCAGACCTCTTACTGAGTTTACCCCAGTCCAACGCCGGCATCTCTACATCATGACTAGTGTTTCAAACACCAAGTTATCCCCAATATCCTGTTCAATATTTATCATTCAAAACAGTAACACTAAAAACAGATTATCAAGGCATCATTACATTGGGATTAGTGAGAGCTTTCTCTGTGCAAACTGGTGGTCATATTATATTAGTATACTTCAAATGTACTTCCTGAAGTCATGAAAGGCTGAGGAAATGCAAGTCTTATTGGGGGCACAGTGGCACAGTGGTTTTCACTGCTGCCTCACAGCACTAGGCACTCAGGTTTGATTCCCAGCTTCGGTCACTATCTGTGTGGAGCTTGCATATTCCCCGATGTCTCCGGGTTTCGTCCCACACACCAAAAACGTGCAGATTAGGTGAATTGGCTGTGATAAATTCCACCTCAATGTACCTGCACAAAGGCCAAACTGTGGCAATCAGGGGATTTTCACTGTAACTTCATAGAAGTGTTAATGTAAGCCTACTTGTAACAATAATAAATAAACTTTAACTTTGACATTTTGTTCCATTCAGTCCAAAGATGTGTGGATTAGGTGAATTGGCCATGCTAAACTGCCCCTTGGTGTCCCAAGATGTGTAGGTTGGTGGAATTAGTGGGGTCATTTTGTAGGATTGGCCTGGGTAAGATGCTCTGCTGGATAGTTGATGCAGAGTGAATGAGCCGAATGTCCTCCTTTTGCTGTGGAAGGATTTTATGATACTAAAATTTGGCATGCAGCTGGCAACCTGTGCACTCAGCACCATCTACTGGCCGCAGTCAGAAACTGCACTGTAGGTTGTCTACGGAAATAAATGATAAATAAGTTTAGAACATAGAACATTACAGCACAGAACAGGCCCTTTGGCCTTCGATGTTGCGCCAACCAATGGAGAAAAAGCAATGACCCTCTAACCCAAACTATTCCCTTTTCATCTATAAACCTATCCACTGACCACTTAAACGCCCCCAAACTTGGTGCATCTACAACTGCTGCAAGCAGGGCATTCCATACCCTTACCACCCTCTGGGTAAAGAACCTACCTCTGACATCCATCCTATAACTACCACCCCTTAATTTAAAGCTATGTTCCCTCGTGCTAGCCTTCTCCATCTGAGGAAAAAGGCTAGCACTGTCCACCCTGTCTAATCCTCTGATCATCTTATATGCCTCAATAAGGTCTCCTCTTAGCCACCTTCTTTCTAATGAAAACAACCTCAAATCCCTCAGCGTCTCCTCATAAGACCTTCCCTCCATACCAGGCAACATCCTGGTAAACCTCCTCTGCACCCTGACCAATGCCTCCACATCTTTCTTATAATATGGTGACCAGAACTGTACACAATACTCCAAGTGTGGCCGCACCAGAGTTTTGTACAGTTGCAACATGACGTTGCGGCTCCGAAATTCAATCCCCCTACCAATAAAAGCCAAGATTCTGTATGCCTTCTTAACAACCTTATCAACTTGATTGCCAACTTTCAGGGATCTATGCACATATACACCGAGATCCCTCTGTTCGTCAACACTATTAAGAGTCCTACCATTAGCCCTATAGTCTATACGTTTTTTATTTCTGCCAAAGTGAATTACCTCACACTTTTCTGCATTTACATACCTTAATTTAAATAACATTTACATACCTTAATTTAAATAACACTGAGATTAAAGATGTGTGAGATTTTTAAACCTTGGGAGGTTTGCATTCTCCCTCTCAGTTTCTTTGATCTTCTTATCCTCGTACATGTAGTTGCTTTAAAGGATGGATCCTACGATTCTGTGATCAGATCAACTTGGAGTTCAGGGGTTGCAGATCGGCCTTTCTTCTGAGATTCCTCCAAGGAAAGAAACCTTACACAAAAGCCAGAACTCCTCTGACTTCTGATCTGTACAATCGCTCAGGTAAACTAAAGAAGCAAAGAGTTTTACGGTGCAGCAAATGACCTTCTTAGTCTAAACTCTTTTGGGCAGAGTCTACTGGTCTTTGTCACTGCCGGAATAATGGGGCCATTAATGGGTTGGGAATGCGATTTATTTACTAGCGAGCTCTTCCAGAGAAGTGGTTTAGCAGTTCATTTCCAGAAGGCAGGCGTGTTGATGCATCTGTTCTGTCAAAGGAAGGATTTCCAATTAAAAAAAATCACAGTGCGGGCCACAAAGACTCGCCTGCACATGGATTCCTGAGGTTGCAGTAGGAATGGGGTGGAGATCTGCTCACCCCTCACAGTTGTCACTCTGACCACAATGTCCTACTGTGGGATTTGAAGGGCTGCAGTGACGGGAGCACCCCCAAGGAAAGGAGGAAGAGGACAACCTCTCAATCAATAGCAGTGGATGAAAGTGGCCATGGCAGTCAGTAGCAGGAATGTGCGGTCCTTCCAACCTGGAAACAGTGCACCAAGCGGATCCAGTACCTCAGGAGGGCAAAAAAGATGAATCCATTGCACAAACCAGCCTCCCATCCATTGACTCTGTCTATACTTCCCACCGCCTCAGCAAAGCAGCCAGGACCCCATGCACACTGGACATTCCCTCTTCTACCTTTTCTGTGGAGAAAGATGCAGAAGTCTGAGGTTACGTACCAACTGAAGAACAGTTTCTTCCCTGCTGCCATCACTACTACGAATGAGTGTACCTTGCATTAAGTTGATGCTTCTCTACGCCCTAGCTATAACTGTAACACTACATTCTGCACTGCCTCCTTTCCTTCTCTATGAATGGTATGCTTCGACTGTATAGCATACTAATATATATGATAACAAATCAAAATCAAATCGGATCATAATATTTCCTGATGCCAAGAGAGCCCCAATCCATCCCAGTATTCTCCCAGGCACTTCACATCACAGATAGGCAACCAACCATTGGTTTGTCTGAAGAATTGGGTGACATTCACAACCTTTTACAGTTTATTGCCGTCTTGGGCAGAGCAGGAGCCATACCAGGCTGTGATACAACCAGAAAGAATGCTTTCTATGGTGTATCTATAAAAGTTGTTAAGAGTCATAGCTGACATGCCACATTTCCTTAGTCTTCTGAGAAAGTAGAGGCATTGGTGGGCTTTCTTAACTATAATGTCAGAATGGGGGGCCAGGACAGGTTGTTAGTGATCTGGACACCTAAAAGCTTGAAGCTCTCGATCCTTTCTGCTAATACATATGACAATAATAAATCAAATCAAAGCAAACCAAATCAAAATCAAAAACATTCACATTCATCCTCAGCCTACTACCCTCTCACCTCCATGCCTCAAAGTCACCATCCACAAGTGTTGTCCTTCCCTCCTCTCCACACAAGCCATGATCAACATTCACACCTCCCTCCAGAAAATGCACATAACTTGGTGAGAGGCAGGGACCTGGGCCCTATGTAGGGATGACTGGAAAGAAATCTTACTGGCGACAGGAAAGAGATCTTGTTCCTGGAGGTTGTAGATGTCGGCTACAACTTGCTGTGCGAATCACTCACTCTCAGACATGTTGAGAGTTGATTCTCTGGGCCTGATTTCAAGATGTGCCCATTTTCGGGCACAAAAGTTTGGTAAAGTCAGGCATGAGGCGAGTAGCGTGATCCATGCCAGTTTCCCCTTTACAAAGGCCCAAAAAATAGCCACAATCGAGACCATACCTGAAATGGGTGCAACATCTATTTAAATAAATTTGCATACATTTAAATTGACTTAATGGGCTGCACGCTCAACTTTACCGGCATTCCCCCTTTACCACCACAGCACAAAACAGATACGCTTTACAAAAGTACGATCCGGATGCTCCAGGTAGTGAGGAGGTAAGGGCCAAGCATCCGGCGGCTCTCAGCTTGAGATTGGCTGGGGAGGGCGGTGGGGGGGGGGGGTGGGGGGGGGGGATGCTGCTGCCACTCCACTTGTGGTCAATGAGGAGAAAGTGGGGTTTATGCCACTCCACCTGTGATTAGTGGAGGTGGGGGGGGAGCTCATGATTGGACTGGATGGCACAAGGGTGGGGGCATTAGGGGATCAGTAATGTTGTGGGATGGGGCAATGTATGTGGGGGCCAGGGGGAGGCATTATCCTGCCCAGGAGCGATGCGATGTGGCAGGAGAACCACATTCAATCTTTTTTTTTCTGCGCGTGCGCAGTTGGAGGTGCTGATCTGAGCTGCAGGGATTCTGGTGCATTAAGCCCCGTTCACAAGTTTGTGCAACACGATTCGGAATTACTGATATTTTTTCAGGTACAGTGCATATGGGGGCACCTGAGAACTGGTCTAAACATCGGAGCAGAAACGTTCCCAGTTTCAAGTCTGCCCAGCACTAAGAATTAAAATGGTAAAATACACCCTGTATTGGGAGTCTCACTTCTTTCCCGATGGCTCTCAGTGTCCATCCCTCTGCCCTGTGGAGAGGTGAATGTTTGAGTAGAAGGCAACTGGTGCTACTGTTGCTATTATTGACAGTGCTATGGCTTATCAGAGGTGGGAGATAGAGCTATATAAGCTGCTTCCAGTGAAAGCTGACATCAAGGAACAGCAGATGAAGGTGAGTGAAGTGCGAGACAGGTGAACTGGCTTACAAGAAGCTGGCAATCATCTGCTGAGGTACAAAGCATTCTACCTCAGCCTGTCAGCTGGCCATAGCTGGAGCTCTTCAGTGTGACTAAAGAAAGCCTTCGCAGCCTGTCGGTTCCACTGAAAAAGCTGGGCACTCAGTGACAGTTGACAAGTTGTGGTATGTGGGGAAACAGTTGCTCTCATGTAGCACAGTGGTTAGCGCTGCCCCTTCACAGCACCATGAACCCAGTTTCAATCCCCGGCTTGGGTCTCTGTCTGTGTGGAGTTTGCACATTCTCCCCATGTCTGCGAGGGTTTCCTCCAGTTTCCTTCCACAGTCCAAAGATGTGCTGGTTAGATGGATTGACCATGCTAAATTGCCCCTTAATTGCAGGGGTACTATCTAGTGGTTATGGGGATGGGGTCTGGGTGGGACTTGGTTGATGTGGTCTCGATGGGCCAAATGGCCTCCTTCTGCACTGTAGGGTTCTAAACCTAGAATCAAAGGCTAAAACAGTTCATAAATGACTTTCCAATTACCTTAATGACTTACCTGACTGATCCAAGGAGATCTTTCCTTCAGTCCTCCTCCAGTGAAACCAGGATGATGTTGAGATTCTGACCTGACATCAGTTGCAGGGGATTATCTCCTTGTCTGCACCCCAACCTACCTCCCATTCTCCATGTTATAGCTAACAAATGTGGTTCAGACTGAATACATGTTACTCGTGGTGCCCCCCAGGGGTCACTCCTGGGACCACCACTCCTATTAATGAGTGATGCTGTGATTATAATTAGTAAGTTGCAGACATGGCCAAAATCCATACTAGCTTCATACAGTGGGGAAAGACAACTACATACAGTCAGGAGAGTTACAAGCTATGGGAAGGCAACAGCCTAGTGGTATTAACACTAATCTAGAAATACAGCTAATGTTCTGGGTTCGAATCCCACCATGGCAGATGGTGGAATTTGAATTCAATAAAAAAAATCTGGAATTAAAAATCTACTGATGACCATGAAACCATTGCGAATTATAGGAAAAACCCATCTGGTTCAGTAATGTCCTTTAGGGAAGGAAATCTGCCGTCCTTACTTGGTCTGGCCTACACACGATTCCAGAGCCGCAGCAATGTGGTTGACTCTCAACTGCCCTCTGAAATGACCTTGCAATCACTCAGTTACTATCAATCAAGGGCAATTAGTGATGGGCAATAAATGCTGGCCAGCCAGTGATGCCTGTGTTCCACAAATGAATGAAAAAAAAGAATGATTCCTAGCTTAAATATCCCATTGTTTAGTCACTAATCATTGCGAGCCAGAGGCAGGCATGATGGCCTGATCTTTCCTGCCCATCAATTCTTTAAGCTCTTATACAACAATTCTGGTCATGGGTGGAATTACACTTGTCTTTTGAACAGGGAGAACTAAATCTCTCTCTGGCTGTATTAGCTAAGTGCTGATCCATAGAAACTTGTCTCTGTAAGAAATTGATCCTGTATTGAAAGCGAACAGCATCACAAGAGGAGCTGCAGATAAGAACAGCGATTAAACAACAGCTCAAGACTCAAAAAAGAAACGATTGAATATCCACAATTGGACTGCAGGAAGATGAAGAGATGGAATGCACAGGAATAAACCAACCTTTAAGAATAGAGTTGAGAAAGAGGACTTTACAAGATCAGCCAAGGGTGAATGTATAAGTAAATAATGACATTTAAATTAAGATATCAGGGAGTTTTAACTCCACTTATGTGGTAGCACCATTTGATTAGTGAGGAATGAGTGGCTGAGCAGTTAAAATGAAGAGGCTCAATTTCCCCACTCCACTTCCCCTATTCTCAAACTTAAAGTATTTCACAAAAGAATCATAAAGATAGTGAGGGAAAACTCTGGAGAATTGTTATGATCTATTTATTTATTTATTAGTCACAAGTAGGCTTACATTAACACTGCAATAATGTTATTGTGAAAATCCCCTGGATGTCATTCTCTGGCACTTGTTCGGGTACACTGAGGGAGAATTTAACACAGCCAATGCACCTAACCAGCACATCTTTCAGACTGTGGAAGGAAACTGAAGCACCCAGAGGAAACCCACACAGACAAGGGGAGAATGTGCAGAGACCACGCAGACAGTGACCCATGTCGGGAATCGAACCCAGGTCCCAGCACTGTGAGGCAGCAGCGCTAACCACTGTGCCATCATGCCACACTAAAATTCACAGCTCCCCGTCAGGGAATTGAAACCCAGAGCCCCATATGACAGGTGGGAATACTACTATTGTAATGAGGGTCTGGAACGCTAGCAGCCCTACAGTCAACAGCCCATCTTCAAGTGTATAAAATATCAAATACAAACATAAGATAGCTGTAATGGAAAGATGGAGTGAGCATTCTGCTGAGATACCCAACAGAGACTGTTACCTCTGAATAGTTCTCTGCACCAACTTGAGAAGTTGCCTGAGAAAGGAAACCCATCTCTTCCTCTTTCTCCAGATGAGTGACGAAGGCAACCCAATCAAACAAACAAGGCAAAAACCCTGGTCCAGATATTTCCCTGCACAGGTTTGGGAATGTAATCGCACAGAACTTATTTACAAACTCACAGCTGTCTACAAGAGCATCAGGGATCAGGAAAATGTTCCACATGACCTCAGGTACGCCAACATAGTCAGCCTCTGGAAACAGAAAAGATCCAAAATTCCATGTGTCAGCTATTGAGGAATAAGGATCTCTCAATCTTTGGAGAGATCCTCACAAATATCTATTAAACCACGTAAAAGCCTCGTGGCCGATTCCCCCTGGAATCACAGAGTGGTTTTAAAGCTAACCATAAAATAACCAATATGGTGTTTGTACCAAGACAACACCAAGGAAAGTGCCTGTGCTGAGATGTTCAAGACCTTTGTGGTAACTAGTAGCATAAAACATGAATACATTGTGACTACCCAACTCTTCAATCTTTTAGCTGCAATGCTTAAGGTAGCCACCAGAGACATGGCTACAAGAGCAATATCAGGTTCCATTTAGGGAAGCTCCTTAATCTTTCCACACTCCATACAGATGGCGTAATTGGAAGGTTTCAGATGACTGTGCCCCAATTTCTCACAAGGACAACATCCAGAATACGGAAAACAAATTCCTAAGTGTTTCCAAAGCCCTTGTTCTCCAAATCAGTGTCCCCAAGGCTAAGGTTATGACTCAGCCAGATCTCAGGCATACTTTGCGCTGCACCTCATTGATGGCACCATTTTCAAGGTGGTGTTACAATCCCAGCTGATGTTAATACTGGACAAGTCAGATATCAAAGAGGAACCTGGCTAGATATATCCTAACTTTTATTTTGTTGAAAAATCATGGAGGTAAGTTACTGAACCAGTTCAGAGGAGTCACTGAGGAACTTTTATCACAAAGAATAAAACATACATTAAACAAAAAAATGAACTATATTACAGTAGACAAAATAGTTGGAAAGAACTCAGTATAAACACAAGAAAATAATTCGAATGTTCAGATTGTCATTGAAGCCATTCAAGTTGGAATGCACTTGCACATACAAACAAAGAGTAAGAGTAGGCCATTCAGCCCCTCAAGTCTCTTCCATCATTTAATCAGATCGTGGATGATGTGATAGCAACTCTGTTTCCTCCACCTCACAATTCTCTCTGAGTGAAGAAAAGTGAATGCTGGTCCTATAGAAAGTGAGTCTGCAGAATTAATAACTCCTTGTTTCTTTAAGTATTTTTAAAAACTCTTATTATCTATTTAAACAGATGACCCATATTTTTAAACAGTGACCCGTAGTTCTAAGTTCTCCCACAAGAGATGAGGTGAAATAGTTTCATTCAAACAGTCATGAGTCTTTGGAACTTTCTTCCTGAAAAGATGGTGCAAACAGAGCCTCTGAATATTTTTAAGGCAGAGGTAGATAGAGGAACAGATATGTAGGTATATTTTGGCAAGGTGTAAAAGTAACAACGTTGTTGTGGTGGGAGATTTTAATTTCCTCTATATTGACTGGGACTCACTTAGTGCTAGGGGCATAGATTTGGCAGAGTTTGTAAGGAGCATCTAGGAGGGCTTCTTGAAACAATATTTAGATAGTCCAACTAGGAAAGGGGTCATACTGGACCTGGTATTGGGGAATCAGCCAGGCCAAGTGGTCAATGTTTCAACAGGGGAACAATTCTGGAACACTGATCACAAATCAGTAAACTTTAAGGTACTGGTGAATAAAGATAAGTGTAGTCCTCAGGTAAAGGTGCTAAATTGGGGGAAGGCTAATTACAACAATATTTGACAGAAATTGAAGAATGTAGATTGAGGACAGATGTTTGAGGGCAAATCAACATCTGGCATGTGGGAGGTTTTCAAGTGTAAGTTGATAGGGGTTCAGTTCAGGCACGTTCCTGTAAAGATGAAGGATAAGTATGGCAGGTTTTGGGAATCTTGGATAATGAGAGATATTGTGAGCCAAGTCAAAGAGAAAAAGGAAGCATAAGTCAAAGCTAGGAGGCTGGGAACACAAAGCATGTTTGGAATACAAAGAAAATAAAAAGAAACTTAAGCAAGGGGTAAGGAGGGCTAAAAGGGGTCACAAAAAGAGCAGGATTAAGGAAAATCCCAAGGCTTTTATACATATATAAAGGGCAAGAGGGTAGCCAGGGAGAGGATTAGCCCATTCAAGGACAGGGAAAGGAATTTATGCATGGAGCCAGAGGAAATGGGGAAGCTATTAAATGAGTACTTTGCTTCAATATTCACTAAAGAAAAGGACCTGGTGGATGATAAGTCTAGGGAAAGATGTGTTGGTAGTTTGGACGATGTTGAGATCAAAAAGAAGGAGGTATTGGGGTCCTTGAGAAACATTAAAGTAGACAAGTCCCCAGGACCTGATGGGATATACCCCAGAATACTGAAAGAGACAAGGGAGGAAATTGCTGGGGCCTTGAAAGAAATCTTTGTATCCTCACTGGCTACAGGGGAGATCCCAGAGAATTGAAGAATAGCCAATGTTGTTCCTTTGTTTAAGAAGGGTATAAGAATAATCCAGGTAATTACAGGCAGGTGAACCTTATATCAGAGGTAGGGAAATTATTGGAGAGGATTCTTCAAAACAGGATTTACTCCCACTTGGAAATAAGTGAATGTATTAGCAAGAGGCAATATAGCTCTATGAAGGGGAGGTCGTGTCTCTCTAACTTGATCAAGTTTATTGAGAAAGTGACAAAGATGATTGATGAGGATAGGGCAGTGGATATTGTCTACATGGATTTCAGTAAGGCCTTTGACAAGGTCCCTTCCAGCAGACTGGTACAGAAGATGAAGTTGTATCACAGGTGAGCTGGCAAGATGGATACACAACTGGCTCAATCATAGAAGACAGAGGGTAGCAGTGGAAGGATGTGTTTCTGAGTAGAGGGCTGTGACAAGTGGTGTTCCTCAGGGACTAGTGCTGGGATCTTTGCTGTTGGTAATATATATCAATGATTTGGAAGAAAATGTAACTGATTGGATTAATAGGTTTGCAGATAACGCAAAGGTTGGTGGAATTGCAGATAGTTTCATAAAGCCATGCTGCCTCTCGCTAATACATCCACTTATTTTCAAGTGGGAGTAAATCCTGTTGCGAAGAATCCTCTCCAATAATTTCCCTACCACTGATGTAAGGCTTAGCAGCCTGTAATTATCTGGATTATTCTTGCTACCCTTCTTAAACAAAGGAACACCATTGGCTATTCTCCAATTCTCTGGGACCTCTCCTGTAGCCAGTGAGGATACAAAGATTTCTCTCAAGGCCACAGCAATTTCCTCCCTTGCCACTTATGGTATTCTGGAGTATACCCCATCAGGCCCTGGGAACTTGTCTACCTTAATGTTTCTCAAGAACCCCAGAAGATATAGCAAGATATAGATTAGTTGGAGACTTGGACAGACAGATAGCTGATGGAGTTTAATCTGGACATATGTGAGGTAATGCATTTTGGAAGGTCTAATACGGGTGGGAAATACACAGTAAATGGCAGAACCCTGATAGACAGAGGGATCTGGGTGTACACGTACACAGGTCACTGAAAGTGGCAATGCAGAATGAGAAGGTAGTCAAGAAGGCATACGGCATGGTTGCCTTCATCAGCTAAGGCATTGCATTTAAAAATTGGCAAATCATGTTACAGTTTTATAGAACCTTAGTTAGGACACTCTTGGAATATAGTGTTCAATTCTGGTCACCAGAATTGGCTTTTAAGAGAGTACAGAAAAGATTTACCAGGATGTTGCCTGGTATGGAGGGCATTACCTCTGAGGAAGGGAGTTTTTGGTTGCTGTAATTTTCTTTGAGAGGTTAGAGAAACTTGGTTTGTTTTCACTGGAGGATGGAGGTCAAGGGGCAATCTGATAGAAGTCTACAAGATTATGAGGGGCATGAACAGAGTGGATAGTCAAAAACTTTTTCCCAGGGTGGAAAAGTCCATTACTAGGGGACATAGATTTAAGGTGTCAGGAGCAAGGTTTAAAGGAGATGTACGAGGCTAGTTTTTTTACACAGAGGGTGATAAATGCCTGGAACTTGCTACCAAGATGGTGGAAGCAGATACAATAGTGACCTTTAATATGCTTTTTGACAAATACATATATAGGAGGGGAATAGAAGGATATGGTCCTCAGAAGAGTTGAGGGTTTTAATTCAGTCGGGCAGCATGGTTGGTGCAGGGTTGGAGGGCCGAAGGGTCTGTTCCTGTGCCATAATTTTCTTTGTTCTTTGTCCTTTACTCTTGGTAAGCAATGGGGTGAAAAATTATCCAGGGGAGAGGGGGTAGACAGGTTGCAGGTTTAAGATTTTTATCAGATCAGCCATGATCTTATGGAATAGCGGAGCAGGTTTGAGGGGCTGAATGGCCTTGCCCACCCTTATTAACTCTTTTCCTCTTTATATATTCATAAAAATTCTTACTCACTATGTTTTATATTTCTGGCTAGCTTTCTCTTGTACTCCAGTTTCTCCCTCCTTATTAATCTTTTAGTCATCTTGTTCCTTATAGTCTGTCTGTATCTCCTGATCTATCACCTTCTTTCACTTCTTCTTTAATTTTCTAGTTAACTATGGTTGGGTAAGTCAGTCCCTTGGACTTTTTCTCACTTATTGGAATGTATTTATTCTGAATATTCTGAAATACTCCCTTCAAAATTTGCCACAGCTGTTCTATTGACCTGTCGCTTAACTTAATTTTCCAATTCACTTTAGAATCATAGAACTCCTATAGTAAGAAGGAGGCCATTTGGTCCATCAAGTGACCGCAATCCCACACAGACTCTATTCCCATAACCCTGCACAAATACCCTGCTAATATCCCTGACACTTGGGTCAATTTAGCATGGCCAATCAACCTAACCTGTGCATCTTTGGTCAGCTTTAGCCAGTTCAGCTTTCATTCCCTCATAATTGTCCTTATTTCAGTTTAATAAGTAGCCTCAGACCCACTCCTCCCCCTCAAACTGAATGTAAGATTTAATCATACTATCATCGGCATCTTCACTGTGAGATCATTAATTACACCAATCTCAAGGCACAGTAACTAGGTCTGGTATAGCCTGCTCTCTGGGTTGGCTATAGAACATTCTGATCTAAGAAACTATCCTGAAAACATTCAATGAACTCTTCATTTCGGTCACTTTTGCCCATTCCACTTTTCCAGTCTATAGGCGAGATTCTCGGCCTCCCAGTCACGTGTTTTCCGTCGGCAGGAGGTGGCAAGTTGTTTGCTAGTACCTGGATTCTCTGGTCTCACCACTGTCAATGGGAATTCCCATTGATGTCACCCCACACCAGCGGGAAAACCCCAGGCACTGCCAGCAGGACTGGAGAATCCCACCAGCGTGAACAGCTGGAGAATTCCGGCCTATATATAGATAAAAATTTCCCATGATTATCACATCCCTTTCTGACGAGCTCTTCCTTTATGCTCCACCTTTTCACGTGGTTATTGGTAGAGGGCCTGTACATGACTCTCACAAGTGGCTGCTTGCCTTTACGATTTCTCATTTCTACCCAAATTACTTTCATATCCTTGTTTCCTGTACTTGGGTTATCCCTCTCTTTTGAGCTAATAGCATCAATAACTAACAGAGCCATTTTAACACCTCTTCCTTACTTCCTGTCCTTCCTAAATAACCTGTACCCTTCAGTATTCAGGTTCCAATCCATGTCATCCTGCAACCATGTCTCTGCAATTTATTTATTTCTATGTCCACTCTCAGTTCATTTGTTTTGAATGTTATCTGTATTTACATACAAAGCTTTTAGTTTTATCCTTTTAATCTTTTTATAACCTCTGGTCTCATCCGTAGATTCTTGTAATAATACATTTCTCTTTTGCCTTGTTGCTACAGCTTCATTTACCAATCCTCCCAAACTTGATCCCTTGCCTCGGTCCACTGGCCCTCTGTCTCAGTCAGGCCAAAGTCTCCCCTCACTGCTCAAGGTCTTCTTAATGATTAGAGTGACTTTAGGAGAAAATTCCAAAGCAAGACCTTCAAAGGCAAAGATTGGAAACATTCTTGAGAGGTGGAGTTTCAGTGAGATTGGCTTGATTTGATTTGATTTATTATTGTCGCATGTATTAGTATGGAATGAAAAGTATCGCTTCTTGTGTGCTATATGGACAAGCATACCACTCATAGAGAAGGAAAGGAGAGGGTGCAGAATATATTGTTACAGTCATAGCTAGGGTATAGAAAAAGATCTGCCTTTGGGCAGAGCAGGAGCCATACCAAGCTGTGGTACAACCAGAAGGAATGCTTTTTTCTGGTGCACCTGTAGAAGTTGGAGTGGAGGTATTAAATTTCTTTAGTCTCCTGAGAATGTAGAGGAATTGGCAGGCTTTCTTAATTGTTTGAATCACATCATAACCTTTAAATTGTGAAACAGAGAGTCAGCCTTTTTGACTGCTTCACCGTTCCAAAATTTATTTGTTTGGTTCTTGGTAGCTGAGCAACACCAGAAGCCTGAACAATAAATCAACTCAGTTTGCTCAGTGCAGTGTTACACAGTCACTGGACCTCATATTCATAGCAATTAATCTTTTCTTTTTTGCTAATTTCAAGGTTTTGAACATTAACAAGTATCTGCTCTCTCACTCTCTCTCTCTATTCTTTCTTTGAAACTTCTTAAATTAAAGGCAGTGTTTTAAACAATATTAATCCATGTTTCCCAAACACTCGGTTGCACGTTCTTCAATCTCACACAGTTCTTTTTAATCCATAGAAACCAGCCTTTCTTTCATTCAACAGAACACATATTTGAATGTTGAGCTCAAAATTTTGGTTTCATTGATGGGAGTTGTTGCTTCACTTCTGGCGTGACCTTATCTCCATTCCCTTTAATCCAAGGGATCTCGTAGAATTATCATAAAATCCTCCAGTGCAGAAAGAGGCCATTCAAACCATCGAATCTGCACCTACAACAATCCCGCTCAGGTCCTATCCCCATAACCCCATGCATTTACCCTAGCTAGTCCCCCTGACACTAAGGGGCAATTTAGCATGGCCAATCCACCTAACCTGCACATCTTTGGACTGTGGGAGGAAACTGGAGCACCCAGAGGAAACCCACACAGACACAGGGAGAATGTTCTAACCCCACAAAGATAGTGATCTGAGGCTGGAATCGAACTCAGCTTCCTAGCACTGTGAGGCAACAGTGCTAACCACTGTGCCACCGTGTCCCCTAAATATAGACTTATACAGATATAGCAGAGAACCTTTTAGTCATTCACTAGCAGATCTGGCTGGTGCACACTTTGGATCTCCCTCAATCTGCCAGAACTGCTCACTATTCTGAGATCAGCTTGGAATGCAAAGATAATGCTAGCCTTCTTTTCTCAACTATAGCATCCAACACATCCAAAAGGTACCTAAGTTACATTTACAGGGAAGGGGGTTAAAAAGTGGTTAAGTATGGAAGGTCTGAGTTACGAGGAGAGGTTAGGCAAATTGGGACTGTTTTCCTTAAAAAGACGTAAATTTAGAGGGGATCTAATTGAGGTGTACAAGATTATGAGGGGTATAGATAGAGTAAACAGGGTTAAGCTTTTTCCTAGGATGGACTCGAATAGCATGAGGGGTCATGGGCTTAGGGTGAGGGAGGTAAGGTATAATTTGGATGCGAGAGGGAGTTTTTTCACACAGAGGGCGGTGGGGGTATGGAATGTGCTGCCAAGTAAAGTGGTGGAGGCAGGTACTCTGAAGTTATTTAAGAAATACTTAGATGGGCACATGAACAGTATGGGAAAGGAGAGGTATAGAAAACTGATTTAAAATAGGGATCATGAGCCTTGGGAGTCCCTGGGAAGTGTGTAAATAGATGATGATATTGATGTACTTGTTTTTATCCTACAGGTGCTTTGGTCCACCGTGTTGTCTAACAAAGGGCATACACGTGATGGGTCGTGAGAGGGCTGCTCTTGGATTTTTTTTCGAGAGTATCCTAGTGCTTCACGTCATTAGTGTACACTTGACCTGGACCATTTGATGGGCAACACGACAACTCAGTGACTATCGCTGTGCTGTGAAGACACATGGATTTGGGCCTGTTTCTGTGGGAGTTTGTGCATTCTCCCCGTGCTTGCGTGGGTTTTCTCCGGGTGCTCCGGTTTCCTCCCACATCCCAAAGATGTGCTCCTAGGCTAATTGGCAAAACAAATTGTCCCTAAATTGTCTCAAATTTGGTTTGTAATCCATAGATCTATAAACATGGACAGGGATCGCGGGTAGATGTGGGAACATCGGAGTGGCAGCGCGGGCTCGTTGGGCCGAAGGGCCCGTTTCCCGTGCTGTTTTGTTCTTTGTTCTTTGTTCTTATTGACCATCATCAAATGTACTAGCAAAATGGACAGTTCAAATCTTCAAAAATGGCATAAAAAACAAGCGGTGGCATCCATGGGGACTAAACAGCAAGATTGCTGTTCGAATATAGGAGCACACTGCAACAGCTGTCATCCGAGCAGAACTGTTCATTGGACAACAGTTTTGTACCAAATTAACTCTGTTATTCCAAAATTTGGTGAGGAGGGTGGAATCCAAAGAAAAACCAAAAAGAAATTATGATTCTGCAAGAGCAGAATAATTGTCTCAGTGGTGATCTGGTTCATGTGAGGAACTTCAGGGATGGTCCCAGTTGGGTCCCTGGGAAAACTGGATCTTTATGTTACACAGTCAAAGTCCAGGGTAAAACCTTAAAGAAGCACTTGGACCATCTCAGAGCCATGGAGTCCATGCTTGTGGAGGTTCACTACCAGCCATGGAAATATTCGCTGCCAATGCCAGCCGTCAGCTCAAAATTGATTACACAATGGCTTCTCTGGATAGTGAATGTACAGACTCAGAGATGGAGGCTGAAGATCAGGGCCTCTGGGCTGAAACGAAGCCTGAGGAGGAAAACAGATTTTACAGATTTAACAGCTGGAAGTTGCAAGTGAGGCCCTTCTTTTTGAAGCACAATAAAGGGCCTTTAACAGAAACTAGCATTTGCTAAATTACTGCAAATTGAAAGAGCAGAGGAAATCTGTGAGCTTGATTAATGTCTGATATTTATTCAATTATATGACTTTGTTGGAGAAGGAGAAGCAGCCTCAGAACCATCAGTAGCCTCTCAGAATCTCAGAATGCACCAAGTGAGAGAAGAAGAGGCAGAGGGTTGCCACATTTCACAAACTGTAACTCACAGCTTCAGTAACTCGTCTTTGTTTGAGCTGAATAGTACGTGGCCTTCCCAATGATCTCAGCGATCAGCAGGAAAGGATTTGCAGCATTGGCTGGCTTCTAAGTGATGCAGGATTTGATGGATGTCAGGAATACTTCAACACGTGCCTGCAACATTCAGCCCACATCCTCCACTATCCAGCCTTGGGAGGAAGGAAGGTTTCTTGGGGGTAAGACTGTAGAATGGCTGGCAATATCCTTATTTTTATTCATTCAGGGGACATGGGTGTCACTGGCTGGTAGCATTTATTGCCCATTCCTAGTTGCCCTTGGAGGGCAGTTGAAAGTCAACCACATTGCTGTGGCCCAGGAGTCACACTGACTACATAAGGACAGCAGATTTCCTTCTCTAAAGGATATTAGCAAACCAGACGGATTTTCCTGACAATGGATTTATGGTCACCAATAGATTCTTAATTCCAGATTTTTTAAATTGAATTCAAATTCCACCATTTGCCAGGAGAGATTCGAACCTGGGTCACCAGAACATTAGCTCAGTTTCTGGATTAAAAGTGTAACGATAATACCATTAGGCCATTGCCTCCCCCCAACCAGATTATACCTGCATAACACAAATACAATTGAAGACAAGGCCAAAGTAGGATCTTCATAGTGGACAACAATGAAGTGGGAGTTCAGGTCTTTTCTGCCCAACCAATAGGGCAAACAGCACCTCAGTTTATCATAGCATCCAAAGCTCTGACAGTGTAGCACTCAGTCCTGTACCCCAGACTGTCAACTTGGATTTCAAGTCGCTGGTGTCAGTCTTAAAGCGTGATTATCTTAATCAGAGGTAAAGCCATGGCTGATATACTTTGGCTATATTTCCATATAAAGACAATCAAGACACTAAAGGCTGTTTTATTGATGACTTTAATCATTGTCAAAAAGGTCACTATTAATATTATTTTAGAACTGTTGCCCCAGCTAGCATGGCTGCACAATGGTTAGCACTGCTATCTCATAGCGCCGGGGACCCAAGTTCAATTCTGGCCTTGGGTGACTGTCTGTGTGGAATTTGCACATTCTCCCCATGTCTGCAAGGGTTTCCTCTGGATGCTCCAGTTTTCTTTCACATTTCAAAGATGTGTGGGTCAGGTTGATTAAGGGAACACTTCAAGCGGTCATGGGCATTCAGCCTCTGATCTTGGGGGTAGCATTCTCCAAGGCAGCCTTCATGACATACGACAGCACAGAATCACTGAGCAGAGACTGACAGCCGAGTTCCGTACACATGAGGACAGTCTCAACTGGGATCTTGAGTTCAAGTCACACTATCTGTAACCTCCACCACTTGCCTGGGCTTGCAAAATCTACAAACGCTCTTGGCTGGAGACAATACACATCTCTTTAAACAAAGAACAAAACAGCACTGGAAACAGGCCCTTCGGCCCAATGAGCCCGCGCCGCCACCCCTATGTTCCCACCTTTACCCATGATCCCCATATATGTTTATAGATCTATGGATTAAAAACCAAATTTGAGATAATTTAGGGAGAATTTGTTTTGCCAATTAGCCTAAGAGCACATCTTTGGGATGTGGGAGGAAATCGGAGCACCGGAGAAAACTCATACAAGCACGGGGAGAATGTGCAAATTCCCACAGACACAAGTCCAAATCCATGTTAACCTGTGCTTAACCCTCTCTCCACTCACATTGTCTGTTCCTTTAAGATTTGATTATTTGTAAAGACTCGCATCCCAACCATGATTTTATAAATTGAGTTTGTGTCTTTATATGCCCTGTTTGTGAATTGAAATCCCACTCAACTGACAAAGGAACAGCAAGTGCTCTGAAAGCTAGTGGCTTTTGCTACCAAATAAATCTGTTGGACTTTAACCTGGTGTTGTGATTCTTCTTACTGTGTTTACTCCAGCGTTGAATAGCCCCGCAGCCCTGGGTTTTTAATGAGATTCACGATTGGGACAGAGGGCGGAGATTTGAGTGTGAAGTTGAACTGATAAAATAGTCATGATCTAGAATTCAGCACTTTTGGAAGAATTGCCCCAAAGTTTCAAAGTCATTTTGAACAATTTGCCACTTGTTTGCCAAAATTCTTGCATAATTAAGAGTGAAACAAAATTGAATGAATTTAAAACATGAATGGAATACCTGCATATTAGCACGGAGTGAGAGAAATGTAAATTGGGAGAAACTTGAATATTCACTGCCCACTGTAAGCACAGCACAGAAATTCACATTAAGGCTTGACATCTGAAATGTGACAGATATCTATAAATATAAAACAAAGGAAGTGTCTGTGAAGTTTTCAGAGCATTAGCCAAGGATTTCTCTTGGGTATTTATTGACAGTTTGATACACTGAGGATTTTCTATCTCCATATTCAATTCTATCCTTATATTCAAGATTCTATAACCAGGGGCCACAGGCTCAAACTGTGAGAGGGACAGTGGGCATGTAAGCAAGATCTAACTGCTTTACAAAGAAATTCAACAGAATGGACTGTTGAGGAAGGTAGATAGAGAAAACAAATTTGGGAAGAGTTTGAAACTAGTTCAGCAAAGTTAATGGAGGAGTTCTTGTTTTGGAGGCAAGGCAACTGGATTGTGAGTTCTGGATCTGATGGAATGAAAGGTGAGAGGGATGTGTAATAGATGCTTGCATTGATATTGCTTGTTGTAAATGATTGTCCAGTCAACATTATTCCACATGTTCTACTGTTTGATTTTCATCTGTCTGAGGATTGGTAATGGAGTTCTAATTGATCAGAATGTATCACATCTATTGGCCACAAATGGGTATTAGGTCCAGAAACCTGGATAGAATCAGTGGGATGTTTCCTAGGCTGGTACTTTGTGCAGTACACGGAAGCAGGTAAACCGGCGGGAAGGTACGGAGAATTGCACAGTAGGCTACACATCAGGCTCTCGCCAGGGAAAACTGAAAGAAGTAAAGTCAGTGGCAGGAAAGGAACAAAACAGGAAGCTTGCCCATTACTGGCAGGAAGTTCATTGATATGCTTCTTGCCCACTTTCCTATAATTTAAATGCAGTTTGATGCAATTTAATCCTGTCTCCCCTAATTCGGGAATCTCATATATGTCTCTTTCAGTAACCCTTCAATTGAAAGCTGGCAATTTACAAGGGGCTTCCTTGACTCACTGTGAGAGTCTTTTCAACTTCCAGCAGATTGGGTCAGAGGGTACTGGATTGACCTTGAAGATGGTTTCTCTCTATAAAAACCAGCTGAGTTGACACTCCGAGGGATAGTGTCTCATGCAGGAAATTTGGGCAGAAACATTTCAGTCCAAATTGTAAAGAGGCAGTGCACAGTTGAGGTGCAGGAGGTTGGAGGAAAGAGAGTTGGCATCCCTTAAAGTGGCATCAGGTTCCTAAGGGAAGAATGTGTAGGAGACTGCCTTCAAGGAAAGGCAGACGAAGTGCATGAGGATTATCAACCCTGTCCTTCTTCATCCTCAGGTGTTGGAGTTTGACGGCTCAGAGTTCAGTTAAACCTATTGATGTCCTTGGATGGTTTTGTATGACGGTGGAGAAATCTCCTCCCTGAACCTTGGAATGTCTTTTCATTCTAGAGCACCAGAGTTTCAAATGTTTGAGATTCAAACATTCCATAAAAGCTTCCAAGATGACTTCCAGCTCCAACACAGGGCTGGCTGCCCTTAAATATAGTGACGCATGTGACTCTTACATGGCCATTGGGTGATGCAGGTTTCCTGACACCAGAGAATTAACCCCACTACCACCACCACCACCAACGCGTCATTGACAGCAAGCCCCCATCATCTGTGTTCATGAGTTCACTGCCATGTAATCAGGTTCAGCTGACTGCCATGACACCATGCCAAATCCCCAATGACTAGCAGCCAGCACAATGTGTTATGGACTAGCCAGAGACCTATGTAACTGCAAGCGTGGAGTTAACTTAGATTATACACTGTACATATTTACATAGTTAGGAATTAGAACATCTTGTGAGATCTAGTGAACATGCGACATAGTGGCAGCGAATGGAAAAATCCAAAACCTTAGAGAAGCTGGAGCAGAAATTCAAAAGCTGAAAGACTAAAGAAGCAGAATTCTGACATGATCTGAAGACACAGAGAGGAGGTTACCTGAAAGAAGCTCCAGTGCAGAATTGGAAGCAAAAAGCCTCACTGTGCAGCTGAGGACTCCACAAGACCTCTTGGAGGCCTATTGTGAAAACCCACAGAATGCTGAGTCAAAGGACTTAGCAGGGCGATTAAAATAAAATTCAGTTCTAAAGCAGGACTGGTTAAAAAAGCTTCAGTGCTGAAAAAAAGGTCAGGCAGTCCATTTTGGAAAGCACTGCAGCCAGCATAGGTTCAGAGTTGATGCCATATCACCTGATGGCCAAGCTCATTGTTAAAATAAAGTAGAAGGTTTAAAAAGCCAGGAATCTACTGTAAAATGTCCAAAAATCCTCCAATGTAGGAGAGAAAGTCCAGAATAGCTGATTGAGTAAATCACAGTCCAAAACTAAAGACAAAGAGATTGAGACTGTCACAGGCATGAGATAAATAGTGACACAAGCAGCAAAAATAGTTAGCGCAACATCCATCTGTAAAACATGCATTGCATTTAGAGCTACACTCATTCAAACTTGAAAGCAACTGTGGACAACAAATCAACATTATTAGATCAATGGGTACCAATCCAAGAGGTAAACCAATAACAGAATTGGGGACTTTGGTGGAAAAGATTTTTAAGATACATAATAGCTTCAGGATTAGATAAAAAGACAAAAGTTGAACAAGTGAATACAGTATTTTATTCAGTTGATCTGATAGCCAATGTTATTATTGCAACGCAAGGGGATAAATAAATAATAGATAAATTCGATAAAATTCTCAAATCATTTGGTACATATTTCAATCTAAGAAGCAACAACATTTTCAACAATTCAACACATATGTCCAACAGCCTGGAGAACCAATTAATTCTTATATAAACAAATTATACAGATTGACTAAAGACTTTGAATATCATGACCTTAAGTCAGAATTCATAACTGACAGAATCATTATCAGATCAATTGACAATGCCCTTTTACACATACTACAGCCAAGGAAACTTGATTCTAGATAAAGCCACCCAAATAGTCAATCAGCCTGAAATCTGCCAACAGCACCAATCCATTTTATGTGATATAAGTAAATCACAGTGCAGAGCAACCCGAACTGTCTAGCGAGGAGAGCAAAAAAGGGGCAGAGATTCCAGACCAAGGCAGGCAATATCTAAACTAACCACAAGAGGGCAGACAACTATGTGGAGTAGAACAACCTCACAGGCCTATCAAGTCTGCACCGAACCAACTACACTGACAGATTTATCTTACCCAGGCCACCTCCCCCCATTCTACCCCTGCAACCCCACACATTTACCATGAGTAATCCCTCTAACCTAGGCATTTTGTTTCACTAAAGTGCAATTTAGTATGGCCAATCCACCTAACCTTTGGACTATGAGAAAAAAACCAGAGCACCACGCAGACAGGGGGAAGAATGTGCAATTTCCACACAGACAATCGCCTAAAGTTGGAATTGAACCCAAATCCCTGGCACTGCGAGAAAGTAGTACTAACCACTGTGCCAAATATGTTCGTTAAAGAATTGTGGGGAAGTGTAGTATAAGAGTTTCGCATGGAATGGATTAATTTGGCACTGGGAAACAGTACTGCTTACAGTGTGATGTTGGGTCAGTTCTGAACTGAACAGAAGCAAGCATGAAGTTAGTTCTTAGCTTTAGCTATCCTCTAAATACATGTACATACAGTAAGAAGTCTCTCAACACCATGTAAAGTCCTGGCTTATTTGGTAGCACAAGCCACTAGCTTTCAGAGCGCTGCCTCTTCATCAGGTAAGTGGGAATTCTGTTCACAAACAGGGCATAAAAGGACAGAAACACATGAGGATGGCCTCAACCAGGATCTTGGGTTCATGTCACACTATGTCTGGGCTTGCCTGGGCTTGTAAAATCTCACTAACTGTCCTGGCTGGAGACAATACACATCTCTTTGTGCTCTTCACTCACATTGTCTGTACCTTTAATACTTGATTACCTGTAAAGACTTGCATTCCAACCATTACTTTATAAATTGAGTTTGTGTCTTTATATGCTTGGTTTGTGAACAGAACTCCCACTCATCTGATGAAGGAGCAGCGCTCCAAAAGCTAGTGGCTTATGCTACCAAATAAACTTGTTGGACTTTAACCTGGTGTTGTGAGACTTGTCACTGTGTTTACCCCAGTCCAATGCCGGCATCTCCACATTATATGTACACAGTTATATGTTATCCATAAACATTCAATGTTCAACCCTACAAGACAAGAAACTCTTTGTGAGAACTGCTGAACATGAAATATACATCACAGCACTGCTTACAGTAATAACATGTAGGGAAATGTGAGCACTTTTACAATTCGTTTTCTTAGTAAGTTCCTAAATGAAGTGCATTGCAATGATCCTCTGGTTGGGCCTCAACTGGAGTGTTATATTCAGCACACCCTATTTTAGGAAGAATGTTAAGGCCTCACAGAGAATGCAGAGAGATTTACCAGAAAGACATTAGACATGAGGGGCTTCAATATTGTGAAGAGACTCGAGTAGCTGGGATTGCTTTCCTTCAAGCACATTGATTGAGCAGAGACAGATGTTCAAAATTCTAAATGGCTTTGATAGGATAAATAAGGATAACTGTTTCCATTGGCAGTGGGTTCAGTAACTAGAGGATACAGATTTAAGGTGATTGATAAAAATAATAGCGAAGAGATGAGAAGAAAAGTGCATTGATGAATCTTCCTGCACATGCGAAATGCCAACAGTTTGCAAACTGGTGTTGTGGTGAGTTAATAACTGGTTAGTTAAGACACGGCATTATGATTTTAATATTAAACAAGATTTTAATGTATTGTAAACTCTACAAGGGTGGCTAATTTGTCCATTATTTATAAAATCATTAATGGGGTGTGGACATCACTGGCTAGACCAGCATTTATTGCCCATCTATAGTTACCCTTGGTAGGTGTTAGTGAGCCACCTTCTTGAACTGTTGCAATTCCCGGTACACCCACAGTGCTATTAGGGAAGGAGTTCCAGGATTTTGACCCAGCGGCTAAGAAGAAATGATGATACATTTCTAAGTCAGGATAGTGTGTAACTTGGAAGGGAACTTGCAGTAGGCGGTGTTCCCATGCTTTTGTTACCCATATCCTTTTAGATGGTAGCGATCATGGATTTGGAAGGTGCTGTCCGAGGATCCTTGGTGAATCCCTGCATCTGGTAGATGGTACTCATGGCTGCCACTATTAGGTAGAAGGGTTGAATGTTTGTGGAAGGGGTAGCAATCAAGCAAACTCCTTTCCAATAAACTCTTGTTTATTTGTACTTTTGTGGTCTGCAACTCTATTCTTTAAAAATATCATAGGTGACATTGTGGTCCTCAAGGCTGCGGATTGAAAGGTTTAGGAGAATTTGATGTCACTTTCATGTCTCTGTATTGCTTGAGTGAGCAGATAAGCTAGAGGCCTGATTTCAAGCTAGTCAATCTATCTGCGCCTGAACTGTCTCAGCTGTGGAAGAATGTCCACTTTATACAAGATTTCCCTAATGTATGGCCACTACCTTACCCTCCCGCCCCCCATCTCAGCATGTACTTCTGTACTACCATCAGACCATGTCACTGACATGGGAGATAAATTCAATATGGGGTTGATTCCAGTTAGCAGGCAAGATGGTGAGATGCAAAAGCATTAAAATGACATTTCAGATGTTGGATGGTGGGAAAGGAGGTGTACTATTAATAGGTGCAGGGCTGTGACAAGTGGCATTTCTCAGAAATCAGTGCTGGGATTTTTGCTGTTTGTAATATATATAAATAATTTGTAATATATATAAATAATTACATGTAACTGGTTTGATTAGTAAGTTTGCAGACAACACAAAAGCTGATGGATTTGCAGATAGCGGTGAAAACTATCAAAGGATACAGCAGGGTATAGATCAGTTGGAGATTGGGCAAAGAGATGGCAAATGGAGTTTAATCTGACAAATGTGAGGTAATGCATTTTCGAAGGTCTAATGCAAATAGGAAATATACAGTAAATGCCAGAATCCTTAAGATATTGATAGGCAAAGGGATCCGGTTGTACAGGTACGCAGAAAGTGGTAATGCAGGTAGAGAAGGTAATCAAGAAGCCGTACTGTATGCCTGCCTTCATTGGCCAGGGCATTGAGTTTAAAAATTGGCAAGTCATGTTGCACTTTAGAGAACCTTACTTAGGTGGCACTTGGAATATAGTGTCAATTCTGGTTGCCACACTAGCAGAAGGATGTGGAGGCTTTGGAGAGGGTGCAGAAAAGACTTACCAGGATGTTGGCTGGTATGGAGGGCATTAGCTATGAGGAGAGATTGGAGAAACTTGGGTTTGTTCTCACTGGATTGATGGAGATTGAGGGGTGTCTTGATAGAAGTCTACAAGACTATGAAAGACATGGACAGAATGGATAGTCAGAAGCTTTTTCCCAGGTTGGAAGAGCCAATTACTTGGGGACACAGGTTTAAGATACAAGGGGCAGGGTTTAAAGAAGATGTATGAGGCAGATTTTTTTATACAGAGGGTGGTGGGTGCCGAGAACTCGTTGCTGGGGGAGGAAATGGAAGCTGACGTGGCAGTGACTTTTAAGGAGCGTCTTGAGACAAATACATGAATAGGATGAGAGGGATATGGTCCCTGGAAGGGTAGGGGGTTTTAGTTAAGTCAGGCAGCATGGTCATTGCAGGCTTGGATGGTCGAAGGGCCTGTTCCTGTGCTGTAATTTTCTTTGCTCTTTGAAACCAATATTTGGCCTTTCTGCCATATTGCCCACTCATGCTGCTATCTGCTGCCAGTGGATTGGAAATTCATCTTATTGTCTCTAAACTGACTGTTAGGCTGACATTGAAGTCTGGATAAGCAGATATTTCCTGCAACTAAATGTTGGGAAGACCGCAGCCTTTGCAACTATATTGGCAGGGCACTATGAAAAGGTAGATGGCGGGGCTAAGTTGCAGTGGGAAACATTTTTTTTTGCTTGAATGACCACTTGGAAGTCAGTCACCCAGTTGGGTTAGGAATCTCAAGTACAGGCCCCAGTCCACAGATAAGGAATCCTGGGGCAACGAATGATCATGCAGAGGAGGGAGGAGGATGATCCAGACGGGGTCAATGTTAAACACTCCTACTCCTTCTTTCCACAGTCAACTTTCTGCTCAAAGCCAGGTCTCCTGAAGTCTGAAAAACTAGACCAACCGGAGTTAAACCTAAAGAGAAGGCTAAATCTGAGAATGCGAGCTTCATTAAAATGTTTGAATTGGGCAGCTTGGTTGCCTGCACCTTGACTGGGTCAAGTGGATTTTTAACAATTTTGACACTATACCCAACCCACCCATGTTTTAGAATTAAAATTTACCCTATTGTTTTAGTCTCCATCATAAATTCAGTTCCCCAGCCAACAACTCATCTCTCTCTAACTAATCTGGGTTTCTCTAGACCATCTATAACCTTGGTGTTGTATTTAATTTTGAGCTGGGCCTCTGACCTCACATCCACATCACCACTGTCTTCCAATGCAACTGTAATAACTCATGGTGACTCCACGTGGCAAAATAAATTACTGAAGGATTTACTGATAAGGACAACTATATACAACAAAGGGTTCATGAGCACAACTAATGCATATTCACTCTTAACAATACCCTGACTCCAACTGAAGCTCTCCAACCTAAGGACTCCTCACTCCCTTTTGGGCCAGGTTTGTGTGCAAGTACTCCATTGGCTCTGGCCCAATCATATAGTCTGCAAAGGATTGCCCCTTAAAGGGGCCACACTACTATTGCTAGACTGTGCCCCTGCTTTTGCTCATCTACTGCTGAAATCCTTCATTCATGTTTATATTATCTCTGGATTTGATTATTCTAATGCACTTCAGACCAGCCTTCCCCATTCTGCACTTTGTCAACTTTTGTAGCAGCTTGAGCACATTTCCATTCTCAGTCTACCAGAAGTTGCCTTTTAAGGAAATGCCATGTTACTGAAAATTATTGACTTGAAACAGGTTCTTAAGTTTCACAGTAAAAGGCAAACAAAATATAACACAACACACTGAACATCGACATGCAAAGTATTTTAAGCTCATTGTCGTCAAAGCCTCATGATTTGTCAATCTTTGTAGAGAACATATGTCTCGGAAACAGGCCTAACTGGTCTACGCTATTGTCTATGCTCAATTTAATCCTCTCCCATGCTACCTAACCTCACCTCACCCCATATCCAAAGTCATCCATTGTTTTCTGCTCTTAACAGAAATGGTATTCAGCTCAACTCAAGGGCGGAACAGTGGCACAATGCTTAACACTGCTGTCTCACATTGCCGAGGACCCAGGTTTGAATCCTAGCTTGGGTCAGTGTCTGTGCGGAGGTTGTGCGTTCTCCCTGTGTTTGTGTGGGTTTCCTCTGGGTGTTCTGGTTTCCTCACACAGTCTGAAAAACATGCTGCTTAGATGCATTGACCCACACAGGCACTGGAATCTGGCAACTAGGGGAATTTCACAGTAACTTCATTGCAGTGTTACTTGAGACTAATAAATGCTTTACATTTTAATTCCCCCTTGCAGTAGAATTCCAGATTCTTTCTGAAGAAAGATGTTTCTCCATTCTTCCCCACTGGATTTATTAGTGACTACCTTACATTTCTGGCCCCTGGTTTTGATCTCCCCATAAGTGCAAACAAAATATCTGTCTACCCTTTCCAGTCCCATCCTAATCTTACGAACACCAACAGGTCACTCCCTCAGTCATCTCTTTTCTAGAAAAAGAGACCCTGGCTGTTTAATCTATCCTGGTGGACAGGGCAGAATCTGTTTTAAGCTCGAAATTTGTAATATAGTTCTTTCAAAAGTAACAGTAAGTTACGAAAGGAGAGGTGAGCAAGCTGCAGCAAAAATCTAATCTAAAGTTTCTCCATGTGACGAACAAATAAAATCACTGGAGTAGATTTTGTCTGTGTGTGATAATGTCAAAACAACAATAGCATGTGAGCAGCCAATTTTATAACTTTCAGCTTTTTGTTAAATGATTAAATCTTTACTGCAGATAAAATTGTGCACACACTTCCCTTATTTGTGTAACTTTTTATGCAGCTTTACAGATTTATTCCTACACCATCCAGTTCTAAGACAACAAGTTTTCATAAGGATATTGTGTTTTATTCACCCTTCCACCCAGGAGTAGGAGCATTTAACATTGGCCCTCTCTGGATCAGACTCCTCCCTCCTCCGAATGATCCACTTGTTGCCCCAGGTTTCCATATTTGCGGATTGGGGCCTGTACTAGAGATTCCCCACCCAACTGGGTGACTTGCTCTTTTCATATCCTGTAGCAGTAACATAATAACCGCAAAATTTAAAGAATCTTTTACTTAGTTTCAAATAAACATCCCCAGTTCCCCATGCCAATTTGTTACTTTCAGAATCCAGTGTTAAAAACAGTTTACAAGAGAATCCAACCCTATTTTTAAACTGTATTCGTTCATGGGATGTGGGTGTTGGTGACTTCACCAGAATATATTGTCCATTCCCTAATTGCCCGTGAGAAAGTGAAGGGTGAGCCACCTTCTTGAAACACTGCAGTCTATGATGTAGATACACTCAAAGGGCTGTTAGGGAGTGCGTTCTAGGATTTTGACCCAGGAACAGGTGGTATGTTTCCAAGTCATGATAGTGAGTAGCCTGGAGGGAAACTTAGAAGTAGTGGTGTTCCAATGCATCTTCTGATCTTGTTCTGGATAGAGTCATGGAGATTTACAGCATGAAAACAGATCCTTTAGCCCAACTTATCCATCCCACCCTTTTTTTTTAAAGTATCCTCTGATCTGTCCTAGATAGAGTCATAAAGTCATAGAGGTTTACAGCACAGAAACAGGCCCTTTGGCCCAACTTGTACATGCCATCCTTTTTTTAAACCCTACATTTGGCCCGTATCTCTCTATACCCATTTTACCCATGTAACTGTCTAAATGTGTTTTAAAAGACAAAATTCTACCCGCCTCTACCACTATCTCTGGCAGTTTGTTGCAGACACTCACTACCCTCTGTGTGAAAAAATTGCTTCTCTCGACCTTTTGTATCTTTCCCCTTTCACCTTATACCTGTGCTTTCTAGTTTTAGACTCCCCTGCATTTGACTAGCTAGCTGACTTATGCCCCTATTATTTTATAGACCTCTATAAGATCGCCCGTCATCTCTCTACGCTCCAGAGAAAAAAGTCCCAGTCTATCTGGCCTCTCCTATAATTCAAACCGTCAGGCCCAATAAGCATCTTAGTAAATCTCTTCTGCACTCCTTCTAGTTTAATAATATTCTTTCTATAATAAGATGACTAGAACTGTACACAGCATTCCAAGTGTGGCCTTGCCAATGTCTTGCACAACGTCAACAAGACGTCTCAACTCCTGCATTCGATGTTCTGACCAATGAAATGAAGCATGCTGAATGTGTTCTTCACCACTCTGCACTTGTGACTCCACTTTCAAAGAGCTATGAACCTGTACCCTAGATCTCTTTGTTCTGTAACTCTCTCCAATGGCCTACCAATAACTGAGTAAGTCCTGCCCTGGTTTAATCTACCAAAATGCATCACCTTGTATTTATCTAAATTAAACTCCATCTGACATTTGTCAGCCCACTGGCCCAATTGATTAAGATTCTGTTGTAATCCTAGATAACCTTTTTCACTGTCCACTATGCCACCAATCTTGGTGTCATCTGCAAACTTACTAATCATGCCTCTTATATTCCCATCCAAATCATGAAATGACAAATAATAGTGAGCCCAGCATTGATCTCTGAGGTACACTCTGGTCACAGGCCTCCAGTTTGAAAAACAACACTCTCCATCAACCCTCTGGTTTTTGTCATTAAGCCAATTTTGTATCCATTTAGCTACCTCACCCTGGATTGGGTGCAATTTAACCTTATGCAACAACCTCCATGGGGGTACCTTATCAATGGTCTTGCTAAAGTCCACGTAGACAACATCAACCGCACTGCCCTCATCTATCTTCTTGGTTACCTCTTCAAAAAACTCAAACAAATTTGTGAGACATTCTACTCACAAATCCATGCTGATTGTATCTAATCAGTTCTTGCATCTCTAAATGCCTATGTATCTTGTCTCTCAAAATACTTTCCAACAAGTTACCCATCACAGGTATGAGGCTCATTGGCCTGTATTTTCAGGCTTTCCCTGCAGATCTTTTTAAACAAAGGCATCTTTGCTAGGGGACCCGCAATTTCCTCCCTAGCCTCCCACAATATCCTGGGATACACTTCATTAGATCCCAAGGATTTATCTACCTTGATGTGCTTCAAAACTTCCAGAATTTCTGTGAGTTTGGAAAGTGATTTTGAAGAGGCCTTGGTGCAATGCATCATTTAGATGGTATACACAGTGTCACTGCATTGATGGTGGAGGAAATGAATGCTTAAGGTTCTGGATGGTGTTCAGTTTCCTGAGTTTTGTTAGAGCTTCACTCATCCAGCCAAGAGGAAAGTATTCCATCACACCTCTGTGCCTTATGGATGATGGACAGACTTTAGAGGATCAAGAAAAGTTGCTGTTCATTGAATTCCCAGCCTCTAACCTGCTCATCTAGTGACAGTATTTATATAGCTAGTCCAGTTCAGTTTCTGGTAACATGCAGGTGTTGATCGCAGATTCAAAGTTGGTAATTCCATTGAATGTCTAGATTAAAAGGTTAGATTATCTCATGTTGGAGATAATCAATATCTGGTATTGTGTAGCATGGATATTACTTCCCACTTATTAACCCGAGCCTGAATATCATCCAGGAACTTCCAAAAGTTAATTTGGGGAGACTGTGGGAAGGCAAGGAATACCTGGTAAGTGGGAAGCTTTCAAAAGTGGGTTAACTAGTGTTCAAGGTAAGCCTCTTAGAGTGAAGGGAAAAACTGGGGAACCTTGGATGACTTGCGATATTGAGGCATTGGTCAAGAAGAAGAAGGAGGCACATGACATGCATAGGTAGCTGGGATTGAGTGGATCCCTTGGAGAGTATAGAGGGTGTAGGAGTAGAGTTAAGAGAGAAATCAAGAGGGCAAAAAGGAGACACAAGATTATTTTGGCAGATAAGGCAAAGGAAAATCCAAAGAGCTTCATCAAATGCATAAAGGACAAAAGAGTAAGTAAGGAAGGAGTAGGATCTCTTAAGGATCAACAAGATAATCCATGTGCAGATCCACAAGTGATGGATGAGATCCTAAATGAATATTTCTCATCATTCATTGTTGAGAAAAGCATAGATGTTAGGGAACTTTGTTTCCCTTTGGGGAAATAAATAGTGATGTCTTGAGGAGTGTACATATAACAAAGAAAGAGGTACTGGAAGTCTTAAAAAGCATCAAAGTAAATAAATCCCCAAGATCTGATTAAGTCAATCCAAGGACATTATGGGAGAGTAGGGAAGAAATTGCGGGTCCCATAGCAGAGATATTTGAATCATTGATAGTCACAGATTGGGGGTTGACAAATGTTGTGCTTTTATTTAAAAAGGGCTGCAGGTAAAAACCTGGGAAACTACAGGCTGGTGAGCTTCACATCTGTAATTGGTAAGTTGTCAGATGGTATTTTGAGAGACAGGATCTACAGGCATTTAGAGATGCAAGGACTGATTAGGTACAGTTGGTATAGCTTTGTGAGTGGAAAATCATCTCACAAATTTGATTGAGTTGGTGAAAGGGTAACCAAGAAGTTAGATGAGGGCAGTGCAGTTGATGTTGTCTACGTGAACTTTAGCAAGGTCTTTGACAAGGTACCACATTGTAGGTGGTTGCATAAGGTTAAATCTCACAGGATCCAGAGTGAAGTAGCCAAATGGATACAAAATTGCTTGATGACAGAAGACAGAAGGTGGTTGTAGGAGGATGTTTTTCAAACTGGAGACCTGTGATAGCAGTGTACCTCAGGGATCGGTGCTGGGTCCACTGTTATTTGTTATTTATATTAATGATTTGGATAAGAATTGATGGGCATGTTTAGTGACTTTGCAGATGACACCAAGATTGGACAATGGGGAAGGTTATCTAGGATTGCAACAGGATCTTGATCAATTGGGCAAGAAGGTGACAAATGGAAAAAAAGAGTTTAATTTAGATAAATACAAGGTGATACATTTTGTAGATCAAACCAGGGCAGGACATATTCAGTTAATGGTAAGGTGTTGGGGAGAGTTATAGAACAAAGAGAGCTAGGGATATATGTTCGTAGCTCCTTGAAACTGGAGTCGCAGAAGGATAGAGTGGTGAAGAAGATATTCGGCATTCTTGGTTTCATTGGTCAGAACATTGAATACAGGAGTTGGGATTTCTTGCTAATGTGGTACAAAATATTGGTGAACCACACTTGGGATACTGTGTACAGTTCTGGTTACCCTATTATAAAAAGGATATTATTAAACTAGAAAGAGTGTGAAAAAGACATATTAGCATACTACTGGGATTTGATAATTTGAGTTATAGGAGAGGTTGGATAGACTGGGACTTTGTTCTCTGGAGTATACGAAACTTAGGATGATCTTATAAAGATCTACAATATAATGAGAGGCATTGATCGGCTAGATAATCAATATCTTTTCCTAAATGTACGGGAATTTAAAACTACAGGACATAGGTTTAAGGTGAGAGAGTAGAGATACAAAAGTCTGTTTGGCTAAATGGCCGATTCATATGTTCTAAATTAGACATAAACAATTGTTGCCATTGAAATGTGGAAGTACTTAATGACTCTGATTCATTCAACAATGGTTTGCAAGAAAGAATTTCACATTTAACCCTTAGCTGAGTAAATTACTTATTTTTTAAGCTTTCCCTTTAATTCAGTTTTGTAATTATCCTAAATTCGTGCCCTTCCTGCTAACAAAATGGAAACAATCTAAAACGATAACAGATATTGTCTGTTTTGAGTGATCAGTTTAATAGGCATGTCTATTGATTTGGGATCTTCTTCCTTTATCCTACGTGGCATTTTTCAAATGGATCAACACTTGTTACATTCAGTGCACTCAGCATCTTAATGTTACAATAAAACTTTACAATAAGAGTGTGTATCTGTTGGTGGGTTTATTTGGTGAGCAGTACTTGGGTTTAGTTTGCAGCACCATTTCAATGTGGACAGAGGTGAATAGTGGAAATATATATATTTTTAAGTGGGATGGAATGCATGACAAATTTTAAAAACTCGATAGTTTGTGAGACACGACCTGCTCTTTATAAAACCATGTTGCCTCTCTTTAATATGTCCACTTATTTCCAAGTGGGAGTAAATCATGTCTCGAAGAATCCTCTTCAGTAATTTCCCTATCACTGGCATAAGGCTCACTGGCCTGTACTTACCTGCATTATCTTTGCTGCTCCTTCTTAAACAAAGGAACAACATTGGCTATTCTCCAATCCTCTGGGACCTTCCCTGCAGTCATGATGTAAAGATGCCGGCATTGGATTGGAGTGGTAAGAACTCAGTAAGAATTTAGCAACACCAGTTATTAATCCAACCGATTTATTTGATAGTAAAAAAGCGAGCTTTCAACACTCCCGTGTCTTCATCAGGCAAGTGCAGTGTTCTGGTCTGCAATAGCACACATCAGCACAGACAGTCAGAGATTGCTGATTAGAATGCGAATCCTTACATCTAACCTGCTATTCAAGTGTTAAAGTGGCTAACAATGTGTGTGAAGGGGATCCTGAGCATTGTTAGAGAATTGTGTATTTTCTCCAGACAGCACAGTAAGTGACTTACTGTGCTTCTGGAAGATACACAATAATCTCTCACAATGCTCAGGATCCCACACATTGTTAGCCACTTTAACACTTGAATAGCAGGTTAGATGTAAGGATTCGCATTCTAATCAGCAATCTCTGACTGTCTGTGCTGATGTGTGCTATTGCAGACCAGAACACTGCACTTGCCTGAGGAAGACACGGGAGTGTTGAAAGCTCGCTTTTTTACTATCAAATAAATCGGTTGGATTAATAATTGGTGTTGCTAAATTCTTACTGAGTTCTTACCTTCCCTGCAGCCAGTGAGGATACAAAGATTGCTCTCAAGGCCCCAGCAATTTCCTCCCTTATTTTCAATACAGCCACCAGCAACTGAAAGATCTTTCAGGTGGCAATACTAAAACAATTCTTTGCCTTTCAGTGATTGTTTCTAACTAGTAGATTATTTCTAACAGGGGTGGCATGGCTTCACAGTGCCAGGGACCTAGGTTCAATTCCTGGCTTGGGTCACTGTCTGTGTGGAATTTAAATATTGCACCTATGTCTGCTTAGATTTCCTCTGGGTGCTCCAGTTTTCTCCCACATTCTGAAAGACATGCTAGGATCATTACATGAACAGATGCCAGACTGTGGCGACTAGTGGATTTTCACAGTAACTTCACTATCATATTAATGTAAGCCTTACTTGTGACTAATAAATAAACTTTGCTTTAGTATACTGATATTATGGCCGACAACCATCCCCATCTTCCTGACTCTTACCCCAAGAATTCACCCTTTTATTTACCTTTCAGGATCCTGGTGCTCTGGGCAGCAGAATGTGTGTGTGTGTGTATGTGTGTGTATGCGGTGAGGGTGGGAGGTGGACACTGTTCTAACAGCACTACAGCCTCCTTCTCAGTAATGTCAACCTCGGGAGCTGGCAGCCTCTGATAGGCTGGCTGCTCTTGATGTGTGGGACTTTAGCCTCTGAGGACTTGATTCCAGAGGAAGTCAGATGCCCCAGATCTGCCTGATTGGCATAAGATCTGGCTGGCACATGTCATCTGCTGTGTTGCTGAGCTTTAGGTGGACCTGTGATTTCTGTCCTCTCCCTCAGTGTCTCGAGGAGAACATTGAGGCAGTGAGCAAAATTGGGGAGGGGGGAGCAGCAATGCCCTGGATTCCAGGTCTCTGCCTCTCTTGTTCCATCATTTTATTCCCAGCAAATAACACAATAATGAAATGGCAGCCATAGTATTGGCTGTCGTGGTGGATTTAAACCAGGCTTGCTTTTAGTCCTACCCTCATGGCTATGAAGTGGCCATCCAACCCACAATATGGCCAACTGGTAATCCACCCATGTGAAAATTGTGAGCTGTGATTGGACCATTCCAGGAGGCAGGATTCAGGATCCAGAAACAGTCCTGATATCCACTATCCCCTCCTGGAAGGATAATCCTGCTTGATAACTTTGCTTCCCTTTCCATGGATGCTGCCAGACCGCTGACTATTTGAAGAAATTTCTGTCCTTATTTCAGATTTGCAGCGTTCGCAGTATTTTACCTTTGTACCCTTTTTGCAAAAAATGATGAAGTATAATTAGTGAAAGCTGGGAGATCATCGAATTAGAGAAAAGATAATGCGATGACATTTGTTCCCTTTTATGCTTTTAATGAACCCAAAAATATAAGGTAAAACACTCAGCATAATTTTCTACATTAACATAGAACATTACAGCGCAGAACAGGCCCTTCGACCTTTGATGTTGCACCGACCATTATAAAAAAGCAATGACCTCCAAACTAAACCATTCCCTTCTCTTCCATAAACTTATCAACTAACCTCTTAGACGCCACCAAACTTGGCGCATCTACAACTGCCGCAGGCAGGGCATTCCACTCCCTAACCACCCTCTGGGTAAAGAACCTACCTCTGACATCTGTCCTATAACTATCACCCTTAATTTAAAGCTGTGTCCCCTCGTGCTAGCTTTCTCCATCCTAGGAAAAAGGCTATCACTGTCCACCCTATCTAAACCTCTAATCATCTTATATGCTTCGATAAGGTCTCCTCTTAGCCGCCTCCTCTCTGATGAAAACAACCTCAAATCCCTCAGCCTCTCTTCAACTTTGCCACCTCTCGGCCCAGCTCTGCAACTTGTCCAAGTCTCTCTGCAAACTATAACACCCCTCTTCACTATCTACCACTCCACCGACTTTAGTGTCATCTGCAAATTTACTAATCCATCTTTCAATACCCTCATCCAGATCGTTTATAAAAATTACAAACAGTTTATAAAAATTACAAACAAAATTAAGTTCAATGATTTGCTAGCATCTTATATTACCTATCAAATTCCTGCATTTATTTCAATGGGGCCACTTGACCAATTAAGTTATTCTTTGGAACAAACAAAAAGACAAAATTATGAAAACATGCAGCAGGTAAGACAGCACACGTGGTCAGTAAGGTTGCAAACTTCATCTTCATCACATGGGTGACTTGTCCCCACCCATTCATCAGCCAACATATCATCTTTGTGACTTGGGGGGAGGGGTCAGGATATTGAATTCAATGATCAGCCATGATCAAAATAAATGGCAGAGTAAACTCGAAGGGCTAAATGGCCTACTCCTGCTTGTAGTTCTTATTCTCCAACAATTCACCTGCATTTTTTCCCTGTAAATACAGACTGATTGACAGTGCATTTCCAGCAATTTTTATTTAATCACAGGATAAGGCAAAGCCGGCATTTGGTGACACAGCGCCAAGGACCCAGGTTCGATTCCCGCTTGGGTCGCTGTCCATGCGGAGTCTGCACATTCTCCCCATGTCTGTGTGTTTCCTTCAGGTGCTCCAGTTTCTTCCTACAGTCGAAAAGACATGCTGGTTAGGTGCATTGGCTATGCTAATTTCTCCCTCAGTGTACCCGAACAGGAGCCAAAATGTGCAATTGGGAGATTTTCACAGTAGCTTCACGTGGGCCTATTTGTGACACTAATAAATAAACTTCAATACTTTAAACATTTATTCTTAATTGCTCTTGAGAAGGTGGTGGTGAGCTCCCTACTTAAACAATACTGCCGGGTACAGAGATCTAGGATTGTGACTCAGCAACAGCAATGAAATGATGATGTATTTCCAAGACAGGATAGTGCATAATTTGGTAGGGAACTTGCAAGTGGTGGTGTTTCCATGTATTTGCTACTCCTGTCCTTCTAGCTGGTGGAGATTGTGGACTTTGAAGATGATGTTGAAGGAGTCTTGGCAAGTTGCTTCTGTACATCAAGTAGATGGCACACACTGCCATTTCATTTATGGAATAGCCTTTGTTGGCTAGGCCAGCATTTAATGTCCACCCCCAATTGCCTTGTTTTCTTGAACTGTGCTGTCTATGTGGGGTAGGTGCATCCTCAAAGCTGTTAGGGAGTTTCAATATTTTGATCCAGTGACAGTGAAGGAACGGCGATAAATTTCCATGTCAGGATGGTGAGTTTCTTGGAGAACTATCAAGTAGTGATGTGCGGGTGGGATGCCAATCAAATGCTTTGTCCTGGACAGTGTTAAGCTTCTTGAGTGTGAAAGATGCACTCATCCAGGCAAGTGGAGAATATTCCGTCAGGATACTGAATTTGATGATCAGTCACGGTCAAAATGAATGGCGGAGCAAACTCAAAGGGCTAAATGGCCTACTTCTGCTTCCAGTTCTTATTCTCCAAGAATTTTTATTTAATCGTGGGATAAGGTAACAACAGCATTCGGTGGCACAGTGGTTAGCACAGGGACCTGGGTTCGATTCCCTGACTTATTCTTTGTAGATAGCAGACAGATTTTGGGGGACAACAGTCAATGAGTTTTTGCCATGTATTTTTCAACTTCTGGGCTGGACCAGTTTTTTGAAACAGGAGAGAATTTTTCATGTCACCCAGCTGCAATGGTGCTGCAGCATAAATAAACTGCACCAGTGGGTTCATAGGTGAAAGTAATTGAATGTAGAAGTGACACATTTAACCAGGCATGAAGAGCTGAGCAGCGGTTTCGCTCTGTGAAATGGATTTCAGTTTTTTGATGCCTCAGGCTGCGAACGTCATCAACCTCTTGGCTCTGGAACTGACGCTGGACAAGTGCGGTTCCGGAAACGCCCGAAGGGGCGAAGCGGAGGGTTCCGGAAAGGGCCGAAGAGTGGGACGGCGGGTTCCGGAAACGGCCGAAAAACGGGACGGCGGGTTCCGGAAAGGGCCGAAGAGCGGGACGGCGGGTTCCGGAAACGGCCAAACAGCGGAGCGGCGGCCTCCGGGAAACGGCCGAAGGGGAGAACGGCGGGTTCCGGGAACAGCCGAAACGATGAGCAGCGGCCTCCGGAAACTCCTGAAGGGCGGAGCGACGGGCTCCGGAAACTTCCGAAAGGGCGAAGGACGGAGTGGCGGGCTCCGGAAACAGCCGAGGAACCGAGCGGTGGATTGGGGAAATGGCCGGCGCCTGGAAGTGCCAAGTGGTCCGGTAATGATCGTAACAGCACGATGGGGATGGCGAAACCTGCCGAGGCTTAAGTATAACAGACGGGGAGGGGGTAATTAGGTATTTGAAAGGACCAGTAGAGTCTGATGCTGAACTCCAGAGGCGGGCGAAACAGGCGGCGAGCCCACAGCCCCGTGCACAGGAACCCGGGAAACCCCGCGTGATTCACGTCACGTGATTCCAATATCCAACGACGGTTCAAAACACGCCGTTTAAATTTGCCGTGTGGAGAGTTTGTGACGGGCTGTTTCATTTTTTGGGCAGTGTTTAATTTATTACTTCATTTCACAAACTAAGTATCAAATGGCGAATTTTTTTGTGTTTTCGATCATAAACGTTGGGCGAAACGAACTCTCCCGCTCGAGGTGTGGTTTTTTTTTAATCTCACGTGATAACAGCGGGCGGAAGTCGGGCTGAGATGCGCAAACTGGAGTGGGCGGGGTTTCCTGGGTCACGTGATGGCATCTGACGTCAGGGAATCCCGCCAAAGTGACGTAGGGCGTGGGCTGTTGCAGCTGGCTGTCTGAAGCCTATTAAAGGCAGAAAAAAGTCTCAACACCAGGTTAAAATCCAACCAGTTTATTTGATAAACCCACAAGCCTTCGGAAACGCTGTTCCTTCGTCAGGTGTGTGGAATAAAATGGTCGGACTTTAACCTGGTGTTGGAGACTTTTTACTGTGTTTATCCCAGTCAATGCCTGCATCTCTACATCATAGAACACTACAGCACAAACAGGCCCTTTGACCCACAAATTGTGCCGATCATTTCCCTATCTACCAGGCCTATCTAAAACCCTCAATCCCATTAAATCCCATGTACTCACGCAGAAGTCCCCTAAAAGACCCCAACGAGTTTGCCTCCACCACCGATGGCAGCCAATTCCACTCACTCGTCACCTTCTGAGTGAATAACTTACTCCTGACATCTCCTTTGTACCTACTTCCTAGCACCTTAAACCTGTGTCCTCTCATAGTGACCGTTTCAGCCCTGGGAAATAGCCTCCGATAATCCATCCTATCTATACCTCTCAACATCTTATAAACCTCTTGTCACGTCACCTCTCATCCTTCATCTCTCCAGGGAGAAAAGACCTAGCTCCCTCAACCTATTGGTTACCATGCCTATTAAAGGAACAGAGAGAGTCAGAGACAGCAACTCAAGGTGATAGAAACATAGAACAATACAGCACAAACAGGCCCTTCGGCCTACGAGTTGCGCCAATCACATCTACCAATCCTCAGACCTATCTATAATCCCCTATCCTATTCTTTTCCATATACTCATCCAGAAGTCTTTTAAAAGACCCCAGTGAGTTTGCCTCAACAACCTCTGACGGCAGTCGGTTCCATTCACTCACCACCCTCTGAGTGAAAAACCTACCCCTAACATCTCCTTTGTATTTGCTTCCCTGCACCTTAAATCTGTGTCCTCTCGTAGTGAACATTTCAGTTCGGGGAAATAGTCTCTGAGAGTCCACCCTATCTATCCCTCTCAACATTTTATAAACCTCTATCAGGTCGCCTCTCAACCTCCGTCTCTCCAGTGAGAAGAGTCCCAGCTCCCTCAACCTATCTTCATAAGGCCTGCCTCCCAATCCAGGCAGCATCCTTGTAAATCTCCTCTGAACTCTCTCACTAGCCTCTACATCCTTCCTATAATGAGGCGACCAGAACTGCGCACAATACTCCAACTGGGGTCTGACAAGAGTCTTATAGAGCTGCATCATTACCTCCTGACTCCTAACCTCTATTCCTCGATTAATGAAGGCCAGTACACCGTACGCCTTCTTGACCACTTCCTCCACCTGCGAGGCCGATTTAAGATTCCTATGGACCCGGACCCCGAGATCCTTCTGCTCTACAACACAGCTAAGACTCCTATCCCTTATATTGTACTCCTTCATCCCTTTATTCCTGCCAAAATGGATCACTACACATTTATCCGCGTTGAAGTCCATCTGCCACTTCTCCGCCCAGTCTTGCATCCTGTCTACGTCCCGCTGCAACTTTTGGCATCCCTCCAGACCATCCACAACACCACCGACCTTTGTATCGTTGGCGAACTTACTAACCCATCCCTCCACTTCCTCATCCAGGTCATTTATGAAAATGACAAACAGCAGGGGTCCCAGAACAGATCCCCGGGGCACTCCACTGGTTACCGACCTCCATGCAGAACAAGACCCATCCACAACCACTCTCTGCCTTCTGCTGGCAAGCCAGTTCTGGATCCACGAGGCCAAAGCCCCTTGGATCCCATGCCCTCTCTCCTTCTCCAGAAGCCTTGCATGTGGGACCTTATCAAATGCCTTACTAAAGTCCATGTACACTACGTCCACCGCCCTTCCTTCGTCAATGTGTTCAGTCACATTTTCAAAGAACTCAACTAGGCTCATAAGGCATGACCTGCCCTTGACAAAACCATGCTGACTATTTCTAATCAGTCCAAACTTCTCCAAATGTTCATATATCTTATCCTTCAGATGCCTGTCCATCAACTTACCAACCACTGAAGTCAGACTCACCGGTAATTTCCTGGACTATCCCTGTTCCCTTTCTTAAAGATAGGAACCACATCTGCAATCCTCCAGAACCTCTCCCGTTTCCATGGACGACGCAAATATCATCGCCAGGGGCTCTGCAACCACTTCCCTCACCTCCCACAATAACCTGGGGTACATCCCATCCAGTCCCAGCGACTTGTCTATCTTGATAGAATTTAACAGGTCTAACACATCCTCTTTCCTAACATCCACGTACTCAATCCTTTCCGTATGCCTCAAACCTGCAGTGCAATCTCCCAGTTCACTTTCCACTGTGAATACCCAGGCAAAGTACTCGTTAAGCACCTCTGCCATTTCTTCCGGATTCACACAGACTTTTCCCCCTTCACCTTTTATAGGCCCTATCCCTTCTCTTATCCTTTTATGTTTCACATATTTGTAGAAGGCCTTGGGATTCTCCTTAATCTTACCTGCCAAGGCCTTCTCATGACCCCTTCTGGCTCTCCTAATTTCCTTTTTAAGTTCCCTTCTACACACCTTATACTCCTCTAGATCCCTAATATCCCCTAGCTCTCTGAACCTTTTATATACCTTTTTTTTCTTCCTAACTAGGTTCACCACTACCTTCGTGCACCATGGTTCCCGCGTCCTACCAGAACCTCCTTGACTCCTTGGAACGTTGTCTTACAGTGCCCCAGACAAACATTCCTTGAAAATCCGCCTCTTTCCTTCTGTATTCTTCCCCAAGAACACCTCCTTCCAGTTTATACGTCCAATTACCTGCCTAATGTTTTCATATTTTCCCTTACTCCAGACATACACCTTCCTAGCCTGCCTGATCCTATTTCTTTCCATCGCTATCGTGAAAGAGGTAGAATTATGATCTCCATTTTCAAGATGCTCACCTACCGTGAGATCCGACACCTGCCCTGGCTCATTAGCAAGCACCAGGTCAAGTACAGCCTCTCCTCTCATAGGCTTTTCCTCGTACTGTGTCAGGAAACCTTCCTGAACACACCTAACAAACTCCACACCATCCAAACCCCTTACCCTTGAGATATTCCAGTCGATGTTTGGGAAATTGAAATCTCCCATCACGACAACCCTGTTATTTCTACATCTGTCTAGGATCTGTTTCCCTATCTGCACCTCAAGTTCCCTGTCGCTATTGGGCGGCCTATAGAATACACCCAGCAAAGTTATCAAGCCTTTGCTGTTCCTAACTTCCACCCACAGAGACTCCATAGACATTTCCTCCCCGTCTTCCACCTTCTCTACAGCCATGACACTGTCCCTGATCAACAGTGCCACACAGTGATAAAACCTGGATACAATCTTAATAGGGGAATGATGTAACCTAAACTGTGTTAAACTTATGCACAATTTCAGCAGCTACACATGACACTCAGTTGTGAACTGTGAAGACATTGATAGTCATGGACTTTTACAGCACAAAAAGAGACCCTTCAGTCCATTGTATAGTGCTGCAAGGTGGCACAGTTAACATTGCTGTCTCACAGTGCTAGATACTCGGGTTCAGTTCCTGGCTTGGGTCACTGTCTGTGCAATGTCTGCATGTCCTCCCTGTGTCTGTGTGGATTTCTTCCGAGTGTTCCAGTTTCCTCCTCCTGTCCAAAAAATGTGCTGGTTAGGGTGCATTGGCCATGCTAAATTCTCCCTTTGTGTACCCAACAGGCACTGTAGTGTGGCAAAAGTTACTTAATTGCAGTATTGATGTAAGCTTACTTGTGAAAATTATAAAATAAACTTAAACATTATGTCTGTAGTGCCCATCAAGCACCTATCTATTCTAATCCCATTTTCCAGGACTTGGTCTGGGTTGTATGTTATAGAGTTTCAAGTACTTATCTTAATTTGATTTATTATAGTCACATGTATTGGAATACAGTGAAAAGTATTGTTTCTTGCATGCTATACAGATAAAACATACCATTCATAGAGTACTTAGGGGAGAAGAAAGGAAAGGGTGCAGAATACAGTGTTGCAGGTACAGGTAGGGTGAAGAGCCATTTGCCACTGTTCTGCCTATCTGACCAGCCAGTCTATATCATCCTGTAATCTAAGGCTTTCCTCCTTGCTATTTACACACCAGTAATTTTGTATAATTTATGAACTTTGGGCATACTCCTACAGTCATGTTTAGATTATTAATGTACATTACAAAGAGCAAGAGACCCAGTACAAATCCCTGCACACAGGGAGCCAGTCACAAAAACAACTTTCAATCATCACCCTCTGCTCAGTTTTGGATCCAATTTACCAATTACCTTGGATCCAATGGGCCTTTATTTTCTTACTCAGTCTGCAATGCACCATGTCAAAAGCCTTACTAAGTCCATGTAGACTACATCATTTGCCTTATCTAACATCTGGTCACCTCCTCAAATTTCAATCAAATTTGTTAGACATAATCTCCCCCTAACATACCCAGGTTGACTATCCCTAATTAATCCTTGCCTCTTCAAGTCTCAGATTTTTTTCTAATAATTTCTCTATCATTGTTCTTAGACTCACTGGCTTACAATGTGGTTTATCCCGACTTCCTTTCTTAAATAATGATACTTCATTAGCTGCCTGTCAATCCTCTAGAATCTCTAACCTAGAAAATTAGAGATGGAGCCACTGCAATCTGAGTTATTACTAGCATCAAAATGTCCCCTCACTGACATCTCTACCATCTGCCCAGCTTCATTTGCTAAAATTAGGGACAGTACTGCCCCTTTTGAAGGGTTTTCTCTGTACTAGCTCAAAAAGGTCTCCTGTGGAGGCATTGGAGAGGGTACAGAGGAGGTTTACCAGGATGTTGCCTGGTATGGAGGGCAGGTCCTATGAAGAGAGGTTGAAGGATTTGAGGTTGTTTTCGTTAGAAAGGAGGCGGCTAAGAGGGGATCTTATTGAAGCATATAAGATGATTAGAGTTTAGATAGGGTGGACAGTGATAGCCTTTTTCCTAGGATGGAGAAAGCTAGCACGAGGGGACACAGCTTTAAATTAAGGGGTGATAGTTATAGACGGATATCAGAGGTAGGTTCTTTACCCAAAGAGTGATTCGGGAGTGGAATGCCCTGCCTGCAGCTGTTGTAGATGCGCCAAGTTTGTGGCGTTTAAGAGGTTAGTTGATAAGTATATGGAAGAGAAGGGAATGGTTTAGTTGGGAGGGGCATTGCTTTTTATTTTGGTCGGCACAACATCGAAGGCCGAAGGGCCTGTTCTGTGCTGTAATGTTCTATGTTCTATGTACGCACTTAAGAATTCCACCTCCTCTAAGCCTTTCACATTTTGACTAACCCAATTAATATTGGGGAAATTGAAATCCCTGACTAGTATTAATCTATTATCTTTATACTTCTCTGAGATTTGCCTACATATCTGCTTATCTAGCTCTCCTTGATTGGGGGTATATAGTACATTCCCAGCAAAGTGGTTGCCCCATTTTTGTAAGTTTTATCCATATGGCCTCAATTGAGGAGCCTGCTAGAACATCATCGCTCCTCACTGTAGTAATTGACTCCTCCTTCAATAATGAGACATCACTTCTTTTCCCCATCTCGCCTGAAGATATATACCCAGAATATTGAGCTGCCAGCCTCGCCACTCCCATAATCCCTGTCATCGCAATGTCATACCCCTGTGTGTTAATTAACACCTTCAATTCATCTGCCTTACCTGTATGATTCCTTGCATTATAATAAATGCCATCCAGCCTTGCCATATTCCCTTTGCCTTAAAATGTTTATCTCCATTCTGCCTTCCAGACTGACTTAGTTTTTCTTGTATATTTAGCTGTGCATCACTCTCTACTGTACCTCCACTCCATATCCAATTCATCTCCTAAATTATTTTTAAATCCGCCCCACCCCCACAAACAGCATCAGCAAACATCCCTGCATGGATTTTGGCCCAATTGTAGTGCAACCTGTCCGACTTATGTCTGTCCCACCTTTCCCAAAAATGGACACAGTGATCCAAGAATCTAAAGTCCTTCCTTCTGCACCATCTCTTCAGCCACACATTCATTTGCTCTATCCAACTATTTGAATACTAGTACATGGCATCAAGAGTAATTCAATTACAATCTTTGCGGTCCTGCTTTTCAGAGTGCTGCCTAGTTTCCTAAATTCCTGTTGCAGGATCTCATCTGTCTTTCTACCTATGTCATTGGTATCAATGTGAACCACGATCTCTGACTGTTTACCCTCCCCCTTCAGAATGCCCTGCAATGACATCCTTGACCCTGGCATGAGGGAGGCAACACACTCTTCTGGAGTCATGTCTGCGGCTGCAGAAATGCCTATCTGCACCTCTCGCTGTTGAGCCTCCTATTACTATTGCTCTTCCATTCTTATGTCTCCCACTTCATGCAGTTGAGTCATCCACAGTGGCATGAACTTGGCTGTGGCTGCATTTTCCAGAGGAACCATTACTCTCACCATTTTCCAACACAGAAAAACAGTCCTTTGGTGAGACGAATTCTGTGGCTTTCTTGGCTACTTACCTGCCTCCCCCCCACCTTCCTGACTGGTGATCATCCATTCCCTCTCTGATTGCACTTCCTTAAGCTGCGGGGTGACTACACCTAAAAGCCTGCTTTCTATGAATCTCTCAACTTCGCAGAAGTACCACTGAGCTTCCAACCAATGCTCAAGCTCTGAAACCTGGCTGTGAAGCTGATCAACTCAGAGACATTTTCTGCACATGGTCATCCAAACTAAAACAAACATGTTGCAAGCTGTTAAAACACAGGACATTGATATAGGCTGGGTGGCGGATGCAGTCAAATGCAGAGAAGTGTGAAATGATGAATTTTAATATGAAGAATGAGAAAAGGCGGTATAAAGGGTTAAAGTCTAAATGGGAGTGCAAGAACAATTCTAAGGAGATGCATGCAAAAATGTCAGGACAAAAAGTGATTTTTAAAAAGGTGTATGTGGATCTGGGCTTTATTAATATAGATATTGGCTCACTAACGTCTTTTAGGGAAGGAAATCTGCAGTCTGGCCTATACAGCCATAGAAGTGTGGTTGTCTTTCAGCGCCCTTGGGCAATTAGGGATGGGCAATAAATGCTGGCCAGCCAGCCAGCAATGCCCATGTCCCACAAATGAACAAAACAAAATGATATGAAGTACAAAAGCAAGATGTTTATGGTGAGTTTTTATAAAACAGTGGGGTGAGTACTGGCTGGTCTCACTGCAGCCACATGCTGGATTCTGGCAGTAGACTTTAGGAAGCATGTGAAGCTTCAGAGAGAGTTCAGAAATGATTTATGTGAATGATTCCTGTTACACACATAGATTGGAAAAGATTGGGTTGTTCTCATTTGGAAAATGAAAATTGAGGGGAGATTTTCTAAAGTGCTCATAATCATAAGGGATCTGGACAGAGTAGATAAAGAGAAATTGTTATCATTGACAAAAGAGTCAAGAAGAAGAGGACATCAGTTTAAGCTGACCTGTGGAAAAAATTAACAGAGATGTGAAAGGAAAAGATTTTTTTTTACACAGTGAGTGGTTAGGGTAGTGGCAGCAGATTCAATCATGGGTAATTTTCTGAAGAGAAAAGAACTTCTGAACTTCAGTGGGTGTCATGATGGCAAGCGCTGTTGCCTCACAGTGTCAGAGACCCAGGTTCAACTCCTGCCTTGGAAGATTGTGGAATTTGCACATTGTCCCCATGTCTGCATGGGTTTCCTTCAGGTGTGGTTTCCTACCACACTCCGAAGATGCACAGGTTAGATGGATTGTCCATGCTAAATTGTCCTTTATTGTCCAAAGACGTGTTGATTAGATGGATTAGCCATGGTAAATGCTTGGGATAACAGCGATAAGGCAGGCATGGATAGACCTGGCCTGGGTAAGATGCTATTTTGGAGAAATAGCATTAGAATACAACTCTCTTACGGTGCGAGTAAGAGAGAATGTAATATGGTCTAAATCGCATGTATATGAATGCAAAATAATGTAGTAAATAAGCTAGTGATCTGCAGAGACAGATAATCATGTGGGAATATGATGATGTGTCATTAATGATCATTAGCAATGCTATCAAGTGGTACTTGCTTAGAAATAACTTGATCACTGAAGTTCAGTTTACATTTCACCAGGGTCGCTCAGTTCCTGACTTCATTACAGCCCCTAAGTTCAAACATGGATAAAAGAATTGAAATCCAGAGGTGAGATGAGAGTTGACTTTCCTTGACAGCAAAACTGGAATCAGCGGGAAACAGGAAGAAAGTTCTCTTCTGGTTGGAGTCATACTTGTATAAAGAAACATAGTTGTGATTGTTGGAAGTCAATGATCATAGTCCAGGACTTCACTGTTGGCATTCTTCAGGGTAGTGTTCCTGGCCCAAAAGCTGCTTCATAAGTGACCTTCCTCCTTAGGTCAGAAATTGACATATTCGTTGATTACACAATGTTCAGCACCATTGGGACTCTCAGGTACTGAAGCAGTCCATGTCCAAATACAGCCAGTCCTGGATAATACTCAGACTTGGGCTGACAAATATCATTCGCATCACACAAATGCCAGACAATGATTACCTCCAACAAGAAAGAATCTAACCATCTTCCTCTGACATTCAATGGCAATATCTTCATTGAATCACCGTCCATTATCAACATCTTTGACCAGCAACCAAACTGGACTAGCCATATACTATGGCCATAATAGCAGGTCAGAGGCTAGGAAAGCTTGATTAAGTAACTCATCTCCTGACTCCCTGAAGCCGATCCACAATCTACAAGGCACACGGGAGTTAATGGGTGCATGCTGTTCCAACAGCACTCAAGAAGCTTAGCACAATCTAGGACAAAGCAACCTGCTTGACTGACATCCCATTCACAAACATTCATTCTCTCTACCATTGACGTTCAGTAGAAGCAATACATGCTACCTACAAAATGCACTGCAGAATTTACCAAAGCTCCTTAAAACAGTATCATCCAAACCCACAATGACAATCTAGAAGAACAAGAGCAGCAGATACATGGGAACACCACCACTGGCAGTTCCCCTCCATGCCATTCACCATCCTGCTTTGGAAATACATCGCCATTCCTTCCCTATTGCTGGATCAAAATCCTAGACACTCTCTCCCTTACAGCATTATGCGTGTACTTGCACCACATGGATTTCAGAGTTCAAGAATGCAGCTCACTATTACGTTCTCAAAAATAATTAGGAATGAGCAAGAAGTGCTTCCCTCGCCAATGACACCCATGTAAGAACATAACAAATAGGTGTAGGCTATCCAGCCCCTCGAGCCTGCCCCGCCATTCAATAAGATCATGGCTGATCTGTAGTGGTTCAGTACCACTTTCCCGCTTTCTCCCCGTAACCATTAATTCCCTTGTCAATCAAAAGCCTATCCACTCTTGACTTGAACATATTCAGCGAGGAAGCCTCCACCACCTCATCGGGTAGAGAATTCCAAAGATTCACCACCCTTTGCGTGAAGAAACTCTCCGCAACTCTGATCTGAACGCTGCCCCCCCCAATCTTGAGGCTGTGCCCTCTCGTCCTGCTAAATGAATATCCTGTAAATGAATAAAAATAATAACAAAATCTGGTTCAAAAGAAGGCCAGGACTGGGTATTAAATATTACTGAATACAAGGGAAGGATATTCAATTGTCATTTTTAAAATGGATTTGGATCATTATCTGAAGAGAAACAAATTGCAGGATTATGGGAGAAAGGTGGGAGTGGCACCAGATGAACGAACATGGACCGAATGGCTTTCTGTGCTGTAACCATTCTATGATTTGTAAAGCTATAGGGAGTGGCACTAGGTGAATTGCTCTCATAGAATCCCAGCATAGATACAACAGGATGAATTGCCTCTTCTGTGCAATATTCTGTGATTCTAGTTTTATTCCCACGGCTCAAGTTTCTTGAAAAGCTTTGGCATTTTACAATTCAAATGCTTTGTAAATGTTGACAGGGAAACAAAACATATTTGTTGAGTTAATTCAGAACTAATAAATTCAGCGTTGCCGAAAATCTGTGATTCTTTTACGGATCTGCAATTTGAAATGTTCATTTTAAACAAGGTACGTTATATGTTGAGGAGAGTTTGCAGCATGTAATTGCCTGAATACATAGTTTAACATATTGCTTTATCATTATTTTATTCCTATAATGGCAGGGTGATGGCTCAGGAGCTCTAGTTTTGAATTGTTCAGCTCTTGCATGGGAGATCAGGTTCATCTCTGGTTATCACAGAATTATAGAATCCCTGTAATGCAGAATGAGGCCATTCAGTCCATCAAGCCTACACCAACAGCAATCTCACCCTATCGCTGTAACTCCACATATTTATCCTGCTAGTCTGCTTGACACGAAGTGGCAATTTTGCATAGTGAATCAACCTAACCCACACATTTTCAGAATGTGGAAGGAAATCAGAGCACCTGGAGAAAACTCAAGCAGACACGAGGAGATTGTGTAAACTCCATATAGTGACCCGAAGCTAGAATTGAACCCAGGTACCTGGCGCTAACTACTGTGCCACCCTGCCACCCTAGGTTATGAGACCTAAGTCAACCCGACTATCTCCTACTCAACGTACTTTTACCATTCTCCAAATGCCTATGCCCACCAAAACTGCAGTCACTGATCCTTCCTCACAAAGTCTACTATCAGTACTCCAGTCCTCTCCAGTTTGCCTATGCTAAACTTCCATGGGTTCTGAAGGTGTTATTACGAAGCAGCTGCATTTATATAATGGAATCATTGAATAATATGACAATGAAGAAGGCTGTTCAGCACATTGAATCTGTGTCAGCGTTTCTGAGAAGCAATCCAGTTCATTCCATTCCCCTTCTGTTTACCCTCATCCTTGCAAAATATTCCCCATATATATTTATCCCCTCTAAAAGTTAAATCTATTGAATCTGTATCCACCACTTTATCAGGTGACGTATTCTAATTCCTAATGGTTCATTGCATATTCCTGAAACATTGGAGCTGTTTGTAAAAGAGTCAGATTGAGATTTTGGAAAGCATGCAAAATATTAAAAATATTGCTCGAAATGTACAATCAAATATAACTTCCAATAAAGAATCAAATAGAAGTGTATTAGTGTTGGCAATATACCATTCGTTGTGTGTGCTAGCTTGTTAACCAAACACCTTTTGTCAGATTTTCATAAGTTAATTTTTGTCCCAGTCTTTGGATTGCATTCCTGGTCTAAGTAACGAATATTTGAAGATGTGTTCAGTCTCAGTTCTGCAATTCTGTGACGAAATCCATTTTCTTTGGACACCAAGTACAGAAAAATGTATTTTTTCATTTGAAAATGTTTGTATTTAAAAGGACGTTGCACTATCTTCAATTCAATGAGCATGTTAACATTCTAAAATAAAATGAACTTGACCTGTCTTATTTTATTGCTCTGAGGTTGCAATAACTATACTTTTTGTACATAGACAACACGTATGTTTTGTATTCTGATGGGTGTTTTGGGAGCTGTGCAGACTGCTGCCGATAGCTTACTGAGGCTGTACCCTTTATCTGGATAGCTTCTCCTGTCTAAGTTAGTTTAGCTACAGTATCCCTCAAACTCAGTGATTGTATTCCTCCTTTTAAATATCGAAATGTGTCTTCTCCTATCACTGGGGCACAGGCTCTTATATGAACTTCTACCTTTAAGATTTGACCCTTAAAGGTAGAGTTACTAAAAGCATCTGAGTTACGGGGACTGTCTTACCACTCTCATGCTGAACAATGAGTGAACATTTAAATCCTTAGTACTGGACTCTTCCATATTATACACTTCTGGTTATGAGACCTATTCCAAGAACATCATCTCATTTGCTAACTCTGTTACTGAGTAAACTTGATTTACATTTACATTGGTGCCTAAGTGACCTTTCCTGTGGCAGAAAAAAAAATTTAGACTCCTTATATCTATAGGCTTCAGCGGAGTGATTACCCTGCACAAGTAACACTCTAGTTCAATCCTGAGTAGTGAGCTTATTTAAATCTTCGAGTTCTGTTTGTGGATGCATTTGCTTCCCATACTAAAACTACATCTTCATTTTTGGCACCACTGCTGATTGTAGCTTCTCGTCCTAACTGGTGAACTGCACTGTTCTGTTCACTCCGAAGCTCCTGTGCACCCTTCTCAATGCTCTTCAGCATCTTCTTAAAATCTATCTCTGCCTCTACCAATAACTTTGTTTGGATAACCTCATTGTTTACCCCACAAACTAAACAGTCCAACAGAATATCATTGAGTGTGGCTCTAAAGTTGCACTGCACTGAGATCTGTCTAAACTTGGTAATATAAAATATAATAAGTTTCCTCTCCTAACTGAGTTAAACTTAAATCACTGCAAAATACTGATAGCTTTGGGAGGTAACAAGTTTTTATCAATTCACTATCTCAGCGAATGACTTGGAGTCAAATGTGCTTGGAGATGTGAGACTGCGTATTAAGTTGTGGGTCCAGGTCCCACAAGTACTCAGGAGGATTATCTATCTCTTCCCCTCCTCCTCTGTTCTGTTGGCATAAAAATAGCCCAACATTCAACATTTTGTATCTAATTCTCACAGAGGCATGAAAAGAGTCCATGTGTCCAAGTAGGGGCATATTTGCAAACACTTCTGTTTCTCAGCTTGAACCAAACATTAACATAACTTTATACTCACTATCTTGGGACCTTTTTCCTTTTATTCCCATCATCAATGCAATAATTCTTGTAAACAACAGCTTTAACATTTATTTACATATTACTATAATACAGAGGATTGCAGCTTCATGACTGCTAACTAGCTTCCAAGAAGGTTCTGTGCAGCCGTGCAGTGGGATCTCGCCCGAATATTCCCCAGCTCGGATGGAATTCCACATTGGCCTAAAGCCTCAGCCTCCCTCCTCGGGTCCGATGCCCCATAGCATGAGGGAATGTCTTCCATGCCTTTTTCCACCGTTCGGAGGTGTTTCCTGTACAGGCTGCTGCTGCATACCTTCCATTGTTACGTCCTCGCCTGTCGCTCAGATACAGCTTAGTACTGCCATTGGGCAGTGGAGGTCCCTTTATGGAATTACATCGGGCACCTGGGGTGGAGGGTGATGCATGCAGCAGTTCTGCACAACTGTAGGATTCACTGGTTCACGGGCTTCAAAGCTTGCCCTTTCTGTTGAGTCCATGGATCATGACTACGTTTCGTGTCTTAGATTGCACTCCCTTTTCATTTTCCTGATAAACCTTTTACAAATGTTTTGTTTGCACTTCAGTCCCATGGTCCTGATCTACAGACACCTGGTGCGGAGAGGAGCGGGTTGGGATGGCAAGCTCCTTGTGAACCTGCTCCTGGGCCTGGCGAAACACACCATTTACAGCTCCAGGCAGTGGGCGATGGAGGGGGCCATCCATCCTGACTGACTGCCCCTCTATCGCGGCTATGTTCGCAGTCAGGTATCCTGGAGAGGGAGCATGTGGTGTCCACATGTGCAGTTGATGCCTTCCACGCCTGTTGGGCACCGCAGGGGCTGGGGTGCATTATTGATCCTAATAATTACATTTCAGTTTGATGTTTTCAAGTTTCCTTTGTACTTTGATTTTGTTCAGGCTGTTCCCCTTCATTTTGGGGTGCTATCCCTTTTATTTTGTCCTGATTTAACTTGAGTTTGTTTATTTGATTTGACCTTAAAAGAGGCCAAGAAGGTTCTCAAACAGGAAGTCAAACTCATGGGATAATCCCCACCCTGTTCTCGATTGATTCTGTGGTTCATGTGACCCTTACTCTGTTAATGAATCCTTAAAGAGACAATCACCACTGTTAAGGGGAAAGACTGAACTCTTGTCCGCAAGAACTTGATGAATAATAGGATATGGAGCTTTCAGTCAATCAAATGATTGTCCTCAGTAATAACTAAATAAACTGAACAAGAGGAAAAAAGAGTGACTGAAAATGAATGCATTTTCCTGAAATTGGCTCTTACTGTGCACTTTCTAGAAAGGGGCAGTGTATAAAATATTTGGGAACAGAAGTGGTTCCACATTCAAACGACGTATTGATTTTAAGATTCTCTTCCTTGTTTTCAAATCCCTTTAACGTCTTCCCATCTCTGCAATTCCTTCATAGTCATTGTCTCAAAAACCTGAAACTCTCTTCCTAATAGCACTCTGGGTGTACCAATCCCACATGAACAGCAGTGTTTAAAGAAGGCAGCTCACCGCCATCTCAAGGACAATTAGAAATGGGCAATAAATGATGGCCTAGCACGATGCCGCATCCCGTGAGAGGATAAAAATACCCTCCAGTCCTACAACCCTCTGAGACACCTGCACTCCTCTATTTCTGGCCTCTTATCCATTGCCAATTATAATTACATCACCATTGGTGACCAAGTCCTATGTTGCTTTGGTTCTAAACTATAGAAACCCTTCCTTAAACCTCTCCATTTTCTACCTTGTTTGCCTGCCTTAAGCCATTATTTAAAGTCTACCCCATTGATCAAATTTTTGATTATCTGACTTAGCACCTGCTTCTGGGGCCCAGTGTCATATTTTGTTTCATAATGCTGCTCTGAAACACCTTGTAACATTTTGTTACATTAAAGGCACTGTATAAATGTCAGTTGTTATTGTTTTCACACAGACAATGTTAGGGTGGGCAGAGTAATGATTACTTTTGATTGGACCTCAGATGCAGAAAAAAAGCCCATAGCAACAAGACTGCGTTCTGGAGGAGCTACAGATCAGCAACAGAGAGGGAAGCATTAGAGGTATCAGATCTGTCTCTCAGCATTCAGATGCACTGCCCCTGATGGTCAGCTTTCTTGACTCATTGAAAGGGCAATGTATCTGAACGCTGAGATTACATGTCAGGTGGTCACAGACATCTTCAAAGTCCTAGAAGCAGTCCTGGTTGCCATGTGTTACTAAAGCACCACCATCTTCAATTACTTTTTATTTGGTGCCTTCTAGAGCATGACTAGAGACACAGCAAGGAGCAGTCAAACAGCTACATATAACAACATAAATTAGGGACAGATGGGTTGTTTTCTGGGGTTGAGTAATACATAAACTCGTCCTCTGATGCCAAAATGAGTAGACACTCAGATTGGCATATTTGTTTAGCTTGCCAGAACAGAATATCATTGACTACACACATGTGACCATGCAAGCATCTCCAAATCAACCAACCATATTTTTAGACTACAAGGGATTTCATTCCATCAATATTCAGCTGGCCTGCAACCACAAGGAAAAATTTATGCAAGTCTGTGCCAGATTCCCTGGGAGCTGTCAGGAAACTTTCACACTACAAGAGCCCAACATCCTGACTCATTGGAACCTGTGTTAAGGGGTGGAACCTGTGTTAAGGGGTGGCTGAAAGGCAATAATGCATATCCATTTCAAACCTAGCTGACAGCAACTTTGAGGAACTCCACTAATTAACATGGGCCTCTCTGAAGATTTTGGCTTATTTAGCTGTTGGATGGAAGACTAGCCTCCTTCCTCAAAGAGGATACTAGAACTTATATTACTAGCTGCCATTATGATATGCCCCCCCAGGGATTTGGCTGTCTTTCTCTCAAACTCCCTGCCTTTAGAATTTATCATTTGTACAAAACATAAGAACTAGGAGCAGGAGTAGCCATATGGCCTCTCAAGTCTGCTCCGCTATTCAACAAGACCAAGACTGATAATTTTGTGGACTCAGCTCCACTTATCCACCATGCATCATAATCCTCATTTCTTTTACTGTTCAAAAATCTATCTATAAGACAGAGTAGCCCCACTGATTTCTGGTAAACAATGATTCTGATATGGCAATTTACACCTCTTTCCTGGACACCTGGTAATCTTGTTACTGTTAGATGATCAACTCCTAATGACACAAGGACTGCTACGATATGAGCCATTTGACAACTAGATATATCATCAGGCAAGCCATGATCATGATCAATATGTGCTTCAGGTGTCTAGATAGCTCTAGAGAATCCTTCAATACTTGCCAGCAAGGGCTCTAGGGTATTTGTAGGATGTTGCACTCTGCACAACTAAGTGCACAGCAATGAAGACTAGATACGTAGGAGGAACAACTTACTCAGCACTCTTAATGTGATGTGGATCCCAGAGGAGTGGAGGATAACAATGAAACCCAATGATACACCAGCTGATCACATTGCTTCTCAGGATGCAAGGGATGCTCTAATAGCTCAAAGATTTGTTGGTCAGTCAGACTGGACTAAAGTAAGTATTTGGATGATCAAACTCAAGCCCCCTCACTGACACAATGCAGTTCTGTCACCATCCATCCACCCATTGCATGTCTTCACATTCATCAACTACTGAGAACACGAGTTGCCACTTGCCAGGTGAGAATGGGCAACACGGGGGAAAATGGTAAAAATTAATAAATTTTATGCGACTAAATAAAGTATGCAATACTTTTACAAACATCCATGTGCATACTCTTGGAGAACTACACATTGTTTACTTTCCGTTCTCACTCCGATGTAGTGCAATCACTGCTTCAACAGAGCTATGAACGTACTGCCCAGATTCCTGCTCTGACTTACAAGATGTCTGCAGCCGATGATCACTGGGTTTAGAGCCTGGGACACATCACCAAAAACCATTTCACCCACATCACTAGGCCTTTATTGCAAAGAGAATGGAACATAAACATGCAACTATACAGAATATTGGTGAGTTTGCATCTACAGCAGTACGTAATTTTGATCTTATTTAAGGAGGGATATACTTGCTTTGAGGCATTTCCTCGAATGAAGAGGTTCTAGAGATTTCCTAGAATGAAGATGTTGTATTATAAAGAAATGTAAAGCCTATACACTTTGGAATTTAGAAGAATGAGACCTATTAATTCTGCGGGAATTGAAAGGATAGATGCTAAGAGGATGTTTCCTGTCACAGGAGAACCAAGAATTAGGGAGTCACTGTTTCAAAGTAAGGGATGGAGATGAGGAGGGATTTCTTGACTGAGATTAGTTAATCTTTGGAATTCTAGACCCCGAAGAACAGTGGAGGCTGGACCATTGAATATAGGTTGGTAGAATTTCCAAATAATGCTAAATGAGGCTACATGAATTCAACTGAGGAATAAAAGAGGGACATTCACACTGCTGACAGTACACTACAGGTTGCCAGGCAGTCAGGGGGAAATAGAAAAGCTATAGAAACATAGAAATTAGAAACAGGAGTAGGCCATTTAGTCCTTTAAGCCTGCTCCACCTTGATCATGGTTGATCATAAAATTCAATATCCTGATTCCCTCCTTCCCCCTCCAATCCCTTGATCCCCTTAGCCCCAAAAGCAATAGGAAAGCAAATACATAAGTAAATCACTGAGAAGAATAGAAACAATAGGGCTTGAATACAATTGGATTCAGCTACCCTAATATTAACGGGAATGAATTCAGTGTAAACAATGCAGAGGACATAAAATTCTTAAAGTGCATTCAAGGAAAACATTTTAATCAGCATGTAGCAAGCCCAAAACAGAATGGCAGTTCTGGACTTTAGGGAGTGGATTTCGGCAGGGGGAGGGGTATCAGACGGACAGCGTGTTAATGGTGGTGTTCACAATTCAGTTAGATTCAGTGTGGAAAAGAGCAAAGACAGTAAATTTATTAGTCACAAGTAAGACTGCAATGAAGTTAACTGTGAAATTCCCCTAGGTTTAAAGATAAAGACAGGTTAAAGATAAAAGGTTTAAATTGGGGAATTTTCTCAGTCAATTTTAGTCAGCTGAGATTTGATTTGATTTAATATTGTCACATGTATTAGTATACAGTGAAAAGTATTGTTGCATGCTGTACAGACAAGGCATACCGTTCATAGAGAAGGAAAGGAGAGAGTGCAGAATGTAGTGTTACATTCATGGCTAGGGTGTAGAGAAAGATCAATTTAGTGCGAGGTAGGGCCATTCAAAAGTCTGATGGCAGCAAGGAAGAAGATAATTAAGTGTTATAAACTCATCAGAAAATAATTTTAAAAACACTATTAAAAAGTAAGATATATTTACCTTTCAACCTTGCCAATGTGACATTGTGTTCTGAGTGAATATCTCCACAGAATCAAATAGTATCAGATTAACATGTTGGCCGTCTAATACTGCTGGCCCCTGCCAGAATTCACTCCCTAAAGTCCAGAACTGCCATTCTGTTGTTAGGCTTGCTACATGCTGGTTAAAATGTTTCTCCTGAATGTACTTTAAGAATTTTATGTCCTCTGCACTGTTTACACTGAATTCATCCCTGTTAATATTAGGGAGTTGAAATCCAATAGTATTCATGCCCTATTGTTTCTATTCATCGTAATTTACTTCCTATTGCTCTTGGGACTAAGGAGGTCAAGGGATGGGGGGAAGGAGGGGGATCAGGATTTTGTATTCGACGATCAGCCATCTGCCAGATCACAATTGGTACGTGACTTCAAACTTTTGTATCTTTTTCCTGACAGAAGAAAGTGAAAGAGAGAATGTCCTTAGTGCATGGGATTGTTGATTACGCCGGCTGCTTTTCCCAGGCAGTGGGAAGTGTAGATAGTGTTAATGGATGGGAGGCTGGTTTGCATGATGGACTGGGCTTCATTCAGGACCTTTCATAGTTTTTTGAGGTCTTGGGCAGAGCAAGAACTATACCAAGCTGTGATACAACCAGAAAAAATTCTTTCAATGGTGCATCTGTAAAAGTTGGTGAGAGTTGTGATGACTTCAGCCAGGCTGAGGTTGGCTTGCTAGATTATGTGATGGGTCCTGATTGACAGTAAAATCAGGGAACCTCATGCTGCCTATTTAACGCAGGTATGTCAAACTCCCAGCCTCCATTCAGCAGGGAACAATCGGAGGTGTGCACAGATGTATGGTGTAAATAAAGTAACTCGGTGATGGGATTTTCATCTCTGTGGGATTATTAGAAGACTCATAGCTAGCATGCCAGATTTCCTTAGTTTTAAAATTAAAGGTTTATTTATTAGTCACAAGTAAGGCCTATGTTAATGCTGCAATGAAGTTACCATGATATTCCCTAGTATTCACACTCCAGCACGTGTTTCGGTCAATGCAACTAACTAGGATGTCTTTCAGACTGTGGGAGGGAAATGGAGCACCAGAGGAAACCCACACAGATATGGGGAAAACGTGCAAACTCCACACAGATAGTGACCCAAGCAGGGAATCGAACCTGGGTCCCTCGCACTGTGATGCAACAGTGCTAATCACTGTGTCACCATACTGCCTACTTCTAGTCTTCTGAGAAAGTAGAGGCATTGGGCGACCAGATTGTTGGTGATCCTAAAAACATGAAGTTCTCAACCATTTCTACTTTGCTCCCATTGATATTCTCCACTATGCTTCCTGAAGTTGACGCCAATCTCCTTCATTATGTTGACATCGAGGAAGAGATTATTATTGTCGCACCAATTCACAGATTCTCTATCTCATTCCTATACTCAGTCTTGTCATTGTTTGAGATCCAACCAGCTGGTCATCAGCAAACTTGAAAATTGAATTGGAGGACAATTATACACATAGGTGTATCAGGATTAAAGTAAGGGGAGGTTGAGGACACAGCCTTGTGGGGCACCAGTGTTGAGGATAATCACGCAGGAGGTGTTGTTGCCTATCCTTACTGATTGCGGTCTGTGGGTTAGGAAGTTCAGGAACCAGTCGCAGAGAGAGGAGCCAAGCCCTCAGCCATGGAGTTTTGAAGTGAGTTTCATAGGAATAATGGTGTTGAAAGCCTAACTGTAGTCAATAAATAGGAATCTGATATAGGTGTCAGACAAGTGACAAAACTTATAGATTAATCAGTGCCAGAGCATAGTAAAGCGTTCAAGTAAAGTTAAAGTGCATGGGATTGTGGATAGAATTTTGAGATGGATTAAACACTGGTTAGCAGATAGCAAGCAAAGAGTTGGTATAGATGGGTATTTTTCCATTTGGCAGACAGTGACTAGTGGATCTGTGTTTGAAGCCCAACAGTTCACATCATATATTCATGATTTAGAAGAAGGAACTAAGTGTTTTATCTCTAAATTTGCAGATGATACAAAGTTGGGCGGGAGAATGATATGTGAGGCAGTCGCAGGCTGATTGTATGGGCTTATGTATGGCAGACACAGTATAATGTGGCTAAATGTAAGGTTATCTACCTCAGCAGCAAAAATAGAAAGGCAAATTATTATTTGATTGATGTAAATTGAGAGAGGTGGACACTCAGCAAAACCTTGGTATCCTTGTGCATCAGTCACTGAATGTAAACACACAGTTACGGTAGGCAGTAAAGAAGGCAAATGGTATGTTGGCCTTCGTAGCAAGAGAATTTGAGTATTGGAATAGGGATATTTTACTGGAATTATACAGGGCATTAGTGAGGCCACACCTGGAGCACTTTGTGCAGTTTTGGTGAGCTTATCAGAGGAAGATGTCCTTGCTATAGAGGAAGTACAGCGAAAGTTTACCTGGCTGATTCCTGGGATGGCAGGTCTGTCACATGAGGAGAAACTAAGTAGGTTAGCATTGTATTCATTGGAATTGACAGGGGATCTCATAGGGACTTATAAAATTCTAACAGGATTAGACGGGGTAGATTCTCAAAGAATCCAGAACTAAGGGTCACAGTTTGAGGATGAGAGGTAAACCTTTAAAGACTGAAGTGAGGAGAAATTTCTTCACCCAAAGAGTGGTGAATCTGTGGAATTCACTACCACAGAAGTAACTGATGGCAAAATGTTGTGTGATTTCAAGAAGAAATTAGATATGGCTCTTGGGGCTAGACGGATCAAGTGATATGGGTGGAAAGCAGGATCAGAATATTAAGTTTGATCATCAGCCATGATCATAATGAATGGCAGAGCAGACTCAAAGGGTCGTATGGCCTACTCCTGCTTCTATTTTCTATGTTTCTATGTAAGAGGTACAAAGGGTTTAAGAACAGGTATCAACATTGTAACACTGTTTAGAACATGAGGAGAGGTATAGCCTAATTAATTAGGAGCCAGTTATTTCAATATATTGAAATAAATATATTGAAAATAAATCAAAGAATACTATTAAATTAATTATCATTTACAAATGCACATATTAATCAAAGAAAGTTAGCATGGAATTAAGAGAAGTTTGCATCTACCACAATAAATTTTTGAGGAGGTAACAAGAAAAGTTTCACATTTGATGTAGCTTACATAGATTTTAGCAATACTTTTGACTAAGTCCCCATATGGTCGACCGGTCATAAAATTAAAAGTCATGGAATCAATGAGAAAATGATAAGTTTTTTCCAAAGGAACGTTGGCATATTTCCAAGCAGGCTTTTGTATGACTTGGAGGGGAATTTAGAGATTGTGGTATTCCCATTCTAGCTGTTTCTGCTTTACTCGAAAGCAGAAGTCATGTATTTTGGAGGTTGCTGTTGATGGTGAGCTCTGCATTGTATCTTGTATATAGTACACACTGCAGACTCAATGCACTGCTGGTACAGGAGGTAAATGTTTTGAGGTGGTGGATGATCTCTTGATCTGCTTTGACAAGGATGGTGTTAAGTTCTTGAATTTTGTTGCAATACATTTATTTAGGCAAGTGTTTCTTCACACTCCTGACTTGTGCTTTGTAAATGGTGGACACGCTTTGAGGAGTGAGAAGGTGAGTTACTCTTCACGGAATACACTCTGAACTGTGCTTGTAGCCATTCTATTTATATGGCTAGTCCAATTACATTCCTGGATAATGGTGACTGCACCAGGATGCTGATAATAGGGTACTTTATTTTGTGACTGCTATTGAATGTCAACGGAAGGTGGTTAGACTCTCTTGTGTTGGAGATCGTCATTCCTCGCCACTTGCATGGTGCAAATGTTTGCCACATGAAGGCATGGATTGCCTCATTATGAGGAATTGTAAATGAAACCATACAGCATACAATAATAATGTGCAACAAACATGGAGGCAAGATAACTGATGTGGCAGCAAACATGACTGAGCCTAGGTCATTGCCGTAGACAACTCCTGAAGTTCTGGTGCTGGAAAGGCTGACTTCCAACACCTACAATCATCTGCTCGGGTAAAAAAAATGGACAGAGACACAATTGAGAGATGAATATCACAATGCCACCAATGATGGAAGAAGCAAACAGCCAGATTTGTGGTAATACCTACCAAATTGTATTGAGCATTACTGTGAGACATTACCAAGTGTTACTGAATTGTGACCAACAGGAACTGTTCAAAAATATTCAGACTTAAAATCTGGACATTGTTCATAAGACCTGCATTTATTATCCAACACTGTAGGTATCCACAAGGAGATGGTAGTGGGCCTTCTTCTTGAACTACTGCAGTCTATATGATGAAGGTACATCTATAGTGCTGTTGGCAGGGAGCTCCAGAATTTTGACCCCATGACCATAAAGGAACAATGATTGTATGTTCAATTTGGGGTGGTGTGTGACTTGTCAGGAAACCTGTTATTGTTCCCATGTGCCTGCTGTCCTGGCCTTCCTAGATGGTGGAGGTTGTGGGTTTGGAAAGTGCTGCCAAAGATGCATTGGCAACTTATGGCAATGCAGATAGCACACATTATACCTCAGAATGCTGGTGCTGGAAGAGTGGATGTAGCCAGTGGTTGGGATATTGATCAATACCATCTTTGCTTTATCCTGGATGGTATTGAGCTTCTTGAGTGTTTTTGGATCTGCACCTATCTGGATAAAGGAAGAGTATCCCATCACACTCATGACTTGTATCTTGAATATTTGGTGAAAAAGTCTTTGGGGAGTCAGTAGGCAAGCCAGTGGCTCCATTATACCGAGTCTGCTTTAGTAACGTTGGATTTTCGGTAGCTGGTCTAGGCTAATTTCTGATTAACTGGGGGCTGTCAAAGGGGAAAATTTAGAGTTTTTTTAAGTTTACATATGAATCCTCTGACTACTTGACATTAGTTTTGGTCTGTAGTTTATATCAAATAATGCATTATCTAATCCAGGGTATTGCAGGTTGATAGGGTTTTAGATGATTCATATGCAGAGCAGTCGAATTAGAATATGAATATGGGCTGGGTATCAGGAGTTTAGAAGCTTTTTGTATAGAATTATAGGATTTTCTTGCAGTAACCTATAGGGTGGGATCTAATCAAAAGGTTTGAAGTTTTCAGATCGTATAAAACAATAGCAAAAACCGAACGACCCCTTGACTCTGTTTCTCCATTGAACCATCATAAAATTGCTTTGGTGCAGAAGGAGGTCACTGGTAAGATAAAACAATGTCTGAACTTTTATATGAACTCCATGTTCTCATCCTCCCCCAGTATCCCTGGATTCTCTTAGTACCGAGTAATCTAACAGCCTCAATCAGAAAGCGAATGGAATGTTTTTTTATATGGGGGCGGGGGGGGGGAATTGATGAATTGATTACAAAAGTAGGGATGTTATGCTTAAGATCAAAGCAAAGTAGTGCGGATGAAACAAAAATAGAAAATGCTGGAAAATCTCAACAAATCTGACAGCATCTGTGGGAGAGAGAACAGAGCCATCGTTTCCAGTTAGGATAACTCAAAATCCTGATTCGAAACAGTGGCTCTTTTCTCTCTCCACAGATGCTGGCAGACCTACTCAGATTTGCTGAGATTTTCCAGCGTTTTCTGTTGCCTTATGCTTCAGTTGTATAAGGCATTGGTGAGACCTTATTTGGAGTACTTAGATAAGACCAAAACTATATACTCCAGGTTGTACGAAAGCGCTACATTCCAATTCTCTTGCAATAAAAGGAGATCATTACATTTGTCTTTCTAATATATGTCTTACCTAGAACATAAGCAGTTACAAACGTTAATAATTGAAACGTACGGACATTTGTACGTTCATTGGAATGTATATGGAATAATGATGGACTTGAAGCTTCAAACAGTTCGGACGAGTTCCGTGCTACCTCTTGTTCCTTTATCAGTAACTGCCAAAAATGACTCGTAAGAATATAAAAGTAGGTTTAATGCACGGAAATAACCTCACTAAACAATAAACAACTTTGCAGAAAAAAGGTACACCATCAATTCGCTCACTACACACTGGGATGTCAGAAAAAAAGTATTTATATGACGCCCTTTAACAACTCCAAACAAAATGACTCTCCCAGGCAAAGAGAATGATCAATGTTGGCATTTCAAGGTGGAAGGAAAGTGCTGGGGGGGAGGGGAAGAGATTCATACATAAAGGATCAGATTAATGGATGAAGAGTGGATCTAGTGAACTGGTGCTGCCTGTGTGAATGAATGCCGGATACATTGTCAGTGTTGCGAAGTGTTACAATGATGGCAAACAGCACTGCGTGCTTCCCGCTCTGTTTGTAGAGCCCCTTAGCCAGTGCTTCCACTAACTGGTCAGTTCTTTTGCAGAGGGGACATGCTCCTACTTCAATTCCCCATCCCCTGACTCCCACCGTCGAAGTCATTACTTTGCACCAACGTTTTGCGCTCCAGAACTCCCTAATTTTAGCCCGCAGGGCTGTCAGCTGAGGAATGCGCATGCTCACCAGAGACCCCTCGCGTCTCCTCGAGGCGCGGACTCCCCTCGGCTCTTCCTCTCTCTGCGCATGCGCTATCGGTGGAGGCCTGCCTGCCTCGCCCCCGTCGCGCGCATGCGTACTGGGGAGGGGGCGATCATCGGGCCGAGCGGTGTAAGGCGGGGAGGCTGCGCGCAGGCGCAGGTGGGAGCCCAAGCCCACGGCGCAGGCGCGCTGCTGCCGTCAGCGTCAGTGCGCACGCATGTTCCCAGCCGTTAGGTCACACGCAGCAATAGAGTTGGAGCGGAAGAAAGCAGAGGGGTGGGGGGATGCTTTGGTCGTATAAACCAAGATAACCCGATGAGATAGCCCGAAGGGTTTGGGGGAAGGCCGAAAAAGGTATCGTAGATTGGAAGGGACGGGGGTTGCAATTTTTTTTCTCGGCTTTGGTGTCGCGTGTGAAGTGGGGTGAGGGAGGAGGCACGCACGCACGCAGGCGCAGCGCGCACGGGCCAGGCCCCTGGTTTTTCACACGCGCCCAGGCGGGCCAGCTGCTGTTACAAATCCCACTCCTCCACCTTCCCAGGGTGCACCGCTCGACGGGCGGCAGCAGCAACAAAACAAGGCAGGGAGCACGTGATAGCGAGCGAGGTGTGGGGGGGCGGGCGAGAGAGGGAGCGGGATCTGGGAGCAGGAGAGGGTGGAGGAAGATAGCAAAGTAGCCCTGAGATTAAAACCAAAAGGGGGAGCGAAGAGAGGTAAACAGAAAGCGACCAGAGAGCCGTAGGAGGTGGCTGTGCGGAAAGGATCTGGTTTTTCTTTGGGCGCGGGGGAGGGGAATTGGCCATCAAGGCGGAGTTGGTGCAGAAATTAGCACCTAGTGGGAAACCGCCCTTGTCCCCAGTCTGGGAACAATCGCATGCGAAAAACTCTGCCACCCCATATTGCAAGGATAGGGACACCCAGCACCGGTTGGGATGTTTACCACTTCCTATCCCTCTAAATTCACACAGCACAAAGTTTCATTGTGAGCATCGTGGCCTTGTGGTTGAGAAATAAAGAGGGAAAGGACTTGTCAACGGTGGAAGAGTTTGCTTTGGCGATTGACACAGGACCGCTCCCAGATTCAAGGGTCTCGTTGATGGATGTGAATTTGCAGGAGGCAAACGAGAGCGGGGACTATTTTCCACATAATAGGGTAAGAGGTCTGTCTCACTTAAACGATAGTATCGCCTGGATTTCAGGTCCCAAAGGTTTAAAGGACAGTGGAGCGGATGTTGATTGTATTTATTTCTTTAAGAAAAATAACGAACGGCATGCTTTTGTTTGTGATTCCTATGCATTGATGCAAGGTGCCTTACCAGAGCGGGAGTTTGCAATCCTTAATTTTCAATTCCTGCAGATTTGTTTTGGCATCGTGTTTGCTGGTAAATCGAGAGGCCCACGGCTTGAACCCTGGCCTGTGCCCAGTAAAATTACCGGGTTGAAAAGAGGTTGAGTTGCTTTGGGAGGAGGGAATCTGGGATGGAAGTGTGAAACCCAGGATGCAAAGCCAGGGCATCTTTCGGCTCTGGAAAGAATGGTAACAAACAGCATCTTTTGGTGTTGACAGATGTGGTAACGCCCACCCCGCCCAGGTTTGTTCACACAAACACCAATCATGGGGATCGTCACTGGGAGGAACACAGACCCTTAAATGCTTTTGGCTCCCGGGGAAACCGTTTTGTTTTTTGTTCTGGGGCTTGATGAACCCCTAATTCCTTCCTTTTGAGTTGGGATATGGGCGTCAGTAATGGGGGAAAGGAAAGGAGTTGGCTTCTCCCCAGGAAGGAGATTCAAGAATCAAGTAGGGTCGTTAGTGCCTCCCTTCCTCTTCGGAAAGGAACTAAATGGGGCCACGTTGTGTCAAGCTGGTGGAGATTCCGGGCTCTCATTCCTAGTGCTGGGGTGTTGAAAGCGCGTTGTTTTCCATGGCTCTGATCCCACGATGGGAAGGCGCTATTTTTCCGGAATTTGAACCCCAGTGTGCATATGTTAAGTTGGGGGGGGGGAGGAATGGTGGTATTGCCCCGCGCTCTGACGGGGATTGTTTGGGATGGGGGAGGGTGTTGGTGTTGGTTTGTCCAGGCTCTGATCCTTCGGGTTGGGGAGGGTGGTGATTATTGTACCGAGCCCTGATCCCTTGGAGGAGTTGTTTTCCTGGGCTCTGATCTCCAGAGTCGGAGTGGGTTATTGTACCCGGCTCGGATCCAGAGTCGGGGTAGATTGTTGTGCCGGATTCTGATCCCCAGGGTCGGGGGATGTGTTATTGTCCCGGGCTCTAGGTATTATTATCCTGGGCTTTGATCCCCGGGGTCGGAGTGGGTTGTTGCCCCCGGCTTTGTTGCCAAGGGTCAGGCTGCCGGGGTGGCTAATTGTTTCAGGCTCTGGGTGTAGTTGTCTTGGACTCTGATTCCTAGGTCGAGGTGAGTTATTGTCCTGGGCTCTGATCCTAGGATCGGAGTGAATTATTGTCCCGGGCTTTGATCCCCAGGGTCGGGGTGGTTATCCTGGGCTCTGATCCCCAGGGTCGGGATTATTGTCCCGGGTTCTGATCCTCAGGGTCGGGGTGGGTTATTGTCCCGGGCTCTGATCCCCAGGGTCGGGGTGAGATATTGTCCCGGGTTCTGATCCCCAGGGTCGGGGTGGGTTATTGTCACGCCTCTGGATGTTGTTGTTGTCTCGGGATCCAATGCCTCCAGCACCGCTGCTGGTCGCCGTACCTGACCGCTGACAGTGTCGCCGAGTCTGGGGGCCGCTCGGCTGAGCTGTTCCTGCCCTTCGCCCTCTCTGTCGCTGGGTAGGGTCGGGCAGCTTATCATGGCTCAGAGATGGGAGTTGAGAGTTTGTGGGTGGGGGTCTCAAAGCTCCGAGTCGGGGCCGAGGTGGATTGAAGAAGGCGCCAAATCGGGTCGCGGGAGCTCGATTGGAGGGGCCTGAGGCGGCAACAACTCCCGTTCACGTGGGGAGGAGGAAACTGAAAGCGGCTCCGGTGATTGACCGGCAGTATTCGCACTGAGCCACCTACTCAACCCCTTCCCGGTGACGGCCTGATCCACCGGAGTCTAGGGCGCTGCAGAGGGACCATCAGAGTGAAACCTGTCTGAACAAGGCAGAGTACATCGAGCGCAGTACGCTCTCTGTCGATTTCAGTCCCTGGTCGCTCAGCCCCTCTCTTTTAGAGAAGCTATGTATCCTCCACATTCTCCCTCTGATTCGTGTAGCGTAATCAGACTGGTGAAAATTGTTTTTGTTCATCAATTTTGTCCCGTGGATAATTGGATGTATGCAAGTAGGTATTTACACAATTTGAATGTTGTCGTTTTGCAGATTGGAGATCTGAAAAGCACATTGGTGGTTGTGACATTAGTAGACCCATGATTGTCCTGAGTTATGAGCTTGTTTATATGTTTATTTTTAAAAAAACAGTATTTGATGGAACAATAACAAAACCCAATAGCCAATAGAGAAACAGAAGTTTAAATTTTATGTTTTACAGTTTAACAATTTAATGTGTAACTTTTTATTCCGCATACTAATATTTTGAGATAAACTTGAATATTTCCTGTACTACACAGCAGATAAACACATTTTTAGTCACGGGGTCAGTTCTTCTTGGAGCATTGCAGAATTGTTTGATCAATCTATTCCACACATTTAAAACGATGTTTAATAGTTTTAGGAATAGTTATTAATGAATTAGAATCTGATTTACTTCATTTATCATCTGTATTTTATGCTCTGCTACTAACCATCTTTGCATTACTCACTTGACAAATATTATAATTGTACACATAATAGGTCAAATTGAGATGACCATTTTGTTTAACAACTTAAATTTATACAGCATCTTTAGCACATAAAATGTTCCAAGGCACCTCTTTGCAGTGTTAACAAATCAAAAATATCATCCCAGTTCATAGAAGAAGATAAGGACAGGTGTTCAAATTCTTTGTTAGGGGAGACAGAACTTGAGATGTCTTCAGAGTTAGGGGCCCAAAGGTGGAGTAAACAAAATTGTAACTATGCAAAAGATCAGAAATTGACTTCTATTTCCTCATTCTTTATTTAGTTGTTTAATTAGAGTTTACACCAAATAGCCAGCAAAACATTGCGAGAATTACTTTTTTTTCTGTTTGTTCTGTACAGAATTAAATATATTTTGAAATGAGCTGTGGACTGGAATTTAATTTGAAAAATTAAGGTTAATTTATATGTATGTAGATTGATAGATGCCTGGGAGAAAGTTGCTAGAATTTCATTGAGAAGTTTGAATAGTTTATAGATAATATTAGATGTTCGAACAAAATATCATCTGGTATCTGTTTTTTTGTTTTTATTCCAATTCAATCAAATCAAATCCAATTCAGAGTCTGAACAAGTTGAGATATTCGCTATCCAAGCTGACAAGACAGGACTCTCACCTCCTGTCTTGGGCTTGATTAACATACTCCAAGCTGATTGGAGTAGGCATAGCTCCTCTCCAAGGCTTGATCTCATTTGCATCTTAGCCAAAAGGTTGAGTTGCTGCTTTTAAAAATTGTTTCAAATGAAGCTAAAATGCAACCTAATGACTTCAACTAAGCACAGCATGTCAATACTACATTTGATCCTAGCCAAAAGGCCAAGAAGTGATGGTATTTAGTTGAGAGGATAGTGTATATGTGACTAGAGTGCCTAGTTATGAAACTGAAGCAATTTATGATTGCACTGAGAAGCTGATGGAATACTTCAGTCTTACTGTTGCTGTCTATTGCTAGTGGCAGTCAACATGCATTTTCCAAGATTACTATTTGTAATTTTTATTCTGCCTAATGCACAGAATTATAGAACCTCTACTGTGCAGAAGAAACCATTGGTTCCATCAAGTCTGCACGAACTCTAGAGCATCATACCCTCTCCTCTAGCCTATCCCTGTAACTCTATGCATTTCCCATAGCTAATCCACTTAACCTGCTCATCTTTGAACTGTGGGAGGAAACCGGAGTATCTGGAGGAAACCATGCAGGTATGAGGAGAATTCACACTCCACACAGACAATTGTCCAAGGTTGGAATGGAGCTGTGAGGCAGCGGTTCTAACCCCTAAGACACCATTAATGTAGTGTTTGTAAACTTTGAAACAGTTGAAATTTTTCATGTATCTGAATATTCTTTTCAGAAATTTCTGTGCTTTGAACCACTGGTTGAATCAGATAGGTGGACATTTATCCAAGTATTGCTACTGTATTGTTTCATTAACAGTCATGGAAATTGGGCTTTGGGACTTTTCCATGTGGGTCTTGCACAGGTATGAGTTTTGGTTTGTTTGATTATAGAACTGGGTTCGAGCATTGCAATTTTTTTTCAGTCTTGTTTGGGATGAAATACAAAGGAAAATCTTGGTTTTGGCTCCAGGTTAGAAGATAACAAACAAAACCTAATTCATATAAATATTTTTTCCTAATACTAGAGAAGTGTGTTCTTTTTAAAAACAATATTGGAGTACTGAATAAACTTTCCATGTTACTTGCCAGTTACAGGACTTTAAGACTGATGCATGTGTTGGTTTCGTTTTTATAGCAATAAGTTTCTTCTGTACTGTGCTCGTTCATGAAATACACCGGGAAAATTAAATATTGTGCGTCTGACAGCCTGCTTTCTGGTTATGGAAGAAAGACGTCAGGGACCCTAATTGAATGTGATCCATATCAGAAAAGTGGATCCAACCCATGCAATACACAGTATTCACCTGAAATGATTGAATTTTCACTCCCTGCCAGGAAGCTTTGTTTTTAGTATCAGAATTCATTGTATGGCACTGATGCATGTTAATTTGGAGCTGAGAGTTGAAGTTCTTGGATACATGAGCTGCAGTGAAATTGATCTTAAGATCCTGCTGGAATTTATTTGATGCTGTAAATGTTTTTATTTGTATCTTACAGGGTGGTAAATGGGCCTCTCTTGACGACAGGTTTTGGATGTCTCTCTTTCTCTCTCTCTCTCTTTCTCTGTCGGATGGGCTTTGACCTCTAAAGAGTATGGAGAATCAGCAGTTAGTGTATGCAAAGCAGGAGACCAATACTTCATCAAACTCGGGCACACCTGCTGCATACTTTGTCATTCTCAAGCAGGCACCTGGGAGTGGTGGCACTGAGCGCAGTATGTTGGTGGCTAAACAAGAACTCGGGGGTGTTGGTTGCATCTTGGAAAAAAGGAACAAATTGGGACCAGGGAGAGTCCGCCACCCATTTGAGTGCTACTCTGGAAATGTCTGCGTCACTTTAGAGAACCAGGAGATGTGGAGTCAGTTTTATAAGCGTGGCACAGAGATGATCCTCACAAAACACGGCCGGCGCATGTTCCCAAATTGTAGGTTCTGCATCACGGGGCTAGATTCTTCACGGAAGTACATTTTAGTAATGGATATTGCTCCTGTTGACAACCACCGCTATAAGTGGAATGGGCGCTGGTGGGAGGTAAATGGTAAAGCGGAACCACATGTCCTTGGCAGGGTGTACATTCATCCTAATTCACCTTCCAGTGGGAGCTACTGGATGAGGCAACCTATCTCCTTTTACAAACTGAAACTTACCAACAATACTCTTGACCAAGAAGGTCACATCATCCTGCATTCCATGCATCGGTACCTGCCACGCTTGCATGTCATTCCTGCTGACAAACTCACTGATGTAATTCCCCTTAATGGCCCAAATGTACTCACCTTCACTTTTCCACAGACTGAGTTTGTGGCAGTGACTGCTTATCAGAACATAAAGATCACTCAACTGAAGATTGACTTCAATCCATTTGCAAAAGGCTTTCGGGATGATGGGCTAAACAGTAAGCCAATGCGGGAGTTGAGGCACCGAAGCAATGAATCAACAGACGGAGGTTGCAGTGATGATTCTGCTTCTTCCAAAAGTGTAACCGAGTCCAGCGGGCACTTGAAAATTAAAAGTGAGGGACAGTCTGAGACAAAGTCTAAGCACAAGAAGATGCCGGGTGAAATCCATGCATCTCCGGGTGCAGGTTTTGATGGGGAATTGTATAACACTGATGAAGAGGAAGAATCCCCAGAAACTGAGATACCAAAAACAAGTGAATTTAATGCAGAAATGAGCACAAAACCGAAGAGAACAACTGAAAGGTAAGCAAAGACTTTAAAAGAATAACAAATATACCATGTCTTGTTATTTCATGCAATTTTTCAAATTTTACAACAAAATAATCTTTTTTATTTTATATTGGCAATAAAAACTTGAACTTATTGTCTATTTCCTTTAATATTCAGACAATTGGCTCTTTTTGTTAACTTGGTTTGATGCACTCCATACTTTTTAAGATCAGTAAAATTCACTCACTGCCTCCCTCCATCAAGCATGCTCATGGGACTTGTAGGATAGGTTAAAGGTGTATTAATACAGTCCCAAAATACCTCTACTGCAACAGTGTGAAATTTCCATTTTCAATCCGGACCTTGTTGCTTCTATAAATTAACACAGTGCATTGATCCATTAGGTTATTCAGTCTTCAAACACCCATTAACTTTCTTGCTGTAGAAATTACCTGATGTGCTATTGTGAAGAAGATTAACTAGCAGGGTTCAACAAAGGATAGGCAAGTTAATATAGAGTACGAGTCAAATATGTAGTAAATTCGAAAGTGGCACAGTGGGTTTATTTGAGATGCCTGGCAATGTAATTGGCAGACCTAATCCATTTCAAAGTTATTGAGTTTATGTTTCCAGAACAGCTTTCAGTTAAATTGTAACTATCTATCTTAACTCTAGTTTCAGAATGTTGAAACTTTCTGCATTTGGTGTGTTGTGCTGAATTGTTGTTAGCCTGATGGTGTTAACAAATCCATTGAAACGTGGTATAACCACTTGTTGGGCTGTTTAGCCCATCATCCCATGTGGCCAAGAGAAACTTAAAGTATATCTTTCTTGTGAGGAATAAAATCTGAATAGAGCAGCACAGAAAGAGTTTATCAGTGTAGTCCTGTGTATTTTGTTGCAAACTGTTGCTCTGTCTCAGCAGGATGTTCAGTTGAATAATATTATCCCAATTCATGAATGGTGACTGGATAGTTGAACAATTTGACAAGTAACATATGGAATTTGAATTTTGTCTTAAGTAGGCATATCTGAGATACATTTGATCAAGTAATGTTGCTTCAGCCTAGATTCCCTTCACTTGAGACAGTTGCATTTAATTTCAGTATTCAAGACTAGTGAGTTTCGTGCCTTCGTGATTGGTTCACCATCTCTTCATTGGCATGCAGATAAAACCATGTGTAATGTAATTAGGTTTTGTCTGATTGTTCTGAGCATTTGTAGGAAGTGTGACTTTTAACATTTATATCCAGCAAAGACAGAATGAAAACTATTTTGGTTAAATGAACTGAAATCTTTGTTTCTTATGAGAAGATAATTTTAAAACTCATGAATGAGATCGGCAAACAACATATTAGAACTAAAACTAAGGAAGCAATTTTACTGTTGCGTTGTGTCCATTTTCTTAAAGTGGGCCATAAAGTACTGAGTGTGATTGGTGCCAGTTTCCGTGGCAGGCATCATTTTACAAGCACCAAATACTTGGCGTGGTCAGCCTCTCACCGGAAATGGCGAGAAGCAGGTTAATATATTTAAATCTATTAAAATGAACACTTGCATCTGCTTACTGAGCCCGACGCTCAATTGTCTGGGCTTAGCTCCCCCCACTTATGACCTCTCTGGGAAAGGTTCGTGCCATTGAGGAATAGACATGCTCCCCATTGCCCGATGGGCAGTGCCAAATAGGCAGTGCCACCCTGACACCTGGGCAATACCCACCATGGCAGGGCTAATGAAAGGAGCCCACTGCCACTCGGATCGGTGGGGAGAGGGGACTCTCTGCCGCTTCGCAGGGATTGGTGGGGAGTGGTGAGAAGGAGAGAGGGTTTGCTGCCACTGTATAGTAATCGGTTGAGGAAAGACGAGGGGGTCTGCGATCGTTGAGGAAAGGCTGTTCTGATCGGCCTGGACGATGGGAAGTTGGTGGGGTTAAGTCTCATGCCGTGGGTCCCCCAATTTGGTGGGGGGAGCTGCTTCAGGCAGCCTGCAATAGCAGGGGCCTCACAGCTCTCTCTTGTCTTCAGAAAGCTGCTACTGCTAATGTACATGTGCAGCATCAGAGGCTTGCACATGAGGACTAACTTCTGCAGTCTTTTGGTGCATTAAGCCCTACCTACTGGCTTATGCAGCGTGAATCTGATGTGCTCAAACTTTTGCAGGCAGAATGCATATGGGGGGACTAAAAACGGGCCTAAAAATCGGATCTGAAACTTTCCCAGTTTGAAGTCTGCCTGGTACTTGGAATGAAAATGGTAAAAATGCCCCCTAAATGTTTGACCTTGCCAATTAGAATCTGTCATCAAAAATTAATGCCCTTGCCACAGATGTAGTCATTTTTATGGGTATTCCACAATACCAGGCGATAAAGGATAGCACTGGAGCCGTTCTTTACTCAGTCTTACCCATTTACAAAGTGAAACATTTTAATCCTACATCTTCAAATGCAACCACCCACAGTTTCAATAAGTATCATTTTAATTTTTTTTGTATATGTGTGCTGAAATGAAACTCCAAATAATACCCTCCACCTGCATGTAATTAAACACAATTGATGTACAATGTGGAGGATCTTCTCAGCATTACATGGCAGATACCTAAAGTAACTGGTATACTTTTGCTGAATGTTTTGACTTCGTCTTAATGAATAAGGCAATAAGTGCTTGGATTCAGTGGTGCTTTTAAGTTGGTTGTAACAGTTTGGCCAGAGTTCACTGCCTTAAATTTTTGCTACTTCAGTACATTGCAGTATTAATTTGATTGCCCTTTAAGCCTTCTGGAAACATCCTACTCTGCATTCTTACCCTTGGTGATTTCAACTTTGCTTGCAAATTCTCCATGCCCCTTTCCCTTTTTTCTTGATTCTTGTCCTCACTGTACTTCCCCACATAATCACTTCTTGATTTGTGTTATCCCTACAGATCTTGCTCCAGTACTATCCTTTATCACCTGGTGTTGTGGAATATCCATAAAAATGACTATATCTGTGGAAAGGGCATCGATTCCAATTGACAAGGTCAAATATTTAGGGGGCATTTTTTACCATTTTCATTCTAAGTGCTGGGCAGACTTGAAACTTGAAAAGTTTCAGATCTGACTTTTAGGCCCATTTTTAGTCCCCTCATATTCATTCTGCCTGCAAAAGTTTGAGCATGTCAGATTCACACTGCATAAGCCAGTGGGCAGGGCTTAATGCACCAAAAGACTGCAGAAGAAGTTAGTCCCCATGTGCAAATTGAAAATTTTTCTTCACCAAAGCCATCTCTTTTCACTTAGTATACATAAGTTCTTGCTGCTTTAAATATAAAAGCAACTTCTTTCCTTGAAAGAAAATATGGCTCTACTATTGTTCCAAAAATCTTCTGATAGTCTAGATGTCTTCACATTTCACCCATGCATTCCACGTGCAAATTCTTCAAGTGTTCCCATGTTTCTGCTTTCAGTATTTTGTTGATTTATTAGCAACTTCACATTCTGAGAGTATAATTCTCCTTTCTGTAACCTTAAATCAGAAAACTGCACATTGGAATACATCTGGCTTTGTTCACTTGTGGATCTAGTTTACTGATTTAAGGGAATAGACCAGATTTTACAGTCAGAGATGAAGGCATGTTGGCATTTACTGACCTCTAAGAAAGTTGCCTATATTTGGGCAGCATGGTAGCACAGTGGCTAAAACTGCTGATTCACAGCTCCAGGGACCTGGGTTCAATTCCCACCTTGAGTCACTGAATGTGTGGAGTTTGCACATTCTCGTCATATCTGCGCGGGTTTCCTCTGGGTGTTCCGGTTTCCTCCCACAGTCCAAAGATGTGCAGGTTAGATTGATCATCCATGCAAAAAATTGCCCCCTTAGTGTCCTGAGATGCGTAGGTTAGAAGGATTAGAGGGTAAATATGTAGGGATAAGGGAGTAGGACCTGGGAGGGATTGTGATTGGTGCAGATTCGATGGACCAAATGGCCTCTTCCTGCACTTTAGGAATTCTATGAGTCTATGAAAGATTTTGTGGAATTTTTCTTTTATTCATTCATATGGATGTTGCTGGCTGGGCTAGCATTTATTGCCTATCCCTGAGGGATTTAAGAGTCAACTGTGCACCTGGAGTCACATGTAAGCTAGACTAGGTAGCGACGGCAGATTTCCTTCCCTGAAGGACATTGTTGGAAAAACCCATCTGATTTCACTAATGTTTTATGGTCATCATTAGATTTCTAATTTTATTGCATTCAAATTTCACTGTCTGCCATGGTGGTATTCGAATCTGGGTCCCTGGGTTTCTGAATTACTAGGTGAGCGACAATACCACTACACCACTGTCTTCCCTTGAGGTTAATGTACCCTATTCCAGTGTTTATGTTCAATCAAGTAGGCTGAGCAGCCAATCGAATTGAAGGACTCCTACACACGCAGTAAACCAGGAAGTAAAAATCACAGATAATGATGTACTTTTTAATGATTTCATGCAAAGCAGAATGAAGATTCGGACATATGCGCAGGGGTTAAAGTGAAAAATGAAGTACTAAACGTAAACTGTTTTAAAACTCATAGAATTTTAACGTGGAACAAAGAGAATGACACTGTACATGGATAAAGTTAGGTTTTTGGGCTCAAATTATTCAGTAATTATGGCTGGGTTTGCTGTTTAAAAATTCAGTTACATCTTTTTCAACAAGGTTTAATATTTTCAATGATATTTATGAGAATGACACACAAAACATTCATATCAACTCAATGATTCTGTGATGACTGCATTTGTGATTACTGAGTCAGTGCACCCTGTGGAACAGCAGGAAATCATTGATGGCAGCATCGAGTTCCATGTTGAATTGCACATATGGGCCCTGAAAGATGCCGCCTGTTTGAATAATTATGATATGGTGACAGTTTTTCCATCATCATAAATGCACTCTGAGCCTGCAATCATATCTGTTCATTTCTTCTTCTAAACTTTCATGCCAGTTAGTGCATTCCAAGAAGCATAGGCTGTTCTAAGCTTCTCCCTTAGCTTCTGTTTGCTTGTCATTTAGCTTTCTACCTTGCTCTCATGCTGATCTTTTGGTTGTCAGCTTTTTGCAGTATTTTAGGGAAATTCAGTGTAAGCTCGAGGAATAGCAGCTTTTCTTTCAACGAGGCACTTGATAGCTTCCGGGTGCAATATTGAGTTCAGCCCTTTCAGACTGTAACATCTGCTTTCATTTGATTTCATTTTTCTTTGCAGGTTTCAGTTGCACTCTTGTTTTTTGTTTTCAGATGGCAATTGTTCATTATTCTACTGTTCACACCTCCAGGAAATATCTTGATTTCTTTACTTGTCCCATAACAAAATAATGTGATCCCTTTGGCCCTACACCACTGGCTCTTATCATTTAATTTCTCCTGTCTTCTAGACCTTGCACTTTATGGGAAGAGTGAAGTTATTCATTTGGTAGTAGGAATTGAAAAGCAGAATATAACTTTAAAAGGTGAAATAATAGCCAACGTGTGATTGGCTTTCCTAACTGCTTGCCTTACCTGCATACTAACCTTCTATCTCCTGTATGAGCACACCACTTTAAACATGAACATTTACAAAACCTGTAATCTGTTTTACTCTTGCATGCACTCTTGCAATGGCCATTCAGTTCAAGAGCAATTGGGGATAGGCAACTTGCCAGTGACACCCACATCCCATGAAAGAATAACAAAGGAAACTTAAGCATAGGCATTGAAAGGTTGTTTCTCCTGGTTGGGGAATCCAGAATATGGGCTCTGAATAAAGTTTAGACCAATCATTTGGGACTAGATAAGAAATTTCTTCATTCGGCAGATTGTGAATCCATGAAATTTTCTATTCTCGGGGCTTGATGTGATTGCTGCCCCTTAGCTTCATTACTCAGGCATCATGTGTGCTAATTTATCATTGGTACTACTTTTTACACTGCTGTTCAGCTGCTTGGACAGTATCAAATTTTGAATTATAAGGAATATCTTCATATTAACATTGACAAAACAAGAGGCTTCCACCTAAAACTGCACAACAGCATCTGACTTTCCTTCAGGTGGTACAGTATCTCCATGTCCTATTTGATGTGGAACTAATTCTCAATCCCTACATTCTTTGCACCAGCAGTATCATCTTATTCCATCCCCACAATGTTGCTGCTTCTTTTTCACTGCACTGCAGTTTACCTGTACCTTGCCTACAGTTCTGATTATTGCAAAGCTTCCCTTTATCGATCAAAACTCTGCAACCATCATTCTATCTTATTTTCAGTCCTATTCCCAGTTAACTCCAATACACGTCAACTTTCATTACTTCATTTTCCTATTGATTTCAGAATCTTTTGCCTGAACTCCATGCCTTCACTCTTCCCTACAATTATAACTTCATTCAATCTGTTTTCTTTACATGTGTTATCTGCTGTTCCAACTCTGCTCTCCTTCACTTTTGCTCAACTTCACTACTCTATTTTAAGCCACAAATCCTTCAACTACATCAGTTTTGCACTCAACACTCTCCTAAAGCCTTATTATCCTCTCCTTTGTTTCAAAAGCCTTCTCAAAAGTTTCCCATTGTTATTCCTCTACCCCTTGTTCCTTTCCTCCTGACTGACACCAAATAAAAACATCAGAATGCTTTGGAAACCTCGCTGGGTTACTATGTTCTTGCGGGAGAGAATTTGCCATTTGCAAGCAGGTGTCTCCTGCATGTGGCCTCGTTTCACACTAATGGTTGATTCTTACAGCCCTCAGGCCAACCAAGGATGGATAATAAATGCTGCAAAGTATAGCACACATTCCGATTTTGAAAAGTAATTTGCAAGTCATGTCTGACCATGTTTTATTTTATTAAACATGTTATACAAGTGCATGTTATTGTAATTGATAGCCAATCAGTTCAGGATGAATTTTATTGAAGCCTTTTTTGTGTAGTTCAATTTTCAAATACTTCTGTTTCATGTTCTCACCTATTACAACTCCTGTATATTATGAGAACTCTTTTTGTTGTAATTATGTTCTCCCATATTTACCACTCAATTTCTGCCATTTTACAGTTGATGAAATGCAACTTGAAAGGGTCCTGAACTCAGTGGTGCACTCACTTCTTTGCAAAGGACAAAAATCACAAACCCACTTATAATCACACCTCTCTGTCCCTTAACATGGACAAATCTGTAGGATTTAACATAAAAGGACATTCCCTAAATTATTCTCTATTATGGAGGGATTGTTCTATAAAGAGAGGTTAAGTACACTGGGCTTACATTTTCCGGAGTTTAGAAGAATGTGATCTCATTGAAACCTACAAAATTCTAAAGGGACTTGATAGGGTAGACAGTGAGAGATTGCTTACGCTGGTTGGTGAAATCAAAAACAGAGGCACAGTCTCGAGGTAAGGGACTGATCATTTAGGACTAAGATGAGGAAAAATTACTTCACTCAAGGGATTGTGAACCTGGAATTTTCTACCCCAGAGGATTGTGGATGCTCTATTGTTGAATGTGTTAAAAACTGACAGAAATTTGTTGGTCTGTCAGAATTAAGGGATATAAGGAATGGGTGGGAAAATAGACTTGAGGCTGAGGTCAGGAATGATTGCATTGAATGGCGGAGCAGGTTGAATGAGCCATATAGTGCTCTCCTCCAAAGTTCTTAACTGCCTCCAAGATCAAACATGTGCAGGTAACTATTTCCCTCCCTGATGCATATCAGTATCTGAAGCTCACCCATTATCTCATCAATTCTGTACCAAAGTCCTTTAAGTTGCAGAAACCTACTGCAAATGTGATTGTTGTGTGTCATTCTGTTGTAGGTCATTTGAACTGATGCATCTGTACCAGTTCACTGCAAGACCAATTCACCTAATTCCACTCCCTGACCTTTTCCATGTAATCTTGCAATATGTTCCTCTTTAAGTAATAATTTAATTCTTTTTTGAAAACCATAATGAAATCTGGCTTCACCCACTCCCAGGTAATGTGTTCTAGACCCTAACCACTCACTGTATTAAAAAAAAATCATGTCTTTAGCCAGATATCTTCAATCAGTGACCTCTGATTCTTGATCTTTCCAGCAATGGAAACAGTTTTTTGATCGACTCTACCCTGACTTCATGATTTGATACCTCTAAGTCATGTCTCAAATTTACCCATTTTTCGCAATCTTCTCTTCAAGGGGAGCAGTCCCAGCTTGTTTTACCAATCTATGTAACTGGAATTTCTTATCCTTTATACCATTCTAATGATTCTTTTCTGCACCCTGTATAATGCCCTTACATGCTTCCTAAACCATGTGCCCAGACGAGACACAGTACACCAAAGTCTAGATTATTAGTATATATAAAGAGGAACAAGAATCCTAACAATCATCTCTATAAACTTTTCTCCACTCTGAAAGACAGCCACTTATCACTACTCTTTCCAATTACTCAGCCAGTTTTGATCATATTGCCACTTTTGTTTTCTACTAAGTTTACTCACAAGTTAGTAACATTTTTATCAAATTCCTTTTGGAAGTTCATGTACACAACATCAGCTGCAGGAGCCTCATCAATCCTTTCTGTTACTTCATCAAAAACTTAATCAAGTTAGTTAATCAACTTGCCCTTAACAGAACTATGCTGGTTTTCTTTAATTAACCAACATTTATTGAGGCAACACATTAATTCTGTTTCTAAAAATTTCCCTACCACTGAGGTTAAACTGACTTATCTGTAGTTACTGTAGTTGTCTGTAGAATACGCTTGTATATCATTTACAATTTTCTAGTCCTTTGGCACCACCATTCTATCTAAGCCCTCTCTATCTGGGACAGGGTATAGCTCAATGGTAGAACATTTGACTAGAGATCAAGGTGGATTGGAAAAGTATGGCCAGGACCTGTGGTGTTTCAACCCTCATATCATCTGGCCCAAGTGACCTGTCAAATTTAAGTATAGCCAGCCTGAGTAATACTTTCTCCGAATCAGTTTTAAATGCATCACATGTTTCAACTATCCCCTTTTAGTATGACATGAGCAACATCCTCTACCTTAATGAGGTCGTGATGTGGACGTGCCCATGTTGGGTTAAGGTGACAAGATGAGAGGTCACACAACACTAGGTTATAGGCTAAGAGTTATTGGACTGTAACCTGGTGTTGTATGACCTTCATCTTAATGAGGTCAGATACAAAATACTCATTCACTTCTTCAGGCATGCCCTCGGTAAAACTAAATTCCCTTTTAGTTCCTTGATCAGCCTCAGTACTCCCCTTTACTACTTTTACTGTTTAAGTGCCTATAGAATATTTGGATTCACTGCTAGTCTCTTCTCAAAATCTCTATTTCTTTAATTTTGTTTTCTCAATTTTCTTCTGTACCTTCTATGTTGAGGATGGTTCTCAATTGTATTTTCCACCTAATGTTTGTTCTATTTAATCTTTTCTTTGATTTACTCTCCACCTCTTTCATCATCCAGGGAGTTATGGATTTATTTGCTGATGTGCTTTAATTGTACCCAAACCATATTCTCTTTTAGAGGCAGTCCATTGTCCAGTTGCAGTTAACCTGGAATCAAAGATTGACAGGCATATCAGAGGCATCCCATTGAAGTTTGTCTCCCTTATTTTATTCTCACTATGGATTGTTACATCATTAACAATTGATTAAACTTTGCTGCTCTGTATCTGGATGCAGCTTTTGAACTCAGCCTAATTTATTTTGGATAGAAGCTATATTAATGATGGCAAATGCAGAACTCAAGACAATTGCAAAAAATCTCTTCATAGCATCCCTACAGTGCAGAAGAACGCCATTCAGTCCATCAAGCATGTACCAACAACAATCCCATCCAGGCCCTATCCCTGTAACCCCACTGACTCTAGTGGTCAATTTAGCATGATCAATCAACCTAACCTTCACATCTTTGAAGTGTGGGAAAAATGTAGCATGCGTCTTATTAATCCATTCCTGCTGTGTCCCCACCCTCTCCTGCTTGTATCTTGACCGCCTCGCCAGATATTGACAGTGTGCTGAAGTATCATCATGTCTGTGTAGTTCACATAGACATCAACCTGTTATGAGGGTCTTCAGGGGGAGAGGAATGTGGCCCTGCCAGGTTAGCACCATGCTAATTGCTCCAATTGAGAGCATGGGGCGGGGGCAGCAGCATGCCCTGAGGCCTCAGTGATGGTGTGGGAGAGGTTTCCTGCAGTTTTCGTTGGGGTGCCTATTAAAGATGAGACCCTCATTTCTGAGCAGCCAGATTTTGCCAGCATGTTTATGTCCCATCCATCTCTGTAACAGCATAATTCATGTTCCCTTAATTATTTTTTTGGCAGTGTGGTTGAATCTGGAGGAAAAAAAAACAATTATTTACTGCAGAGAAACATGCTGATTTTTTTTTCAACAGAAGCAACACACTGCCTCTGCCATCCATTTCCTCTAATGGTGTGGATGGACCCTGAGTCAGTAATCAAGAAGGTGAAGGATGATGCCAGTTTCCCCTGAGGGGTGGTGCTCTCACCAGCCTCTTCAGCTGCCGCAGCCCTTATATGGCACTACAGCCCAAGAACTGGGACACATAGTATCATAGAATATTACAGTGCAGAAAGAGGCCATGAGTAACTTTGCCCCATAAGTGCCGCTGAATAGTGTCGCTACACTTTGTGCGCATATTAGCACAATGTTCTAGAATCCACTTAATGTCTAAGAGATTGGCCTTCTCTTAGTGAATGAACTTGGGCTCAAGTCCGTGAGTCAATGTGATGCACATGCACTGCCTAGATTCTTTCCATGACACCGCAAAAACTCCAACATTGGGGAGCTCATCTACCTCATGCTCCAGAGAGACCCTTGTTTGTGATACTTAAGGAATCTTTATCTAGTGAAGCATGTCTGTGTCTGTCCTCATCCTCTGATGGGCAGGGGCCACAATGATAGTCTCACACTCTTGGGACTAGCTTATTGGTAAAAATTGGGTGGCGTGGACAAGTTGGGCTGAAGGGCCTGTTTCCATACTGCAAACGTCTGACTCTTGATTTTTTTGTAACATACTGACTATCTAGTGCTGTCCATTCTAAGTTGATTTAGGCCCAACTGAGATAAGTGTATCTGCACTGAGGGATACTGCAGAGGTATGATGTGACAATGGAGTTTCTCCCTGCTAGGGAGGTCAGCAATGACTTTGGGCCTTCAATTTCCTCCTCCCTGTCTGTCAGGTTTAAATAAGATGTTGATGAGAACTTTGGCAGCTCAGTACTGCTCAATAAATGATAGTGGTCAAACAGCAAAATAGGCACAGGGCAGATGTATCCACCATGTTCTTCATCAAAGGATCTTGCTCTGCGTGGACTCCAGTTTTGCCTTCACCAATGGTCTTCCACAATGGCACCCTCTCTCAATGCTGATTCTGCACATTTGAGACATCCTGTGGCTATTGTGAGCTTCCTTTTACTGCAGGAGAAGGAGGGAATGAGGTATGAGAGGATGATGAATTAGGATTGAAGTGTGGAGAAATTTCTGCACTCAAAGGGTTGGGAATCTTCAGAATCATCTATCACAAAGGACTGCATGCTCCAACATGAGCAGGCAGCAGAGTGGCACTAAAACCCCAGGATCAGCCGTGATTGTGCTGAATGGCAGAGAAGTCTCAACAGGCTGGATACTCATCTTCTGCTCTTATCTCTTGTGTGCTTGATGCCAGGACCATATCCCTTTTTTCTCAGCCACTGCCTTAATTAATGCCTCAGGGGCATTAAGGGCTCCGCTCCATAGGTTCCTGCCTAAATCAAAGGTGTCCCTCTGCAAACTCTTACTCCACCAGTAACTCTGCACTTCAAATGAGTTCACTTCTCATTGTTTCACTGATTCATTGTGACTGCTCAAAGTCCTTGCCCTCAGAGTTTCTGAGTTAACTTTCAACAGTAAAGCCCATTCTTCCAGCCAAACTGTAGTGAATCATACAGTAACTGTAAATTTCTGAAGGTTCTTTCTCTTCAACCGGTGGACAAGCTTGCAGGAGCAGTCTGCCTTGTAGCCAACTGTGAAAACGGCCTTTTACCTTTGCAGACTGCAACAAATTTTGTTTCTCATCTGCCTGGCTTTCTCCTCTTTGCCTGTGCGTGCACACACACTGTTGTTCAAAGTGTGAAATAGTAAATTTTCTCCTTAAAAAATCTGTGTTCAGTTAAATGCACGTATCTGCATTTCAGTAACATCTGACCTGGGTCCCTGTCCCCGTGGTAACCACAGCACAGAGGCTTTTGTCAAGCAGAGCTCATAGAATTCACATTACTTTCTTCTTTATTCCATTTTACCTTAAGTTAAAGAAAGTCGTTTAAAGCGAAATTATGTTATAAAGCCTCACACTTAAAAGACCGGGAAGCAGCAATTTGTTTATAAATTAATTATGACACGACAAATAGTTTATTCCGCAATAGGACTTTTGAAATCAGGTTTTGAATTGCCACTACAATCCTAGGAAACAGCAAAGAGCATGGCTTATTTTGAATTTTGACATGATACACTGCATCGGAAAAAGGAATGCTGGCAGGTTAAAGATGTGGTTTATGAAACAGTAGATAGATGAGCTGCAGGGCTCGAAAGATAAATAATCAAGAAAAAAAATTAGAGCTAACAGGGCTGAAGAAACCCATGGGAAGGGAACAACATTGGGCTGAAATAGAGAACATAGGAAGACAAGGCATGGGGCAGGGATACATACTGAAAGGCTGAAAAGGAACAAGGAAGCCGGGGGAGTTCCGCGCAAAGGACTAGAGTCTTGCAAGAGGCAAATAAGGTCAGAAAAGGCTGTGATGGGGAGAGCAGTGGGGTAAATTGTAAGAGATTTGGAGGCAATGTAGCTGCAGATTTTGAGAGGCAGGACAGGAGAAAAGTGGGGTAGGGGAATCAGATCTAGGAAGTAAAAAAATTAACAAATCAAATCTTGTTTTTGAAAATTGTGTGAAAAGGAAGATGTCAGATAGACAAAATTGCAGAGACCGTTGAGTTATTTGAGCTTCATTGCCATCTAGTGATGAAAGCCTGCAAGTATATTGTGTTATAAACGTTTCATAGAGAAAACTTCCCATTATAAATGTCGGTATATATCTTTTTGAACACTAACTAAAATGTATGACGCAAGAAATAAGGTGTGTGGTGAAAAATGTGTACTATATGCAACATTTTTATTTATATCTAATATGCATAAAGACTAAAGCTGGAAATTGAATCTAAAGGCATAAAATTCCTGGACAAAATAGAAATTTGGTTAGTATCTCAAAAGAAAGGGTGGGAATTTTTAGTATGTTATTCTATCTTGGCCGGATTTCTCTGACTTTGTTCGTGGCTGAACTTTTCCAGTCCTCCTGGATGGAGATTTGGCTGAATGCCAAATTTTCCATTCTTGCTGGCAGCACTGGTGAGGTGAACGAGAATTCTCGTCCTTGTCTTCCATGTTCTGAATTTTCAATATTTTATGTTTTATTCTAATTTAGTTTAGGTGTCCTGAGGGATCAAATGATTGGCTCATATTTTATGGTAGGAGTGTTAGCAACAATGTCAGCATTCAGTCCTCTGAACTGACAGTAACTTCTGGAGTCCGTGCATGCACAGTTTAAAATGGAAATATAGAAGTTTGTGTTATGAGGGTGCACTGTTGAAGTACCCCTGAATGCAATTAATTAAAAATTGAACTGATGCACACCTCTACAATCTTAGTCTTAGTGAAAGAACTCTTAAAAAATGTTGCAGTAAGTAAGTTTTAATGTACTAAGTTAATAATTACTAAATTCCACAATCCTAATTATTTTAAATTTAATGATTTTTAGCTTAGTTTTTTTTGTTCATTCTTTCATGGAACATGGCATTGCTGGGCAGGCCAGTATTTATTGCTCATCCCAAATGATTCTTGAGATGATCGTAGTGAGCGGCTGACTTGAACCACTGCAACCCACATGATGTGGGTGTGCTGACAGTGCTATCAGGAAGGGAGTTCTGAAAGCCCATAGACAGTAAAGGATAAGGATTTAGTTCCAAGTCAGGATGGTGTGTGACTTGGAGGGGAACTTGCAGGTCGTGGTGTATCTATGCATCTTCTGCCCTTGTTCTTCTAAGTGATGGAGGTCGTGGGTTTGGAAGATGCTGTCAAAGAAGATTTGGTTATTTGTTGCAGTGCTTAATATATGTAGTAGATTCAGCTTCCAGTGGTGGTAGAGGATGTGAATGTTTAAGGTGGTGAATGGCATGCCAATAAAGTGGGCTGTTTTGTTTTGGATGGTGTTATGTTGTTGAACCTGCACTTATCCAGGCAAATGGAGACTATATTGTCACACTTGTGCATGGCTCAATCATTTTATTTCACTGTCTATACTTTCTGGTTTGCTGTGTATGAGAATACATAAATGTGATTGGCTGCTTATCCTATTTGATGACATGACTGTTGGTGCACCCCTGAAGATCCTGTTGATTTGAAGGCTGATTCAAACCGACTTTCAAAAGAGGAAAACTATACTACAAAAATTGTTAAATCTTTGACACCTAGTGAATTGTAGAAAGAACCATTGTTTTTGATGTAAAATGCAGCCCAATATTTGAAGAATAAAATTTGTGAATGTTATGAAGATAAAGGAATCTAATTTGTAACCACATTGCTCTTGGAACTGGGTTAGACTATTCAGCTTCTTGAATCTGCTTTGCCATTCAGTTCATGCCTTATCTGTACCTTCATTCCATTTATCTCTCATTCCATTTTGCTTGATATCCTTACCAAACAATAGCCTCTTTATCTCAGCCTTAAGTTCCAGTTGTTCCATTGCACTTTGGAGAAGAAAATTTCCTACTTCCATTATGGAGGAAGGGTGAACTGCTTCCTGAAGCCATTCTAAATAGCCTAGCTCCAATTATAAGATAATGTTCCCTCCTTTTTTGATTGCCCCAACAGAAGAAAAGGTTTCCCTGCATGTAGTATTCTATGGCATCCTTTTAACATTCCCTAATAGAATTTGTTTAGTATAAATATCAAAACTAATTCTTCAGTAAGCATTTTTGGATGCCAATTAACCGTACTGATATTCATTAATGCTATGCTAATTTGAAATTGCCTGCACCTCGTTAATGTTGGGTTATAGATTTAAATATATTGGATTCTGAAGCATATTGTATGTTCAGTGTGAATTGTCCTTGAGCATTATTTTCTTTATTTATTTCCAGCATCTTGAAACACCTCCCTCATGTGTTTTCAACTCATCCATTCAATACAGCATCATCTGAAGACCAGGAAGAATCATTTAATATTATTATCAAAGAAGAGCCACCTGATGATGACTATGACCATACAGCAAACCCAGAGGACCTTGATGGTGCTAGACTGAAGTGCAAGGAAGAGGAGGATTATTTTGATTCTTCTTCTAGCCACAGCACTCCAGTGTCAAGGCCGCAGCTTGATGGAACAAATCGTGAGCTAGTTAATAAAACTATAGGTAAAAATGGTGCAAGTGAAGTGGATCCAACTGTTACTGGGGTCACCAAGCGGCCATTAAGCAGCTCTGAAGGGACAGCCAAAGCCAAAATGTTGCGAATAGAAAGTGGCAAAATGCCTGTTGTTTACCTGGAACCATGCACTGTTACAAAGGGTACCATAAAAATATCTGAACTTCCGCAAAACCTACTGTCTCCTTGTCGGAGGAATTGGACATCTCTGACACCTGTTGCTCTTGGCTCTCTGAACTCAGCAGAAAAACCTACTCACTCATCCAGCTCTACTGAAACTTCCAAATTAGGAAGTGTAGATTCATCACCAGAATGTACCAAATACAAAGAGAATGACTCTGATTCTGTGTCTGGAAGAACTGAGAAGAAAAGGAGTACCTCTGCAACAGCACATAGTTCAATTGCGTCTCAGAGTATGTCATCTCCAAAGGCCTCAGGAGAAGATTTTGAATTTTGCAAGATCAAACGTACTGAGAAGACAACAGCTTCTGGTGTTTGTACTGAGAGTTTGCCTGTCTGTTCGAAGTCAACACGTTTGTCCTCTAAGGCATTCAGTTCTGGAATCTGGAGACCTCCAGATGGCACAACCGATAGTGTTGAGGAAACACCGAAACCACGCACCAGTTCCAGGTCACCACGTGTATCAAAGCAGCAGTTCACAGCCAGAGCTCAAAGACGGGTTCGAGTGAAAAAACTGCGGCAGTCTACAAAACTTCCCCTTTCTGTCTCTGAAGCAGCTGTTTCTTTGGCCACCCCTGAACGGCTTCCAGAACAGGACGAAATGTTCTGTGATGTTAGTCCAGATCTGGATGATGTGGAGGGTGTTACTTTTGTGTCGTATGCATCTCAGGTAAGGCTGTTATTCATTTTTAGGCATGTATCTCATTCAATGACTTTGTGTAGATGGTTAAAGAGTGTGTCAGAATACTGGAATATTGTTTCAACAGTTACCCCAGTTAAGATGTTATTGACAGAATAGTTAACAAGTGAGAATTTCAGTATGATTAGTTGAGGAGATGCGCCATCGCTTGTCATGCTCAAACTGGTCTCAGTTGTAGGTGATGCTAGTCTATTGATTATCTGAAAATCACTAATCAAACTGTAAAAGCCCACAGATATTGTGTGGACAAGTGTAAGCATACTAAGTTCCAATTCATTTGCTGCTGATCATGGAATCCAGGCCATTATAATGCCAGAAGCAGCTTTGGTAAAAGGTAAGGAGAATGAGCATTGGGGTTGGAGAGATAACCAAACGGAGGGGTTTAGAGAATAGAGACATTGCTTCAGAGCTCAAATCAAACTGCTGAATGAGGGTTTGAAAGAATTGGCTCAATTATAGCTGTTTGTTTTGCCTCCAAGCCACATCTTCTTAATTTCATGTCTTTTTAACCAGGTTTTGCTGACTGATACATGCCCATATCTTTATTTCCGACTTGTTTGGCCTTTATCTGATTTAAGTATTTGGATTAATATTTGTACAGGATGCCTTGCAGTCCCACCTGGTTGAGCAGGTGCCAGAGGAGCCAAGTGATTCCATCCAACAGACAGGTATTAACTATGCCAAGTCTTTTTACTTGTATGTGTTGAGCTATCAATCGCATAAACTCTAATTTGAGCATGAATGATTTCTCTTAGAATATTAACCCAAGCTTTTCTTTGTATCAGAATCTTTCCTTTGCTTCTGTTGAGAACTGTGTGGCAATTCCTGAGTTCAGTGGTAGATGTGTGGAAAATTAATATGTAAAATTCTTAACTAATTGGTCGGAAACAACTTTCTGGGAGAATGTGCAACAGAACTTTGTGTTGTTGTGAAAGCATCAGAGCTCTAATAAAGATCATCTAGACTTGAAACGCCAGCTCTGTTGTCTCCACGGATGCTGACAGAGCTGCTGAGATTTTCTATTTTTGTTTCAGATTCCAGAATCCGCAGTATTTTGATTTTATGTAATTATTTATCTATAACCTTCAGTTCCTTTTCTAGTCAATTATTCAAACAGCTCCCTTTTAATCATGTTATTTAGCAGGATGTTAATATGTCAGCTGAGTATCTATTCTCACACATACATTGAAGGGTGGGATATTAACTCAATGTTTCAAATTTTGTTCGGAGTCCTAGTATCTACTGAAGTTTTAAGTGATTCTGTGAGCAAATTTGAGCCCTATTTATGTTCTCTCTGTACTCAACACTGTGCTTTACAATTAGTATGATATGTGACTTTCCATTCTTGCAGTCCCTCAAGAAAATGATGAGGAGAAAATTGAACGGCTAGAAGAGAAGCTGATTGAGGACTTAACTCATTTAAATCCCAGAGTTATTCTCCACCCATCACTTAAAGCAGGTGACTAGTACTTGTAACATTGCATGAAGGTTATGCCAATATACTTGCGAAAGATGTTAAAACGTACCAAGCTGATCTGAGATGTATCTAGTTGTTTTGATTCCTAGTTTAATTTAATCTAATTCATGTGATCATTTTTATGTTACAGTATTATAATGTATTCTGAACAAAAGATAAGACATGAGCTGCGACCTGTTTCTATGCTGATTAATATATTCTTTAAAAAACTTTGACTAACTGAATGTATTCCTCCTACAGCTGGTGTTAAGCCGAGCTCCCTGACGTCAACAGTCAACCTAAATCTTAAACACTTAGGAGTGGTAATAGTGCCTTCATCAGCAGGAGTCATTAAACCTGATTGGAGAGACTCCTTAGAAAATTTTCCCGCCAAACAAACTGACCAGGGTGAGTAAGCAACCAATTTGGTGAGAAATTATATCTCCAAACATTAAACAAAAATATTTGACATCAGGCACCCTTGGGGCTCATGTTCAGTTTCACCCCAATATCGGTATTGATTTTATCATTGGGAATCGGCTTGATTCGTTCTATCTTTTGGTCATGACCGTGAAGATTTATGCTAATTTTTACTGAAGGTAATTGCTGAAAGGACATTTTTGTCAAAGCTTTTCATCTTGCATTTATGAGGAGAATCGCAAAAAGACCAATGTCAGGGGAAACAACAACTTTATACTGAAGGAAAAGAGGATGCAGATTTGGTTGGCAGGTGGACTCTGATAGAAGCTTGTTATGGTGAATGGACCAGTTCCAACATTTGTTAAATAATCCTCACACAGTATGCTAAAAATTATACTGAACCAATTTAAAATAGGCAGTCAGGCTTGTAGTGTGGCATGTTTGCATATACTGGAAGCTAAATATATTAATACACAAGGCCCTGTTGTTTGCAGAGAGGAAGAACTTGTACACACATAAGCGATAGCCATTCTCTGGTTCTTTCCACAAGATAGTACCCTGACCAATCAGTCACATTCAAATTTCAAGCAATGTTCGGCAGTTAACTGAGAGTCACCATCAATTAGTGCATTTTCCATGGCTACACCTCTGTCAATCAGAATCCACTTGCCAACCAATCAGCACCTTCTTCGTATAATATAAAGTTATCGTTCCTCCTGACATTGGTATCCTTGCAAGTTTAATTGTGAATTTAAAGTACTGATTAGTAGGCCAGAGCATTTTTAAAATTGATATTAGAAATTGCATGCAATTGATTTTTTGTGTTCATATAATTCATTGCAGACTTCTGAGTTTTGTGAGAAAGAAAACAATTTTTAAACAAAAATTTTAAAGGGAAAAGAGAAATGAAATGTGAAATCAAAAATTTTCACCATTTGTAAAAAGTTTGGATAAAAATCAGTATTCAAAACCCAGATGGTTTTCCTTTTCAATGAAAGCGTTATAATGAAATGAAATTGAAAAGAAATCAAACTAATACCAATTTATGCCCAGAGCAGTTCTACTCTCACACATTTAGTCTACCATGACATGCTGTCATGAGGAGACATCAAGCTGAAACCAGGAAATTTGGAATAGTGCAGTTGGAGGGAGATGAGAGGCTGTTGTTGCATGTTGAGGCCAGCTAACCAGCACTATTTGGATGTATGAACAAAAGTTTTGCTTCTCAATATTTTCAAGCAAGATTTATAACTCCCTTTCTTCGTCTAAAAGCAAATTAATCTAATGTCCCCCATCCCTCCCCCTCCCCCTCAGACGTAGCACAGCTGATGGATTAGCTGTCCACCCTTCGTCCATTCTCATGCTCCCGCTATTTAACTCAAATGTTGGAGAGTTGAGTCAGCCTTAGATTATTGGTTCACATCCTCACCTTATTCAAATAACTTCTGTCATTTTAAAAAGAGACACACAGACATTATTTTCCCTTTCCATTTTTATAAATAGAATGCATTTTGCTGGAAGTGTGAATAACGGTGAATCCAGATTCTTAACAGCCAGTGAATTGATCAGCAGTGAGCCCTTTATTAAAAATCTTTATTTCTCCCTATCCTCCAATCTTTACTTTTGCATGAGCAACAACCATCACTTTTAGATTTGATAATGTTTGTATGGTTGCAGTTGGTGTGATCTTCTCTAATTTTTTTTTTTAATAAACATCCTGCAGAAGAAGAAATTCCCTTTATTTCCAGAACAGGAAAAACAAATGATTTCACAAAGCTAAAGGGTTGGAAGCAAAAACTGGTACAGCAGTCTGGGACATCTGTTTCCAAACAGACTGAAGCAAGTAAGTTCATAAATTGTGACTGTGTAAAGTTAATGGGGATAGCTTTCAACTGGGAACCAAGTGGTATGGTTTATCCCACTGTGTGTGGAAGCCACTTGGTTTTTTTCATTCCATTGAAACCAGTGGAACAAAAATCAATGTGGGACTATCAAGCAGTCTATTACTTGGAAGCATATATAGAACAAAAGTGATCCACCTGAACCCTGAACCCACATTCAATGAACACAAGCTGCTGTTGATCTTTGTACCATACTCTCCTCAACTGTTCTACCCTGATCTTGCCAAATGTGATGGCTCCATGAAAATGAGGCACAACAGCAGGAGAGCCTTGAATCTTCCCAGCGGTAATGTTTGTATTTCACTATATGGGCATAATAGTGGGAGTTTGCCATCAGAGAAGGGACACACTGTTTTATTTGAGGCTTTATATTTTCAGCACATCAGTGCATCTCTTGTGCAGAGTATTTGCTGATACAAGATAGCAACTAATCCATGTAAACTTTGCCATTCAAAGTCAAAGCTAGCTTTCCCTAATCAACTTGGTTCATTATGTGATAGTAGGTATGTTAAAGAATTGCACACTTGCAATCAGACAGTTGTGGTGAGGAGGGTATCTTAGCTGAACTACTCAAATCAATCGATGAAAGTTTCTTTGGACAGCAGTAAGAAGTGAACTGATGTTTTGTTTTGGTGGTGTTTCAGGTACCAGTCAGGAGAGCACCATGAAAAATCGCTCTGCCTTCTTGAGTGACAAATTAGATGAATACCTGGAAAATGAAGAGAAAATCATCAAACAGCGAGCTGATTTGTGTGTAAACAAAGTATCAAAAGTTGTGTATCAGCTGCCCACCAAAAGCTCTAGTTATGTTCGAACGTTGGATAGCGTGTTAAAACACCGGGCACCTGATGCTACCCTTCAACAGGCCCATTCATCCAGTCAGACTATGGATTCGCCGCAGCCCATTTCAGTTGGTTGTGCTTCCAAAGCCACGAAACAGGGTTCCAACTTGGCTAGCAAAGAACAGAAGTCAGCAAACAGCATAAAACCAACCTCAAAAACAGTGAGCCCGCCAATTAAAACTTCCAGCTTTCCAATTTGTTCTGCACGTATGAGACCCCCAGCGCTATCCAAAAAGCAGATGAAGTTGATGGATCTGGAGAACAGTGCCCTTTGGGATGGGAAGTCAAGGACTTACATTACAGAAGAACGAGCAGAGGCATCGCTTATTACCCTACTAACAGCACAGGTACAGTTCAGTTTTATATTGAAGAGAAACTGGAGAAATATGTTGACAAAGGGCTAAATGGGGCTCGAGGAACTGAATGACCTACTGTTCCTTGTTCGGATGTTCTTATGAATTCAAAGCACGAGGAAATTGACCTCTATTTTTAATTAGAAAGTGTAATGCACCTATAATAAATGTTGTTCATCAAGTTATGTGCAGTTGGGGGGGAAAAAAGACTATCTTAATCAATTTTCAAATACTCAAACATTGGAAGTGTGTACTTGTTAAACTAAAGACTACACCTTGTGCTTTGATTCTACAATATATTATTAATTGTAGACCGTGGTGATTTTCAGAATTGTTCAACTTGAAAACGAGTAGGCATGAGCTGGGAGAATGATGTCACATAGTCCTTCTGAAGAGTTGTGGTTGCCATACAGTATATATGCAAGCATGTACGTGTACCTATTGCTGCCTTGTTAGGCTTAGTAATTTCTTTAAACTCCAGTTCACTGAAGCCATAATCAAAAACTATACTTTAAACAAGTTATTGATATCTAGTGTCTGGTTTTCCTGCTTTCTAGTTATTTTGTGTCTTGTATTTTGGAAAATAACCAATTATCTTTGTACAAGAGAAGCCTGTCGTACTCCAGGTACCATTGCCATTGTTTTGTTCTCCACTGATGGATTAACTGATGAGGTGAATTTGCAGGATGCACATGCCAGATGCGTGTGCTGCTTGAAGCCAGCGAGAGATTTGTGCAGTATTGTTGTAGGATACTGAAGTTATGGTCTCAGCAGAAGTGAAATAGTGTTGCAAAAGACAGCAGTAGATTTTTGCTGAACCAATTCCAGAAGACAGACAGAAAAACATGGTGCGGAATTATCCCTAAAAATTCAAACTGTCAAACTTGAGTGAAAACTGAAGTAATTCATGCTTTTTTTCCAGTGGTGGTCAGAGAAGATCTCCCACACTCTTGTGCACTGCAGAGGCTGCTAGTGTGAAATTTCAGGGGGGAGTACCTGTACCTATTGGAGAAGCTGAAATCACTGCATTGAATGGGCCACTGCATATCCACTGATCTGTCAGCGCCGAGATTGGCACATGCACAGTGGCTCTGCATTGGCCTCCCAATTTGTTGGGCAGCTTGATCGCTGGCCAGCTTCGTGAAGCGGGCTGTCTCCTCCTCTCTCTCTCTCTCTCTCTCTCTCTCTCTCTCTCTCTCTCTCTCTTCCCCCCCCCCCAATGGTTTGATCACTCCCAGGCCCAGCTGCGGGCCGTGCTACGATCTATGGCATACATCCCCTGCCCAGATTACTGGTTTCCCTCCTATCTCCACCAATCCCTATGCAGAGTGGCCACAGGACCCTCGCACCATAAACAATCACCCCTGAACCCCTCCCATATGCCCCATCCCCTTGGCACTATAAATAGTCTTTGTGCCTCCCTGCTGATTTTTGGTACAGAGCAAACTCCGCTGGGAAATGCAAGCGGGGCATGTACATTGTTGCGAATCCAGCAAACTGGCTGATGCAAGAATCTCCCGGTCCAATGTGAAATTGCCTTAGGATGGAATTCTCCCAAAAAATGCTAAGTGCCGAATTTGTGTAAAAGTTGGAGTAAATCCCGCTCCTTTTTCAGTGGGACTTTCAAAATGTACCTCCCACACTCAGAGTGCACTCGCATGAACCTCCTGGGGGCTTCCATGCCCTCCCTTCACTCTAGTGGGATCAGGCCACCAGTTCTCCGTTTCAGTCTCAGGTCTGCTACTGGGACTTAAATTCGAATTTCAATATTCAAATCAGCTCCATACCGATTTCCGATGATGCTGGAAACTCACAGAAGCCATGGCGCTCGGCAGGAAGCTTGCTACATGGCCTCCATTTACGTCTCCCACTAGAGCAGCACAGCTGGCCTGAGAATCACCTCAATGGACTCTAAAGCAAATTGCTTTCTTTTCTATAAGAGTATTGATAACATTTCCTTTGTGGTGAAGTTTATGCTGTGGTGAAGTTTACACTCACCTCAGTTGAAATTAACTGAGTATGATTTAATATTTGATTAAGTTATAAAAATGCATATTCCTCTCATCTAGGGAACGCTCCAATCAAGAAAACATCGGGTGATACCAAAGCGGGCACCAGTGTGTAAAAATGAGTTCTGCCGCTTAGGCTGTGTTTGTTCCAGTCTATCACAGATGAAGCAGCCACCCACACATTGTCGTAAACCAGAGTGCATGTTCAACTGTAAGTGCCCAAAGCGTGAGGTGTTGGTACTGAAGACATTTGGAAGACGCAGGAGGCAACTGAGCAAGGCACTGCGGGAAGATCTGATATTCTACGATGCACTGGCAGATGATGAAGAGTGGAAACCAAGAACCAGAAAGAGAAAAAAGAAGAAAGTGGTTGAATATGGTTAGTGCTTGCCACATCAACTATCTAATGGAGAGCAGGGTTTAGTAACAGAATAGAAGTTGAAAATACTAGTCCATAAACACAGCTTGTGCATTTCTTCAGATTGCAGGCCAAATTTCATGGGTTGTGTGACTGGTTCTTCACATACAATTAGAATAGTTACAATGGAAAAGCTTACATTTCTGACAAACTATTCTTAGAGAAAATTGTAATTCTTTCTAATATTTTGCAATAAATTCTTAATGAACATTATAGACAGTTTTCAATCTTAAATTTATTTTATAGTTCTTCCTGTTGAACTTTCTATACATGCCAAAAGATCTGATTTTCTTTTGTTTAATGGCCAGTAATGGTATGGTATTTTGATAATAGAGGTAATTCATATTACTACTTTTAAGATCATGATGTTTGCTCAGGACTGGGAAGACTCTGGAGTGGAGATGGATATGGTGCTTTATAAAGGTGTTTTGAATGGGAATTGACTTTTGGCTGTTCCAATTCAATCTCAGTCAGTGGCAGTCCTGGATAGGCAAGCTTCAATCTCAATTGCTTTGAGCAGGGTTTGAACTTGAATGGATAAACCTCGTTGGATTTTGAATTCCACACATTAACCATGTCGGCCATCGTAGCTCTGGAAATACAGATATCCCAGATCTCTTTCTAGAAATTCCTCGCCAACAACCAGTCAGCGAGACAGCTTTAATACCTGTTAGCTGGGAAAGAAACCACGGAGTGATTGTCTGACATCTGTTTGGAGTGGGGGTAGATATGGTGGTGGTGCTGAAGAAGGAAAATTCCAACTTCTAGTCTACAAACAGTGCAACTGCTTATGGGCCCCTTCAGGCCCATAAGCACCCTCTTTTATTTTTATTTTATCTCTGCACCCTCTTTTATTTTTCAGAATTTCCCAGGCTCTGGAATTCTGGTTTCCATATGTTTGAACAAGTTCCTTTATTTATGATACCAAGCCCCATCTCTCATACACTAACAATCTTAGCAGACTCCTATACACTAGAATCTATACTTAAATTATCATTTTAATTTTGACTTCATCATCTAGTCTTGTCTGCTTTGGTGCCCTTTACTGTCCTGTCTGTTTCTCACTCTATGTTGCTTCATTATTACTTCTTTTTCCTCCATAGGCTGGTGTTGTTGTCACTTTGTTACTCTTTTCATGTATTCTATTATCAGGTGTCCCATCACAAATTTGAGAAGCTTCGAAACTTCCATCTTAGCCTCCCTGGGCCTACAAGACTGATAAATGTTGCTCCCTGATTGTTGGCAAATGGCTACTCCTGAATTGACATAAATCCATCTAGAAATATGCAGAATGAGGCTGAAAGCCAGCATTGTGCACAAGTTTATTCTTTAAATGGATGTGGATGCTACTGGCAGGAACAGTTTTTGTTGCCTGTCCCTAACTGCTCTTTAACTGAATGGTTTACTAGACCATTTCAGAAGATTGCTAAGAGTCAATCACGTTGCTGTGGGTTTGGAATGATGTGTAGGCCAGACCAGATAGGGATGGCAGATTTCCTTCTCTAAAGGGCATTAGTGATCAGGTACTTTTGCCTAACAATCGGTGATAGTTTCATAGTTATCATTACTAGCCTATTAACTGAATTTAAATTCCATAAGCTGCCATGGTGGAATTTGAACCCATGTCCCCAGATTATTAACTTGTTCTCTGGGTTACTAGTCCACTGACATTACCATTAGCCACCATTTCCACTAAGATTTTTCTCTGTTCCCTGCAGCAGTTCCTCAACCAGAGCAACCAGTGCGTTCATATCCTCTATGGGTTCGGCAGGAAGGGGAAGTGGACCCTGAGCCAGTCTACACTGCACCTCATTTGGAATCCTGTCATACCACCAAATGCCCCTCTTTATCACAACCACAGTCTCCACTTAGTCCAAAAGAGCCTGACTCCATCGAAGCACACACAGAATTGTCAACTCCTGGTAGTTCACCAAAACCTACTGAGGTAAGCAGATGAAAATTATGTGAACAAGACCAAGAAATGTACTTTCAGAATAAGCAATATTTTTTGGCAGTTTGTTTTTTGCATACAACAGGAGCAATCTAGTCAACTTTTTCATCAGTTAATCCATTTGATTGGTTCACCTGAACTCTTGGAACATACCGGATTCATTGATATAATGCATTTATGATCAACGGAGAACTTGGCATTTATCTTTTGAATGGGGAGCACCACTAAGACTGCAGCTTTATTTTTCGCTATTCCTTCTGGACACTGCACCAATTCAATTCTAGTTTTATCACACAGATGCACGGATTAGTAATAGTAATAGATGTTCACCTTGAGAGGAGAACTTTCAGAAATGTGAGCAAACCAAAGGTAGACATGTTGGCCTCCTGGATAACCTCATCTCATTATGACTGAGGGTCGAGATGCTGTGATTAAGGAGGCTAATGGTCTTTTCATGGACACAGAAATTTGTTTGTTTTTTCTTAGTTTTTGTTGTCCCATGGACCATTTTATACTATATTTGCAGATATGGAAAAGGTTATTGGCTTTGCACACTGTAGAACATAGAACATTACAGCGCAGTATAGGCCCGTCAGCCCTCTATGTTGCGCCGACCTGCGGAACCAATCTAATGACCCTCTAACCTAAACTATTCCAATGTTATCCATAACAGTCCTTTAACAGTGCAGAGACAAAATTTCCTAGCCTTGCATGAGCAACCTTCTTTCTTAGTTGGAGTGGGAGGGCAATCAAATGTTGAAGCTGCATCTGCGGACGTCCTGGTTGAATTAAGTAGTTATTGAAAAATGGTAACCATTTGATAAGGTCTTCTAGTAGGAGTAACTATTAGTTTCCAAAATGCCTCTGCTACAAATACAAATTGAAAAAATTCTCTAATTTTTTTTCAGGACTACTTCAGTACTACTTCCTGCAATGTGTGTCTCATTTTTTTCAAGAAAATGTGTTATATTCTTGCTCATGATGCATTTTTTCAGTATTTGCCTGCATTGAATTTCACCTGTCAAGTCTAATTCCTGATGTGTTCAAATTTTCTTGTAATTTTATTCTTTTCAGCTTTTGGGTTGACCACATTTATTAGCTTTGGAGCATCTGAAAATTTAACTATTATGCCTGTGACTCATAACACTAAATCCATTGTCATACACTCGTTTGTTTTCTGTCGCACCCTCAAAAAAAGCAAAAAATTAGGTTGGATGGGCTTCCTGTTCATGGACCTGTAAACACATATTAGCGATCTAGTTTATTTATTTATTATTATTACAAGTAAGCTTCCATTAACACTGCAATGAAGTTACTGTGAAAATCCCCTAATTGCCCCACAGTGGTGACTGGTCAGATATACTGAGAGAAAATTTAGCATGGCCAATGCACCTAATCAGCACACTGTTCAGACTGGGAGGAAACCAGAACACCCAAAGGAAACCCACGCAGACATGGAAGAATGTGCAGACTCTGCACAGACCAGTAGGACCCAAGTCAGGAATTGAACTTGGGTTCCTGGTGCAGTGAGGAAGCGGTGCTAACCATTGTGCCACCGTGCTGCCTTGATTATAGGGTTTACAGAGAGTATCTCTCTGTAAATACTGAAATGTGCATTTTGTCTGCTGAGTGAGAGGTTTTGCAGTAGCACCATTTAGCTCAGAGAGCCTCTTTCTCTACCACAGCAAACTCTGCAAACCTTTTATTCCTTTGAAGGCTATAGCAGTATTGCTGCTGAAAGATAAAAATTGCAAAATTATTCCAGGAATATGTTGAATAACAAACATTTTAATTCCATTCTGTAATTCTACATCAAAAAATACATGGCCTGAAAATCATCCTCCAGATTATCAGGATGTGCCAGTGATGTTATTTAAAGCTATTTAGTTATCAAACATTAACATATAATAGGTGAGCATTTTGTTCCTTGCTACCTGGGTAAACTTGTCTTTACTTTAACATTTTTTTTATTTTTATGCTTACTCAAGACTGATGAGAAGGGACCAGTATACTGGTATTTTGAGAGTATGATGACGTGTGCTCGTGTTTGTGTCTTTGAACGCAAGGAAGTCGAGAGGCCAATAATATGCACCTGCAGTTCAGAGCATGGCTGTGGACAGGTAAACTCCAAATCTATATGGCTTTCTGGCATCTGTTAGGTCTCTTTTAGTGCAACAGAAGTTGGAGTGCAGGTATAGTATCTCCATTACTACTTTTTTATATGCTCAAGTCCCACTCAGGAATTTGAACACACAATCTAGGTTGATACTCCCATGAAGTGCTGAAGGAGCATTACTGACAATGCTATAAACCAAGATCCCATCTGCCATGTCAGATGGACGTTACGCTATACAAAAACAACCAGGGAAATGTTTGCTAATGTCCTGGCTTTTATTTATCCCTCAACTAACGTCACTAATGTGGTCATTAACACATTATTTTTTGTGGAGCTTGCTGTGTGCAAACTAGCTGTTAGCTTTCCTACAGTAAAGTACAGTACAATACAGCAATGGCTGCACTTCAATGCACTTTGCTTGATTGTTTAAAAAGTGTTTTTTAATGTCCTGTGACTGCAGGAAGCTCTATATCAATGAAAGTATATTGTTTTTAGCACAGGTGAGAAATATCAGTGGTTAGGAAAGGGATTTTGATTCCCTGTTGTTTTGTGCAAGTGAGGTAAGATAATATTGGAGTGTCCTTTACTACCTCCAGCAAGTGCTGAGGTTGCTGCAGTGGGTATCTGTTTTCTGTCTCTTAATGTATAGGAAGAATGCTTTAGTGGTGTTTGAATTTCAGTTTAGAGAAAAACTTGCTGGTCTGAATTAATTTTGTTTTGTTCTTAATTTAGTAGGAAAATAATTGTGCCAGTCCATTGTATGCACGTCTAAATGGTCTCAACATGGAACCACCTCAGCTGTGGTGAGCATGAGAGAATGGCTGCTTACCACTTCTCTTCCTCAGTATCACTTTTAGCCAGTTATAAAGCTAGGCTGTCAAATGTTTGGGTACCTTAGCTCAGCAGCTTCAATGGTGCAAAATAATGGAAAGCCAATGCCTTACCTTCAGTATCCAGGTCAGCCATAAACATGTTCTAAAGCTCTGGGGAGATCTGCATGCTGCTTGCATTCATCTTGGATTAGGCAGTTCTGTACTTGAGCTGACCACCTGGGAAATAGATTGACGTTGCCTTCAACTCCCATCTCTCTTAATTTATCCAAGGCCCAACGCAAGTCCCAGCAGAGGTTTGGAGCCCACTGTGTTCAAATTTTCAGTGTTCAAAAACGTCCCAGTTTTTCTGTTATCTTGGCATGTTGCAGCAGTTGTCAGTCATGCAGATATCTTACCAAACAGTGAGAGCAGCAAATGGATTATGGGGGTCAAGGTGGCAATTCAGCCAAGCCAAAATTCTTCCAAGATTTAACTTTTCAGGACACAGATGTGTTCTTTTCTGCCCCCAACCTTTGAGTCTACCTTAAGTTCTCTAAAATTAGGAGAAGAACATATAGAGAAGTGTATAGAAAGAAAGTGTGAGGTGTGTGTGAATAGTATGCAGAGAGAGAAGATATGAAGATCAGTGAGCAAACATGGGAAATTGAAAATGAATGCGAACAGTGAGAAGAATCCAGAGGGATATGCAAAGAGCGATTACGATTGAGCAAAGCTTGGAAACATGAGAGTTGAAAGAAAGTAAGATTTATATTTTATTGGCATGTTTCTCAACCTCAGGACATCCCAAAGTACTTTTTGCCAGCAAAGTGTTTTTAAGTGTAATCACTGTTTTAGGAAATGAGGCAACCAGTTTTAGCACAGCAAACTCCCACATAGAGCAAAGAGCTAAAGGCCATATAATCTGTTTTCAGGTGTTGGTTCAGGGATAGTCAGGCAGGATACAAAGGAAAACTCTGCTGCTCTTTGAAAAAATTGCAGAGGATTTTTTACATCCACCTGAGACACTTAGGTGGAATTTTCTCATTCATCCTGACACCAGAATCGTAGCCGCAGGTCATGGACCATGCAAAAGTCCATTGATCTCAGACAAGATTTTCTGGCCTTGGGGAAATTGTGGCTAGAAAATCCTAATGTCTCATCCAAAAAATGGCACCTGTAATGATACACCACAATTCCTCAGTGCTGTAATGAGTGTCAGAATAGATTTTGTGCTCAAGTGCTTGGAGTGGGATTTGAACCTGCGACTTCTTGAGTATTAATACTGAGCCACAGCTGATATTTTATTAGAAATGTGTGCAAGCTGTTCAAAGACAGCTGCAGAAGAAGAAAGATATGTAACTTTTTAAAAATCTCAAGTTGTTTTTAAAAAGTTTTTAAATTCTTTCATGGGATGTGGGTGTCTGGCACGGCCTCCATTTGTTCCCCATCCTTAATTGTTCTTGAACTGCATGCTTTGAAGCCATTTGAAGAGGGTATTTAAGAATCAACCACGTTCCTGAGGATCAGGAATCATGCGTAGGCCAGATTGGGTAAGGATGGCCGAATTTGTTCCCTAAAGACCGTCAGCAAACCAAATGGGTTTTTACAACAATCAACGATGGTTTCGTGATCACCATAACTATGACTAACTTTCAATTCAAGATTTTGTTGATTGACTTTAAATTTCACCAACTGCCACTGTGGGATTTATAGCCCTTGCCCTGAACATTAACCTCTTGATTACTAGTCCAATGACAAAAGTGAAGTCTTATTTATTATATTTTTGCATTCGGACATGAATGTTTCAAATTGGCGCTTTTTATCTGTCCCACGTTTCTTTGTTCTTGGCCTTTAGCTTACAAATCAAGTCATCATCCTTGTCAATAGATGATTCTGCTTAGTTCCCAAGGGTTTATTCAATAGCACCTTTTCTGTTTGTAGGAAAGCAGCTCATACAGTAAGGTGAATAACAAAGAAACAGTTGAATCTTGCAAGTTGAAAGAATGCAGTGACTCCAGTTCGAGAGAGGGTAAGAATCATTTTGTACGTATTGTATGCTAACTCCAGGTGAATGAAATGAAATAGAGAATTTTTAAGATTGCTGGAAGAAAATGTCCATAAGAATTGGGTTTATTGAATTGCAGTCACTTGAGCCCCCTCAAATCGCCAATATGTATCATACAAGGAAGGAACTGATAGGTTCACAACCACGTGTAATAACGTACTTCACTTGGAGCATCAACTAGTATTTATCTTTCATGTTATGTTGTGATCAGAAATGTACACAAGATTCCAGATTGGGAAGGAGGTGACGTGAATCCCTGTATGTGCACAGTATTGCATGATTTGAGTTCGACTCCATTTGCTGGATAACCCAATGTCCTATTTATCACTGCTGGAATCAGAAATGGTAATACTTGGGAGATGTAGATCATGAGGGATACATCTCCCCTCATGAAAGAAAATGTGAGAGTGCGGCAAATAGTGCATTAGAGTAATCAAATCTAGAGGTTTCAGCAGCAGACGAGAGGAGTAGGACGAAATTAGACAATGTTGTGGAGGTGAAATAGACTGTTTAAATGGTGATGTAATCGGTTGTTCATCTTGAGGCCACGTTCAGCCTATATTAGTAGTTAGGAGAGGGATGGAATTGGTAGCTAGTGAACGGAGTTGCGGACCAAAGGTAATGGCTTTTGTCTTCCCAGTGTTCAGTTCGTGGAAATTTCTGCTCATCCAGTTCAGCACTAAACAGTTTGGAGGGTTGAGAGAGATGGTGGAGAGGTAGAGGTAGGTGTTGGCAACGCATATGTGGAGCGTAATGCTATTTTGATTGATATTGCTGCAGTGCAGCATATAGCAAAGAAATAGGAAGGAGCCAAGGAAAATCCTTGGTGAATTTGGCACAGTGGTTAGCACTGCACCTTCAAAGCGCCAGGGACCTGGGTTCAAATCTGGCCTCGTTTCACTGTCTGTTTGGAGTCTGCACATTTTCCCCATGTCTGCATGGGTTTCCTCTGAGTGCTCTAGTTTCCTCCCACAGTCCAAAGATGTGCAGATTAGATTGATTGGCCATGCTAAATTGACCCTACTGTGAGGGGATTAGCAGGGTAAATATGTGGGATTACCGAAGTAGGTCCTGGATGGTGTTGTGATTGGTTCAGTCTTGATGGGCCGAAAGGCCTCCTTTTGCACTACAGGCATTCTATAAACTTCAGGGACAATGATATGGGAGTGGGAAAAGAAGTCACCACAATTGAATTTCTGGCTATGTTCAACAAATAAGAATGGAGCCAAGCAAGGGCAATTCTCCTAGCTGGACAATGGAGACAAGATATTAGAGGAGTCTGATTGTTTATGGTACTAGACAATAATTTGCTTCTGCTCTCTCTTCCTTTTGAAAATGAGCCAGACTTCTCATGCCTAATCTCTGTTTATACTATCCTTTCTCCCACCCCTTAGAATTTGTATGTGGCTATTATGTGAGAACAAGATTGGGCTTGACAGTTTTGCTTTTCTTGCACAAATAGCTTGTTTTCTATTAATGTCCAGCATGGCAATACGCGGTGTTACACACTTCGGTGAAACTGCTTCCTGGACTGTTTCCTGTAATTCTTTGACATAATTACCTTTGTATGGAAATTGAGCACTAAATTATCAACTGTGGGCCTTCTTTATTCTTCAGTCATCAAATATACAGACTTTTGACCAGTGTAAAATTTCAAAATTTGCTTATGATACCAAAGTTGCAGGTAAGTTGTATCAAAGGCTGTAAATCAGTTAAAAATGATAAAAAAGGATATTTTAACACAATCTGAAAGAACATAATCTGTGATTTTTGAGGCTTATTTCAATACTACATCTGGCTGGAAACCTAACTAAGACATTCAGTTTGGAGAAAAATGTGCATGGATTTGGGAGATGACATCCTGTTCAAGAAGTTTGCAGAGGAAAGCAGGGTTTGAGATGATTGGGTGGTGAGGTTACTTTGAATGAACAGAGAGGGCAAAGTGGCTTTGCTTGAGAAGCAACATGATGATAGCAGATTTGCAGAGGAATGAATCTTACCCAAAGAGGGAACTATTAATAATACCAGCTAACATTGGGCAGTGAAAGGGAAATTGAATTATAACAGCTTGGTCAGAAAAACCAAAAAAGAAATCGCTGAAAAATCTCAGCAGGTCTGTCAGCATCTGCAAGGAGAGGAAAAAGCTAACCTTTTGAGTGCAGATGATCCTTTGTTTTCTCTTTTGGCTTCAAATTCTAGCATCCACAGCAATTTGCTTTTACTTGGTCAAAAAAAGATTGCAGGAGCAAAAGATGCGTCTTGTGGGCAAGATGAGCTTAGAGGGGAAGACAAAAATTGAGAGAGAATCCAGCGAATGACATGCGTCCTAAGCTAGATAAACATTAGGGAAGTCTGGTCCAGTGTGCTAAGTTGGGCGAGGGAAAGGAAGGGAAGCAACAGAAGCAGTTGAATGGATGTCCTCAGTCTGTTCTGACAACAAGTTCATGAGCTCTTTGCATTTGTTGTCAGCAATGGTGAGAGACAAGGGAGAGTGATTTTAAGAAGGCAGTTTGTAGTAAAGAGAAGCCAGGGATTATCTTTGCATTCCTGGGTGAATTTTGAATATTGAGCAGCTTTAGTGAGAGCAGGACCAGTCGAACTGGTCCAGTCAAACCTAGCAGTAGGTGGTTAGACCGGTTTTCTGCCAAAGAACTTGCAGGCTGTTCCTTGGGTTTAGTGGAGTTGGAATGAGGGATTTACTGGGAACAATGATGAGATTGAGATTGAATAATGATGTTAATGGAGATAAAGTTCATGATGTGGTTAAAGGTAATATAAACATGACATCGTACCCATTTTGGATTTAAATTAAGATACAACAGAATTTAAGATAAGGGGTTTCCATCGGCTGATATGCCACGTGTCCATCTGGTGTTGCATTGTTATATGTGATATGGTCAAGAAGGTTCCAGGATCAATTGTGTATGATACTAGACAATAATTTGCTTCTGCTCTCTCTCCCTTTTCACTTGATATTGGAAAATGAGCCAGAGTTCTCAAGCATAATTTCTGTTTATGCTCTCCGTTCCCCCATCCTCCTTATAATTTGTATGTGGCTATTAAGTGAGAAAAAGATTGGGCTTGGCAATATTGCTTTCCTTGCACAAATAGCTTGTTTCCTATTAGTGTCCAGCGTGGCACCATGAGGTGTTACACACTTTGAACTGACTCCTGGATTGTTTTCTGTATTTCTTTGACATAATTGACCTTTGTGTGGAAGTTGAGCACTAAATTATCAACTGTGGGCCTTCTTTATTCTTCAGTCATCAGATATATAGACCTTTCACCAGTGTAAAATTTCAAAATTTGCCTATGATACCAAAGCTGCAGGTAAGGCAAACAGGAAGATAGAAAATGACTGCAGCAGGACATAGGCTAGGAGCATGGGTACTCAGGTGGCAGATGGAATTCAATACAGAAAAGTGTAAGGTCATGTATTTTGGCAAAAGACCATAGACTTAACAGCACAGTTCTAAATAGCATACAGTGACAGAGGAATGTTAGATTTTTATTCTCAAATCCTTGAAGATGGTGACATGACATATTGGTTAATAGGTAGCAAAGCATATAGGATCTTGGATTTCATTAATAGAGGCATTGAGTAGAAGAAACATATGCTGAGTTCCAACCGGAGTGTTGTGTCAATTCTAGGTCACCACACTTCAGAAAGAATGTGAGAGTCTTTACAAGAATGCATAGGAGACTCACTAGAATGATTCAAGGAATGAGGGATTTTAGCTACAAGGCTAGGTAGGAAAAGCTGCGGTAGTTATTCTTGGAGCAGAGGAGATTCAGAGAAATTTTGAAAACGGTGTACCAAAATATGACTTTTAGTTAGATAAGGTAGATGAGAAGAAATCGTTCCCATAAACTGATGATACAAAGGCCTAGAGGACACATTTAAGGATTTAGGCAAGAGATGCAGGGAAGATGTGAGGAAGAACTTTTTTAAAGCAGTGATGTTCAGTAACTTATCCAAGAGTGATGGGAGTGAACATTGATTTCTTAAAAAAAAATTGGATGGATGCTTGAGGGAAATAAACTTGTAGAGCAACGGGAATAGAGCAGTAGTATGAGATTGACTGGGTTGCTCTGTGGAGAGCTGGCGTCCTGATAACCAAAATGGTCATTTTCTGTGCTATAATAATGACCTCTGCAATCTTCACATTAACTTGCGTCATCCTCTTTAAATGCCTTGTACAGTAATAGGACAATAAATGCATCCTTTCACTGGGAAAGAGTTGAGGTATATTAGAAGATAGGATTGTAGGTTTTAAGATGACTAGGGAAAGTTGTTCACTCAGACTTCTAACATTGGGATAGTGGTTTTGTATTGTTCATTTGTATGTTAATAGTGAAGAATTTTAAAAATAATGAGGGAATACATAACACCAGTAGGTAATCTAAAATATATCTGCAGAGGTTGGCCTCTGCAGAATATGTTATATGCATTACCTGAGCCTCATCACTCAAAACTCAAAGTCAGTCACTTTGTTTGGCTTGTCTAGTGCTGGACTGTGAGAAATTGGAAGATTGTGAAAGCAACTTGACGACATCAAATCCTGCTGAGATGTGCATTTCAAAGAAGACACAGGAGATGGATTTGGCTGTACAAGGTGACATTCCAAAAAAAGAGATTGCAGAACTTCCTTCAACAGAGCCACAGACATCAGCGGAGTCCAAGAATACACCTAAACTGATTGAGATTATTTCAAATTGTAATTGGGAAGCAGAGCGTGCAAACATCCTTAAAGTTATTGCATGTCACACTGCCAATAAGGGGACCTCAGAAAAAATATACACTGGTAACTTCCTTGTTGAGATCATGTCAAATTACAGTAAATGTCAAGATCTTTCACCTGGAGGTGTACCAATTTATAGCTCCTTGGTGAAAATTACTCAACCTGGCAATGAAGAGAAAGATGGCAAAGTGTCAGTTCACACTGCTTCCATTCAAAAGATCTCCCAATCTTCAGGACGCAAGCTTACAGAAACACGACTGATTGCACCAAAAGCAACACCTATCAACAGTACAAAAGAGAAAGTTGTGCTAACCACCTTTCGTTCAGGCTTTCCAGTGGCTAGTAAGATAAAGCCAGTATCCAATGCTACGGCATCTGCTTCTCTCCAAAGTGGCATGATCCAGGTATGTAGAAAGAGGGAACAGAAAAATGATGTAGTTCATATGATGCCTTGTGCTGTTGCACTTGAATATAAATGGCTTGAGTATAGTTATTAAATTAAAATCTTAAATTCTATCAAATCTTTATGATTTATAGAAGAATTTCTGTTAGCAAAATTTCCTTTCAATGATGAACCTTTGATGATTGAATAGTTTTTCCCTATGTCTCTATTTTTTGTTGTTATTTCTTTGATTAGGTCAGTGGAAATGAAACTGATGAGACAAAGCTGACACTAGGTCAGGTTGGAGCACTTCATTCAATCAATAGAGTGATTGCTAACCTTACAAAGAAAGTGAAATCTACTGAATCATTCAAGTCAATCTCGAGTACAACGGTCACTTCAACCTCAGCTCAATTTGCCTCAAAGGATGCAGTATCTTTCACCTCACCCATTGACAGCAAAGTCTCACAGAATACCTTTGTTACTTCTGTTAACAAAGACACAGGTAAGGAGGATATCCAAAAAACGAGATGCATGTTAAAAACAAGAAGATATGGATGAGAAACCTCATGCCAACAGAAACAAGTTAATGTAGGGATCAGCATACTATGGATTAACAGGTGGCCAGCAGTACTGTAGAAGGTTATGTGCAATTATAAATGCCAGTTTGTGATGCAAAGATCTAAATAACAGGTGGAACAAATTATAGTGGCCATTTATTAGATAACCATTTATTATTTAAGCCATAAATTGGAGGTGGAAGTTAAGGGGAAGATGTTTTTTAGCATGAAGCCATGCTATGCAGATTTTATCAGTTCTCTGGGGCAATTAATACTTTTAGCAGTGCAGCCAACGTTGGCTTTTAGCAGTGCAGCCAACGTTGGCTTTTAGCAGTGCAGCCAACGTTGGCTTTTAGCAGTGCAGCCAACGTTGGCTTTTAGCAGTGCAGCCAACGTGGCATTCCTCTTTAATGCTTATACGCTTTGCAATTATCAACCTGTGACACTGTCTGAGCATACAAATTAGTCGATGCAGCACCACTAATATTCATCCGGTAGTAAGGATACTTCAATCGCAAGCAATAAAAAAAACTAACTTGATAAAGTGAAAGGGTCAAACTTGAAAGAAAAAGTTTAATATGGAAAATTCATTACTCTCAACACTTGGGGTCACACCAGATCTCCATAATTCCCATCTATTCTCTATTATACTGGGTCAGCTGACCACCACATCATTTTGCCATTGGTTATGTTGTCTCCCAGGTCAACTGGTCAGCTGACCCTCAGCATGTACCATTGGTTACATTATAATAGATTCCAATCTTATCTTTGGTTATGTTATAACAACTAGAAGTAGTGGTACATAAGTGGATTTCTCCCCCTGCTATATCAGTTTAAAATCCAAGTTATTACTGCATCATATGGAGCAGCGACATGTTCGGAAATGAGATGATGAAAAAAAGTATCGAAGTTGTTATCTGGACCTTTCTAATTTGGCGCAAGCTTAATTCCAAGAAACCAGATGACTGGCTCTGTGACACTGAACTGCACAGAATCATAATCATAGGCTTATTGGAGTTTGTTCTTTGGATGCTGTTCTTTGGCTACAGTACAGTGAGAGAGCATGCTAGTGGAGGGTAAGATGGAAAACATGAGGAAACAATAATGGCAGGATTTCAATACACTTTCTGCTTTTCACCTGGTTCCTGACCAAATAGGCCAATTGCTGGAGAGAATAGTTTACTCAGTAAAGTTTTACAACACCAATTTTAAATCCAACCAATTTATTTGATAGTAAATCAGCGAGCTTTCGATAGTAAATCAGTGAAAGTCGAAATCTCGCTGATTTACTATCAAATAAATTGGTTGGATTTAAAATTGGTGTTGTAAAACTTTACTGAGTTTACCCCAGTCCAACGCCGGCATCTCTACATCGAGAATAGTTTACAGCAGGGGGTCAGAAACTGAAGGCAGTCAATCTGGAGGGAGATTGGGTGTAAGAATCAAACTTCAGTAGTTGTTAGGGTCAGGAATTGTCAATCAACAGAGGGAGGTGGAGATTTAATTCTTCTGCATCTTCTTTGTTTGCAGGGATTCATGCTGTACCTGATGGCTACACTCATCTTGTAATAAATAAAGACAGAGCTTTGCAACAGTCAACATGCTGTTTCAGGTCATTGCAACCAGTGCTTAGTGGGCAACAGGGTGGTACTGCATTACCACCAACCAGCATTACTGCACCAATTGGTTCTCCTCTTGTATCAACAGTTATGGTTATTACAGCTGCCCAGAGTGCTATCCCTGTTATAGCTGGTCAATCACAAAGCAATGGCTTGATTGTTTCAGTAACCACAGGTGTCTCCCCCTCATCGAAGAGCTCAAAGACTACAGATGCATTAGGGACAAAATCTTCTGCAGTGCTGACAAAAAAATTTTCAGAAGAGAGTGCTGAATTTACAAGTACAATTGAAACTCCAGCAAAAAGTACAGCAACAACTGTGGTTGCTGTGATCTCTGCAAGTGCTTCAGGAGTCAGGGCGATATTAACTCCAGTGCTCTCCCCCAGCTCGTCTACCACGAGCACTGCTGCTTTAACCAATACTGTTAATACAAGATCAACCATTATGTCTGTGGCATCAACACCAAATACATCTGCAGGTAAGCTACAGTTCTACTGACATGACTACAGTTGTGAAAGTTGGCATTTGAGTTAGAATGATGTCCACATTGAATGTGTAAAAATGAAAGTCACCAATGTTGACGGCAGATCCAGAGAGAAATGGGGGAAAATTTTAACTCCACAGGACTGCCAAGGGTAGGATAAATTTAAAATATTGTGAGTGCACTCAGACTTGCAAATCCTAGGCTGACATTGAACTGCAGTATTGAAGGTATACTGCACTGTTCGTGCCTCAACCGAAAACTGAGACCCTGACTTGCCCTGCAGGTGCGCAAATGTTAGCAGGATTTTTGAAAAGGTAGCAATTAGACTCAGGAAACCAGTGCCACAGTACAAAAAGTAAAAGATTATTAAAGACCAGTGATCGATGGGAGAAATTATCTCAACATTAACAGATATAGGATACCCAGACCTGTCAGACAAGTTCTGAAGTTATCAGTAAAAACGCAAAAGTTATACATTTTCTTTATCAGATTCCCCACCTTTATTATTTTAAAATTAATTTCATTTAGTACACACGTCAATACTAATCTGTCAAGTACCTCAGCCAACTGCACTGTACCTTCCAGCATGAAGACATTTCATTCGTTCATTAAATTTGAGCTACTTCTTTTGTTGCAAGGTTATGTTAGATGCTACTATAAAGGCCAAAGTGGATCTTCCTACCAACTCACTGCCAAGCTGAATAGACATGTGTTCCTGCATCCAGGAGCCTATCTGTTCTGTGTCTGAGCAGTGACTGAATCTATTTATTATTGTTGCAAAATATATTCCTTCATAAAAAAACTTCCAGATAAGAGCTTTGCTGGCTAATGGGTTCCCAAGCCTTTGGCTTTAAACTATTTATCTGTCCCTTTATGCCTTTCGGTAACTTGCTTTGACAAAGTGAATGATGATTCATACAGTACTTAAAATATATCTAAAATATCAGCATGTATGTTTTCAAATCATAGTTACTTGTTTAATTCTCTTTCTGCATTCACGTATATAAGTTATTCTCTTGTTTAAAGAATTATTTAAATCTTTACTGTCTGCTGTGTCAGTGCTTTAATGTATACTGTAAAAACTAGGAAAAATGTAAAATAACCGCTTTCAATGACAATGTAGTACAGTATTGAACTGCACTGTTGAATGTGCTATTCTTGTTAAACTGAGGCCCTAACTTGCCTTGCAGATGGGCATATAAGATCCTATGGTATAATTTGATAGAAAGGTTTGTTTTCCATTTGGTCAATATTTATCTCCCAAGTGACATTAGCAAAATTATTAATTAATCTTGTTTTTTTGTGGTGACTTGCTGTGCACTGCATAATGACTACACAAAAAAAATATTTCAGTGGTGGTACAGTGCTTTGAGACACCCTGGGATCATAAAAGGTGTAATATAAATTAAGTATTTTTGTTTAGCCTAAAAGTCTCAGTTTCAGTGGTGGATCTGGGTGCATGTTAGATGAAACACCTGATGGAGGCTGGAATTTTGACATGATCCAACAGAAGGTTGTTATCTAGAATCCTATTGTCCCTCAGTTTGCACACACATAAATTTCACCCGAAACAAATGGAATTTGGGTTGATGGAATGTCCTCAGCCTACTATTAAATCAGTGACTTGGAGGATAGGTTAAATGAAATGTACAGGTTAGTGGAGCAGTGTGAGTGAAGACCACTTAGTGGCCTAGATTTCTTCAATGTCGCTGGGAAGCTGCAGTAATATTAGCTCTCCTTACAATGGAGGAGTGCAATTAGACACAAAATGGTGAAAGATGATAAGGGTGGTGACTGAGCAGCAAACAAAACTGCCAATCTTCCATTTAACCTCACCACACCCCAGTGATACTTTTGACCCTGGATACTGTCACATAACCGTTAGTAGAAGCCACCATTGCATGCCCAGTGCGCACATGCCAATGGCTCAAGGCAAATTGGCTCCTTAATACATTATATTTAATAATTTTCTCATAATAATTACTTCAGTTATATCCTCAAAATAACTTAGTTTAGTCCAAGGAGATCTGCTAACTATAAAGCTATTTTAAGTGTGTGGTTCCTGAAAATTTGAAGTATTAGTCCAGTTTCCCTGCTTTCCCATTTCATTTTTTCCTTCCTGAAGAGCCTAATTATCACTGGGTTAATGATTCTACAGATGCTGACAACTCCTTACTGCCTCACTACAGAGCTAATGTTTCCTTTTGTTTACTTAAAACATACCTTCAGAGTTATAAAAATACTTATAGTAGTGGTAGCATTCATACTATTGGGCCAAACTTTGTATTCAAGTTCTGCTTTAGGCCTCGATGACCACCGAAGATGTATACATAATATCAGCCTGTAAATCCTTCCAACTAACCTCATGGCAGGTAGTAAGAGCAGGAGAATTTCCTGGTCAGCTATAATGCAGGCAATGGCAAAGTACTGTTGTACTTTGCCAAGCATAATCATAGACCAATCTAGTGAAAGTCCATTGTTGCCACTGCCCTTTTAGAAAATGGTACCTGAAGTGTAACTAAACACATTGACGTTGAGTTGCATTAATTAATGTATTCATAGAAAAAAATAGGTGCAGGAATAGGCCATTGGGCCCTTTGAGCTTGCACCATCATTCAATATGATTATGGCTGATCATGGACTTTCAATATCTCATTCTTGCTTTCCCTTCATACCTCTTGATCCCTTTAGCTGCAGGGGCCATGTCCAGCTCCCTCTTGAACATAGCTAATGAACTGGCCCCAACCACTTTCTGTGGTAGAAAATTCCACAGGTTCACAACTTAGTGGAGAAATTCTTTCTCATCTCAGTCCTGAATGGCTTACCCCTTATTCTTAGACTGTGACCCCTAGTCCAGGACTTCCCCAGCAGTGGGAGCTTTCTTCCCGCATCTAGACTGTCCAGTCCCATCAGGATTTTATATGTTTGTGTTTCATTTAGTTATTTGTTATGACAGGAATATCTAAGCAGCCTGAAGCTGCCAACTCTGCTCCATCCGATTCATTAAAAACTATGAAAACCAATGGACCACGACTGCTTTTGATACCAACGCAGTCTACTGTGCCTTCTGTCCGGCCTGTCCAGAACTTACAATTCACACCTGGACAGAAGATGATACTACAGCCCCTGAGATGTCCAGGTGGGAACCTATTCCGACACCCAAATGGCCAGATCATCCAACTTGTGCCTTTACCAAATTCTGGTCCTGGGAATCGGCCAAATCTTCACCAGATGGTCCCTGTTACTGGACGAAATGCAGGTAAGTTCTCGCTTTGAGTCTTGAAACAGTTTTGCTGAAGATTTATTTTTGTAAAGTGAACTGATTGTTAAATGAGGCTGTAGTCTTTCTTAACGCAAGTCAAAAGAAGTACTGTAAACATTCTTGTAATGAGCTCACATTAGCTGCTCTTTCTTGGTACTTTTTAAGCAAATAAAAGGACTTCCCTAAAAAGTAATAAGCTTGACATCTATTCAGGTTAAAATCCTAGAAGGCACTCTATAAAATAAGTATGAAGTCATCAGGATGACTCAGTATAGCTTTTCAGCAAAAAAAAGGCAAGCTTGACAGGTGAACTGTGGAGGTCTTCAAACTCTAGATATTATTTAAGATTTTGGTAAGACTTTTGATAAAGAAGTGAGCTGTTACTTGATGTGGAAAAGCATAAAAAAGTATACAATTAATGGATTGGTTTCACAACCGGTTATATCAAAGTAAGTGCACTTTGGATTGGTGCAAAGCTATGAGGAAGATACTTCAAGGATTGATGCTGGCACCTTTTAACATGCCATTCGTATGTCAATGTAACGATTGAGCCAAAAGTATCTCTTTGTTATTAATGTACCAGAGAAATTGAAAACAATTGTGGAGTGAAAGTTGCAAAACACCCGTAAAGGTTAGGAAGTTGGGCTGGGAAATGAAATCTCTAGTTAACAATATAAATGAGACTAACAGAATAGACCAGTATGCCATTAAACCCCTGAACTTATTTTGCTGTTCATTTAGATCGTACTTGATCTATATCCTTGACTCCATTTACCCACTTGGTTCAGTAACCTTTATTGCTTAACAAAAACTTTACCAAACTCGGTCTTAAGCTTTTCAATTGGCTTACCCCTCTCTTGAGAGAGAGTTCCAGATTTCCACTAGTGTTTGAGTGAAGTGCTTCCTGACATCACTACTAAATAGTCTAGCACTAATTTTAAAGTGATGCCCCTTGTTCTAGACTCCTCCACCATCTCGTGGCCTACCAGAGGTGATAGCTTATTTTAGCAATACTCCCAATTCTATTAAATAGCTCATTTGGATCTCCATTTGATTATTATATTCTACTATGTTCAAGTCAATCAGTTTTTTGTAAATTAACCCTTTTTGCTCTGATGTTTCTTCACATTGGAACTAGAAAATAGTGTAAAATGAGGATACGGTAGTTTATACATAGAATATAAATTATTGTTTGAAATTGAACCTCCAGAACTCTTGTTTCATTCCCAACTAGATTAATGCCAAAAGAGATAATCAAGGCTGACAATATCAGTAATTCTAAATAAAAATTGCATGGGATAGAATGAGAAAATTAGTTGAGGGATTTTAGAAGTGAATCGTGTATTCTGTTTTTGAATGCTGGGATTAGCCAAGAGAACATAAATGCTATTTTATATGTTGTATATGTGTGTCCTGTGGAGGATGCACTGTTTATTTTCTGAGTAAGGAACATCTCGGGATGATTGGGGAATGCTCTGAGTGCCATAAACCAGATAATTTATTTTTCATCACATGCCTTCCTTAATATGTCAATGAAACTTGCATTGCCAGATTTTGCCATACTTGGGTGTTTACATTTATCATGAATTAATAATTGCTACAGTTTCTTCACATGACAGTTAATACTATGAACCATATCCTGATTTGTAACAATACTTAATTTGATTGTGAGAACTCCTAATTTATTTTCATTGTACTTTGACTGCTTTACTTAACATTTCCGTTTTACATATCAGGATCCACAGGAACAATCCGCTTCCCCACACCTACAAAAGCCTCTTTTTCAACTCCTGTTCCTAGCAATAGCACTACACCTCCTGTTGCCCAACAGGGGATAATACCACAAAGAGGGAGGCCACGTACTACTTCTGCTACAAAAACCAGCTCTTTTGCGCTAAATGTATCTTCTGCTTCACCCATGGGCTTGGCAGTTCCCATTACAACCACACCAGGGACAAAGTTTATAACTGTTAATGCAGCCAATAATCCTATTTGTGCAGGCAATTTGGTTTCCTTACAGCCAGCTGGGTTTGCGTTACTGCAGTTACCTCCTGGGCAGAAACTTTTGCCAAACACTATTATAACCACTGGGGGACCACTGAGATTTGTGAGTCCTCAACCTGGTGTATCTGTGGCTGAAAGTAAAGACAGTGAGAAAAATAATGCGGATGCGAAAATCACCAAACTGGAGAGCAGTAGCACGTCAAAAGAGCAGTTGATTGAACCTGAGTTAGACGACATTCATTTTGCGGACTCTGAACTTGTTGAAACAACGGTGTCTGAAAACATATCTGGAGAGGACCATGCAAGTGCTGACTCATTACCAGAAGTTAAACTGGGAGACAAATATGATGCAGCACCCTCCTCTCCTTCTCTCAGTGAGGTGGATGATGAATTGGAAGATGATTCTTTGGACCAGAAAGCTGCAATAGATAAGTCAACCCCAGCAGAACTGGCCGACCATTCTTACACCAGTGAAATGCAAGCTGTGGAAGAAAGTAAAAATAGAAATTCCTTCTGGGAGGATGCAGCAGAAACTGAAAAAAGTACTTCAGAATGTAGCAACAAAATAGCTGGAAAAGAGACAGACAATACCATCAGTACAGAGGAGAAAAAACGACTGCTAGATGATATAATGGAGTTGAAAACAGAAGTTAAAGAAAACCAGAGCAGAACAAATTCTTCTGCTATTTCCTTCAATGAGAAAGAGGATTACCAAAAGGATTCTGGCAATGAGGAATTTATGGAGCTTGATAAAGACCTGCAGTATGCAAACAATCTGGAATCAGATAAAGATACAGATTTTCAAAGTGATTTGGAGGATGGTGAGATTCCAAGTGATATAGATGAACTTGATGTTGAGAAAATGGTGAGTGCTGTCACTAATCAGTTATATAGCAGGCCTTCTAGTATCTCGTCATATAGATTATGCTATTTGAGTATTTTTTTTGTCATTGTTCCTAATAATACATGGCTATAGTAAATGATTTTTAATAGTGAAGTTCGTGTCCTCTGGGTATAAAGTGTAGATATACTAAGAAACAAGTTGGGTCACCAGTTTATCACGCAATTGGCAGGATAGCAGTACAGCATTTTTTTAAAAATGGAATCGAACCATTTCCAATTATGCTTACAAACTAGGAATCTTCTTTCCTCAACATAGCATCCTAAATTATTTGAAGATTTTCAAATCACAGCTTGTGAAACAACCTTAATACAGGGCAGGGCGAGGGGGCAGGCCCCAAGTCTAGTTCAGCTGAAATGGGGGTCAAATACCATGCTACAATAATGTCTAACTACTCCCAAACTAGGAATAGTGGACAAAATAAATGTTTTTGTATTTTGTTTTCATTAGGATCTTTAAAAACAAGTTGGATGGTGTTTAACTTGAAATTAAGGCTAAACTCCATTGGGGAGCATAGGTGAAAAGAGGTTACCTCAACTAGCTTTTGGGTTTAAAAATTTAATTTCTACATAAGAGAGAGAAAAACACAAATTAACTATAAACTAGTAGCCATGTTGCCATGCCTTTTGTCCTTCAGTCTATCCAGTACTATATTTCGTAGTAAATCTAGCAAGGAGAGATATGTGAATCTTCATTCTGTAATAGCACAATCACATATAGCTCATTTACCATTATGGAAGCCAATTCTAAAACATGCTCCTATCTAATGAGGCTACTTTCACGGGGGCTAGCTCTTTGAACTATTCAAGAAGTTCTACTCCCTAAGTACATTCATTCTTCTGTATCTTTCCAACGTATGATCTTGCTTGGCATCTATAATAAAAACAAATTTAGCGTGGGTGTTGGAAATCTGAAATAAAAACTAAAAAGTGTTGTATTACTCAGGAGATCTAGCAGCATCTGGAGAGAGAAACAGTTAGTGTCATCCAAACTGGAAGACATGAAATGAAATCAAGAACAAAGACTTCATGGCCAAAGAGAGTTTTGGGTGGATTTAAACCATTGGGCATTGTGATTTCTATTTGCCAGGTGCAATTTAAAAATAAAGGAGAACAGGCAGAAAGTGAATCTGCATTGAATATGCATTTCTCCAAGTTTTCCTAATTCAGGTTCCCAATTTCCATGTATATTGGCACATGACACTTCATAATTACTTCATTTCTGATATAATTAATGGTTGAGGGTTCTATGGCATTAGAAGTTGTGGCTATAAATATATATTGTATAGTTGCTCCTTCAGTGATGATGCTGAATAACAGGTGGAGCTCTTAAACTTGTTTTATTAATATTTTAAATGAAATCCATTGATATTTCTCGCATGTGTGCACAGGGTGTGGATTGGGGAGAGGACAGGGAGGGCATGTAAAATGCCATGGGCGTTTATCCCACCACCTTTTCTCCTTGCACCTGAACTCATCTCTATAATACAGGGAGTGGGCAGACAGGCACTGAAATCAGCTAGCCACCCACTATATAAAAATGACCATTTAAGAGTCAATTAGGCTTGTTATCAAGTTTATTGATAATATGTATTAAAGTAATATGCTGGCCATGCCATATGTTTGGTACAGTCAGCAGGGCAGGAGTCGGAAGCCTGATTTTTATTGTGAAGTAATTAGGGAAAGTGGTCGCTCTTCAGGGGTTGCCTTTTGCTCCCCTTTGATTGAATCCCCTTCCTTTCTACCTACTTCTTCTGACCCCACTTTTTCCCTAACACTCCCAAACATTCCTGGCCCAAGACATGAAATTATCTACTCCACGGATGTTTAACCTTGCCTTGAGCTCCTTTCTTCAGCTGCAGTATCAACAGCTGCCCTTGGTACCCTCTGATTTTGCCAGGACTGATGGAACTGTCAGCGAGTTGGATTGCCCAGCTGTTCCAGTGGTTGGGACTTGCATTCCAATTTTCCGTTCCAATCCAGTCATTCATAATTAATGAGTCCTGTAGCGTTTTATTGCTGTGGGGCTGCTCATTGTGTTGTTGGGCACCTTACCATCCATCAGCCCTGTCATTGTAGCAAATATAACCTGAGTTGCCATTTCCTTGAAGAACTTTACTTGGGAAGGAATATGTATCTCACAGTGACTGATACAGATGACAAATGTCATGGATTTCAGTTTTATCCTTAGTTGCTATAGAGAGTCCAGGTCTGAGACTGCCTTATATATATACTGTATCTGCGTGAATATATTGTACAGGAATGGGTGAGTACTTTAAAGTGTTGCCGTTCATGACGTTTACTGATTTTTTTTAAAAAAAAATCATTTTTGCAGTTTGAGTCAACCTCCAGTGAAGAAGCTGTAGATATCGAGACAGTGGATGAATTATCTGAGAAAATCAACATCGCTCGTCTTATTGCTTCTGCTTCTCGTCATCACACCAAAGCAAAGTATGAGATTGTACTTTTAATTTACTTTTTAAATCACCGTATTTTACTATTTTGTGAAGTTACATTTTTCATTTGTCAAACAATGACTTACAAATTAATCCAGTGATGCAAAAAACATCAATATAAATATACATAGTAAAGTGATTTTGTAAACTTTAGTATCATCATGGCTATGGATGTGTGGGGTGGCAGTGTGTTGGGTCGGTTATTAGATAGCTGAACAAAAGAGTGAGGCTTTGTTGCCTTGAACACTATACTAGAATACACTATACTGCTAAACATGCATAGAATGCTAGTTTGACCTCAACTGGAGAACTGCCCAGTTTTGGGCACCACACTTTAGGAAAGATATGAAGGCATTAGAGAGAGAGAAAGAGAGAGAGAGAGAGTAAGTGCTGAAAAAAGCTCTGAAAATAATTCTAGGGATGAGGAAATTCAGTTATGCAAATAGATTGGATAAATGGGGACTGTTTGTATTTGAGAAAAGAAAATTGAGAGGAGATATGATTGAGGGATTCAAATTCATGAGGGGTCTGGACAGAATAGATACAGAATAACTTTCCACAGGATTGGGAATGAGTGGACACACATTTACAGTATTTGATAAAAGAAGCAATGGAGACATAAGAAGAAACTTCTTCACGCAGTGAATGGTCAAGGTCTGGAATGCACTAGTTGATGTGGTGGAGGTTGGTTCAGTTGAGGTATTGGAGAGGGAATAGGATTGTTGGCCAGGATTCTCCCAAAAAATTCTACGTGAAAACAAATAAATCATGTTGTATCTTTCAGTCCAAGTTTAAAAATTAATCTCCCATGCTCTCTGTATTGCTGAGTGCCTCAGCATGAATCGTGCTGAAAATCAGTGGGCAGGGCCCATTGGAGAGGCCGGCAGCATACCACTGAATGGGCCACTGTGCTTGCTTCGATCTGCATGTGCAGTAGCCCCTATCTGCCAGCCTCCCGGTTGCTGGCCAGCTCGATCTCTGGCCAGTCCTTGCCCCCCCACAGGGGGCTGTAGTAAACTTAGCTGGGAAGAGCCATTCTTGGTGGAGTGGGAAAGGCTTTCAGGCCTAAGACTTCAGTCCTGGCCCACTAATAGAATTTAAATTAGATTAAGATGCTTATTTAAATAATTCATAAGCTTCGTGCCTGCTGATGGCGCCGGAAATCCAGCACTGGGAGATATGCTCAGGGCCAGGCGCCAGCACGGAACCATTGAAATCTCCCAGCTCATTGTGCTAAAAGATCAACACAGTGGGATGGGAAAATCATCCCTGTTGTCTGAAAAGGAAGAATGTGCAGGCACGGAATGGCATAAGAGACATTATTCACTTTGAGAGCCAATGCAGACATGATGGGTCAGATAGTCTCCTGTGCTTTATTGATCCTGTGACTAACTTATTTGGAAGTTGTAGGATGGCTCATTATTGTGTTGCTTGAGTAGAACTATGAAGAGTTGTTTTGAGGAGGTGGTGTATATTGATTGCTCCCGATAGGCTGGACTAAGTCTGTAGAAAACTAGAGAGGTGACAGCACAAAATTGGGATAGTACATGCTTGTCTACAACTATCCAGAATGGCTTTAGTGTGTGTGCAAATGAACTGTAAATATGCTGACTTGGCAAATCATAACACCTATCAATTTACAGAGCTAATTTGTTGCTAGCTGTGCACTTTGAAGTTCAACACTCCCCTCTTAACCTTGCATAGATCAACATATTTTCACAACTGGAAGGACATTCCACCAGCAGGGATCATCAAAATAAAACATGTCAAATTTACACACAGGAGGAGTAATTTGGCCCATCGTGCCTTTGCTGACTGAAAGAGAGCCTAACCCCACTTTGCAGCTCTTGATCCAAAGCCTTGTAGGATATGGCACTTCAAGTACATCTCCAAATAGTTTTTGGATGTCACGTGAGTTTCTGCTATAGGCATCCACTGGATAAAAATACTTACCTTCCCTTTAATCCTGTTAATTAAAGGTGTTTATAGATTCACTGTTGGTTAATTTCTTCTGGCTCATCCTTCAATTCTACTAGCTTTGTGCTTTCTATTGTTTAAAACTGCAAAAATCTTTAGAGAATTGTATGGCAGATGCCAATGCAGTTTTAGAACCATGGAATACCTACATTGTACTGATTCTGAAAAGAGGATCCCACCCCAGGCCTTTCTCTTTGCCCTATCCCTGTAACCCCACTCATTTACCTTGGCTAACCAACCTAGCCTACACAGCTTTGTGACACTAAAGGGCAGTTTAATATGGCCAGTCCATCTAACCTGCACATTTTTGGACTGTGGAGGGAAACTGGAGCATCCGGTGGTAACCCATTTTAAGACTTCTATACAAACTAGTTGTTGCTAGACAAGGGTTAACTTGTTGGCATTCCTCTTGGCATGCAGCATGATTTGCAGAATGAAGAGAGGCCACACAGTCAGGACAAGCTATGAGTAGAAGAAAGGGCAGAAGAGAGCTCTTAGCAGGAAGCAGTTTTCCTCCCTGAACTTCAGTGAGGAGCAATGTCTGAAATCTGCCACCTGCTGCAGCCACAAGTGCATTCTCAGGATAGGAACAGATCATACAGTGGTGGTGACAGTGACAATGAACTTTAATGCATCTGACCTTATCAGTCTGGAACTGCAGATATTTGCAGTATGGAATCAGTTAAGTGTGTCTTCATCATCACCGTCCTCTTGCTGATCCTTCACTTCATGGCCATGTTGTACCAGTTAGATAGCTGAAAGGAGAAAGTCATATGGATAATGTGATGTGGGGAAGTGAATAAGAAAGAGGTGCATGCCTGTATCACTTGCAGTTGTAAATCAAAAGCAATTATGGATGAAGGGGAGCTGGAGGAGAATTAGCAACGAAGACACAAATGGAGAGCACTGTCTTCACCATGGATGGTTCAGGCACGCTATCTCCTCTGGTGAATTCCTGTTACCTCTGATTTGCGCCACCTTGTCCTGCATGAGAGAGGGAAATGTGTTAGTGAGAATAATGAAATTTGTTTGGGTGATGGTTGAATAGTATGTGCTGCTGAGATATCAGTGTGAGGTTTAAAGCAGTGCTAAGTGAGCAAGGGTGAGGTGGAGCGTGTAAATATTGGATATGAGTCAATTGGTCAAGATTGTGTTAGGGATGTTGAGAGTTGAGCAGTGTTTAAATTTAGTGATGCTGTTTGTTGAATCTGGCATTTGAAGATTCATTCAATAACAGTAATCAAATATTTGAATTCTTTGGACTTTTTGGGTTTGGACACCTGGTAATGCTTGTATGGCTATCTCCTCCCACTGCCTTTTGAATACCTGTCCTGATGATCAGCTGGCTTCCTGTGGATGCAAGACATCTCTGCTCCTTTCTACCTCTTCTACCAAGGTCTCCAGTGCAGCATCTGAAAACCTTGAAGCATTCTCCTTCTAATGTTGTGTGACCATTTAATGTTTCACAGCTCAGGTTTACTCTGTGGCTAGAGTGTATGCTGGCAATTACAGTGTACTTTTCCCTTTAAGTGTACTGCCTCATTACTTTGAGTAGTCACTCTTAATTGCACATTGCAATCACTGCACCAACTTCAAGATGTTGAGGATTCTGTGTCATCCTCAAGTGGCTTATTGAAGCAGATGACCTGCTTCAACTTAATTGAAACAGATTTATTAAAGGTGTGTTGATCTTTATTTTTCATTTTTGGTTAAAATTTATGACATGGCTCTTGATGTTGTTTGAAAAATTGTTTTGGGACATGCCTAATCTAGCTGATCACATCTGCCTCATAGTTGAAGTGATGGATAAATTGGATAAAATGGATAAACCTCTCTGATATATCCCTAAAAGTTTACTGAATGAGTCCAGGCTGTGAGTGATCAAGAGCATACAGTTTCCCACAGTTAATATCACATTTGACAGGGTTTTGAGAGACTCCTATTCTGCTGAAATAGTTGCTGTAATGATTCAGCTGCTGCTTTAAATTTTAAGTTTGCTCAGATCCTTTGGATACTGATTGGTCTTTCCCTACTTTTAAAACAGTTGTTTTGTGCCATCATCTCTGCAGCAAAAATTTCCAGTTAATTTCTACAAGCGCATGAATTCAAGTAAAATTGGAGAAATGTGGAGAGGTATTGAACTTTAACACATACAAGCACACCATGTTTTTGAATCTGAGTCATACGATGCAGGCAGATTCTTGTTAGTATGAATGTTTTATCTTTTGAAGAGGAATGGAGACAGTGAATGAGAGATTTAGTACAATTGAAAGGAACACAGGTCTGAAAGCAAAATGATTTGGCTTGTCGTTGCAGGCCTTAGCAGTGCTTTGGACCAACTTACTCATCTGCAAGCTTGGACAAGGTATCGAGTAGAGAAAGAGTGTTCAATCTGCACCTAGGAGCCTGTAGGGCTGAATGTTCAGGCAACTGTTCTATTCGTGCTTATATTTCTTACTCATTTTATTCAGTTCATATTTTGTGAGTTTGGACGTTTCTAAATGTCTTTTTCTGTGCTTTGGCTCATTGATAAATCCTAAATCATAATAACATGATCAGTTGGTTACATCAACTTGAGATATTTGCAAATAAGTGTGAATGTGAAGTTAATATTATAAACATACAAAATAAAAACAGAAATAGGCCAGATCCTGGCTGTCTTGAATTCTATCCCATCTACCTCCAATAACCTTAATCAGTTAATCTACTCTGCTTTAAAAGTATTCAATCCCTAAGTTAATTTGAGTTCGTTTACTTGTTTGGCATGCAAAAAAACACCTCATTTCCTCCAGCTTCTGAGGCAGAGAATTTCAAACTTGCACAACCGTCTCTGAAAAGCATCTCCTCTACTCCATTCTCGAAGGACAACCTCTAATTTTAAAACCGTGGCTCCTAGTTCAGACTTGCCCACAAGAGGAAACATCCTTTACACGTCCACCTTGTCAAGACCATTCAGGATCTTACTCTTCAATCAAATAACACCTCATTCTTCTAAACTCTTGTGGAAATAAGTGCAGCTTATCCAACCTTTCATCATAACACAACTCCCTCATTTCAGGCATCAATCTAGTAATCTCCTCTGAACTCTTCCAACACATGTACATCTTTCTTTAAATAAGGAGACCAAACTCTACACACATAGTTAAAGATGTGGTCTTACCACAGCATCCTTACATTAATGTTCAATTCCTATTATAATAAACAATAGCACACTATTAGCTTTCTTGATCATATGCTATGTGTGCAAACTAACATGCACTGGAGCACCTAGATCTCTTTACAGTTTTTCTCCATTTAAGTGATATTCTGCATTTTTTATTTTTCCTGAAAAAGTGAACAATATCCCATTTTCCTATACTGTGCTCCCATCTGCTAGATTTTGCCCACTCATTTAAAATATTTGAATCTCTCTGCAAATTCCTTATGCCTTCAAAACATATTTTCCTGCCTATTTTTGTGTCATCTGCTACCATGCCCTTGTTCCCTCATTTAAGTGATTGATGTAAATTGCAAAAAAGTTGAGGCCACATCACAAACCCCTGTAGGGTGTCCACATATAAAGTTAAATGTATGTGGAATCCATGTTGCATGTTTGTGCGTCTTCAAAGCCAAAGTTTGTAATTAAAATAAACATATAGGGAGGATTGCTAAGTAATTGGCCTTGTGTCCTTATATTTTGAGATGGATCAATCAATCTTGAAATTGCAGAAATGTGTTGATAAGTCTCTACAGTCTGTAATGAGTGAAAAGAACAGGATTTATTTTTTGACTTCTTTATGATATGTAATAATTTAATTTTCTTTTGTTTTCAGATGTCATTTCCATAATCCATACCTTATTAAGAAAGCACCAGAACAAGAACCCAAACCCAAGGAGGTAAGAAATCACGTGGGGGGAATTAGTATGGGAGGAGTCTCAGAACGCAAGAGAATTATTGCACTAGGAAGATAATGACTGTACATTGGATCTATTGGTGGCAAGATGGATTTACATTTTGGAAAGTGGTTAACATGCAGAGAGTTTTGTTTCTGTTCTTGTTGAATATCAAGTGACTTAAGAAAGATGCTTACTGAAAATCCTCTACTGCATTTTTTTTCCCACTTTAGAAACCCAGCCCATTTCTCAGCAAGGAAGCAAAAGCTCAACTGGATGCCCTGATGGTATATCGAACCACACATACAGTGAATGAGAGGCGGCGGCGTTCTGAGATGCGAGAGCTGTTTGAAAAATTGAAGAGAACTCTGGGACTCCGAAGAGAACAGAAAGCCTCAAAGCATTACATTCTCAAACAGGTTTGTAAATTCTTTGATATTTTTGAGGCATTTTAACAGTAGAGTTACTTCTGGGTCTTATCATTTGAATAGTTGACAGACTTGTAGAAAATTCCCCTCTCTACCATTTTACAAAGTTATTGATTGACCCAATTGCATTAATTGTCTTTTCTGTATTTTGCTTCAGTCTGTGGTGCTGCTAATAGCAGGGAGGGTGTTGGCTTCTGTGGAGAAAATCCAGCAAGGTCTGGGATGTGGAAACCCTACTAATTTTAATGTTTCATAATGACATAGACTGCAACTTTGGGATATTAGTTAGATCTCAGACTGCCTTTTGTAAAAATGTGGTCAACAGGCTGATTCCTGTCTGTTGTAATTTGAATGGCTAAGAAGATGGTTTTTGTTGCTCGGTCACAGTATTTTAATATGGCCCTTCTGGTGAGGGTTTGTTAAAATTACTTTTATATATTTTGTGCAGTGCACATGCAAATAGTGTAATTTTATGGGAAAGAACACTAGGAAACATGTTGGTACAGTGGTTAGCACTGCTGCCTCACAGTGCCAGGGACTCAGGGTCAATTCCAGTCTTGGGTGATTGTGTGGAGCTTGCACATTCTCCCTATGTCTAATTTCCTGTGGTTGTTCCGGTTTCCTCCCACTTGCCATAGATTGAAAAGGTTAAGTTGATTGGCCATGTTAAATTGCCCCTTAGTGTCGGGGGATTAGCAAGGTAAATGAATAGGGTTACGGATCTGGGTGGGATTGTTGTTGGTGCAGGCGCGATGGACCAAATGGCCTCCTCCTGCATGGTAGTGATTCTATTCTACAAGAGAAATGCTCTGGAATTGGGTATTTTTACCTGGTGTACCAATTAACAGTGACTTTTTATGATAGCTGGAATATTTTATGATTGTTAATTCCTGTTCTGTTTTAGGCATTTGCCGAAATCCAGAATTTGCAGGATCACTCTGATCGTCTAACTGCTGAGAGAAGCATCCAGGCGCGTAAAAGGGATTTGCTCATTCGAAAGGTGTCCTTCTTGACAGGTAAGAGCTGGTGCAACTCTCAGTAATGGCAGAAAAATGCCATTGGTAACAATTTACCTCGCAGTTACTGTAGATAGAAAATGCCTGATGCACAGTCATGATTTTGGAGGACATTTAACTTCTCTGTATCAAAAGATGTTTCCAAAAGTTGAGACAGTAAGTCTCTTGCTTGTAGATGTACTAAATTATTAAAAATCAAGTAGTGTCATTCTTGATTTGTGGGCTGGTTACTCCTACGAATATTATCTTGGACAGTTGAATTTTCAGCAGATAAATTGGTGGGAACAAGGTTAAATATACTTTTCCTCTTGTTGGTCCCCTCATCTTCTGCTGCAGACCCAGCCTAGCAGCTATGTCCTTTAGGACTTGACGAGCTCAATCAGGTTTTCTGCTGATTATTTCCAATTGAGTTACTTCCCACGTTTTCTGTTTTCATTTCAAACTTCAGGCATTCCCACAGTATTTTACTTTTTGTATTTTACATTTGCCCCAGTACTTGAAAATTTATTTGGTGAATCTTGTATGGATATCAAAGTATTTTCTCTCGGCTCTGCCCTCTACACTGTATATAAACTAGGCTGTATGATGTATGTCAGATGATTCAGATCAAATTACAGGATAATGCCTCCCTCAAAGCAGTGGGCAGCAGAATTGTATATGTTTTGTCAGTGATGGTTAACATATATATATTATATATATGATGCACATCTGCCACAGTAGTACTTGGTTGTACCTCCAGATTACATCATTTGATTAAAGCTTAAACACACTTGCATTTTGGATGTAGCAGCATTTTAATTTTACAATTAAAATCAAACTCAAATGATCAGATACTCAATGGTATGAGATATAAGAGAACGATAACACCTCTCAGGGTGATGCAGAAGGGATTGTGTCAGCTCAAGTAAGACTTAATTATTACTGTATTAATTTTTGTAATTTGTGCCCTATTTTTAGGGAAGACTGAGGAGGTTATTTTGAAAAAACTGGAGTACATCTGCGCCAAACAGAGAGCATTAGATGTTCAGAAGAAAAACAACCTGCAGCAAGAAGCTGATACAAGAAAGCAGAACTCTAGCAGTTGGAGAAAAGCATCTAATTCATCTGAAACTATGGATCCTCTCCAGAAGGTGGCAATGAGTTTACAGATCCAGAAACCACCTAATGTCACTATGCTAAAAAGCGGGCAAGACCTGGTGCCCGAAGCTGGCAAACCTCTTATTCTGAGTAGGAAAAGACCATCAATAGCTTCACGTATGTAACTTTGTCTTCTACATAAGAGTATATTGTAGTAATGGACACTGAAGACAGTATTTAATGGAGGAGATGGGAGTCTTGTTCACAGGCTTGAGAGCCCTGTGTTACCTTTTAGGAAAAGACTGCCACATCATGTGCCATTCAGGCACTTAACTGGGCAGCAGCAAGCTCTCCTTGGGGTCATGGATCCTGGAAGCAAAAGTCCCAGCTGTCAAGAAATGTTGGCCAGTTAGAAACTGGCAGCTCCTTTGAGGCCCTCAACGTTAATTGCTCACTAAAGAACCTCGATTGACATGGGTCAAGAAGTCCACCTATGAGCCTTTTTGCTATTGACTTAATCGGGATGGAGAAGGAAAGGTGGTGAGAACCCCAGCCATCCCTCTGCCTCCTCATTAAATTCCTCCATGGGTGTTTATTGATGCAATAGTTATAGCTGTTATCTCCTCATTTATAATACAAAACTGATTAAAAATCATTACTTTTTTTGGAACACTGGAAGCTATTCTTTGTAGAATTAATCGTTTGTTGGTACCTTTGCATTTTAGCTGCAGTCTTTGGCAGCAGAGTAACATGTAAAATTCCATATAACTGGGAGAAGCTGTACAGGTAATCACTGGCTCCCATTCTTGCAAAGGGTTCTCATCTGCATAATCTGATAACTACAGAAAATTATGTGTTTAGTTTCATGATTGTGAAATCATTTTGATAATTGTTGAAGTTTTTTTGGGCTTCATCTTGAATGGCACTTTAAATCTGAAGATTCCTAAGTTTAATTTTTTATTGTTGAGAAAGTGAAGAGCAGACAAGTGGACCAGGACACAATTAGTAAAGTTAAAATAAAAACAACAATACAAATCTTGAACGGAATCCTCTCCAAAAAAATTTAAGTGCTGAATTCGCAGGAATAATTCACACTGGTTTTTACAGTGAGAGTTCACACTAGAATCTCCCACGCTTGTACAATGCGGAGGCCACCAGCTCGAATATTATTAAATTTCAGTGGATGGGACGTATTCTCACTGAGAGCCTGCTATGCTAAAAAATCAGCACAGCAGGATAGGAGAATTGCCCTTCCCCTGATCTTTAACTTCAGATGATGAATTTGCAGCTTAGAAAAATGACAAAGAAATTCAGAGATAGCATTGATTTAAAGGAGAGAAATACATCATTCCTGCATCACAATTTCATAATTGAATAATCTGCTGATGCACAGGCACATTGTTAAGGGTGGGATCACATAGATGTGCAAGGCAGAGAGGAGTCAGTATGTACAAAAGCAGAACAGGGAAAATTGGGAAAAAAAATTATATTTGGAAACAAGAAATAGAAGAGGATTGCTTATCAGGCAACAATATGTTATTGGATCTTATCTAGGAGCATAAGAGAGGGTAAACTCAGTGTTAATAGTGCATTTTTTTTTATTGGGATGTTTCTGTATTTTTTTTGCCAGAATCTCCAACTTCTTCTGTCTCTCTGACTCCTGGGAGTTTGCTGATGACGCCACAGGGTCAGGTTCTAACTTTAAAGGGCCCCCTTGTTTCTGGCGAAACCCCAGTCTTTACCACTGAGGGACTCCTACATGGAAACCAGTTGATATCCAAGGGAGATGACACTACTGGGACAAGTATTGCAGGTAACGTAATTGAGTTTTGGACTCAATCTTGCATTGATTCTATTTCTTGCAAATATATGTTGCAACAATTAAATGATGTGACTGAGGAACAGACAACACAATGTCTTAGTGCTTCCATCTTTAGGGTCTGGTTTGCAATCCAACCAGCTTTCAAATCGAACATTTATCCTCCTCTTGTGTTAATTAGTACAAAAACTGGGGGAAAATAATTGACTCCCACTGATGTTCAATTGTTACTTCAGCCACAGGGATAGCTTGTATGGGAAATGGAATTCCAATTCTGACACAGCAGGTTGTTGAAATACAGAAGGAATAGCTCATAATTTGGAATCAGTTTCAATTCCCTAATATTGGGCATTCAGAATAAAAAAAAAAAATTTCTATTCCAAGCACTGCTATTCTTCAGTTCAACAGGAAGCTTTATAAATGGAGGGAGAATGCAAAAAGTAAGGAAGTTATATTGGAGAAGAAAGTCTTTAATAAGAGTTTAGATTTGAGTAAAGTGAATATAGGTCTTCATTCATGCATTCTCAGTAGTGTATTCTTTATCAGCCCTGTCGACATACATTTGCTCCTGATGTAGCAATACCCTTGAAATTAAATTTCTTGTCCTTGTTTTCAGATCCCTCCATGGCCTTGCTTCTTTCTACTCTCTTGCAGATCTGCATCTCTGATGCAGATTCAAACAGATAGGAAGATAGAAAAACTATTTCTGCTGGTCGAAAAGCCTAGAACTAGAGGACATAGTGCAGAAATCAGAGCCAGAGCTCTCAGGAGTGAAGTTAGAAATTGTTCCACATGTAAAGGGTGGTAGAAGTTTGGAATGTACTACCTAGACTGAACAATTGCAGAAGCAGGTGTTTTGTGAATGGGAAATCAATGCAAGAGTTTGACTGGAGGAACATTAAGCATGGGAAAAAATTGAGAGTAGTTACTCTTCCAGTACAAATTCTCTGTCTTCCTGGGATTAGGCCCGGAAGGAGCTGCCTGTACTCCAAATTTCTTCAGGGATACCAGTCCCATTTTACTTTGTGTAACACTGTGGTGACGTTGGGTGAAGAGACTAAGAAGAGCAGATCAGTCCCATTTAAATTTTCTTAAGAACATAAGAAATAGGAGCTGGAGTAGCCCTTCAAGCCTGCCCCACCATTCAATAAGATCATGGCTGATCTGAAGTAGATAAATTCCACTTTCCCACTTTCTCCCCATAACCCTTAATTCCCTTGTCTATCAGAAACCTGTCTACCCGTGACTTAAATATATTCAACGAGGTAGCCTCCACCACTTCAATGGGCAGAGAATTCCAGAGACTCATCACCCTTTTGAGTGAAGAAGTTCCTCCTCAATTCCATTATAAACTGTCCCCCCACCCCCCACCCCCCTTTATTTTGAGGCTATGCCCTCCAGTTCTGTTTTCCTTTCTAAGTGGAAAGAATCTCTCTACCTCTACCCTATCTAGCCCCTTCATTATCTTGTAAGTCTCTATAAGATCCTCCCCTCAGCCTTCTAAACTCTAACATGTGCAGCCCCAGTCTATTCAATCTCTCCTCATAAGCTAACCCCGTCAACTCCAGTATCAGCCTGGTGAACCTTCTCTGTACTCCCTCCAAGGCCAATATATCCTTTCGCAAAAAAGGGGACCAAAACTGCACACAGTACTCCACTTGTGGCCTCACCAGTGCCTTGTACAGTTGCAGCAAGACCTCCCTGCTTTTATATTCTATCCCTCTTGCTATAAAGGCCAACATCCTATTCACCTTCTTGATCACTAACATTACTATCACTAACTTCTTACTAACATTAAGCTCTCGTGCTGGGAGAGGCCTGGTAACTATAGAACAGAGAGCTAAAATATCAAAAGTAATTCTGAGTCACTCTTTGTGATGAAAAAGGTTGTGTGAAAGGTTATTGATTTTATGGATTACCGATGCCCTACCATTTAAGGTTAGTATTTAAGCAAAGAGCGCAACACCTCTTGTCCGAATCTCGTTGACATAACAAAAGATAAATGTTGATGTGAGGTGATTTGCATGGCTGACCAAAAGCCCCCAAACTGGATGCATTTTGTAAATCATTAACTCAACTCAACCACATGTAACCATTTCTTAAAATTCTACAACATAGAAGGAGGCTACTTGGCTCATTTTGTCTGTGCCAACTTCATAAGAGTTATCCAATTAGCTCTAGTCCCCTGGTCTTTTTTCCACAGCTCTGAACTTTTTCCCCATTCAAATAATTATCCCATACAGTTTCTGTTGAATGTGCTTTTGAATATATGAGAATAAAAGATTTTAAATATATATGTATATATAAAACAAATATATATAATTTTGAGTATTTGTGCTGTCTTATCTTTTTGAAGATGAAAACCCTGAAAAAAAACAAATACAAAAGGTAATGTCACGACGAGACTGAGTCACTGAATAAAGGAATTAATGACAATGAGCCATGCAGAAAATCTCAACAAGAGTCTTTGGTTGGAAGTCAGGAATTATTTTGGCCCCTCATGATGGGACAGGACAAGGGCCTAAGTGGCCTCCTTCTATTCCTAATTCATGCTGTCTCCAGGCCCAGTTGTTAATGATCTCAATTGAAGTTGACTGCTGCATCTCTTATTTTGGAGGTGACTACACTGTAAGGCCACAAAGTTCAATTCTACCAGTGCAACTAGCAGCAGTGTACAGGGGCTGGCAGTCTTCTGGCATGGCCTGCATCCATCGTTATGCAGTGAAAAATGATAGCACAAGTATTCGTAGCACGTGCTGGAAGCTTACAGAATGGGCACATTGTGACATAAGTCAGCATCTAACACTAGTTTGCCACATGACCTTTGTTTTTGGGTCTTACAAGTCTTGGTAATGTCCACTCAGTCACACACGCAGCTAAACATGGATTCAGCCACACACGTCCGCTTCAATGTTAAAGGGATCAGAATGTAATTTTCATGGGAGTTGCTTTTAACTTTCTTTTGATACTGCAGAATGCAATGGTTAAGCTGGTCTAGTTAACTTAATGACTTATGAAATGGAAGTACTGTGTACTATATTATTGTAAGAGTTGACAAAAGGAGAGATTTGGATTTGAAAGCCTTTGAATAGAAAACTTGCTTCCAGTCATGGAGATTGAAGGTATTCACCCATCTATGGTCTTCAGAGAATATATCTATTCCAACTCGACCAGGAGCAGTAGTCAATAATATTTCACTAGTTAAGCAGTTGTAGAATTGTATTTACTCTTCTAACCAGACTTGGAAGCACAGAGCAGGGTGACAACAACACTGCCAGTGACAATCGAAGTCAATAGCCTGAAATTTCTAAACCTGCTGATCCTTCCAGGAACCAGTGACAAAACTGAAATGTTTTAAGTCACCATACATAGCCATAGATGGGATAACACCAGGGGTCTCTGCGCAACGAGAAGCAAATTAATTGTCTTCTCCCTAAGCAGAAACAGGAGGAGGCAGAATCTAACTTTTCCAAGGTAGTGGACCTTCCAGTGTTTTGAATAGCGACCCCTAGTTCTAGATTTTCCCACTAGAGGAAGCATCCTCTCCTCATCCAACCTATCAAGAACTTTCAAAATCTTATTTGTTCAAATCAAGTTGCCTCTTACTTTTCTAAATGCCAGCAGATAAAAGCCAAGCCTGTCTACCCTTACTTTATAAGACAACCAGCCCATTCTAGGTATTCATCTGGTAATCTCACTGACTTGCTTGCAATGTAATCCTTCCTTAAGCAACACTATACAGAATACTCCATATGTGGTCTCATTAGTTCTATGTTTAGTTGAAGCATAACCTCGCTTCTTTTGTGTTCAATTCCCCCTGCAATAAATAATAGCATTCTATTAGCTTGTTCAATTACTTGCATAGGAACCTTTTGTGATTCATGCACTAAGCCACCCAGATCCTTTTACATCTCAGAGCTCTGCAATCTATCCCCATTTAGATAATCTTCCTGCCAAAATGGACAGTTTTATATTTTCCACAATATATTCCATTTGCTAGGTCTTTGCCTACTCACTCAAACTATCTACATATTTTGTAGCCTTCTTACATCCTTTTCACAATTTACTTTCCTATCTTATCTTTGTATCATTGGCAAATTTGACAACCATCCCATCCATCTCTTCATTCAAAAGATCCTCTTGGAACATTGCATCTACTGGTTCCCCTTTATCCACAATATATGTTATTTCCTCAAAAAACTCCAGTAAATTTGTTAAACATGATTTCTCTTACTCAAATCCATGTTGACTGTGCCTGATTACCGTGAATCTATCCAAGTGCCTGGCTATAACTTCTTTACTAAGCTTCAAACCTTTCCTCTCTGACAGATTTTAAGCTAAATGACCTGTAGTTTCTTACTTTGTCTCCTTTTTGAATAATAATTTGCTGTCTTCCAATCAAATGGGACTGTACCCAAATCTAGGGAGTTCTGGAAGAAAAGAATAGAATCCCTGCAATGCAGGAGGAAGCCATTTAGCTCATCTACTCTCCAACAGTGCATCTTACCCAGGCCCACCCCCTATACTATCCCAATAACTCTACATATTTACCTGTTAATCCCCCTAACATAGATATCTTGGAATGCTAAGGATCAATTTAGCGTAATCAATCCACCTAACCTGCAAATTTGTACTATGAGGAGGAAACCGGGCACCTGGAGGAAATCCACATAGACACAAGGAAAATGTGCACATTCCAAACAGACAGTCACCCAAGAATTGGAATCGAACCCAGGTCCCTGGCGTCATAAGGCTAACCACTGTGCTACCACACTGCATCACCTATTTCAGTAGCTGCATCTTCTAAGACAGTAGGATAAAGTCCATCAGGATCCAGACACTTGTCATCCCACAACTCCAACACTTTGCTCAATATCATTTTTCTGGTGTTTGTAATTTTTGAGTTCCTACCATTTGCTGATTTATAGCTGCTTCTAGGATGATGCATGTATTCTCTATAGTGAAGACTGCTTCAAAATACCTATTCAATTAATCTGCTACTTCCTTGTTTCCCTTTATCGGTTCTCCAGACTCATTTCCTATCTAACCAATACTTATTTTGTTGACATCTTTCTTTTTAAAATATTTATAGAAATTATTTATAGAAATTTTTACTATCTGTTTCTATATTTTTGACCATCTTTCTCTCGTACGCAAAATTTCCCTCATTAATCTTTAAGTCATCCTTTACTGTTCCTTATATTCTGTCCAGTCTATTTCCACCCGTCTTTGCACAATTACTTGCCTTTTTTCGAGTTTGATACTATCTTTAACTTTCTACTTAACCACAGATGATATGTTTGTCCCTTGGACTTTTTCTTACTTGTTGGAATGTTCCTATTCTGAAATATCGCCTTAAATATTTGCAATTGTACCTCTATTGACCTAATTTGCCAATTCAGTTTAACAAGCTCTGCTTTTATGCCCTCATAATTGCCCTTATTTAAGTTTAAAAACATTGGAGTTGTGAGAGGAGGAGATCATCAGCCCACATTTGTTGTCAGAGAGAATGGCAACCCAAGTAGAAAATCCAGAGGCACTCGGGAAATGTAGTCCCCTCCGGAGAGGTTGCATTTCTCAATTTTTTTCGCTGCCCTCACTGTCAGTGTCAGGAGGTTCACACCCACAAAGAGCTGAAATCTCACTTAATAATGTAGACACCCCCCACCCAGCACATGATCCCCCTCACTAAATACTCATTCCCATCAGCAAGGTTTACAACAGGTTTGACAAACATAAATCAGTAGTGGAATCCCTCCAGAGGTGCAGAGATAAGTATAGCTCTCGGGAGCAGAGGGACATGCCCCAGCGTAGATTGACCTAGTGCCAGTGATAGGCCCTCGTGGGAGCCCCATGGGGGCTAAACACCTGCTGGGTATGCAATGACTCATTTACTGCATTTAACACTGGATTGCATGCACCATTGAGGAGATGGGCAGTTAATAGGAATTTTATATTCTGCACACACCATTTGATTGGGTACTCTCGGTACCTGTGCTTGATATGTGGATGATTATGTACTTGTTTGCATACATAGAGAACAGTGCTTCCTAGAGAGTACCTGAATTCTACAAATCAATTGCATAACTTATTAATGCATCAGTGGCCCAAATCATTTTTGTCTGAAGATGTTGTTCTGAACCATTGTCCCATTTTGTGTTATTTTTACTTCCAAGATATGAGCTCTGACCATCTTTACCCTGGTGTGAGAAAATTCTTCCTTTCTGTCTCTCCAGGCATTGCTCTAGTTACTATCCAACTGCAGGGATTGCCCGTTCCACTTCAGGTAAACAACAATACCATTGAGGGATCTCACAAATCTGCAGGGATGACCTCTGCACAGCCAAGCACCAAGTCTCCTGGGACTGAGGTAGCAAGTGGTGGTTCAGCCGATTTGGCGCAAGGGAAAGAACGTAAATCGGAAGCTTCAACAGATTCAGTTGGTAAGAAATAGTACATCCATACTTTGCTAAGTGTTTTTCACAGTGTGTATTTGGTTTGGAATGAATCAATATCATTGTATTTATTGCAGGAATGTATTTCACTTCTCGTTGTCAGATGCAAAATAGTTGGTGCATAGCATTGAGTGTATTGGTCCCAAGAGTGAAGAGACAGGTACCAGGTGGCTGTATATCATGAAATACCAGATGGCTGTCAACCACGGTGTGTCAGGGAGTGTGCTACCCAACATCTCTGGGAATTGAAAAGCAGTTGGGACTTAATGGATGTGGGTGCCTGGATGGTTCAGCATCCACTACCCATCCCATCCCCAGCCAGTCTCTTTGGGGCAGAAAAGACATCTAAAAGAGTGTTAGTTGTATTAGTTGTATCCTAATTCAGTCACCATAATCATTTTGAAATAGTATTGAGTTTGATTTGGTGCTTTGTGTAGTGTGCAGTTGAGTCGTGTTTTATAAGTATGCTCCTTAATATTTAGGTTAGTTTCGCTGATAGTTCTGTAGCTTGAGACTGCATGGGCACATGACAGAGTTAACAGGGGGCTAACCTTGTGATGTCATAAAAACATAAATAGGAGCAGAGTAGGCCATTCAACCCCCACGAGTTTGTTCCACTATTGAGTAAAATCATGGCTGGATCTGATTATAGGCTTATCTCCACTTTTGTGCTTGCCCCCACCTCTAATAACCCTTGATTCCTTTGTCAGTGGAAAAATCTATCTAGCTCAGCTTTAACTACATTCAATGACCTAGCCTCCACAGCTTGCTAGATAAAGAATTCCAAACACTAACAACCCATTGAGAGAAGAAATTCCTCTTAAATGTCTGTCTTAATTTGAAACTGTGTTCCTTAGTTTTTAAATTCCCTCACAATGGGAAACATCCTGTCAGCATCTAGCCTGTTCAGAGCCCTTCAGAATCTTACAGATTTAAGTAAGATTACTTCTAATTCTAGGTTCCAGTGAGCTTATAGGCTGAACCTGTTCCATCTTTCCTCATAAGACAAAATCTTCAGTCCATAAATCAGCTTAAGGAACCATTTCTGAACTATTTCCCATGAAAATATGTCCCTCCTTAAGTTGCTACTCCGTAAAGTTGCCACTGTCCCAGATGACCACAGACTGCTCTCTCTCTTTTGAAGGGGAGATGAGACTCGTGGTAATTTAACATCAGAATCACCACATTTCAGGCGAGGGATAAGATTGAGAGGCCAGGGACTTCATGAATAATTTCAACCAGTATGGGAAGTGAACCCACGCTGTTGATGTTATTCTACATCATTAACAGCTGTCCAGTCAACTTAGAGCAGAATTCTACACGGTACTCTGGTGTCATCTTACCAATATCCTATACAATTGTTACCAAGACACTCTACTTTTATACTCGATCTCTTTTACAATATAGACCAGCATTTTCATTTACCTTCCTAATTCCTTGATGTACCTGCAGGCTAGCCTTTGTGATTCATGTACAAGGATCTCTAGTCCCTCGGTCCTGCAGTATTCTGCAATCTTGTCATTTAAATATTATTCTGCTTTCTATTCTTCCTACCAAAGTGCATTGCCTCATGTTTTCCAACATGATACTTCATCTGCAATATTTTATCCCATTCACATTACTCATCTATGTCCCTTTGCATGTGTCCTTCTCATAATTTGTTTTCCTGCCAATCTTCATATCATTAGCAGGGCTGACTATAGTACTGTCACTCACTTCATTAAATCATTGATATGGATTGTAAACTGCTGAAGTCCTGGCATTCATCCCTTTGGCAATTTGGCTTTGTGAAAATGACCTTTCCTGATTGTTTCCTGTTAATTAGCCAGTCCTTTGTGCTAGTATATTACCCCAATATCGTGAGTTCTTACCTTACCTGGCACCTAATCGAATGTCTTTTGGAAATGCATTACATCTGCTGATTTCCCTTTATCCGCTTTGTTTGTTACAGCTCATAGAGCTCTAAGTTTTGTTAATCATGATTCTGCTTTTACAAAACCGCATTTATTTGATTGTTATGATTTTTGTCATTTGACACAATTTGAGGCAGACTGATTACTGTTGCAAGGCAAGATTGAGTGCAATGAAACAGCGTTATAGGACTGGTGATGGTGCTTGCCTTTCCTGACGTTACTTTTCTTGTTGTTCTCTGAAGGAGGCACTTCACTGGAATGCTGGAAGAAAGTAATTCATTCAAGCTGAGGTTGCATACTTCACAGTAACCACTTAGAGAACAATAGTAGACAATAGAATATGTTGCTTGCATATCCTGTGACTAGTAACATGGAATGTACTGTTGCTACAATGTAACTTTAAATGCACAAAATATGGTACCTATAGAGCATCAGTAACTCACAATTACATGTTTTCTTCTCTTCTATCTCGCTCCAGATAATAAGACTTCTTCTTTCCTGATGCCAAAGATAGTGAATGTAACCTCGCTGGCTACTGGGGATGCTCCATCGCTGAATCTAGAAGGGATGAGTGATTCCTTCGCAGAAGTGGATTCTCAAGCCCTTGACTTCAGCATGAAAGGGAAGAAGCAACGTACAACACAAGGACAGCAAAGTTACACAGACAGCAAAAGAACATCTGACCTAAAGAACAGCTCACAAGCAACTGAGGAATTTACTGTACTTGGTGAAAGTGAGATCATGCCATTTCTCATTGTGTCATCAGAGGCTTCAAAGACCGAATGTCACCATCAACAAAAACAGCAGGTTCCAACACCTCGAGTAATGAGTTCTGACAAGGTCAGTAGATCGCCAAAGGCACTGGATCTCTGTAGTGTGTCTGGCACAGAAAAGGCCTGGGCACGAGAGGAGACTTCGAATGGATCAGCGCCAACAACTGGAGTAATCCTTGGAGATAAATTGGAGCTTCAGGTGATGAGCAGCCAGGTGCAGACAGGTAAAACTATGGGGCTAAATGATGGAGATGCAGAACTGTCATCATCTCAGCTACTTGAACCATTGTTGAAAGCAAATGGCACGACATCTGGTGAAATGGACACTGAAGGGTACGAGCCATTCACTTCGCTTTTAAATGAGCTTGCGTTTTTAAACCAGCAGTTCTCTGATGATGAGGAAAATCCAGATGCATCTTCAATATCTGATCACCAGGCACTGGGCTTTATTGATACTGGAAGTCAAGGAGATGACATGGATGAATTGTCGTTGATCCACGGGCCAATAAGACTAGTGGACATTGATGGTGCTGATGAAGCCAGTGAACTGAAGCAGGTGTCAGAGAGAGAGAGTGGTGGCTCCACTAGCCCCCTTGTATTGCAGTTGGAGGGGGAGGACTTGAATGTTGAGCAGTTGCTAAGTGGTGGGATGCCTGTGGATTCCCAAAATGAGTTGGACGACGGCACACTGGACTTTGAGGGCGACCCTACCTGTGATGCAGACAGTTCAATAAACGTTTCCCCACCCCCGCTAGTGCACATGAAGGCACCCTCGCCTTCAACAAACACTGAAGTTCCAAGCAGTTTAGACATGCTTTGGAGACCAATGCCCAAGTTGGCACCCCTTGGTTTAATCAGGGTATCTGGAAAGGGTGAATCAGCAGCATTGACTGAGCAGTCTCCAGAGAATAACAAACCAATGCCCGCACTAGCACGGATTTCATCTCCACAACAGACAAGCACAGAGTGTCCAAGCAGTATTTCAGGAGAACACTACAATTCCTCTGTGAAAGAATGATAAAAATGCTGCTTCAAAATATCTCTCTGCTAGCTTTTGAGGACTCTTCACAGAAAACTAGTGTACTGTTAGATCTCTGTAATGACTTTAAATATGGAACTGAAATGAATGTGAATTGAATTTTGAAGATCTGTGGTGATCATGCAGGGAGTGTTATTAACCAATGAAATGTGTTTAATCTGGTAAGTCACCAGATAGTAAAACTGCTGTACCGTTTCCAGCTACTTTTCCTTGTGAATTTGTGGTGATCAGACAGCTGATTACTGTAGTACAGTAATTCACAGGGAACTAAGCTGAAATTGGGCATTTTGAAGCTTGGTTTTATGATATGGAATCTTCCATTTAAAATCATTTCTGGACTTCGTACAGTTTATAAGTATGTCACCTTAAGCATGAAGATGCTGAGCATTACTTCTTGGGTAGGTGAATAAACCCTTTTCTATGTAGCGTGTATAGTATGGAGATTTGAGCTTTGCAAGCGCAATCATTCAGCTGTAATAAAAACTGACTTTGTTTCAGTGGTTTTGCTAACCTAATGTTCTGAATAGCTGAGGAGGTGTTGGTGTATTCGAAATGCACCAAACCTTGCTTTTGGATTTCCTAGTACTGAAGCAAGTGAGATTTGAATAGAATCTGTTGTGTTAATACTGCTGGAAATGAATTGATTATGATGAGTACATGAGGGTTGAGAGACAAGATCTGATTTATGGTGTGTCTTAGATAACATGTAAATACTCTACTACATATTTTAAAAACTACATTATGAAATAGATATTTCTTAAGTGTTTTTTTGTTTTGTTGAGATCCCACTTATTTTTTTAAAAATACACACTGCTATCACAGACTTGATTAGAACCTCCCTGTGTATGTGATAAGAGGGTATGCTTGACCTTGCAATAAAACCGCTAAATCAGGTTAGCTTGCCTTTAACAAACATTGTATGCATTATGCCTTTTGTAATTTGACGTATTGGTAACTGCATTGAAGCAAATAACTTTTTCTTGTGTTTCATTTGGATTTTGATTGGGAATGGAGAACTATGGGTTCCATGGAATTTACTCCTGAAGTGGTTATGAACCAGATCACTTAACAATTTCACTCATTTATTCATTCTATGGACACAAAGAACAAAACAGCACGGGAAACAGGCCCTTCGGCCCAACGAGCCTACGCCACCACCCCGATGTTCCCACCTCTACCTGTGATCCCTGTCTATGTTTATAGATCTATGGATTAAAAACCAAATTTGAGACAATTTAGGAAGAATTTGTTTTGCCAATCTGCCTAAGAGCACATCTTTGGCATGTGGGAGGAAACCGGAGCACCCGGAGAAAACCTACGCAAGCACGGGGAGAATGCGCAAACTCCCACAGACACAGGCCCAGATCCATGTATCCCGCACAGCACAGCGATAGTCACTGAGCTGCCGTGTTGCCCATCAAATGGTCCAGGTCAAGCATACACTAACAATGTGAAGCACTAGGATATGCGGGGGAAAAAAATCCAAGAGCAGCCCTCTCACGACCCATCGCGTATATGCCCTTGTTAGACAACAAGGTGGATCAAAGCACCTGTAGGATAAAAACAAGTACATCAATATCATCATCTATTTACACACTTCCCAGGGACTCCCAAGGCTCAAAGATTAAAATAAGCCAGCTTCATCCCTACCCCATCTGCGAGTTGAAATTCAAGTGGCATCCATTTAAAACTGACTCACAACAGTCACACACAGCAGGTTCTATTCCATTCTGTGCTAAATCTGAGGCCTTACTCAAGATTTGTTTTTCCTTTCGCCATGTATATCAGGATAAAAATCTTATTTGATCACTTCTTGAATCCCATCTATATATTGAAAATTTTTGTAAGCTCTTTGCCTCCTGTTGAAATTTTACATCATACCTTTCTATCAACATTTAACACTAATTTGCTGCTCCAAAGACATTGTTATGCATTTAGCCATCAGCAAACTCTGTGGAGCAAGCTTCTAAAGTTTCTGATCTTGGACATGATCTTCTATATAAGAGTGCAGTGTGACTGTTGGCATGCTTCCGAGCAGATGAAGGATAGTAATGTTACTCAAAGCCCAGCCCAAGTGTTAAACCAGACCTGTTGAGTTCTGCATTTAGCCATAGTAAGGAATTTAAGTGTGATATTGTCTAGTTGCAGTATCAAATTGTTCCTTATGGTTCTTCATTAATAGTATTTTCAATCTGTACAAAGAGGGATTCTTACCATCTTTCCTAATGGTTTACTGTTAACATTTTTCTGTTAACCACAGAATTATTATGGATGAGAATCAGAGTAAAGCTCCTGATGCTGTCTTTATTTGCTAACCAAGACAGCACTCCATTTAGTGTTGTGTACCTACTGACTTATTACACCTAGCAGAACAACAACTAGTCTTGTTAATGGCACTGGGTGCTGCCATAAAAATAAATTATCATTTTACTATGAACCAATTCACTATTTTTCCATAAACCAAATCACTATTTTTTCATGAACTAATTCACTATTTTACCATGAATCAATTCACCAATGTATTAAAATGTTTGCACATGCTTTGCACTTTTTACCCACATTATTCTTGCTTCCATTGTGATGATTTTTGAGTTGTAATTTTGTATGATAATGAAAAAAGCTTTGTTTGCCCATAATTACAAATGTGTCAGCACTAGATAGCAATTTGGTTCCTCTCGCAAGCATGGCAGAAAGTCAGGCATAAGGCAAGTAGTGCAATCGTGCCTGCCTCTGGCTGTTTCCCCTTTACCAAAGGCTGAAAATGGCTGCAGTTGGGTCTGTGCCCGAAACAGACATGGAGTCAATTTAAATCATTTGCGTGTATTTAAATTGACTTTGGGCTGCATGCCCAAACTTAACAGTATGTTCCCCTTTACCGCAGCGTTCACCCACCTAAATTCGGTGAAACACATACTGTTCACAAAGGTCCAATTTGGGCGCTCCAGCTTCTGAAGATGTAAGTTCCGAACTCCTGGCGGCACTCTGACTCAGATCATTGGTGGCGAGGGAGGGAGGTGGTTCAGGTGGCTCTCTGATGGGGGCAGGAGGATCTACTGCCACCCTGCAAGTGGATCGGTGGGGGGAAGGAGGGGCCTACTGTCACTATACGTGATGGGCAGGGGGTTGCGATCATCTAGTTCACGGAGGGTGGGGGGAGGCGGTAAGGGGGTCAGTTATGTTGTAGGGTGGGGCAATGTCTGTGGGGGCCAGAGGGAGGCATTATCCAGTGAAAATGTATTCAGTAGTTCCCTTCCTAATGCAATGTTCCCCTCCCAACCCAAATGGATGTAAAAAAAAAAAAGTGCAACACAAAGACAAAATAAAGGGAGTGCAAAGATGAACAGAAGAGAAATCAATCAAAGCTGAAATGAAAAACTGACATTATAATACTCTGAAATTCAATTTCAGATTTTCACATTTTATTTCCATTTCTTTTTAGAATTCAAGTTCCAGCTGTTTCATTCCCAACAGAATCCTGGCTAACTCAACTTGTTTTTTTTTTTTACCTTTTCTTCCCTCAAGGTTCAAGTGTACTTCAATTAGTTCTACTTTTATAGCACCTACTTCCAGCGCTATTTTCAACTTTTCTGTCACTGGTTTTAAATTAATCTTTGCTCACTGTTGAAAGGTACTCAGACAAATCCTCTCTCTTCAGTAAAGCTTCAGCAATAGACACAATAAATTTTAATATTTCAATGAATATAGCAAAATCCACTGTAAAATCTTGTTCATCTAAAGCATAGCAAATTCCAGTGTACTCACCGTAGCCTGTGGATATAAAACCCCCAAAGAGCCTTCAATTTGTTACGAATTTCACGGAGACTGCTTAAAAAGGTAATTACTATCTGAAGATTTTGACAACACCAGGTTAAAATCCAACAGGATTAACTGGAATCACAAGCTTTCAGAGTGTTGCTCCTTCATCAGGTGGATGAAGATTGCATTTTAACATGGTGTTGTGAGATTCCTTACTGTACCCTACCTCAATCCATTGCTGGCATCTCAGTGAAGGATTGTCTCAGCAAGATTTAAAACTTCTAACGTAATAAATGACTGAAAATATTATTGATTAAACACTTCCTTTTATAAGCAACTTTAACTACATAAATATTTATCATCCATCACACCCTCCAAAGATCTACAACCCTATTGGCTGGAACTGAAACATAAAATTGGCAGGTAAACCGTAGTTGAACAATGGGCTCCCTTCAAAACAAAAGGTTCAGACAGTCAAATATATTCCCTTAAAAGGGAAAGGTTGGGCAAATGAAACCAAAGTTCCTTGGTTGAAAAAGCAGATATAAATTAAGAAAGAAAAATTGTGTTTATGACAGGTGTCAGGTAGAAAATACAGTTGAAAACAAAGAGGAAGTTTTTGAGGGGAGGTGAGGTGAAGACGGATTATGACAAAAGACTGGCAGCCAATCTATAGGAAAATCCCAAAGACCTCTATCAGAGTAATGCAAGGATGATAAATGGAGGGCCAGTTAGGAAGTAAAAGGGAATTTACACATGAGGCTAGGGGCATGGCTGGGGTATTAAATGAATTCTCTGCATATGTCTTTACCAAGGAGGTAGATGAAACTTTGAAAGATATCAAAATTGATGAGAAAATGTTGAATAGACCATTGGTAATTAAAGGTACTTGGACCAGATTGAGGGTGCATCGAAGGATATTGAAGGAAGTGAGAATGGAGACTAGTCTCTGTATCCAGAGGAGGTAAATGACTGGAAAATTGCAAATGTTTTGCTATAAGGGTAGCCCCAGCAATTTCAGACTAGTCAGTTTAACATCAATAGTGGGCAAATGTCTAGAAACAAGCATTTGGAATAGAATTAGCAGTCAAATGGGAAAATGTGGGTTGATTCAGAAGAAACAGAATGGACTTCTAAAGGGGAAACTAACTTGTTAATTTTTGAGGTGTGATGAGGGTAATGTTGATGTGGCATACATAGATTTTCAAAGATATTCAATTCAGTGTCACCCAACAGACTTGTGAGAAAAGTTGTAACTCGGAATAAACTTGGTTGAATAATGAGAAACAGAGATTAATAGATATTTTTCAAACTAGAGCAATGTTTGTCATGGTGTTCCCCACATATTGGGACCCTTTTTCTTGCTGTAAAGTATCTTGGTGTGTAGGGGACAATTTCAAAGTTTGTGGCTGAGACAAAACTTGGAAGTATTGTAAACTGTGAAGAGAACACTGTAGAACTTTAAAAGGACATTGACAAGTCAAAGAGTGGACTGAGAGGTGGCAGGTGAACATAGAACATAGAACAATACAGCACAGAACAGGCCCTTCGGCCTTCGATGTTGTGCCGACCAAAATAAAAAGCAATGCCCCTCCAAACTAAACCATTCCCTTCTCTTCCATATACTTATCAATTAACCTCTTAAACGCCACCAAACTTGGCGCATCTACAACAGCTGCAGGCAGGGCATTCCACTCCCTAATCACTCTTTGAGTAAAGAACCTACCTCTGATATCCGTCCTATAACTCATACCCCTTAATTTAAAGCTGTGTCCCCTCGTGCTAGCTTTCTCCATCCTAGGAAAAAGGCTATCACTGTCCACCCTATCTAAACCTCTAATCATCTTATATGCTTCAATAAGATCCCCTCTTAGCCGCCTCCTTTCTAACGAAAACAACCTCAAATCCTTCAACCTCTCTTCATAGGACCTGCCCTCCATACCAGGCAACATCCTGGTAAACCTCCTCTGTACCCTCTCCAATGCCTCCACATCTTTCTTATAATGTGGGGACCAGAACTGCACACAATACTCCAAGTGCGGCCGCACTAGAGTTTTGTACAGTTGCAACATGATGCTGCGGCTCCTAAATTCAATCCCCCTACCAATAAAAGCTAAGACTCCATATGCCTTCTTAACAACTTTATCCACTTGACTGCCTACTTTCAGGGATCTATTGACACATACACCAAGATCCTTCTGTTCCTCAACACTATTAAGAGCCCTACCATTAGCCCTATACTCTACACATTTATTGTTCCTGCCAAAGTGCATTACCTCACACTTTTCCACATTAAACTCCATTTGCCACCTCTCGGCCCAGCTCTGCAACTTGTCCAAGTCACTCTGTAAACTAAAACACCCCTCTTCACTATCTAAAAGTTCAAGACCAAGAAGCAGAAGTGATGCATTTTAGTAGGAAGAACAAGAAGAGAAAACATAAAACAAAAGGGTCAAATTCTTAAATGATTGCAGGAGCAGAGGGGGCTGGATGTACATGTGCATAGATCATTGAAGGTGGCAGAACAAGTGGGAAACAGTAAGTAAAATATATAGTATTCTGGGCTTTATTAATAGAAGCATAGAATACAAGAGCGAGGAGGTTATGCTGGAAAATAGTTCTGTGCACCATAATTTAGGAAGCGTGTGAACACATTGTAGATGCAAAAGTGGCATACAACAATGGTTCCAGGCTGAAAAACTTTGGTTTTGGAGAGAAAGTGACTAAGAGGTCATCTGACAGAGATAATCAAAACGATGATGGGGCTGGCCAGAGTAGATACAGAGAAACTATTCCCAATTGTAAAAGGATCAAAAATGAGAGGGCACAGCTTTAAAGTGACCTGAAAAAGCAGCAAAGAACAAAACAGCACGGGAAAATCCCGATGTTCCCATCTCTACCCATGATCCCTGTCTATGTTTATAGATCTATGGATTAAAAAACAAATTTGGGACAATTTAGGGAGAATTTGTTTTGCCAATTAGCCAAAGAGCACATCTTTGGGATGTGGGAGGAAACCGGAGCACCTGGAGAAAACGCACGCAAGCACGGGGAGAATGCGCAAACTCCCACAGAGACATGCCCAAATCCATGTACCTGCACAGCACAGTGATAGTCACTGAGCTGTCGTGTTGCCCATCAAATGATCCAGGTCAAGCATACACTAATGATGTGAAGCACTAGGATACTCTCAAAAAAAAGTCCAAGAGCAGCCCTCTCACGATTCGCAAGGTGGGTTTTAGCAAAGTGCTAACATGATTAAAGATAAAACTGAGTGGTCAAGATCTGGAATGTGCTGCCTGGAAGTGTGGTGGAGGCAGGTTCAATCATTGATTCCTTACAGTGCAGAAGGAGACCATTCGGCCCATCAAGACTTCACTAGCTCTCACCAAAATCCCATCCAACCATCCTATCCCATTTCTACCGACCTTATACATCTTTTGGACACTTAAGGGGCAATTTGGCACGGCGAATCCACCCAACCTGCACACGTGATGAGAAAAATCTTTTTTGTACAACGTGCGATTCTGACCTGGAAAACACTGCCTCAAAGAGTGGTCAAAACATGTTCAATCGAGGCATTCAAGAGGGCATCAGATGATTAATTGAATAAAAACACTGTGCAGGGGTATATGGAAAAGGCAGGAAGATAGCACTAAGTCACGAAGCTCAGTTGGAGAGCCAGTGCAGACATAATAGGCTGATATTTTTCTCATCCCCATTCACTTGCCTTTCCCCCATAATCCCCGATCTTCTTATTAATCAAGAACCTATCAACTCTGTCTTAAAGACATTCAATGACCTGGCTTCCACAGCCTTCTGCGGTAAAGAGTTCTACAGATTCACCACTCTCTGGCTGAAGAAATTCCTCTTCATCTCTGTTTTAAAAGATTGTTCATTTAGCCTGAGGTTGTGCCCTCTGGTTCTAGTTTTCCTACTAGTGGAAACAGCGTCTCTACGTCCGCTCTATCCAGGCCTCAGAGTATCATGTAGTTTCAACAAGATCTGCCATCATCCTTCTAAACTCCAACCAGTACAGATCCTGAGTCTTCAACCATTCCTCATATGATGAGCTCTTCATTACAAGGATTATTCTTGTGAACCTCCTTTGAACCCTTTCAAAGGCCAGCACATCCTTCCCTATATATGGGGCCCAAAACTGTTGACAATACTCCAAATGGAGTCTAACAAGTGCCATATACAGTCTCAGGAATACATCCCTACTCTTGTATTCTAGCCCTCTCGACGTGAATGCCAACATTGCATTTGCCTTCCTAACTGCCGACTGAACCTGCACGTTAACCTTAAGAGAATCTTGAACAATGACTCCCAAGTCCCTTTGTGTTTCTGATTTCTATGCTTCCATTCCTCCTTCCAAAGTGCATAACCTTACAATTTTCCACATTGTATCCCATCTGCTATTTCTTTGCCCACTTTCCTAATCTGTCCAAGTCCTTCTGCAAGCCCCCCTGCTTCCTCAATACTACCTGTCTCTCTACATATCTTTGTATCATCTGCAAACTTAGCAACAGGGCCTTCAGTTCTTTCTTCCAAATTGTTAATGTATAATTGTGAAAAGTTGTGGTCCCAGCACTGACACCTGAGGCACCCCACTAGTCACTAGCTGTCAGCCTGACTCTCCTGACTTTATTCCCACTCTCTGCCTTCTGCCAGTCAACTAATCCTCTATCTATATCAGGATCTTTTCCTTAACATCATGGGCACTTAACTTATTGAACAGTCTCCTATGCAGCACCTTGTCAAAGGCCTTCTGGAAATCTAAATAAATCATGTCCGCTGGTTCTCCTTTATCTAACTTCCTTGTTACCTCCTCAAAGGACGCTAAAAGATTTGTCAAACATGATTTCCCCTTGAAGAAGCCGTGCTAACTCAGTCCTACTTTATCGTGCACTTCCAAGCACTCAGCGAACTCATCTTTAATAATAGACTCTAAAATCTTGCCAATGACTGAAGTCAGGCTAAGTGGCCTATAATTTCAAGTCTGTTGCCTCCCTCCCTCCTTAAATAGCTATGTTACATCAGCTGCTTTCCAGTCCTTTGGGACCCTCCCTGGCTCCAGTGATCCTCGAAAGATCACCACCAACGCATCCACAATTTCCTCATCTAACCAGCACATCTTTGGACTGTGGGAGGAAACCGGAGCACCCACTGGAAACCCACACAGACACAGGGAGAACATGCAAACTCCACACAGACAGTGACTCAAGCCAGCAACCAAACCTGGGTCTCCGGTGCTGTGAGGCAGCAATATAATCCTTTCAGCCTTACGTCATTCTGATTAGCCTGCATTGTCCTGCCTCTAAGTCTGATAAATCCATTCTGAAATGGGGTGCCTGGCACTGAATGCAATGATCCTCATGAGTTCTGACCAAAGTTATGTATAACCAAAACAAAACTTGTCCTACAAAAGTAAATTTCATAATGGTATGTTTCAGTCCAGAACCTGTACACCAAGGAATAATTTAACACACACGCACACTTGACTTTTATTATTGAAGTTAAATATTAAGAAAGTTAATGATCAAAATCAGGATGACATAAGATGTGGTCGGTCACACGCTATGTACACATTTGAAGTTAGTCGATCTCAATCCTCCAGATGTCTCCCTTCTTCACCTCTTGACTTGTGGTTTTATTCCCCTTCCACTGTTTCTGACTGCACTAACCTACAGTTGCTTTCTGTAATACTTTACACAAGGTACCAGCCCCCATTGAGATGTTTCTCAGCCCCCACTAAATACTTAGGATTGCAGGAAGCATCATTGTTTGGGTTAGCAAGGAGTGAAAGGAGAACTGAGTCTCCAGTTAGTGCGATAAAATAAATCTAAATGTAAACAATGTGTGATTTGGCCCAAGAACAGGTAGCACATGACCTCTGTACAGATAGGTTTCCAGCTGGTCTTTTGACTTTTTTACTGCAGAAATAGTCTAACGTGGAATATAACTGGCTCTCCTTTCTATTCCTCAATTTACATCCTAGATATTTCCTTCCCTTTATCTCCGAGGCCAATGTTCCATTTGTCATTTAGATGAGAAAGAAAGGCCTCAGGCTGTCCCAATGCACTTTATGGAATAAAGTACTTGTGAAGTGTAGTTGATGTTACAATGTCGATTATTAGCAGAGATGACAGGCCTGTGGCAAAATCCATTTTGCAGTCAATTTGCTTTTATGAAAATGTTTAGCGGTGGTAAGTGAGCAAGAAACTGGAATCCTTAACCAGCTACACCTACAGATCAGAGTGCCCAAGGGTGCGGACCTGTTTTCCTATGTTGCTGGGTCTACCTATCTGTTGGCGTAATGTTATCCAAATAACATGGCATAGTAGCACAGTGGTTAGCACTGCTGCCTCACAGCACTGGGGACCCGGGTTCAGTTCCCGGCTTGGGTCACTGTCTATGTGGAGTCTGCACATCCTCCCCGTGTCTGCATGGGTTTCCTCCGGCTGTTTCGGTTTTCTCCCACACTCCAAAGATGTGCAAGTTAGGTTGATTGGCCATGATAAATTGTCCCTTAGCATCAGGGAGATTAGTGGAGTAAATATGTAGGTTTACGGGAATAGGGTCTGGGTAGGATTGTTGTGAGTGTGGGCTTGATAGGTCAAATGGCCTCCTTCTGCATTGTTAGATGCTATGATTCTGTTAAATGAGTTCTGGTCTTGTGTGGGTAAGTAATGATTTCCTGGAGTCATTACTGTCACTGGATTTTTGGTTATGTTGAGTATCATTTTTAGAGAACACAAGACCATTCAACATTCATCCTATGTTCACCCAACACAGACATACAGAGTTGCAGAATATAGATAATGAATAGATCTGTTGTCTAACATTGATTCCTGCTGCCTTCCTTTGGAATGCACATTAAGTAAGGTTGAACTGATAGAGGTTTATAAAATGTTGAGAGGAATAGATAGGGTGGACTCTCAGAGACTATTTCCCCGAGCTGAAATGGTCACTACGAGAGGACACAGATTTAAGGTGTAGGGAAGCAAATACGAAGGAGATGCCAGGGGTAGGTTTTTCACTCAGAGGGTGGTGAATGAATGGAACCGACTGCCGTCGGAGGTTGTTGAGGCAAACTCACTGGGGTCTTTTAAGAGACTTCTGGATGAGTATATGGAAAAGAATAGGATAGGGGGTTATAGATAGGTCTGTGGATTGGTAGATGTGATCGGCGCAACTCGTGGGCCGAAGGGCCTGTTTGTGCTGTATTGTTCTATGTTCTATGTTGTATGAACTCTAGTCAATGTCTGAGTTCACTCTACAACCATTCTCACAGACTGTTGTATGAGCAAGTAGTTTGTCCTTGTATATATGCCGATATATTAGTTTGGAATCATTAAAGCATAAAATCGTATAGTATAAAATGAGGCCATTCAGCCCATTGTATTTGTGCCAGCACTTTTGTCAAGTTAATCCCAAACCAATGCTTTTTTATCCCATGGTGCTATAACATTTTCCCTTACCAATTCTCTTTTGCCTTTATTATTGTATCTACTTCCAAAGTCCATTTGCACCAACTTGCTGTCTAAGTAAAACAAGGTTTGCTCACACTGCCTCCAGTGTACTCAGGGAGGTGGAATTATTCTGTGGTAATCCCGTATGGGAATAAAGCAAATTCCCTGAACTTTGCAGGAATGCATTTTGCTTTTGGGAGCAGCACTCCCTGTTTTGTGCTTATTGGACTGTCCCCAAATCTGAAACATAGACATTCTCTTCCTCTAATTCTTTCCCAGCGCATTTTGAGTTAATCTGCTTTGTTAAACCTACTCACCATTTTTTAAATTTTCTCCTTCCCTCTCCCATAGAATAGAATAAACCTGATTTGGTTCAAAACACCTGGGTTTTTTTGTTGACCATTTGGCACAGATTTAATTTTAGTTAAAATCACTGTCTTGCTTCACATGAGTTATCTGACCCTTCATCAATTCCCTTCACCCGCTTAACCAAATGCCAAGAATAAACTTGTGTAATACCTGGGGCGTAAGTGGTGTTCCACAGGTATTAAAGATATTGAATCAGGAGCACCTGTCCTGTGATGTGCGATGGAATATTGTGGAAGAACCTGCCCTGGGTATTGCAAATACGCTCTGTGGTTTCCAGGACTGTTTTGAGGTCCCCTGTATTTCCATTTCCTCATCCAGGACATTTTTTCAAAGCATAGAAGCTACAGTGTTTCAATGAAGGTAACTAAAGCAGATTAATGGGTCAGTGTAACATTAAGGCCAATGGCAGCTTTAGTATTAGATATTCAGGTCAAGGCAGGACTTGCTGTAAGGCAAGAGTGAAGAGATTTTGTTTGAAGACACTTGGATCAATGCTATGAGGAAGCCTGAGGCTGTCCACTCTTCTTTGAAAAGGAATTTTGGTTGACAGTGTGATCGGGCAGCACGGTGGCACAATGGTTAGCACTCACAGTGCCAGGAACCAGGGTTTGATTCCTGGCTTGGATCACTATATGTGCGGAGTCTGCACGCTCTCCCTGTGTCTGTGTGGGTTTCCTCCCACAGTCTGAAAGGTGTTATGATTAGGTGCATTGGCCATGCTAAATTCTCCCTCAGTTTACCCAAACAGACGCTGGAGTGTGGTGACTAGAGGATTTTCATCGTAACTTCATTGCAGTGTCAATGTAAGCCTACTTGTGACACTAATCAATCAACTTTAACTTTAAGTACTCTGGAAATATTATACCCAAAACGTTATTGTGTTCAGAGGATAAAAGACAATAAAAACAATAAAGGGTGGATCTCTCCTACTTACAGGAGTCAACCTGGAAGTGTGACTGTCAGAAACACCAATACTGGCCCTTATTTTAGCTTCAGACTGCTTAATATACTGAATGGTGATTCATTAACACTGTATTCCCTGGCCAACATAGTAGCACAGATGCTTTTTTTTAAGATTTTTTTTTTAAAAGTTACAAAACCAGTGCTCAGAGTGGTTTGGGAAAACCAAAACTCAAATCCTCGCTCGCTACAAAAACCAAATTTAAAATCCAATTGAATCCAATTCAAAATCCCCCACGGAAAGACAAACAAGATTCAAGCTGACAAGGTGCGGCATTACACCCCACCTTGGGCTTTGTCTGACTCTTGACCTGAGCCTCAAGGCTGAGTCGCATCTGTACTTTTCAGCCTATTTAGGATTGCCATTTCTTTCGGCAAGTGTCTTCACTTTTCTAGGATGTTTACTGCTTGGCTCAGAATCACTCATTTTTCAATAATGGTGACTTAAAAAAATTGCCCAGATAATGTACTGTAGATACAAATGAAAGCATAACAATTATAAACAGCCATGTGCAAACATTCCAAGTTAACACCATGACAGACAACATGTGTTCCAGTCCAGGAACTGTGTGGTCTAGTCCAGCCATGGATACCTTTCATATCATATTTTTAAAATATCCATTTTGTCACCCATTTTATTACATTTTTCTCCAACTTCTAGTTTTTCTTCCTGAAAACCGTGCCTAACGAAATGGTGCACGTAATGTTTGCTAAGATAAGTGAATTTATGATGACAAAGAGGTAAGACTTAACTATGGTTCATCCTTGCTGAAGGAAAACTCAGTGTGTTGCATTGCAGTGACCTCTAGGGGACAGCATTTTCCCATAATCAATTGCTATTCCTGCTTGTAAGTGTAAGAATATCTTGAGCTGAAGGGACTTCTCTCCATCGAGGATTGGCTCTCAAAAAAAATAGATAGAAATGTCAGATTGCTCTAGACTTCATGAGATTGCATACATTCTGTGTAAATGTGGACCTTGATAAGGTTGCAACAAATTTGGCTTCAATTGTTCTTGCTGTAATGTACTTGGAGTCACTCAGGCTGCATTGCCTAAATTATATTATAATTTTTCCACAAACCTGCACACCATTTTTAGAAAGCCTTCATAAGTGTTGATTGTAAAGAAGCCATGATCTTAGTGATAGTTGCTGTAATATTGGCTTGACAAAGCTGCAATGAGAGCAAATGTCCCGTCATTGAACCAGAAAATAGAGTGGAACCAAATAGCATCTGGATCCTGTTGAAGTTTTATTTCTGTTCCAGCTAATTTCCAGCATATGAAAATTAGAGTTCATCCCTCGTACTATATTCCATCAGTGCACCGCCTCCCCCAAAAGTCTGATTTTCCCATATCAAAGAACAAAGAACGACACAGCACGGGAAACAGGCCCTTCGGCCCAACGAGCCCGCGCCGCCATTTTAACAGCGTGAGTTCCCTCTTCCACCCATGACCCTTGTCTACGTTTATGGAAATCCACATTGGAAACCAGATTGAGGAGACAATTTAGGGACAAGTTGTTTCACCAATCAGCCTAAGAGCACATCTTTGGGGTGTGGGAGGAAACCGGAGCACCCGGAGAAAATCCACGCAACCACAGGGAGAATGCGCAAACTCCCACAGATACAGGCCCAAATCCACGTATCTGCACAGATCAGGAATTCTGAGTAGCAGGCAAAGAGTCTACAAGGTGGGATGATCTGGAGGCCCAGCCCATCTTCACAGTGTAGGGCACATTCAAATATCCTGAGCAGACACTGTACCCTACACCCAATCTGATTAATGGTCTGACTGGTGGATGAGAATGGCGGTTTTTGTGGCAGGAAGATGTGGATGGGAGCAGAGGCCGACAATCAGCGGTGAAAGGAATGATCCACAGGCGTGATTAGGGACAAATGATGTGAAAGGATGGTGAGGTGGGGGAGGAAATCCAGGTGCCACTGGCTCTCGGCGGGAATGGGAGCTCTTGTGAGGCCTGAGAATTAGGTATGAAGCTGGAGGGAGGAATTGAAGGGAATAGGGAATGGAGCTGCTGGGAAATGGCGAGGGGACAGCTTTGTTGTTCTTGCCTCAGCGGAACTTAGAATCAGGTAAAGCTCAGACATTTACTTGCCCCTCTCCAGGCCAGTTATTTCCTCCTATTCTTTTGTTGCGATGGACAACAAGAAGGTCACTGGTGTCTCAATCTGAAGAAGGCTCACCCCTCCTTTTGGTTGGCATGGCTGGGACAGCCCAAGGGATGAGAGAGCAACAGGTCAAGGTCCTGTTGGTGGGACATTTAAAATCACCACCATGATCTATGTTTTATTCAGACACTTGATAAAGCCAGGGTTTGCTGCTGTGGTAAAAGGATTAGTAATGAGCTGCAGATCTGACTGTGTGGGGCGCCTCTGGAATGCATTCATCAAACTAAAGCACGTTCTTCACCAGAATAATCATTTTTCACAGAACCATAGAATCCCTACAATGCAGAAGAAGATCATTTGGCCCATCGAGTCCGTACTGACCACAATCCCCCCTTGGCCCTATTCCCATAATCCTCACTTACCCTAGCGGGGACATGGGGAGAAAGTGCAAATTCCATCTAGAGAGTGAGGCTGGAATTGAACCTAGGTTCCTGGTGCTGTGAAGCAGCAGTGCTAACCACTGCACCACCATGCCTTTTCCCTTTAAGTATTTGTTTGTTTTCCCAGTGAATCTACTTCAGACAGAGTTCCAGCTTCTAACTACGTTCAAAAGAAAAATTAGCTACGTTCAAAAGAAAAATCTCCTCATTCCTCTTTGGTCCTTGCTGAAATACCGTTCCTCCAGTCACCAACCCTCCTGCCTGTGGATACGGTTTCTTCCCCATTTAACTCTATCAAAAGCCCATGAGGAAAGGGTTAGTCATTAAGATCCTTGAAGCTACTGCATGATCAAATGAGATCACAACTGGTCTGCACCTCAACTCAATCTGGTGAACTGGTGCAGCAACAATAATCTCTCCCTCAACGTCAATAAAACGAAAGAGATTATCATCGACTTCAGAAAGAGTAAAGGAGAACATGCCCCTGTCTACATCAATGGGGACGAAGTAGAAATGGTCAAGAGCTTCAAGTTTTTATGTGTCCAGATAATCAACAACCTGTTCTGGTTCCCCCCCCCCCCCCTCATTCCAACACTATAGTTAAAAAAATCCCACCAATGCCTTTACTTTTTCAGAAACTAAGGAAATTTGGCATGCCAGCTACAACTCTCATCAACTTTTACAGATGCACCATAGAAAGCATTCTTTCTGGTTGTATCACAGCCTGGTATGACTCCTGCTCTGCCCAAGGCCACAAGAAACTACAAAAGGTTGTGAATGTAGCCTAGTCTGTCATGCAAACCAGCCTCCCTTCCATTGACTGTGTTTACATTTCCCTCTTCCTCGGCAAAGCAGCCAGCATCATTAAAGATCCCATGAACCCCGGACATTCTCTCTTCCACCTTTTTTCTTCAGGAAAAGATACAAAAGTCTGAGGTCACATTCCAACAGACTCAAGAATAGTTTCTTCCCTGCCTGCTGTCAGACTTTTGAATGGACCTAACCTCGCATTAAATTGATCTTTCTCTACACCCTAGCTGTGACTGTAACACTACAATCTGCACTCTCTTGTATCCTTCTCTATGAATGGTATGCTATGCCTATTTAGTGCACAAGAAACAATACTTTTACCGTATGATAATACACGGGACAATAATAAATCAAATCAAACTCACCCTTGATCTCTACCCCTATGTAATCAAGAATTATACTAGGCCTCAATGGTATTATCATTAGACTATTAATCCAGAAACTGAACTAATGTTCTGGAACCCGGATTTGAATCCCCCTATGGCAGATGGTGGAATCCGAATTCAATAAAAAATATCAGGAATTAAAAATCTATTAATGACCATGAAACCATTGCCAATTGTCAAGGAAAAACATCTGATTCACTAATGTCCCTTAGGGAAGGAAATCTGTCCTTATCCAGTCTGGCCTGTTCTGGAGCCACAGAAATGTGGTTGACTCTCAACATCCCTCTAGGGGAAAATCGGGATGGGCAATAAATGCTGGCCAACCAGTGATGCCCATATCCCATGAATGAATAAACAAAAATGTGAGGATGTACAATCATCATTAGAAAAGGCTTATTCATTTGAAAAGGGAATGCTGAGGGGGTGATCTCTTCACATTGGTAATTATTGAAAGGATTCAATAGTTAGAGGTACATTCTGTTGTTTCCTCATTGACTGACTCAGCATTCGCGTAAGTCTAGATTTCCACTACCATTTGTGTGAAAAAATGTTTCCTGACATCAATCTGGAATGGTGTGGTGATTTGTGGTGATTATCCCTTTCAGGGCAACACAGCAGAGTAAGGGTCACCTGGCTTGGAGAACCAATTGGGATGCAGAATAAAGAATCTAGGGGGTGGAGCTCTCCCTTAGATAGGAGACTAGGGCAAACATGCTGGCTGCTGTACTACAGTACAGTTTTTCTTATTAATAAATATCTTTTGTGTTTCTAGTGAAGTCTTTGAAAGTGCATCAGTACATCTGGCAACGAGAATAAAATTATCATGACACTGCCTTTGGCCTGAGTCCTGTGAGTATCCTATTTTAATCAAAGTCTGAAAACAAGTACTCCAGATAGGCTCTGACCAAGGTTTGTAGCATCATTTCCTTTATTTTACATTTCAAAACTTTCAAAATAAGGTACTTTTTGTATGTGTGCACAAACTTTAAGTCATCTACACACATGAATATCTAAAACTCCTTGACCTTCATGCATTTTAATAGAATCTAGGCTGGTTGGTGAAGACACAGAGTTTTACTTTCCCAAGAAAATTTACTGACTGTTCTATCTCATATCTCTCTTCCAAGCCCAGAGTCCCACCTATCCTCTATTTATATGCGACCAAAATACTTAATTAAACAATGCCACTCATCTCAGCAGCTAAACGATTTAAACCTATCATTAACAATGCACACCTCCTAGTCTCCTGTCATAAAGATAATATTTATTTCAGCCTGTCGCAGATACAAATACTGTTTACAGTCAATTCTATCTGCCAAGGCTTTCTCACTTATCCTTTCAATGTAGCTTTCTCCTGATGTCCCCGGAAAACATAACTATAGAAGTCTACGCTCTCAGCTTGACCAGATGCATGCAATGGTCAAATGTAAATGCCTGTATGAGTGACACAAATGAGACATAAGGTTGGAACTTAAAATTACCCTGCCTTCAGGTTTCAGATCTTGAATTGAAAATCATCCAATTGATTGCTACTTGGGAAGAGCTGGGAGCCCAGTATCGATACCTGGAGAACACCAATTATAACATTCCGGAAATCACAGCATTCTCTTTACCAGTACTCTGTCTCCTATATTCCAACCAAATACTAATTAGTGTAACAAATATGTTGAAGAGACAGAATAGAGATGAAGGGAATGTTGTGATTTTTGGAATCTTACAATTGGTATTTGGCATAGTGACACATTGGTTAACACTGCTGCCTCCCGGATTCAATTCCTGACTTGGGTCACTGTCTGTGTGGAGTTTGCACGTTCTCCCCACACGTGTGTGGGTTTCCTCCGGCTGCTCCGGTTTCCTCCCACAGTCTGAAAAACATGCTGGTTAGGTGCATTGGCCATACTCCCTCAGTGTACCCGAACAGGCACCGGAGTATGTAGTGACTAGGGGAATTTCACAGTAACTTCATTGCAATGTCAATATAAGCTTTACTTGTGACTAATAAATAAAATTAATAAGATAGCTTCTTTCAATCGACTTAATATGAACATGGAAATTAGAAGCAGGAGTAGGCTTCTTGGATCCTGCTCTGCCATTCATTTGATCATGGCTGATCATCAACTTCAGTATCCTGATTCCCCCTTTCCCTCTATATCCCTTGATCCCTTTAGTTTCTAGAGCTTTATCTAATTTCTTATTGAAGTCACACAATGTTTTGGCCTCAACTACTTGTGTGGTAGTGAATTCCACACATTCACCACCCTCTGGGTGAAGAAATTTCTCCTCGCCTCAATTCTAAAAGGTTTACCTCTTATCTTCAAACTATGCCCCTTCTTCCACCACTGGGTACGTTCTTTCTGAATCTATCTTGTCTAATCCTGAGAAAGTTTAGTAAGTTTCTTTGAGATCCCCTCTCACTCTTTTAAACCCCAGTGAATATAATCTTAACCAACTTAATCTCTTCTCAAATGACAGACCTGCCATCCCAGGAATCAGCCTGATAAACACTCTGTGGCAAGGACATCTTTCCTCAGATAAGGGCCTCTTGTATGGATATGACCAGCATTGTGTTAGCTGACAACACACTCTTTATTGGTGAGGGTACGCATGAGGTACAAATTATGTCATTATTTTCTCTCCATTGCACAGATACTTTGGCTGTTGTATTTTTGGTTCCTCGTAGTGATTCTCACATCCTTATGAATAGTTTCGTTCATTCTGATACCTTTGTTTAAATAATGTGCCCCAGGATTTAAAAAAACAGGTTTGTTTTTAACGCTGTCACACCTGTTCTACACCCCGACAGGAATTTTCCCACAACTTCAAGCAGGAAAGCATCAAGTCAGAGCTTATTTCAGACTTTATTCAGCAAGTACAAAAGCAGAAACAGATCCTCTGACCCTTTGAGCCCATGTCGATCATAATGCTCTAACTGAACTAAAAAAAGCTTCTGTCCTTATCAGTGCATACCTCTGTATTCCCTCCCTATTCATGTGCTTATCCAGTTGCCTCTTATATGTTGCTAATGTGTCTCCTTACACTGTCTCCTTTGGCAGTGCATTCCGGGTGCCCATTACTTTCTGCGTGAAAAGCTTCCTCAAACATCTCCCTTAAACCTTCCCCCTCTCACCTGGAACTTATACCCCACCCCTCCCACCTCCATAATTGACACTTTCACCCTGGGAAAAAGCCTCTGTCTATCCACCCTGTCTATGTCTCTGATAATTTTGAAGACCTCTATCAGGTCTCCCCTCAGCCTCTGTCTTTCTAATGAAACTTGTGCCAGTTGTTATGATCTGGAATGCACTATCTGAAAGGATGGTGGAAGTTAATTCAATAGAAAATTGGATAAATGCTTGAAGGGAAAAACATGGCTTTGGAGATAAAGAGAGAGGGGGATATCACGACCAGAAATTTGCATAAGTATGATGGGCAAAGTGACCTCTTTTTGTGTTGATGACTATGGAGTGAACTAACTCCTTGAGATAAAAATAATAAATGTTTCCAAATTCCATGTTAATCTTTATATATTCAATGATTATTTTCTGATTAACTCATGTCATGTGAAAACTAATTGACCAGAGAGTTCTAAACTGTTTGATGATTTAAATGAAACATAAAGATTGTCCAGCAGTTATGAATTTGAATAATTCTTTACTTGATTCAAAGGATAATATCATCCTGGGCATAACTGAACTAATAAAGATATGGCTGGTGAGAATTTGTAATCTGACTCATTCTTCTATCATGTAGCTGTAATCTTACGAGACAATGGGTCTGATTTTCAATTCAGGATCTGATACCTGATTCCTGGGGGGTAATTACAAGCCCCAATCTTATGTCACTCACACAATGCAATGGACAAATGTAAATACCCTTTTTGTGACAATCTGAGTATACATGTAATATATATCACTCAGGGTGACATATCCCTAAGGACCAAAAAAAATTATAACCTATGTAAATAAAACTTATTTTTTTTTGCAAAATTTGTTAAACCAAAAAAATGGCTGCCATAAGTCATCTGATGCCTGGAATTGTAAAATGACCATGAAGGCATTGTATGGATTGTACTGGAGACATGCTCTGACATGTCACTCCTAGAATCTGACATCTGGGATTGCCAAGGTTTATTTCAAAAAAGGAACTACTGAAAAGAAATGAATGCTATTTGCATCTTTATAAGCTTATCCTCCAACACCCGCCTTCCCCCCCGCCAGCTCAGCACAAGACAATAGCTGCCTGGAAGAGGATCATCAATATGGATGGTAACCATTTCAGAGGCTAATGGCTGGACATTATAAAACATAAAACAAAAGCCAATCTACTCACACCAGATAAATATCGCTTTGTAAAAGCATTAAGGAAAAGGAGGTCACATGACTCAGGTGACCATTTTGAAATCTCGATAGACATTTGAGAACTCAGAGACAGGCTACTTACTGATTTATCTCCAACCTATTGGGTGGTATGGTGTTGCAGTGGTTAGCATCATTGCCTCACGGTGACCTGGGTTCAATATTTGGTTTGGATCACGTCTGTGCAGAGTCTGCATGTTTTCCCCATGTCTGGATGGGTTTCCTCCGGGTGCTCCAGTTTCCTCCCACAGTCCAAAAGATACACGGGTTAAGTGCATTGGCCACACTAAATTCTCCCTCAGTGTATCCAAACAGCTGGAATGTGGTGACTATGAGATTTTTAAGTAACTCCATTGCAGTGTTAATGTAAGCCTACCTGAGACTAGTAAATATACCTTAAACAAATACCTCCTGCACTCCAAACTGACCAAGCAACCTGTGACAAATCCTCCTCAAAGCCTGTTTATCTGGAAGTCTCTGGCCACTGTGTGCCATGATGTAGAGATGCCAACGTTGGACTGGGGTAAACTCAGTAAAGTTTTACAACATCAATTTTAAATCCAACCAATTTATTTGATAGTAAATTTGCGAGCTTTCGACTCTATAGCCTTCGTCAGGCAAATGCAGTGTTCTGGTCTGCAATAGCACTCATATCCACACAGACAGTCAGAGATTGCTGATTAGAATGCGAATCCTTACATCTAACCTGCTATTCAAGTGTTAAAGTGGCTAACAATGTGTGTGAAGGGATCCTGAGCATTGTTAGAGAATTGTGTATTTTCTCCAGACAGCACAGTAAGTGAGGTTTTTTGCTAACCCAGGCAAGTTACGGGGGTTACAGATAGTGTGTCATGAAGCCAAGATCCCTGTTAAGACCGTCCTCATGTGTGCGGAGCTTGGCTATCAGTCTCTGCTCAGCGGCTCTGCGCTGTCGTGTATCACGAAAGCCCCCTTGAAGAACATTTACCCGCAGGTCGGAGGCCGAATGCCATGACTGCTGAAGTGTTCGCCCACAGGAAGGGAACTGTTTTGCCTGGTGATTGCTGAGCGATGCTCATTCATCCGCTGTCGTAGTGTCTGCATGGTCTCCCCAATGTACCATGCTTCGGGATATCCTTTCTTGCAACGTATTAGGTAGACAACGTTGGCCGAGTTGCAAGAGTATGTACCGTGTACCTGGTGAATGGTATCCTCACGTTTGATGATGTCGTCCATGTCTATGATCCAGCATGTCTTGCAGAGGTTACTATGGCAGGGTTGTGTGGTATTGTGGTCACTGTTCCCCTGAAGGTTGGGTAGTTTGCTGCGAACAATGATCTGTTTGAGGTTGTGCGGTTGTCTGAAAGCAAGAAGTGGGGGGGTGGGGTAGGCTTGCATTAACACTGCAATGGAGTTACTTGAAAATCTCATAGTCACCACATTCCAGCTCTTTGGATACACTGAGGGTGAATTTAGTGTGGCCAATGCACGAGGGCCATCCCCACCCCCCCACTTCTTGCTTTCAGACAACCGCACAACCTCAAACAGATCATTGTTCGCAGCAAACTACCCAACCTTCAGGAGAACAGTGACCACAATACCAAACAACCCTGCCACAGCAACCTCTGCAAGACATGCCAGATCATAGACACGGACGACATCATCAAACGTGAGGATAACATTCACCAGGTACACGGTACATACTCTTGCAACTCGGCCAACGTTGTCTACCTAATACGTTGCAAGAAAGGATATCCCGAAGCATGGTACATTGGGGAGACCATACAGACACTACGACAGCGGATGAATGAGCATCGCTCAACAATCACCAGGCAAAACAGTTCCCTTCCTGTGGGCGAACACTTCAGCAGTCATGGGCATTCGGCCTCCGACCTGCGGGTAAATGTTCTTCAAGGGGCCTTCGTGACACACGACAGCGCAGAGTTGCTGAGCAGAGACTGATAGCCAAGTTCCGCACACATGAGGACGGTCTTAATAGGGATCTTGGCTTCATGACACACTATCGGTAACCCCCGTAACTTGCCTGGGTTAGCAAAAAACCTCACTTACTGTGCTGTCTGGAGAAAATACACAATTCTCTAACCAATGCTCAGGATTACCTTCACACACATTGTTAGCCACTTTAACACTTGAATAGCAGGTTAGATGTAAGGATTCGCATTCTAATCAGCAATGTGTAACTGTCTGTGTGGATATGAGTGCTATTGCAGACCAGAACACTGCATTTGCCTGATGAAGGCTATAGAGTCGAAAGCTCGCAAATTTACTATCAAATAAATTGGTTGGATTTAAAATTGGTGTTGTAAAACTTTACACTGTGTGCCAAGCAGACCAATTCTATGTACCTCCTCCCAGTGTATCACCATCACCTTGAAAGAAATTCTGCACTTCTGTCTTCGGCCAGGAACCCAGCCTAACTGGAACTGTTCCTTGAAGGAGCCCCTCTGGATTTGCATTATTTAGACTCTGGCAAACACGTGAACTGATTTCCATTTCCATGTTTCTTTTTACTATCAAGGTCTCCATAGTTGTAAAACCTCTTTCCAATTGTATACTTGTATGTGCCCCTGGGCGTGTGTATGATGCTGCGATTATCCCCAGTACACTGTTTATAGACCAATGTCAAGAGAATAAAGAAGTTCAGTTTTGTTCCTCTCTCATGTCCATGACACCAGGTGTACGTATGATGTGTGTCAGTCTAGTATATATTCAATGTATATTAGTTTGGGTGTATTTGTAATGTTTTTATGTCCAGGTATACATGCAATGTGCATCAGTCTGCATGTATGTGTGATGTGTATCAGTCTGGGTGTACTTAAAATGTGTATTTGATGGGTATCTATGCAATGTGTATCAGTCTGACTGTATATGTGACGACTGTCAGTCTCAGATGTATTTGAGATGTGTAAAAATTTGTGATGTGCCCCAGCGTGGGTGTATATCTGACCTGCTTCTTTGAGTTGGGAGTCTATCTCTGTGAGTTACACGATCAGCCTGACAGATGCTGCTGATTTGAGTGTGCCATATCTTGATATATTCGGCAGTGTGTACACTCACTGTATAATGTTTGAGTGCACCTCTGGCAGTGTGTACACTGTGCAATGTTTGAGTGTACAAAATTTGAGTATACCTCTAGCAGAGTGTACATTCACTGTTTGTATGTTCGGCCGTGTGTACACTTACTGTTTGAATGTACCTCAGGCAGTGTGTACATTCACTATTTGAGTGTAGCTTGGGTAGTGTAGCTCGGCCGTGTGTACACTTACTGTTTGAATGTACCTCAGGCAGTGTGTACATTCACTATTTACATGTACCTTTGGCAGTGTGTGCACTGCAACATTGGGTGTAAAGTGAGTGTACTCTGGCAGTGTGTACACCGTGTAAAGTTGAGTATACAATGAGTGGACCTCTGGCAGTGTATGCACACTTGTGCAATGTGTGAGTGTACTCTGGCAGTGTGTATACAGTGTAATGCTTGAGTGTACACTGGTGTACCTCTGGCAGTGTGCATTTTTTGCAATGTTTGAGTGTACACTGTGTATGTACTCCTGGCAGTGTGCACACTCTGTAACGTGTGAGTGCATTCAGGCAGTATGTATACTGTGTAATGTTTAAGTGTACAATGTGTGAGTGTACTCTGGCAATGTGTACATTGTGTAATGTTTGAGTGTACACTGCATTAGTGTACCTCTGGCAGTGTATATTAGAACAAAGAACAAAGAAACAAAGAGCAACACAGCACGGGAAACAGGCCCTTCGGCCCAACGAGCCCACGCCGCCGTCCTAACGTCTTAATGACATATCCCTGACTTTAGGCCAGGCCTATTGTTGAAGATTCCCATATAGGGACCAATATAGGGACAATTTGTTACCCAATCAGCCTAAGAGCACATTTTTGGGATGTGGGAGGAAACCGGAGCACCCAGAGAAAACCCACACAACCACAGGGAGAACGCGCAAACTTCCGCAGACGCAGGCCCAAATCCATGTGTCAGCACAGCAACAGCGATAGTCTCTGAGCTGTCATGTTGCCCATCAGATGGTCCAGTTTAAGCATACACTGACGACGTGAAGCACTAGGCAACTCCTGAAGCAACCTCCAAGAGCAGCTCTCGCACGACATGCCGCATGCATGCCCCTTGTTGGTCAAC